>OX336388.2:48770589-50020589 GCA_946902985.2 Meconema thalassinum | reverse complement strand
CTCAGCATTCTGTTAGTGTAGCAATGAAACTCTCCCTACATCGCTCAGCATTCTCTTAGTGTAGCAATGAAACTCTCCCCACATCGCTCAGCATTCTGTTAGTGTAGCAATGAAACTCTCGCCACATCGCTCAGCATTCTGTTAGTGTAGCAATGAAAATCTCCCCACATCACTCAGCATTCTGTTAGTATAGCAATAAAACTCTCCCCACATCGCTCAGCATTCTGTAAGTGTAGCAATGGAACTCTCCCCCACATCGCTCAGCATTCTGTTAGTGTAGCAATGAAACTCTCCCTACATCGCTCAGCATTCGGTTAGTGTAGCAATGAAACTCTCCCTACATCGCTCAGCATTCTGTTAGTGTAGCTATGGAATTTTCCCCACTTCGCTCAGCATTCTGTCAGTGTAGCGCTGTAACTCTCCCCACATCGCTCAGCATTCTGTTAGTGTAGCGCCGAAACTCTCACTACATCGCTCAGCATTATGTTAGTGTAGCGATGAAACTCTCCCCACATCGCTCAGCATTCTGTCAGTCTAGCAATGAAACTCTCGCTACATCGCTCAGCATTCTGTTAGTGTAGCAATGAAAATCTCCCTACATCGCTCAGCATTCTGTTAGTGTAGCGATGGAACTCTCCCTACATCGCTCAGCATTCTGTTAGTGTAGCAATGAAACTCTCCCTACATCGCTCAGCATTCTGTTAGTGTAGCTATGGAATTTTCCCCACATCGCTCAGCATTCTGTCAGTGTAGCGCTGTAACTCTCCCCACATTGCTCAGCATTCTGATGTGTAGCGCCGAAACTCTCGCTACATCGCTCAGCATTATGTTACTGTAGCGATGAAACTCTCCCCACATCGCTCAGCATTCTGTCAGTCTAGCAATGAAACTCTCGCTACATCGCTCAGCATTCTGTTAGTGTAGCAATGAAAATCTCCCTACATCGCTCAGCATTCTGTTAGTGTAGCGATGGAACTCTCCCTGCATCGCTCAGCATTTTGTTAGTGTTGCAATGGAACTCTCCCCACATCGCTCAGCATTGTGTTAGTGTAGCAATGAAACTCTCCCCACATCGCTCAGCATTCTGTAAGTGTAGCAATGGAACTCTCCCCACATCGCTCAGTAGGGCTGGATAGATTTAGGATATCTGGTACTTAAGCTAGTGTTAACTGATAGGAGTGTAGCTTTAATGATTTATGGGACAAATAGATGGGAGCAATGGAAGGAAGGTACTCGTTATAATGAGATAAAGGCTAAGTTGGAAATGAACATTCTAGATGAAGCTGTTCGTATGAGCCGACTCATATGGTGGGGTGATGTGTAGAGAATGGGGGAGGAGAGATAACCTACAGGTTAATGAGTTTTGCTAAAGACGGTAAGAGAGTAAACGGTTGGCCAAGGTGGCGATGGTCATATTCAGTGGTGTAGAAGCAGAGGCTAACTGCTAATAGGGGATCTAGGTGGTGACTTGTTTGGAATTACAGGCTTGCAGACTGGACTGGACGCTCAAAAGGAAAATCGCATAGGAAACATGACAATTGGATTCTGGCACAACTAGGCGCAACTAAGAGCCCCAGCGTCTCACTGGCTGCCAGTGGTAGAAGTCTTATAACACTTTGCATCATTTGGACAGGTGGTGGTGGGTTCAATGTTTAAAGGTGCGTAACATCGAGGTCACCTGCACCTGTTGACAGTGGCAAGACTCTGTCGCACTGGGACCCACCCCCATCTTGAAGGACCCTCCCCCGCACCATAGTTTTTATGAATCTATTAAAAAACACATTATTAAGTGTAATTGTTTGAATCAACTTCAAAAAACTTTGTTTTTTTAAGTTTTTTTAATGATATAAAACGCCATCAAACAAGTTAGTTAATTTTCAACGCAAAAAGAAAAGGTAGAAAAGATGATTTTATCCCTCAACTCCTGCGCAAAATTAATCGTGACTTGCGCATTATACGTTTCTTCTAGAAGGTTGTGCGATCGACATTAAAACATGCCGTAACACTTGTGAGAAATAAGCATTGAGTAGGATTTCGACATAAAAATTAAACCATGAGTTTTGGAATCGAGGTGTTTTATTCGAGGCAATAATCAAGCTCAAGCTGCAATACAAAACCTTGATGAATAAGCTTCGAATACAAAAAAAAAAAAATCAAGCTACAATACTGGAAATACAATCAATACAACACATTCATAAATGAGCTTTTGGGGGCGTGGTGGCTCAGCGGTCTAGCTGTGTGCCTCTCACCAAGGCGGTCCGGGTTCGATTCCCGGTCAATGCATGTGAGATTTTCGAAGTGAAATGCCATGTCCTGTGGTTCGGATTCCACGTAAAAAGGAGGTCCCGTGGCTCATAATCACAAGATTCACGGTCACGTAAAACTACAATCTTCCTTCCTTCTTCCTTTAAATGAGCTTCGAAATCAAGTTGAGCCAAAAATCAAGCTACACAATCAGCTGTTAAAACAAAAGTTTTTTTTTGCAAGCAGAGAGCTCTTGGATGCGAATATGTCAATGACCTTTTCAAAATCATCATCCCACTCACTTGCAATGATAAGTAAAGCCTCCAGCCGATCACACCCATGGTGGTGCGCAAGTCTGTTTTTACACGTTTAAGCTTGGAAAGGGAGACTTCATTCGAAACGCTCGCTACTGGTAGAGTGACAGCAATCTTCAAGATAAAATACAAATTTGGGAAGACACTTTTAAGTTTAGCTAAGCAAAACGCTCTAAAAATCTCAAGAAGGCTGCCAACATTACGCGGTCCATCTCTTTCCTTGCAATTTTCATCTTCCTGATTCGCTTGTGCTTCGTTTTCCACTTCATCCTCTACCTCACTGTTACACACATCTTGATGAAGATCTATCTCCGGTACCATTATGATGTCGCCGTCTGTTTCATCAAAAGCAACTATCCCCTAAACCGCCTAGATCCTTATCCTCCGTCCAAATCTGATTCCGATTGCACGGGCTCGGATGACACAGGCTCATCATGAAGTCTCTCGGGTAGAGGTATTGATTTTAGAATACTCTCAAAGGAACGGGAAAATGCTATGTATTCTTTCATCGCCCCTTCATCAACGAATTTGCCATAAACTGATTCGAAACAAGCAAAGGCATCCACAGGCTTACTTTCACTATTTTCTCGAACTTGAGTTAAGTGGGCTTTAGACAACAAAGCCGTGTCTTTCAGGAGTCCAAGAACAATTTTGTCATTATTGGTCTCACCCATGAAACGCTCTTTCTTGACTCACGACAATGTCCACAGATTCAAGGAAAGTGTGAACCCTAAAGATTTCTAGCGGGTCAGCAATACGATCATCGTTTGCTAACTCACCTTCTTCTTTCTCAGACGACTAGTTTGGTTTAAAGGCACAAACTCAGTGTTAGATTTCTGCATGAAATCCTCAGCTTCCGACTTGATAGAATTAATATTTTTTCGCAGTTTTGCAAGCCTTGCTAAATTTGATTCAAGCACGGTCATAGCTGATAAAGGATCCATATCTGGGCAGTGTTAATTTTTTGTGAACTGATCAACAATTGCAAATATTTTTACAAAAGCTATTGCTGTGTAGACAAATTGTTATTAGGTGGAATAAGTGATCAGTCCAGCGGCTAGGGGCTGCAGCTTCATAATTTCCTTGTCCTTCAATACGCCTTATTTCTTCGAGAGTTTCAATCACGGCACCTTGAGTCAAAAGCACTGTATCTATAGCCCTCGAATGGGACATCCACCTAGTGGTAGTAACTCTTTTCAATCTCATAGAGTTCAGTTTGCATTTTACTGTACACTTCAATGCGTAGCTTGGACCTACTTATAAAAGCAAACAATGTTTCTACGGCATCCAACGAAGATCCTACAGCCTTAATAACAACCAGATCTTCCCAGCACCAGATATATATACAGCCATACGATTAACTTCTCGAATCAAACCTTGTATACCATTGATTTCAGCACGCATATTTGCGGCGCCGTCATGCGATTCTCCAACAATCTCAAGTTAAGTCCGCGCTGAGTGCACAAGTTTTCGAAAGTACGGTATCCATTAAGGCTTTACCTGTTGTAGGGGGTGATTCTACAAGACCTGTTTTATCATCAGCATACCTTACAATAAAAGACACTTGTTCCTTTCTGGAATGTCGAACGTACTATCGCAAGCCATGCTAAACATTTTTGCATCCTCTATTTCATTGGATACTTTTTGGTGATGATCGTACAAATTGCGTCAATCAATTGGTTTTGTCGCCGCCACGATATTGTACCCTTATAAGGAGTGGAGATACTGGCGTGATGCAATATTTGAATTGAGCGCGCTGAGGCGAGACCAAGGTCGCCATGTTTTGAAGCGAGCGCGTGGCCCAAGTGACGGAGCACAATATACATGTTTGTATTCAGATAAGGAAGAGGAAGGCATCAGCACGTCGGAATTCTATTTGGTATTATTCTCCTGTTTAATTTATGAAGTTTCAATTGATATAAGAAACCTTCTAGTATATTCCACCGTGGGAACCAATAGGGCCGAATGCATCACATTACGTACTGCAACTACAGTTATCGATATTTGATCTTGATGTCGTATAAAAGGCCAAGGTAGCATTCAATCAGTGTGGATCAGCTTTGATCAGTGGCGCTCACCTGTTACGATTCGTATGACGTTACGCCGTCGTAATACTGCGGAAATACTCCGCTAGGCCAGGCCACTATTACAAAATACTTAAAATAACATCTCCACGTTACTCTGCTCGTATGTCGGAAGACAGAGTTTCATTTTTATACCATTGCGTGGAAAGTAAAGTGCCTTTGTGCTTCACCACAACTTATTATTATTGTTGTTGTTATTCACGTGCTTGTGAAAATTCATAATTACGGGAATATTAGAAGAGTTGAAGGTATGTGGATATGGGCTTGTTTACACGCAACTGACTGATAATTTGGTTGACTGAAACCTTCCTCCCAATGCTTGATATTTATAAACTGGAATTATGTCAAATTTATGAACTGGAATTATGTCAAACTGTGAAGTGATTGTGAGTGACTATAAGAACTTATTCAATGTCATATTGTGGAAAACTTCGTGCTTGAAACACAACAGGCATATCTGAGATTATATCACATGGATATTATTATTATTATTATTATTATTATCAAGCCACGTAATATTTCACTGGTAAGTAAGGCACATAAATGGAACGAGCTCATTAACGATCTAGATCAGGACCCATGGGGTCTGGGCTACAAAGTTGTCAATAAGAAGCTCGGCGGCATTATGGTGTCGACAGCTGCTATGACGGCATCCCAGAAGGAAACTATTATAGATGAGCTATTTCCTAATCATCCAGAGAGATTTCCCGATCACATTCCGGTATTGCATGATGATATTCCGCTATTCACTAGAGAGGAATTACAAACTACAGCACGATCTTTTCAGAATAAGAAGGCACCAGGGGCGGATGGAATTCCTGCTGAAGTATTAAAGGTGATATCCGAAGAGGAACCAGATGTTTTGCTGAACATGTATAATTGTTGTTTACTACAGGGAGTCTTTGCGACCCCGTGGAAAGTGGCCAGGCTTGTGCTCATGCCTAAAGCAAAGGAGATTCCACTGCTGCTTCAGGTCAGAGACCTCTATGCATGTTGGACATGGCTGGCAAACTGTTCGAGAAGATGATTAAAGGAAGGCTTCAGGCAGCGAATGTATCTGCTGGAGGTCTGTCCCCCAAACAATACGGTTTTGTGAAGGGTAAATCCACCATCAGCGCCATTGAAGAAGTGGTGATGGCTGTCAGATCCACTGAGCATGGAAACCATTTTTCTAGCAAAATGTGCTTACTGGTTATTCTGGATGTGAAAAATGCCTTCAATTCTGCCCGATGGATTGACATAATAGCTGCACTTGAAACAACATTTAACATTCCTCGCTACTTGGCGTCTGTTCTGAGGAATTATCTTTGTGATTGTTGGATACAGTATGACACAGATGAAGGAGTCAAGTGTCGCAAGGTAACAGTGGGGGCGGCTCAAGGCTCGGTGTTAGGTCCTGATTTATGGAACGTAAATTATGACAGCATTTTACGGATGGAGATGCCAGAGGACACTACTTTGGTAGGATATGCTGATGATCTTGTTGCGCTCATTATGGAGCGCTCCATGGAGGGTCTGCAACTTAAACTTAATCAGGTAATGCGGAGAGATTCCACCTGGATGAATGAACATGGTCTCCAACTAGCAGTTCATAAAACTGAGCTAGTCCTTGCTACTAAGAAGAGAGTTCCACGAGTTGTACCAATGCTAGTAGATAATCAAGTGATAGAAACAGTTCCTGCTGTTCGTTACTTGGGTGTTATGATTGACAGCAAGTTAACATTCTGGAATCATATCAGCAAGATTGCTGATAAGGCTGCAAGGATTGTTAACAACTTGTCGCGGCTCATGGATAATATTGGCGGCCCTTCACCCTTGAAGAGGAAATTGCTGATGAGTGTGGTGGCATCAGTTATTCTTTATGGTGCAGAGATTTGGTCAGTAGCTCTTGGTTTTGAGATGTATAGGAAGTGGACAACCTCTGTTCACAGAAGAGCTGCCCTCAGAATAAATTCTGCCTATCGTACAGTGTCTGGACCGGCAGTGCTAGTATTAGCTTGGGCGATACCCATTTACATCCTGGCCAAGGAAAGGCGCCGTATATACTTGCGCAAAGGAGAGCATTCTGAGAAACGCGTGCAGAGGGAGGAAAGAGACAGATCTCTTCTGGAATGGCAGGAAGAATGGGAACGTGAACATCGTGGCAGGTGGACCGCTAGGCTCATCAAGCAACTGAAGCCATGGTTGTCGAGGGAACATGGTGAGGTTAATTATACATTACCATGGTTATTACGATGCATACCTCCATCGAATGGGAATTTCGCTAAGTTCACGGTGCCATTATTGTGATGATCAATGGGATGACGTTCAGCACATGTTCTTTGCATGCTTGAGGTGGAGAAATCTTCGAAGGCTTCTGGAGACAAAAGTTGGAGTCATTACACCAGACAATGCGGTGGATAAAATGCTCAGCAGCAGAGAAAGTTGGGCACACATTGCTGACTACATCTCTGAGCTGCTGAAAACAAAAAAAGAGGAGGAACCGAGAAGATTGGTTGCTGAAGACAGTGAAGACGATGATGAGTAATTTCATTATCATCACGTTAAATGAATTTGACTGAGACCTCTGGTCGTAACAGTGGCTCCACCCAGAAGTAAGGCTGAACAGGCAGTTCCGGGGAGGCCTTAAGCCAAGTAGGGTTTGTGGGTGTTTAGTAGGTAAGAATCCTGCACAGTTGTAAGTCCGGAAGCTTGCTATCTGTCTTTTGAAAATTTCCCCACGTTTCCCTCCCAAAGCTAAAAAAAAAAGAAAAAAACACCCTGGTTATAATTGAGACAGTCAGAATAATTGGATATTCAAAAACGTTGGACTACAATATCGAAATGCCGAGTGTGCGTTTGTGGAGGAGTCCAGGACGACCCCCTAGGATTATGACTTCACGACCCAACTGTTGCAACATTATGGTCAGCTAGAAGAGGCACTAGGTGAGGCGAGCGATACCAGGATTGCCCGATGGGTTACCAGAAGCGATGCCTGTTATGGGCATATTCCTGTGGATGTGAAGGCAGCATGAGGCAAATGCTGGGATACGACTCTTCCCTAGGGTGGAGCCATCACGTGTCCGTGGTGCCAGGTTATGACCCGCACCGAGGGATGATCCTCCTCCACAGAACATCTAAGGTAGAAGCCTTCCGACTTATGTGAATCTTATTTTTGTGCCATAAATTTCCATAATTTCCGTTATAATCCGTTAACTTCCTTAGTCGTCATTAATCTTCCTTAAATTATATTGGTTGCATATTATGCCAGGCGAATACTTTGATTTATTGCTTGGATCCTCAAAATGTCATTCTTTAATAATAATAATAATAATAATAATAATATGGGATGTCCTACCCCATTTGCATAAAAGGCAGCAGGATTATGACACTTGGAAAGCATTTACACTATTTTTAACACGTCTTGATGATCATTAAATATTTTCTAATTCCATAATAATAATAATAATAACATCTCTACAAATTTATGTTGGAGGAACACTGAATTTCAATAAATAGACTAATAATGAGTTTAATATTCCCTGAGGAAAATGATATTTGATAAATGATCAAAAATGATAAATTATGATATGATTATAAAACAATTGTTTAATGGTTTAAGAGTATGGGATCTCATGCTCTTTAGATAGAATTCGACATTCTTGAAACGAAGCCTTATGATTCTTCATCTAAGTGGAATAGTGTTGGTATTGGGATACTTGTCTTATCCCCGATTCACTTATGTGTTTTCTGAGTTTAGCTCAGGTGGTATATCGTCTTTCACGGCCAGTGAACTAAAACTCAGCAATTCTTCTAGGTTTGTGCCGTGTCTTGTGTGGGGTTTCGCCTAGGACACCAAGCTGGCTGGCTGGCTGGCTGGCTCATCGGCGGGCTCTTGGAGTCCCCGCCTGAACCCCCACAGGGGTAACGAACTGCGCGCTACCTCCCTTTATATTGAGTGCAACTGCACTACTTTACTGCGAGAACTAAAAGCTCAAGCAGCCTTAACCTCCCTATGAAGGCTTCCAAAACGATGGTATATTGGCTTTCACGGCCAGTGAATTAAAACTCAGCAATTCTTCTAGGGTTGTGCCGTGTCTTGTGTTGGGTTTCACCTAAGACACCAAGCTGGCTCATCGGCGGGCTCTTGGTGTCCCCGCCAGGACCCCCACAGGAGTAACGAACTGCGCGCTACCTCCCTTTATACAGGGTGTTACAAAAAGGTACGGCCAAACTTTCAGGAATCATTCCTCACACACAAAGAAATAAAATATGTTATGTGGACATGTGTCCGGAAACGCCTAATTTCCATGTTAGAGCTCATTTTAGTTTCGTTAGTATGTATTGTACTTCCTCGATTCACCGCCAGTTGGCCCATTTGAAGGAAGGTAATGTTGACGTCAGTGCTTGTGTTGACATGCGACTCATTGCTCTACAGTACGAGCATCAAGCACAAAAGTACGTAGCATCAACTGGTTAGTGTTCATCACGAACGTGGTTTTGCAGTCAGTGCAATGTTTACAAATGCGGAGTTGGCAGATGCCCATTTGATGTATGGATTAGCACGAGGCAATAGCCGTGGCGCGGTACGTTTGTATCGAGACAGATTTCCAGAACGAAGTTGTCCCGACAGGAAGACGTTCGAAGCAATTGTTCGGCGTCTTAGGGAGCACGGAACATTCCAGCCTATGACTCGCGACTGGGGAAGACCTAGAACGACCTGTTGTTCCCGTACCATGTACAGCGTGTGCAGGCACTATCAGCAGCTGATTGGCCTCCACGGGTACACTTCTGCGAATGGTTCATCCAACAATGTGTCAATCCACATTTCAGTGCAAATGTTCTCTTTACGGATGAGGCGTCATTCCAACGTGATCAAATTGTAAATTTTCACAATCAACATGTGTGGGCTGACGAGAATCCGCTCGCAATTTTGCAATCACGTCATCAACACAGATTTTCTGTGAACGTTTGGGCAGGAATTGTTGGTGATGTCTTGATTGGGCCCCATGTTCTTCCACCTACGCTCAATGGAGCACGTTATCATGATTTCATACGGGATACTCTACCTGTGCTGCTAGAACATGTGCCTTTACAAGTACGACACAACATGTGGTTCATGCACGATGGAGCTCCTGCACATTTCAGTCGAAGTGTTCGTACGCTTCTCAACAACAGATTCGGTGACCGATGGATTGGTAGAGGCGGACCAATTCCATGGCCTCCACGCTCTCCTGACCTCAACTCTCTTGACTTTCATTTATGGGGGCATTTGAAAGCTCTTGTCTACGCAACCCCGGTACCAAATGTAGAGACTCTTCGTGCTCGTATTGTGGACGGCTGTGATACAATACGCCATTCTCCAGGGCTGCATCAGCGCATCAGGGATTCTATGCGACGGAGGGTGGATGCATGTATCCTCGCTAACGGAGGACATTTTGAACATTTCCTGTAACAAAGTGTTTGAAGTCACGCTGGTACGTTCTGTTGCTGTGTGTTTCCATTCCATGATTAATGTGATTTGAAGAGAAGTAATAAAATGAGCTCTAACATGGAAATTAAGCGTTTCCGGACACATGTCCACATATCATATTGTCTTTCTTTGTGTGTGAGGAATGTTTCCTGAAAGTTTGGCCGTACCTTTTTGTAACACCCTGTATAGAGTGCAACTGCATTACTTTACTGCGAAAACTAAAAGCTCAAGCAGCCTTAACCTCCCTATGAAGGCTTCCAAAAAGATGGTATTTTGGCTGTCACGGCTAGTGAATTAAATTCAGCAATTCTTCTAGGTTTGTGCCGTATCTTGTGTGGGGTTTCGCCTAGGACACCAAGCTGGCTCATCGACGGTCTCTTGGTTTCCCCGCCCGGACCCCCACAGGAGTAACGAACAGCGCGTTACCTCCCTTGATATAGAGTGCAACTGCACTACTTTACTGCGAGAACTAAAAGCTCAAGCAGCCTTAACCTCCTCATGAAGGCTTCCGAAAAAGGCCATGAAAGACTCCATAAGCTTCGAAGGTCTGAAGAGAACAAGAGTTGACCAAGGTAGTTATGGTTATTGTTTAAAGGGGTGAAACAGGGAGGTCATCTGCCCCAATCACCAACGGAGATTGACAGGAAGATGAAGCAGGAGCGTGGTACAATTAAGTAGACGTACTACATAATTCAGAAGAGGCTCCATATTGTTTTCATTGTCTTCCCCACAAGTTGATTGCCCTGGGGAGATCATAAGTGACATGCAGAGGTTATTGGTGTTGCCTATGAGACTGCACGATGATAGGCCTCCATTTCCATGAACAGCATACCAATACGTTAATTAGGAAATATTTGTCTTGTGACTACCGTGAGGTTCAACTTTTGGCGTGGCGAAGAAAGAAGTTTGAATCCCACCATTGACAGACATTATTGCCATTGTTATTGTTGTTGTTGCTGGATCCAGCATTCATGGCTCAAGATTGTTATTGACAGAGCCAACAAAGTTTTATCAGCGCTGGATAAAATAGTTGGCAGCCGCCAAAAGTTATTAGCGCTAGAAGAAATTGTGTCTGTAGTGGTAAAGGAGCCATATCGAGGTATCTGTGAGGGTCTATAATCCGGGACCAAGGCTGTAGTGGTACAGGAGCCATACCGAGGTGGCTGTGGGGGATCTATAACCCGGGACCAAGGCTGTAGTGGTGACGTGTCCGGCATGTGTGGTGGAGGACTGTGGTGGTACAGGAGCCATACTGAGGTGGCTGTGATGGTCTATAACCCGGGACCAAGGCTGTAGTGGTACAGGAGCCATACCGAGGTGGCTGTGGGGGTCTATAACCCGGGAGGAAGGCTGTAGTGGTGACGTGTCCGGCAAGTGTGGTGGAGGACTATGGTGGTACAGGAGCCATACCGAGGTGGCTTTTGGGGGTCTATAACCCGGGAGCAAGGCTGTAGTGGTGACGTGTCCGGCAAGTGTGGTGGAGGACTGTGGTGTTACAGGAGCCATACCGAGGTGGCTGTGATGGTCTATAACCCGGGACCAAGGCTGTAGTGGTACAGGAGCCATGCCGAGGTGGCTGTGGGGGTCTATAACCCGGGAGCAAGGTGGTGGTGACGTATCCGGCAAGTGTGGTGGAGGACTGTGGTGGTACAGGAACCATACCGAGGTGGCTGGGGGGGTCTATAACCCGGGACCAAGGCTGTAGTGGTCACGTGTCCGGCAAGTGTGGCGGAGGACTGCGATTGTAGCGGTGGTGGTGCACTCATGTCGTGAACTAAAACGTGGGTTACGGCCTCGCGGAGTGGTATTGTGGTTGTTGAGACCTAGTCCAAGAAGAGGCGCAAACTGATGGGCAGAGGATCTGGAAAGTACCTGGGTTGTGCCTGTGCAAACTCGTCTGAGAGCAGGCAACGCGCAGGTTAGCTTAGGGCGGAGTCCGGGAGACCGCCACAGAGCGGTAGCTGGCTCCGGTGAAAACTTGCAGAGCTGGTAACGAGCAGGTTAGCTTAGGGAGGAGTCCGGGAGACCGCCACAGAGCGGTAGCTGGCTCCAGTGAAAACTTGCAGAGCTGTGTCGCATAATGATTGACCACTAGAGCCACGGAACCACGCTCTCTCGTTTGTAATAAATATGATATCCAAGCTCAGGGTAGCGGGGTGATGTACAAAGTACTTATTTATTAATAACTAGATACATAACACAGTTCAAATGCAAATACCCTGAAGAAAGGTTTAAATCACAAACATATAATAATAAAAATTATTCTCCACTTACAAATTCTTTTTTTCTGGTTGTTCACTGGCAATCGAAACTATCAATACTTGTTTGTGAACATGTAAACAAGCTTCCATTACCTGCATCTCTTGTGCAGTGTCCACAACAACTTTCATGAAGAAAGGGCCCCTCACATTATTTAATATCCTTCTGCTCCTTTCTTTTCTTCTTACGTTTTCTTAAACGTCTCTTTCTACATCAGCACACCTCTAGACATTAAATCTATTTATCCAAAACATAACATAACCTTGATTAAAAAATGACATCACTATAGTAACAAAGCCACCTGTCACCCACTGCTGGACCACCACAAAGCACTAGACTCTCTGTGGTGCTCCATCAATAGGTGGCCATGGTAGGTAACCTTATTTACCCACATCACACACCATGGCGCTAATACATACTTACAGAAACCGAAGGGTGGGCTATGTAACCAAAAGTTTCGGTTACAGTGTACTTAACTGCTGTGTCACACTGACTGTCTCGCTGATTCGCTTTAGCCCACTTTGTTGACTGACTGTACCGTCGTACACGCTTCACTGAACGTTGCTGAGTGGCGTCCTTACATATTTGGAGGGATAGTCTCGGCCTTTCCAGGTGGATTTGAAATTCTAGACCTTACGATACCTAGCATTAGCTTTTGGGACTTTCTTGAGATTCTCTCGGCATCTCTTGAGACCTTTCGGAGCTTCTTCTCACTAGTACCTCCTCCCGTTAGAACCACCAATGTATGTCGTCCACCCACCGGCCATTTGTCCACCGCGCTCTGTCAGGTGTTGAGGCAAACTGATAGATTTAAGGCTTTAGGGGACGGAAGTAAGACAAAATGGTGGATTCGCCACCATATAATATAATTATGTTGACTAAATTATTGGGAAGACTGAGAGTATCTTAATATTTCATACAGAAGCTTTGCAGATACATCATGTAATGTTATACGGTTATCTTGGCTTAGAGGATTGAGCCGCGTCGCATATCGGTTATTATTTCCCGACGTTTCGGCTGACATTGCAGCAGCCTTAATCATGGGTAGGTACGAGTTGGTGTCCGTACTCAAACTAACGGTTATTGCCACTCAGATGTGCTTGGTCGCCCTGCATTGTCGTCACGCTGCTCGCTGATTGGTCCCCGCCCCTGGCAGTCGCGCGCTAGGAGAACTTTCCAAATGTTGCTAAGTTTGAAACCATCTTCGCGATTGAAATTATTGGGATGCTTCACGGCCTCTATTGCCTCTCTAATTAATCTGTTGTGATATCTGGGAATTTTAGCAACAGTTTCGGCTTATCAAATTCGATGGCGTGTCTCGTGACGTCAGCATGTTCAGCTATTGCAGATCTGTAGTTCATCTCTTTCGTGTCTCGAATGTACTCTGATATCCTAATGAAAACGCGTCTTTTTGTTTGCCCTATGTAAACCTGTCCACGGGAGCAAGGCACTTTGTAAACTCCTGTGTCCTGGTTAGGCAGCTTTATCTCGTTTGATTTACGCACCACTTGCGTCAGCTTGTTTATAGGATGCATCACAGTTGTCACATCGTGTTTCTTAAGCAGCCTGGCGATTCTATCTGTCAATCACTGTACGTACGGCAGAAAGGTTTTATGGTAGGCCCTATCTTCGTTCTTTTTGCCAGTTCTTCGGCTTTGTTCTACCTTCCATGTGGCCCTATTTATTTGTCCTTTGCTGTAGCCATTAGCTAGGAGCGTGTTCCAAACATGTTTCTTCTCTTCATTCATGCTATCCTTATCGCAAATGTGGTTGGCTCTGGTGAGGAGTGTTCTAGCTACCATTTCTTTCCGCGATGGAGGATGACTTGAGTTAGCATGTAGGTACCTATCTGTGTGAGTATCTTTCCTATAGACCCTGTGTCCGAGCGTGTTGTCTGTTCGTTTATAGAGCAGGACGTCTAAGAAGGCCAGCTGATTATTTTCTTCTACTTCCATTGTGAAGTTGATGCTCGGATGTCTGGAGCACATGATGTCTAGAAAGTTCTGAAGTGTGGTGCGTCCATGTTCCCATATCAAATAGACGTTGTCTACGTATCTGAACCAACATTTAGGCTTCAATGGGCTCTCCTTTATCGCTTCTTCTTCGAAGTTAGCCATAAACACGTTAGCCAGTAGTGGAGAGAGGGGGGAACCCATGGCTGCTCCCTCCGTTTGCTGAAACATCTGCCCATTGAATACGAAGAATGTGGAGTTAACGCAGTGTTCAGCTAAATCCACTAAGTCCGTTGGACCTCCTGTGGCTGTAAGTATTTCCCTGATTAACTGTGTGGTGTCAGGTACAGGAACCCTGGTAAATAGGGTCTCCACATCGAAGCATGCCAGTAGATTACCGTCACTCAGGTTTATTATCGCTATGATATCTGTAAAGTGCTGCGAGTTTTTCACGTGAGAGGCTGACGTAGGGAATAATGGCTGCAGTACCTGGTTCAAATATTTAGCCAGGGGGTGAGTTGGAGACGCTATGGCGCTAGCTATAGGCCTCAGAGGCACATCGGGCTTGTGTATTTTAGGTAGGCCGTAGAACTTGGGAGTTCTTGAGTAGCAAGGTACTAAGGATTTCTGCTTTTCTTCTGAAATAGATGACTCCGCAATTAGCCGCGTCGTCGTTAGTTCTATCTTCCTTATGGGGTTCTTCGGGATCGCCTTATAAGCTGTGTCTGAAAGGAGGCTGTGAACTTTATCCACCTAGTCTTGGGTGTCGAATACAACCGTAGCATTCCCTTTGTCTGCTGACAAAATCGTAATGCTTTCATTGCTTCGTAGCTCTTTAAGGGCCTGACGTTCTTCCCAGCTGATGTTGCTTGAAACGGGCCTGGCATGTTTGATGATCTGAGAGGCCTCTGCTCTAATTTCTTCTGCGTCTAAGGCTTGTAGATGACGGATAGAAGCTTCTACCCCTCAGATAAGATCTTCCGTATGAGGGCGTCTCGGCGTGATTGCGTAACTATGTCCTTTGGCTAACAGGGCCTTAATTGGCTCGTCCAGTGGCAGGGATGACATGTTGATCACTATGCGCTTCCTATCTAGTGCATACGTTGAAGGTGGTTTCTGCCTTTGTTGCAGCAAGTCAAATTTCTTTATATGTGTAGCTGTTGTTTTCTGTATTATGGAATCTGCTTGCCTTGCAGTTATGTTATCGTCCAATCGTCAGGAGACAGTCGTAGCATTAGCTTGAACTGTATGTCATATAGTTCTCGCGTCACCATATCTAGTTCACGACGGCAGTTCCGGACTCGTTCATGTAATAGGACACTTTCAGTTCGGAGTAAGATTCTCCTCGCTGCAGGCGAAGAAATATGATGTTTTACCTTGATAAACTTAAGTGAAATGTCGTAGTCTCTGCAGCGTTTCAAAAAGGCAAGTGAGCTCAGCAAGCGCGACCGTTTCTGGCGTAGAATGTCCCAATTTCCTGCTGTAGGAGTGAGTTTCCTCCCCGTAGAGGCGTATATATTTAGATCGTAGACTTTCACGGCCGGTGTCTATTTTATCATCTTGGCATACAGGATTGAGCCGCGTCGCATATCGGTTATTATTTCCCGCCGTTTCGGCTGACATTGCAGCAGCCTTAATCATGGGTAGATACGAGTTGGTGTGCGTACTCAAACTAACGGTTTCTGATCTCCAGCCGAGGGCTACTCGAGAGAAGGTTAACATCACAAAGGTGACAAATGGGATGTCTGGCATTCTACTGGTTGAAACATGGATATTAGAAGTGTGATTATCCAGAGGAAGGTGTAGGAACATGAAATTGGAAATAGATAGTTTGAAGTTGGATTTGTGTTGGATTAGTGACGTATGCAGGTAGGAAGAATGGGACTTCTGGCCAGGAGACTAGAAGATATTTAGCTCTAAATCAAATAACGGTTATGGAGAATAAGTCTCATATTGACTGGGGAACTTGGCCAGTGGGTAGAACATTATGAGCATTATAGGCTTATTGTAGTTAAAATTAGAACGAAAACTACGTGTATTAGAGCAGTATAAGTCTAGCAGGCTACCAATCAAACAGATAATAAAGAAGATATAAAATTCTACTAACAAATACAGAAGGTGTAATGCTGCAGATTGTAAATGTTGAAATGTAGGTTGAAATGCCGTGTTAAGAAGCGGACGAGAAGAAAAGATAGCGGCGAAATTTAGAATGCATGAAATATTCGAACGACTGAGCTGGCTGGTAGAATTCTGCACCGATAACTAGTAGGGCATAGTTAACACGTTTCTAACAAACATAACAGAATTATAAACACTGGAATGAGACCAGGAGGTATAGGACGTTTATTAACTGATTTTATTGTGGTCAAGAAGAGATTCCAAAATCTAAAATGAGATTACAAAACGAACTATGGGGGCAACACAAATTCTACCTACAATCTGGTTTGTTATGAAGGAGATGAGAACTCCAATGCAAGGAACTTGAATTTTTGATAGAGAAATCTGTAGATGAGAACATTGTCAGAGAGGAAAGAATGTACAGATTTTCGTTCGTTCAGAATATACTACAATATGAATGAAAGATGGATGAACAAGAGCGAATGGCATGAAATAGAGAAAGCAGAAAATAACGTCTGAAACTTGAGGTAATGATGAAGTACAATAAAGCTAAGGAAAATGGTTCGAATAAATATGGGAATGACTATCTCAAGGTGTTGTGGATAGAGTAGGAGGTTTGGATTTGGTTGTTGGCCCGGACAAGGATTTTAATTCTGGTCTGAGGACTGGGACTGGGTACATTCAGCCTCATGAGGCCAAATTGAGAAGAGGTGGGCGTGATTTCCTCACCAGGCATCCTCGAACTCTTCATTTTGGATTTACTACTTCTACTCCAGGCAAACACGGGGATTGTTTTTAACTTCAGGCCACAGCCGCCTCCTTCCCAATCCTAGACATGATTCCAAATACACAATTTAATACAGACATCAGAATACACAGGTTATCAGAAATATTCAAACATTAAAAATGCAACCAAAGTACTCGGGGCTAAATGACCAAGATGTACATGCTCCTTAAATAAAACTACAGAAATATCCAAATGTTCATCATTGTTTTTAAGTAGGAATTGTTTATACGGCTTATCGAAAGATTAAGAATTATTTCGGGTAAAAATGGCTTAAGTGCTCTAATGTTTGAGACTGAGGTGAAAACCTTTAATAGATATAGAATAGCAGGTATACTCATAGAATGATCACATAGAGCGTTTGTATAGGGCTAAGAATATCAAGAATAATGAAGTGAAAGAGGAGTGGAAACCGTTGAGGATAAAAGAGAAGATTTAATATTGGAATCAGAATTGGTTGGCCGCTACGCAGTTAGGGACCACCAGACATCGGTTATGTACGAACTGAGTTGCTACGATGCATAGGGGCTGAAGATCTGGTCAGTTTATTTCGCTTATTAATACTTTGGGTTTTTGACAGGTATGTGAAGGGTTATCGAATAGTATGCCATTGTCTCTATACTGAAGAAAGCAGGAGCTGACAGATTGGAAGGTTCTCCGACAGTGAGTGTGATGACTAACACTTCCATGATTTTATTAGAAGGATAAACAAATGCTAATGATGAAGATATTGAAGAAATATATGATCAAATAGAAGAATTGTTTGACATAGTAAAGGAGAATTTAAACATTATTTTAATGGGTCATTTTAATGCTTCCGTTGGCTCTCAAAATAATGTTATGTATGCTAGAAAGTTTGGCATGGGTGATGTCAATGTGAGAGGAAAAAGATTACTCGAATTCTGTGAGCAACATGAGATGGTAATAACATATACCTTTTTCGAAGTTCCCAAGAGAAGACGTTACACCTGGATAGCACCCGAGGATAGAAGAAGGTGACAAATTGACTACATCATAGTAAAACAAAGATATAGTAACCAAGTGAAATCCAGCCATATTTACCCTGGGGCGGAAATTGATAGTGATCACATCCTAGTTGCAGCTAAATGTGATATAAGGTTCAAGAGGAATGAATCATTTGGACAAAAAGATGGTGTTTAAATAAGCTTCAGGATTCTAATGTAGTACAAAAAATTTTAGATGTTAGATAATTGGTTAAGGATGAGACTTTAGGTAGGGATGGTATAAGAAATGGCTTAGAATCAGCTTCAGCAGACGAACTAGGCAAAGGGATATTGGAACCGAAAAAGAAATGGATGACCCAGGAAATCCTAGAGCTTATTGAATAAAGGAGCAAATTTAGTAATATAGACACCCAAGTGTATTAGTCTCTAAAGAATCAAATAACAAGGAAATGTCGCAAGGAGGACGAAAATTTGATGATGCGGGAATGCGTGAGTATTGAGGATGACCTGAAGAATGGGAAACCTGACAAAGATTATTTTAAAGTGAAATCTTTGTGCTATCAACTACGCATCGCAAGCAACGTAGTTAAGGATTCCAAAGGGAAGCTATTGTTTGAAAATGAAAAGGTATGTGATCGATGGAAGGAATACCTTGAAGATTTGTATGATGGACCGGATATTACTGACAATAGTATTTATATAGAAGATGAAGAACTAATTGAAGAAGATGATATAGGTCCAACTATAACTAAAGCGGAGTTTTAAGCACCACTCACTAAACTGAAAGGAAATAAAGCAACTGGTGTAGATAACATTCCAGCAGAGCTCTTAAAATGTTGTGATGTAAGCATTAAGGAATGCTTTTTTCAAATCATTACTAAATTCTATGTGGCCGGAATTGTACCTCCTGATTTTATTAAAATTTGAACAATCACACTGGCCAAGATAGGAAATGCTTGTGAATGTTCTAATTATAGAACTTTAGCCATTCTTTCACATGCATCAAAGATTGTATTGATCATCATCAAAGATAGACTAAGCAGGAAAATTGAACAATATCTGGATAGTGATCAGTATGGATTTTGAAAAGGGAATGGGACTAGGGAGGCTATCCTCGCATTACGTCCAATTTTAGAAAGAAGACTGGAAGTTAATCGAAAAACCTATCTAGCATTCATTGATATAGAAAAGGCACTTAATAATATCAATTGGAAGACCTTATTTCGTACATTTACCAAAGTCGGGATTGACTGGACAGACAGGCGCCTTATTCTGAACTTATATAGAAATCAAACTACCGAAATAACAGTTGAAGGCAATAAAAGAGGAGCAAAAATACGAAGAGGTGTATGGCAGGGTTGAACTCTATCACCATTTCTTTTTAATATCTATATAGGAGCTGCAGTAAATACACTAAAAGAGAAAACAAAAGAATTAAAATGTAATGGATTACAGGTACATAGCATTCGCTTTGCTGATGATATAGCAATTTTAGGAAACTCTGCATGTGAAATGAATAGCATGTTAAAAGTTTTTCAGAAATCCATAGGAAAATTCGGGCTAAGATTTAATTCTCGGAAGACATAATTAATGGTAGTTGATGAAAAGAAACAGCCAATTTTAGCTAATATAATGTTAAATGATAGTGCCAATGAACAAGTAACGGAATTTTGCTATTTGGGAAGTGTGATTAATTATGACAAATTTTGCATCTCAGAAATTAAGAAAAGAATAGCGCTGGAGAAGAAAGCCTTTCAAAATAAGAAGAATTTGCTGCTCAATGGCCACCTCAACTTGAAGATAAGGAAGTCATTTCTAGAGACCTTTGTTTGGAGCGTGTTGACCTATGGTTGTGAAACATGGACACTTGGGAAAGGAGAAGAATCAAAACTTGAGGCAGCTGAAATGTGGTTTTGAAGACGAATGACCCGAACAAGCTGGATGGAAAGAAAGACAAATGAGCTTGCTCTGAACCAAATTCAGGAGAATCGATGCCTGTTGAACACCATCAAGTAAAGGAATGCAAAATATATGGGACACATACTTAGACTTGACACTCTCCTCCAGGTAATTTTTTAAGGAAAAACTTTGGCGAAAAAACAAAGGGGACGACCAAGACAATCGTATCTCAAGAACATTATCAAGGAGATGGAAGGTGATTCGAATGCCAATTTGAAGAGGACTGCTGAAGACCGTAAGAAATGGCTGCAACGACAGGGCTATTAGCCTTTAGAAGCTGATGTCGATGATGAAACAGATGGATTGGATGAGAGCCGAGTTAGGTAAAGACAAGTTCAGTGAACAAGAATCAGAGGAACAAGGTTAGTTGTATTAAGTATTAGACTGTTCTTGATAGAATAAAGATCGAGAGGAAAACGTTCGTGACATATTTAGTATAAATAAAGCTGTGTATATTGTTGATTGGAGATATTGTTTGACAGATTGAAAAGTTTCGGAATATATTTCAGGTTTCTGAGTGTGTCTACAACCAGCTGGTATTTATTAGATTCGATAGACATGAGAGAGAAACTGGTATTTAGAATGATATTAGGTAAGAATGCATTATATGATTCTTACTTTTCAATCTATACATACGGCAAGTAACGAAGGAAATGCCAAAGAAATTTGAAGGGGAATTGAGGACGAAGATGAAGTAATTTCGACTCGGTGACTTACTAACGACAACGTTATCTTAGCCTCATCACCAGCGGATTTGATCATGTTTCTAAACGGTGTGTACGAGGTGTTGAGGGAAGATTTCATGATAAAATCATTGTATTTGAAACAGAAAAAACGGAATGCAGCAGGAAGATTTAAAATAAAAATATTGAAATTGAATGGCTGTTGGAACACTAAGAGACGTTGGTGACTCCAACTTGGGCGCAGAATGGACAAAGCAAATGAGTTATAAAGGTTGGGTTGTTGTCTGTTTAAATAAAATATAGATCTAGGTATTAAGAAGTCATTTTTGGAGCCATTGCCTGGAGCTTGGCACTATATGGATGCGAATCTTGGATTGTTTTTGCTGCAGAATATATAAAAATAGAAATATTTGATTGTGGTGTTGTAGGAAAATAGTGATGATTTAAAGGTTAAATATGGTACTTACGAAGGGTATTAGGACGAGTGGGGGAGGGTAAATGATTCTGACGAGGGGTTATGCATAAAAGAGATAGCTTGGTATGACACATACTACGGCAATTGAAATTGAAACCTTACAGTTGTTATGGAAGGACGGGTCGAGGATAAGAACTCTAGGGGATACCCAAGAATAGTTTATTTTGAACGAATTCCTTCGGATGTAGGGTGTGTAGGTTCTGCGGAGATAGATTGGTAATCTCAAGAATGAGTGACGTCACTCAACATATACGCCGCACGTGCGAAAGCTCAGCCACTTTTGCACGTGCGTTTACGGATTTATTTAAGCAAATGCATCGATTTGTGCTAGAAGTCAAATCTCTTACTCTATTTCGTCACTTTTAGGATATTTTGCCAAGTTTGACAAACCTCTGAGATACTTAAGTCAAATATTTTGAAACATAGAATGTAACATCGATTATTAATTTAGAATAACCGTGTACAAAGTGTGAATTTCTTGACGTCTAAATAGAAGGTCGAGATATTTAATCGTTGGGGGTAAGATTGCTAATTTTATGTTCCCAGCTTCAGTACGTGGTCAGACGGGAGTCGCATTGTGGTGTGCCAAGAGTTGGATAAATGTTCGCTATATGGAGTGGTTAATGTTAACGAGTTACCACTTTCTGTATGTTATAAAAAGCCACCGTTATAAATAGTATCTGATATTTTCTTGGACCTAAAGCTAATCACTCACCTCCACACAATTTATGTTGCTCTAAGAAACCATTCATCCGCGATTTATTCCAAAGTGAAGCATGATAGCCCGCATGGTTTCGAAATAACATGATTTGTATATCCAAAATTCCCACGTTAATCCAAATGCCAGCGCATGGCTATTCTGTAGGGAATATAAATGGACTATTCTGTCACCTGTACGAGCACGCACGCACTTAAGTCAGATGGATTTCAGTTATCCAGATTCTATTACATAGTCATATCCCCTACATCCTTGTTGTTAAAGATGCACAATGTGATGTAAAATAAGTTGAACACTTTCACGGCTAGTATGAATTGGCACACAATTTCCGTAACCATTGAATAATTTCAATTATATAACTGATCAAGGACAAAGTTGACTTTTGGCAAACAGAATGTGCCTGGAAATAATTTGCCATTTCCATATATAATCAGTAATTTTGGAATAGATATGGATTTCATATTTGTCAAGGAAACCTATGGCTCCAAATACTCCGATGTGACGCTCCTTTTTGTTTGCATATTATATAAGTATTTGAAAATATTCAGACTGTATGAAAAACATAGCATTCAATATTAAAATTGAGATCAGTTCCACGTATTAGATAAGGACAGCATTCCTGGTAGTGATATTAATGGACGTTGGTCCAGTTATCATTTCATAAGTTAGATCGCTGTATTTTGAAAGTATTATTCACCATTCTCAGGTAATTCAACATAATTATGAGCACACTGCATTGTATTAATACCAATGATTTCAGGCTGGGATGTCCTGATACTTCGGATCCTGCTGTAAGGAAGATATACGCATTATGTCATACTAGAGGACAGAATTCCAGCACTGTATCTGAAAGAGATATTACAAATCGACCAAATTTGACGACCAATCCGTTAACCCATACTGGACAGAAATCCTTCTCGTGTAAAACCTGCAAAGCCAAATTTAGTCAGAAAGGTTATTTGAAGTCACACATGCTGTCCCATACTGGACAGGAGCCATACTCCTGTAGCGCGTGCGAAGCCAAATTTAGTCGGAAAGGTTCTTTGAAGACACACATGATAACTCATACAGTGGATAAGCCATACTCCTGTGGCACGTGCGAAGCCAAATTTGCCATGAAGCATGTTCTGAAAAGACACATGTTAACCCATACTGGGGAGAAGCCCTTCCCATGTAGTACATGCAAAGCCAAGTTTAGAGAGGAAGGTTATTTGAAGATACACGTTTTAACCCATACTGGAGAGAAGCCATACATCTGTGTCAAGTGCGACGCCAAATTTAGTCAGAATCGTAGTTTGAAGACACACATGTTATCTCATACTGGGGAGATGCCATACTCCTGTGGCACGTGCGAAGCCAAATTTTATCAGAAAGGAAGTTTGAAGAATCACATTTTAGTTCATACTGGGGATGACCCATACTCCTGTGGCATGTGCGAAGCCAAATTTAGTCAGAAAAGTACTTTGAAAACACACATGATAATTCATACTGGGGAGAAGCCATACTCCTGTGGCACGTGCGGAGCCATATTTGCGCTGAAATGTAATTTGATGGCACACATGTTAACCCACACTGGGGAGAAGCCATTCTCATGTAGAACATGCGGCGTCAAATTTGCCTACAAAAATGTATTGAAGGCACACATATTAACCCATACTGGAAAGAAGCCATTCTCGTGTCGCACATGCGGAGTCAAATTTGTCTACAAAGATTCATTGAAGAAACACATGATAACCCATACAGGAGAGAAGCCGTTCTCGTGTAGTACATGCGGAGCCAAATTTAATCATAAGGGTAATTTGAAGGTACACTTGATTACCCATACTGGAGAGAAGCCATTCTCGTGTAGCACATGCGGAGCCAAATTTAGTCAAAAGGGTGGTTTGAAGGTTCACTTGATTACCCATACTGGAAAGAGGCCTTTCTCATGTAGCAAATGCGGAGTCAAATTTAGTCGCAAAGGTCATTTGAAGAGACACATGTTTACCCATGATCGGGAGGAGACAAAGTAGCATATGCCAAGCCAAAATTGTTGGGACATTTGAAGATACACTTTTACCCATACCTGTGAAGCATATGCGAAGCCAAATTTACTTATAAGGGATTTTTGAAGGGAAGGTATTTGTAAGCACATGTGTTATTGCATAGCTGCAAAAGCCAAATTTGTTAACAGGAAACTTTTGCAGACACAAGTGAGAACCCATAACGTCAGGTACTATTCAATTGTAGCATATGTGAAGCCAATTTTGCTATCAACGAAGTTTCCAAGGCACCCATGTTAACCCTCACCTTCTTCATGTACCATGTGCGTTGCAAAATGTATTGAGAAGGGGCATTAATTAATTGTTTGACATCAAAAGGGTTAAGATTTGATGAGATACTTCTTATCCCTTTTGATGCCCTGCAATTAATAAGTGAATATGCTAAAATTACCAAGCCTAGTTAATTGAAATTACAAGTTTAACAAAATTATCTCCCACCTATATTTTTCAAGATAGTGTGTTGGTATTTTTTTCTCTAGCAGGTAAACAAATTATTCACGAACTAGAAGCTAAATATTTACAATTTCCTTCATTTGAGTGTTAATAAAATCTGTAAAAATAATGTTGTGAGAAGGAAAATAATAGGAATTCTTTATATAAATTTGACAGCCTTCAAAATCTAAATAGTATCTTTTGTGATGAAAATGTTGATATTTATTTAATTGTTTATAAATATCCCAAGCATAGAGTAATTCTATCAAATAGGTATTGAGTACGATCAATTTCTACAATGATATACCTTGACAGTCCTCCGGCATAAGGTGGATTTTCGTCAGTGAAATCAAAGCCGTTGCCATCAGTAGAATATTCACTCTCACGCACTTCACTTAGCACTTAAACCGTATTTATATTCCCGTCGCTGAAGGAGCTAGCCATATTTAACTCCACGTATATTAATAAGCTCCAAACAAGATCATATACTTCAGACGATAACGCACACGGGAAGTCAGTTGACTGCAGTATGTTCAAAGAACACCTATTATAAATGCATTTATTCATGGAACTTAAACTTATCGAGATAATCTGAGAAGGAATGGTTTCCGCGTTGTCTTCGTTACAATAGTTTAATCGCTGTGTATATGGAAATAAAACAAACAAAAATACATAGATCGGCCAGTGGCATTTTTATCAGATGTTCCCTCGGCCGATATATTGGCACCATAAGGGCTAAACCATAGCGGCGAGAATCTATAATCTACAAAGATAGATTAGTTTGTGGGAACAATACTATAATTGTTGATGGTATAGTCATATCTAAGATTTGCGATAATCCAATGAATAGTTCTTTTTTCAACTTAATGCCTTAATATGTTTCAGTAATAGTTACCACACTCACTACGTTTCCTAACTGGTTTTCGTGTATTTTGTTTAGAGAGGGCAGTCACTGCAGGTTTGATGGTGTTTTGTAGAGCTATTTCTCTTGTATATTTGGATCTGATGATGCTCCCTTGACGAGCAAAAACATGTCATCTTTTAGTTTTCTTCTTCAATAGTCCTCAATAATATATATAAATCCTAATCCTTTGTAATTTATTTCATTTTCTTTTTACATTTTACAGTAATTGGAATGATTCTTATACACAATATTAATTGTTAATGTGGCAACACTGAAGAATAGCTTCAAAGCTGTCTTTATTAGCCTATTTTAATTTATGAAAAAATAGGCTTATGAGATCACCTTTTGTCCGTGTGTCTGTCTGTGTGTGATGGATTCTTGTGGGTCCTCTCCTAATAATTTCTAAACGGCTGGAGCGATTTTAATGAAACTCGGTAAGTTCATAGCAGTATTCCGAGCAACCCCGACCGTCCCCTTCAAATTTTGTTACGTCTCACCAATCCAACATGGCGGCTGTACGAAATATTTCACCGGCATTCAATATCTCCGAAACTATTACAGATATCACCATGGCATTTTGTACGGTAATAATGGGAACTATACTAGAAGTTCACCTATGTGACTTTTGAGAACCTGGTATCTACAAAACCAACGTGGTGGCCAAGCGAAGTTGCGACTTTTATATTGACGTTTCTCGCGATTTAACCAACCAAACGCAATGAAACTTGGTACAGTATATGTTTATACCCATTGCAATGCACCGTCATCTAACTTCGTTCAATTGTTTACATAATCTCAAGATGGCGGCTGTGCGAAATATTTCACCGGCATTCTATATCTCGGAAACTATTACCGGTATCACCATGAAAGTTTGTACGTAGATAAAGAAAAAAAGAAGGAAGATTGTAGTTTTACGTGACCGTGCATCTTGTGATTATGAGCCACGGGGGAGATAAAGAGCACTACTGGAAGTTCATCTATGATACTTTCAAAAAACGGTTAACTACAAGACGAACATGGCGGCCAAGCGAATTTGAAAGTTTTAAATAGATTTTTCTCGCGTTTTAACCCTCCAAACGCAATGAAACTTGGTACAGCAAATGTTTATACACATTGAAATACACTGGTATCTAATGTAGTTCAATTTTTATATAACCTCAAGATGGCGGCTGTGCGAATTTCGAATATTACGTTTTTATTTCTTGTGTTCCAATCATGCGATCGATATCAACATTTTCATATTGAACGTACACAATAATCATCATCTAATAGTACATAACTCTATGGCCTACATATATTAAAGTCCAACATGGCGACCATCCGAAATATTTAGACAGTTCTCCATATGTATTAATCTACTACAGCATTCAAACTGAAATTTTGTAAGTGTATAGAGGCTATAAGCATAAGTTCACATATGGGACGTTCAATAACCTGGGGGCGGCTTCGGTGGCGTAGTCGGTAGCATGCTGAGCTTCTATGCCCAAGATAGCGGGTTCTAACCCGGCCGAAACCGTCGGATTTTTAAGAGCGTTAAAATCCCTCAGTATGCCTTCCTTCGGAGGGAAGTAAAGCCGGCGGTCCCATGTCACAGATTTATGGCATGTTAAAGAACCTTCCACTAATTGCACCTGTGTAAAGCTAAATTGGATAGGTTAAGAATGTAAACAACGCTCTTAGGTTGCTATGTTCGTTGCCAAGAGCCGACTGCGGTGGTGTCTAGTAGCTAAATTCTGAACTTGGCATAGTAATCGTTGACGGTGGCGCTTGGCGGCAAAAGTAGGAACTATTTGAAAAAAATCTAAGTTGCAGTACATAAATTAAAAAAACACATTAATACAGTCATCACAATTAACACCGGTTATCAGACAGATTCTACACACACCCATAGTACACGGAGCTACATGACCACGTTGTCGCAGCCCCTAAACTTAAGAACCACCCAACCAACCAATAACCTGGCGAGCACTAATCCAACATGGCGGCGACGCGAAATTTAAATATCCAAATGGAAGTTTCTTGCGTTTTTACCATCCGAGCGCAGTGAAACTTGATACGGTATATGCTTATACAAATTTTAATCGACAGGCGTCTAATTCATTTAAATTATTTTCATAACCACAAGATGGCGGCTGAGCAAAATTTTAAAATCCCGCTTTTATTTCTTGTGTCCTAATGATGCGATTGAAGTTTGAATAAAACATCCACGTAATAATCTTCATGTAATAGTACCTAAATATAAGGCCTATAATATAAAAATCAAATATGGTGACCAATATATTTAGACGGTTCTCAATATCTACGAATCTATTACAGCAATCAAAGTGACAATTTGTATGTTGATAGTGTGCCCTTTCGTAAAAGAAATATGCAAATCACTATCCAGCTGCTCCGTCTTATCTCTTTGGGGGCATAGAACGTCCTCCCACTGAGTGATTCACACATTATAGGATCAAGCTTAGGATAACACACCACTGAAATGAAATTGAAAATCCTACTAAATAAACTATTTAATTCTCAAAATTTGGCGCTATAACAATACAAAACAACTGAGTCAACATCACACTTGTTCTAATGAATAAGGAACAATGTACATTAATCATAAAAAAATCAATAATTTAGATTCCAATGAACCCTAAACAAAAATCTCAAAACTAGTTTCACTTCCATTTAGCAACATTAAAACTTTCTCGTCAACGAGCTCTAAAAGTCTCGGCTGATTTTATTACATAACTAGCAGTAGTACCCGGCTTCGCCCGGTGGAATGATGAAAAAGTCTCAAAGCCTCCTTAGAAATACAATGGACTGAAAATCTAGGTCATTTGCCCCCAAAGACAATGAGGGCGTAATATCTAGGTCATTTGCCATTTTGATAAGGATAATAATGAAAACTACTGTTAAATTGACACGTCAAACTTACAAAATATCCTAATAGAAATACTTATTTCAAAATTCACAGGCGAGGAAGATTTATTGAGTATGCTGATTAATGGTGTAATGGGCGTAACATCTAGGTCATTAGCCCTTATGATGAGGATGATAAGTGAAACTACTACCGGTATTGAATTGACACTTCAACTTATAATTTACACAATGTACTGTAATAAAAACAAATATTTTAAAAATCATAGTCGAGAAAGACTTTATGCGGCGGTGATTAGTGGTATGATGCGCGTAACATCTAGGTCATTTGCACTTATGATGATAATAACAAGGTTGAAAAAATGACTATTAAACGAACATGGTGTAATTTTAAAACTGATATAGGTAATTCAGATGATAAGCCTCGATATCTTCCAAAGTCTCAACCTTATTTTCTGGTCTAGGCCTGTACTCGATGCGTCTAGTGAAAGAGCTTATGGCGTACTGCCTGGCAAAGAATATGGGTCCAAGCTGCACGAACCTGAGATGATCGCAGATGATGACGAAATATGATGACACGTTCGGGGTTCCCCGTCCTATTTAGATTGCCCGGGAATCACTCACTCTTTCGCAACACCACAGTGGCTTGAGCTACGGCACAGTACTGGCATCAGCACAAACAGCAGATAACACGGCGGGCTCTGGAAAGTCCTCTCATGTCACCTCGCGATGAATCAGCAAGCTATTCTCACAACTGCACCCCCCAGGGTCTCACAACTTGTGGGACGTGGGTTAGCGACCACGGGACCACAGCTGAGTCTGGCATCGCTTCTACTTACTGGTGCCGGGCTCCTTCCAGTTCTCTTTCCTGTCAGGCTCTCTTGGTCAACTCTTGCTCTCTTCCGACCCCGACTGTATTATGGTATCCGAGGGCTAGGGAGTCTTTCAATTTCCCGCTTTAATTGGCCGTTGTCTCATCTTTCCTGATGCCATCATTCTTCGAGGGGTCTGCCTACTTTTTCTTTTCATAATATTTCCTGTCTTCTGCTCAAAGCCCTCAAAGAGGCAGGGTGTGTGTAGCCCCACCACTTCTGGTACACCCTCAAGGGCTCAAGGCTGGTGAGTTAGGTAGCTGGCAACCCCGAGAGATTCCTAAGCTAAATGCAGGGAATGAGGTGGTATGTAAGAAATTTCAAGTGGACAGTGTTACTCATCGGGTTCCAAAGGGTAAGTATGTAAAATTTGGTTCAGATCGGTGAAACTGTGTAGATTTGTGCCAAAGGGCCTAAATGCAGGGAATAGATTGGTCTGTCCGAAATTTCATGTCGACAGTGCTACTCGTCGGGTTCCAAAGGGTAGGTATAAACAATTTGTGTCAGATCAGTGAAACGGTGTAGATATGACCCAAAGGGGTGGTCTGTCCGAAATTTAAAGTGGAGAGTGATATTCGTTGGGTTCCAAAGAGTCGAATTTTGGCCCAGATTGGTGAAAATATGTAGATTTGTGCCAAAGTGTCTAAATACAGGGAATGGAGTTCTCTGTCCGAAAGTTCAAGCAGACAGTGTTACT
Organism: Meconema thalassinum; assembly: GCA_946902985.2. Classification (NCBI taxonomy): domain Eukaryota; kingdom Metazoa; phylum Arthropoda; class Insecta; order Orthoptera; family Tettigoniidae; genus Meconema; species Meconema thalassinum. The sequence goes on along the minus strand of OX336388.2, from coordinate 49,990,773 downwards.
CGTCGGGTTCCAAAGGGTAAGTAACTTACATAAAGATTGGTTGAGATGGGTGAAACGATGTTGATTTTTGCCCAAGAGCCTAAATGCGGTAAATGGAATGGTCTATCCGAAATTTCATTTAGACAGTGTTACACGTCGGGTACCAAAGGGTAAGTATGTAAAATTTGGTTCAGATCGGTGAAACAGGGTAGATTTTTGCCAAAGGGCCTAAATTAAGGGAATGGAGTGGTGTGTCCAGAGTTTTAAGTGGACAGTGTTACTTGTCGGGTTCCAAAGTGTAAGTATACAAAGTTAGGTTCAGATCGGTGAAACGACGTAGATATGTGCCAAAGGGCCTAAATGCAGGGAATGGAGGGGTCTGTCCGAAATTTCAAGTGGACAGTGTTACTCATCGGGTTTCAAAGGGTAAGTATACACGTTTTGTTTTCGATCGGTGAACGATGTAGATTTGTGCCAAAGGGCCTAAATGCGGGAAATGGAGTGGTCTGTCTGGAATTTCGAGTGGACAGTGTTACTCGTCGAGTTCCAAAGGGTAATTATGTAAAATCTGGTTGAGATCGGTGAAACGGTGTAGTTTTGTGCCAATGGGCCAAAAAACAGGGAATAGTTTGGTCTGTCTGAAATTTTAAGTGAACAGTGTTACTTGTCGGGTTCCAAAGGGTAAGTATGTAAAATTTTGGTCAGATCGGTGAAACGGTGTATATTAGTGCCTAACGGCCTAAATGCATGGATTGGAGTGGCCTCTCCGCAATTTCAAGCAGACAGTGTTAGTCGCAGTGTTCCAAAGGGTAAATGTACACATTTTGGTTGAGATCAGTGAAACTGAGTAGATTTGGGCCAAAGGGCCTAAATGCAGGGGATGGAGTAGCCTCTCCGCAATAACAAGCAGACAGTGATAGTCGCAGTGTTCCAAATAGTAAATAAACAAATTTTGGTTGAGATCAGTGAAACGGTGTAGATTTGTGACAAAGGGCATAAATGCATGGGATAGAGTGGTCTGTCCGCAATTTCAAGCAGACAGTGTTACTCGCAGGGTACCAAAGGGTAAGAATACGAATTTTGGTTCTGATCGGTGAAACGGTGTAGAATTGGACCAAAGGGCCTAAATGTAGGTAATGGGGTGGTCTGTCCGAAATGTTAAGTGGTCAGTGTTACTCGCAGGGTTCCAAAGGGTATGTATACAAATTTTGGTTCAGATCGGTGAAACGGTGTAGATTTGTTCCAAAGGGCCTAAATGCAGGGAATGGAGTGGTCTGTCCGCAATTCAAGCAGACAGTGTTACTCGCAGGGTTCCAAAGGGTAAGTATACACATTTTGGTTGAGATCGGTGAAACGCTGTAGATTTGGGCCAAAGGGCCTAAATGCTGGGAATGGGGTGGTCTGTCCGCAATTTCAAGCAGATAGTGTTAATCACAGGGTACCAAAGGGTAAGAATACGAATTTTGGTTCTGATCGGTGAAACGGTGTAGATTTGGACAAAAGGGCCTAAATGCAGGGAATGGGGTGGTCTGTCCGAAATTTTAAGCGGACAGTGTTACTCGCAGATTTCCAAAGTGTAAGTATACAAATTTTTGTTCAGATCGGTGAAACGGTGTAGATTTGTGAAAAAGGGCCTAAATGCAGGGAATGGGGTGGTCTGTCCGTAATTTAACGTTGACAGGGTTACCCGCAGGGTTCCAAGGGGTAAGTATACAAATTTTGGTTCAGATCGGTGAAACGGTATAGATTTGTATACATAACAGACAGACAGACAAACTTTGTGCTTTATATATATAGATTCTATGTTCAAGAAACATATTAAATATTCCAAATGTGAATATATTAAAAGAAATTTGAGTTAAAAACAATTCAATGGTATCAACAATTACCATTTATTTGAGTACCACATGGCATTCGCAACATATCATCCCTCTCTTCAACTCTACCAAAACTGTATTTGTTTTCGGAAATCTCATGTACCACAAGCGTTAAAGACTACTGATTCATTCAATTTGAAATAGACTCCCAGCTATTCGATATCTTCTACAATTACTTGGGAACAATAATATTTATCATGCAACAATGCGCAGGGATTTTCATTATTGTCTCAATTGACAATTTTAATTATTCATGAAGTGCGGATCTATAAGGCAACGGCAAGGATAAAGAATCAATATAAAACACGGTACAGATTACCGTTCCATTAAAAAGTTTAATACTTCAGAGCGCAGACATGGTCTGTCTCTGTCTGGGACCTACACCAACCGACCTCCATTAAGAAAATGTCGAGACATTACGGCTTAATTTATGACATGGAGGAGAAGTCAATGCTCCCTCCTCTTTAAGACGGGACTTCAAAACACCGCTTTCAAACAAGCGTGAACAGAACTTGGAAAGGCTACACATCACATTAATATAACAACATTATTCTGAGGTTCCATTGACCTATTACTATAGCTCAGGTATGATTATAATTTCGGAGTATTAACACTGGGAAGTAAGAATTCAAAACCAATCATAATTAAGGGGCTTCCGACGTGAGAGACATCTGGTTCGATTCTCTGGCCAGCCTCTAGGACACTTCCATTTTCGAGGGCTAGGGCTAATTCCATAGAGCGAGGGTATTTAACCACTCCTCCTAACAATAATAAAAGCAATTTTGGGAAAAGGTATTCGCACTCAATTCCATGCTTGACAATAATATATAGCACCCGTTTTTTAAAGTTTGTCACAGCAAACACATACAAAATCAATTACTTCACCCAGCTGACCCCCGCAATTATAATTCCTGGCATTACCTTCACTGCAATTTTTAGCGTGACCATTTATTATTTAGCGCTCAAAGGCGACAATCAATACACTCGTGATGCCTTCCAAAGTTTAATATTTATTTCAACGTAATTCATTTTTATCTTCGTCCATAATTAACAGATTTGCCTTTTACTAAATCTCGACTTTTCATTGCGAAGAACACAACTGGTTCTATAATTATTATTTCTTCAGCACACAACGGTTTATACTTGAAGATTATTTCCATATCTTTTATGTTACATTTTCCTTTTTATATTATCCTGTTTGCCTTTTAAATAACATTATTCTTTTTATATTCACAAGTATTCCACTGAATACGATTTCATTCGATTAACAATTCCTTTTTGCAATTTTTATATTAGAGCCCGCACTTATTCTTTTCACACAGTTTTACATCCCTGATTTTCAATACTTGAGAACACTTTCTTCGTGGTTACCATTGCTACATGAAATTCCCGAATCCAAAACACATAATGACTTTGGGTGTTACTTACATGGTTTATCCGGCCCCATTGTCCGAATTCCAGTGGAACGACATTCGGCCCACATCAAATTACTTATTTCATGATGATACACACACTTACACTTATTAAATTTCCCTCTGGATTACACATTTTTAAATTAGTATGAGGGTTTACACACATTTTCATTTCACAAAAAAAAATATATAACTTTCACTTAATATTATATTTACACACACAGAATTTCACTTTTTGAGTAACAAACACACGTGAATTCTTTCATCACCAAATCCCAGGGGTGCAAATTTCGACGTTGCCTTCTATCTTCTACTCTGAAATTGACAGTCTCGTACGAAATGAAACCTCATTGGATAAAAGTTCCCTCCTAATTCTGTTGTTTAATTTATCGGCATTTACAATACTGCACGATAATGTAGTCTTTTCCGGTTCGCAATTGTCTACCTGGGAAAACGGTATATTTTTACGCTTACCCCTGAAATCGCTATTCTGAGCTTTTACAATTGTTTATATGATAATATGCGTCGGAACAGAATTCGGACGGCTATTGTCTTTTCTCTGTGGAGTACATCTATGAAACTCCACGTGGCTACGGATATCTCTTTGTAGATTCCTACTACTATCGCCACTGTGTTACCCTAATCTCCTCAATCAGGAAAATTAGGTCTTACCTATGTTTTTACACCACCGTGGTTATACTAACGCCCTGGGATAACGTTTTTTAGAGTATCTACTCTTTGCTGATGTCTCGTATACTTTCGAGATACTATGTTCTCACTTCGAATACTAGTGTCAGGGCTTCAACAACCCTCGCCGGCTAACGTATATTTTCACACACAGTTTATAGCTTGGCCTACCACCGTAGACTATTATACTTTTCGAAGTTCTAAATTGTACTTTTCCTTTGAAAAAAACTTCAAGGATTTAGAGCGCGGCGACACTGAAGAAAGCTGGAGAGTACTTCGACTTAGAGTACTTCCACGTCGTGGTACAGGTTCGAATCCTACTGTGCTCACAAGCAGCACGACCAATACGAGTTCTGATGAGTTACTGCATCCTCTTGCTTGGTCTACGGGTCCTTATATCTGATTCAAGCAAAAATTAATACATTTCTCTTCTTCCTCACCACCAATTTCCAAAATAATCGTCGTACGAAGTTTAAAAAAATCTCTGGAAAGCTGAGGTTTTAAACGTCTCAACAGTATCTAAGTTTCCAGGAATCGATCGTACAAATCTTTAATATTGATTTAAATGCTCTCTGATGCGTGGGTAGTGTATTCTTGTTGTCTCCCACCATCAGCTTCTGGTTCGGGGACTCACCAATTACGTAGTGATGAATTTGCATTTCTTTCCTGCATAATTTCTATAAACTTTATCCACTCTAAAATGTCTCATTCCCTGGATAATGATCACTGATTGAGTCCTTTCTTTACATTAATGCCTGCAAATGGCTTAATTTCAATTATTTAACTTATTTTCCAGCCCCTCCCTTCATGCGACGCTGCCATTTTATTGTCGACTCGGGGCTATTTCCGAAACTTCATCTCTCTCGTCCTTGGAAGTTCCCATATCTAATTTTACCACGTGAGTAATCAGCTCTCTGGTGACTGTTCAAATGACATCACCGGGCAGCTGTGGCCTGGCAATCTCTGGTTGCACAACATCTCTTTGCCCCACGCAATCTTATGAAGTATCAGCTTCTCAACTAACTTCAGAACTCCCTTCTAAAGCCTGCATTTATTCCTTCTTTGCTTTGAACTATAAGGATATGAGTTCGATACTGAACCTCTCACATGGGTTCAAATCTCCCCTCCTTAGATAAATAAATTTTTGAAGTATTGAGGAAATGTATTAAATTATTTTCCATTGAAAATTTTCTTCTGTCATTATCGAAGTCATCACACTATCTATCAATACATTCTGGTTTCATTCCTTATTAGAATGCCGCAATTATTGGGGTTTTCTACTCAAAATCATATCCGGTAATATTGTAGGCCGGGCACGCTCTGTCCCTACCCGTCCTTACTTTCTCCATTTTCTTGGACTATTTGTCCTCGGAATGTCTTATTCCTTACGGGAGTGGTCTATTCCTACCCGTATCCTTATTTCCTCATTTTCATTTCTTAGCTTGCAATTTTCCTCCACATGCTCAATTATATCTCAATTCAACATATGTTCTCTCCAGTTCACATATACAGTTGAATGGTTCATCTATTTGTTCTCACTCCTATTTGTATCAAAAGTGGATTTTTCATTGACACCTTCTCTTCTCATGACCAGGGCTTGCTCATCTGCTTCATTGAATTCTTCGGGAGGGTAATATTATTTCAGATTAGCTGAAATTATAGTCACTTCGTGATTCGTTTCACATTGCCGAATTCTATATGCATTATTTCTTAAATCCCTTATTATTCTATACGGACCGTGGTACATTTTCTGGAAATTCTTATATACGCGGTTTCCTGGATCAGAAATGGCTGGTCTTTTCACTAACACCATTTCTCCTGCTAGTTGTGTTCGATGACACCTTTTGTGCCTGTTTCTCCTTTGCCTCCTATCGGCTTGAGCTTTTAGATGCTCAAAGGCTCTCCTAATTCGTACATCTCTTGCAGGCTGAGCGTCTCTTGGTCTAGGAACGACCAGACTCCATGGTCTCTCTGGTTGCTCATTCCGATGTAACGTTATAGTTATCGCTCCCGTAGATTCATGTATCGTATTATTAATGCAAAATTCTATGATGTCGAGGATGTCTATCCATTTACAATTTTCCTCGGCACAGTATATCCTACAATACTTGGCCGTTTCCCTCATAACTCTTTCTACAGGATTTGCCTCAGGATGGCGAATGCTTGACAGGATCTGACGTATTCCAAGTCTCTCTAATTCCTGTCTAAATTATATACTTGTAAACAACTACAGTGATCCGATAACAAATTCTCTTGTTTACCCAGAATAGGTATCACTTTTTCTTTTAGTCGTTTTAAAACCTGTTTGGTACTAGTCTTCTGTATGGGGGCAAGAACAACCATGTTTGTGAAGACATCCATAGCCACCATTATGTGTCTGTTTCCCCTCCTGGCCTTTGGCAAAGGTCCGAAGTTGTCAATAGAAATAATTTGACCTGGTCTCTCGGGCAACAGTGGTATTGGCTTTTGTCTCATCAAAAACGCATTTGGCATAATTCTTTCACATATGTCACATGTCTTTAAGGGAACCCGGACTCTAAAAATGATGAAATTTTCGTTTTTCAGGTTATTAGAAAATAAAATATTACAGAATTTCCCCTTTAAAATGACATATTATTCTCCCCCCTGTATCTCAATTCCAAATATTAATAAATAATTTTTCAATAATGTGCTGTAGTGCGCGTCACCACATTTCATTTCCATGGATACGTACTCACTGAAAACATACTCAAATCTCTCGGTCTTTCCAAGGAGATAGTAGGCCTATGCATGTAGGACATATTTCTTGTGTTGGCTACATTTTCCGATAGGCATTTGTTTTGTTTGCGTTTTGTATTCCTTGGATAGCCTACTATTGTTGGCAATGAGTAATTTGGCGGTTAGGCTTAGCTCAAGATTTGTACTGCATTTCTTTAGTGAAACTGTAACTTTCAAAACATGCCTCGATTTAGTTACAGAGATTATAAGAAGAAAAAGCCTACAGGAAGGTACAGAAGTAGTGGCACTACGACAGTATCACACATTGTTGAAAGCTATAATTAGGGCATTGTACTTCCACACCCTATCGACTGACGAGAAACCACTACATGGCTTATGCCCTCAAGGTCTCAATTCCTGGTACAAGAATATCAAATATTAGGGATCTCAACATGTATACAAGCATCTTCACAGTCTACCAGAAGCTGTCATGAAGACAATTAAGCCAATTTTCACAGATTTATCTCAAACTGAACGTATGAAAAAATGTCTACATTGTCGCACTCAAAATCAAAATGAGAGTCTGAATAATGTAATTTGGACCAGAATCCCAAAAAATGTGTTTGTGGAAATTTATACTCTTCACTTCGGTTTATATGATGCCATTGCCACCTACAACAATGGAAACATTACAAAGTGTGATGTGCTGCAGAAGGTGGGACAGGCGGCAGGAAAGTACATGGTCAATGCGATGATGTCAATAGACAATGAGAGAAAACGGAATGCTGAAAGAAAAGAAAAGGAGTCTGAGAGGATAGCTAGACAAAGCGTGAAAGCTGTAAAGAGAAGGCTAGATGAGGAGATGTCTAGTGACACTGATAACCCCTCTTGTGGTGCTGGACTTCATTAGAAAGTCAGTTCAACTTTGAACCTCGTTTTTCACAATTCCATTTTTATGCCATATAAGGAACATTTTATCCTAAACTATTAAAAATAGAGACTTCAAATTTTCAAGCCTTCTATCATAGCCTTTTTGTCATACACGATCTATGACAGATTTTATGGCGATGATATTAAGCCAAAAATATTTTGAAAAAATCAAAAATTAATTAATTAATATCTTCCCAGAAAATACCCATATATTAATATCCCTATGATACAAGGTGTTAGATATGTATAATAACCCACTGTCAATATTTCGTTCTTCTAGTATTAATACACACATCAAAAAAAGTTTTGCATCACCTCGGTTCCAAGAGTTCCGGAACCTTTAAATACAAAGGGAATAGAGATCAACACAAACAACATTTCAGCTCGTTTTATTGCTCATGAGACCCACACATTGCATGTTGTACCATCATACAGCTAGACTTTCAGCATTTGTGGTCCAGATTGCAGTACACACCACTACCTCTAATACCCAGTAGCACGTCCTCTTGCATTGATGCATGCCTGTATTCGTCGTGGCATACTATCCACAAGTTCATCAAGACACTGTTGGTCCAAATTGTCCCACTCCTCAACGACAATTCGGCGTAAATCTCTCAGAGTGGTTGGTGGGTCAAGACGTCCATAAACAGCCCGTTTCAACATATCCCAGGCATGTTCGATAGGGTTCATGTCTGGCGAACATGCTGGCCACTGTAGTCGAGCGATGTCGTTATCTTGAAGGAACGCATTCACAAGATGTGCACGATGAGGTCGAGAATTGTCGTCCATGAAGACAAATGCCTCTCCAATATTCTGCCGATATGGTTGCACTATGGGTCGGAGGATGTCATTCAGGTATCGTAAAGCCGTTTCCGAGCCTTCCATGACCACCAGTGGCGTACGTCGGCCCCACATAATGCCACCCCAAAACATCAGGGAACCACCACCTTGCTGCACTCGCTGGACAGTGTGTCTAAGACGTTCAGCCTGACCAGGGTGCCTCCAAACACGTCTCCGACGATTGTCTGGTTGAAGGCATATGCGACACTCATCGGTGAAGAGAACGTGATGCCAATTCCGTGGGGTCCATTCAGCATGTTGTTGGGCCCATCTGTACCGCGCTGCATGGTGTCGGGGTTGCAAAGCTGGACCTCGCCATGGACGTCGGGAGTGAAGTTGCGCATCATGCAGCCTATTGCGCACAGTTTGAGTTGAAACACGACGTCCTGTGGCTGAACGAAACGCATTATTCAACATGGTGGCATTGCTGTCAGGGTTCCTCCGAGCGGCAATCCGTAAGTAGCGGTCATCCACTACAGTAGTAGCCCTTGGGCGGCCTGAGCGAGGCCTGTCATCGACAGTTCCTGTATCTCTGTACCTCCTCCATGTCCGAACAACATCGCTTTTGTTCACTCTGAGACGCCTGGAAACTTCCCTTGTTGAGAGCCCTTCTTGACACAAAGTAACAATGCGGACGCGATCGAACTGCGGTATTGACCTTCTAGGCATGGTAGAACTACAGACAACATGAGCAGCGTACCTTCGTCCTGGTGGAATGACTGGAACTGATCGGCTGTCGTACCCCCTCCGTCTAATAGGCCCTGCTCATGCATGGTTGTTTACATCTTTGAGCAGTTTTAGTGACATCTATGAACAGTCAAAGGGACTGTATCTTGGATACAATATACACAGTCAACATCTATATGCCGGAGATCTGGGAACCGAGGTGATGCAAAACTTTTTTTGATGTGTGTAGTTTAGGAGATAATGTTCCCTACATTTAACATTGCAAGTATAGGTGGGTCCGGGTTCCTTTAACGTATCCCTTACAGTTTCTCTCAGTCTCGGCCATACAAATGCTTCTTTCAGCATCGAGACTGTTTTGTCAACTCCCATGTGTCCAAAATATCTATGGGCTAACCATACCATTTTCCTATGCAAAATAGCTGGAACAACGATCCTCAATCGAGTATGGTCAGAGTCCGCAAACTTATATAATAATCCGTTAAAGAAAGTATAATATTGAGCTATGTTATTAGCTTCAGTATACGCAGGCGTTCTTCTTATCAAACTCCCTTCTAAGAAAGATATGAGCATGTTCATCCATGGATCTTCACGTTGTCGTTGACCAATGCTTCTTAATTCATCCAAGGTACGCTGATCTCTGTCTTCTAAATCAATAGCCATTACTTCCTCTTCTGTGGACTCTGGCTGTCTACTTAAATAATCTGGAACTACATTTTCTTTTCCTGGGCAGTACTCTATGTTTACATCGAACTGCTATATGTATAAATCCCAACGCATTAACCTTTGACTGGATAAATCCGTCTTCATCAAATAGGTTAAGGCTTTATGATCTGTTCTTAACGTGACTGGAAACCCATATACAATCTTCCGCCAAAATTGCAACGCATGCAATATCGCTAACAGCTCGATCTCGCTGATTGTATAATTTTTCTCGTGTGGTTTCAGTCTTCGACTAGTGAAAGCTAGATAGTTTTTCCTCTCAGGGTTCTCCGGGTCTTCCTGATACAGCATCGCTCCTATTCCAAACTGGGATGCATCGGTCTGTATTACAAATCTCTGATTAAAATCAGGATATCCTAGCTTCACGTAATTTAGGAGCATTTCCGTGGCCTCTATAAATGCTTTCTCCGATTCCTCCGTCCCTTTCCACTTTTCTGCAGTGGTGCAGAAGGTTTGGTGTAGGATGGACAATGTCCTGAGGAAAATCCAATCAATCCCAAAAGCTGGAGACGTTTTTCACTCTCAAAGGCCTGGGAAAATTTCTCATCGATTCTAATTTGCATGGATTTGGTTTGACACCATCTTTGTCAATCACATGCCCCAAAAACGTAACTTGACTTAGACAGAAGTTCGATTTCTCCAAGATAATCCTGAAGTTAGCCCTTCTCAAATCTTCCAATAATCTCTTTAAGTTTTCCAAGTGTTCCTCGACGTTTTCCGAGGTAAGCAATATGTCATCTACATAACGGATAGTGCAATCCTTTACTTCCTCTGACAGGTTGCGATCAAGTGCTCTTATTAGTGCTGATCCCGCTGTCTTCAAGCAAAATGGACATCTCTTGAAGCAATACGTTTGCTGATCGAACTGAAATCCAGTTAAAAGACTGGTTTTCTCTTCAAGTTCGAGATGATGATATGAAGAAGTCATGTCAATATTTGTGAAATCTTCTTGCCTTTAAATTTCCTCAGTATTTCTTTTATGGGTGGTGAAGAATCATTTTCTGGTATAATCTTAGCGTTCAAATTCCTGGCATCCAAACACACCCTTACTGAGCCATCCGGTTTACTCACAATTACTAATGGACTAACATATGGTGTCACCATCTTTTCTATTACACCTGCATCACTCATTTCCTGCAGTGTTTTCTTAGTTTGTGTGTAATGTTTTTCTGCAACCGGGTATGGTTTTTGTCTAAACGGTGCCCAATCATTTGCTTGAAATGCGTATTTAAAATTTTGGATCTTTCCTGGCTTGGAATCGAATACGTCCCTGTAATTTAATAGCAATTCCTTTAATTTTTCCTTGTCTTCGAGGGTAACTTTGGCTTCCTCTATTTTTCCTAACAGGTTGGTCTCGAACTCGGTTTCTATACTATCTTCAAGTTCTATGTTCAGGACTTCAAATATCTCTTCTATGTCCCTACAACCTTCCTCGGTCATTTCTTCCACATGCCATACCTGTTCTTCTATTTTTGCATGCTGTTCATGTAAAATAATGTTTTGCTCATCCACATCCTCTTTTTGAATCCTAATGCAATTTTGTGCTAGGTCTATTATGACCTTGTTCTCACGGATAAAATCAATACCCAATATAATATTGTGTGGTAATTGACTTACCAGCAAAAAGCATTGTGAAATTTCAGTGTTACCCATGATCAAGTCAATCAATGTACACCTGAAATTTGCATGTCCAAGATTTTTCAGGAATAATTCCCTTAAACTTCACGGTTGATGTGGAAATGTTTAATACACGACCTCTTGTTTCCAATTCATTTAGTAGGCTTTGCGTTATCAAACTTATAGTTGATCCAGTATCTATTAATGCTCTGACCAGTAATCCCTCTGTCCTTAACATTATGATAGGTAATTCTCTTCTAATAGGTGGTATTCCTTCAACAACCTCGTTAATTAGCTCATCTGGTCTAGCTATCCAATTTACAAACTGAACCTCCTCCCAGCTCCTGGTATGTTTCTAGTTTTGATGATTTAATTTTGGATTTTTTTTTATCCCGAGGGCTCCCTTTTCCCTCATTCTTCAACTGAGCTTGTAACTCCAAGCTTTGAGCTCCATCCAGTCGGTCGGGTGATTTTCGGTTCTTAATTGCCTCACTCCAACGGACTCTTTGCGTCTCAGGTTCGTCTGTTAGTTCATTCATATAACGAAGACTTTCCTGATATCTTTCTTCAATTTCCGCACGATATTCATCGCTTCTGTCCTCAGTACAAGCTCAGTTGAAGAATGAGGAAAAAGGGAGCCCTCAGGATTAAAAAGAAACTCCAAAATTAAATCATCAAAAGTGGAAATATACCAGGAGCTGGGAGGAGGTTGAGATTGTAAATTGGATAGCTAGACCAAATGAGCTAATTAACAAGGATTTTGAAGGAATACCACCTATTAGAAGAGAATTACCTATAATAATGATAAGGATAGAGGGAAGCCTCCGTGGCTTAGGCGGCAGCACGCCGGCCTATCACCGCTGGGTCCGTGGTTCAAATCCCGGCCACTCCATGTGAGATTTGTGCTGGACAAAACGGAGGCAGACAGGTTTTTCTCCGGGTACTCCGGTGTTCCCTGTCAACATTTCATTCCAGCAACACTCTCCACTATCATTTCATTTCATCTGTCATTCATTTAATCATTGCCCCAGAGGAGTGCGTCAGGCCTCGGCAACCGGCACAGTTCATATGCTCGCCGCTAGATGGGGGCTTCATTCATTCCATTCCTGACCCGGTCGGAGACTGGAAGCAGGCTGTGGATTTTCATTTTTTCAATGATAAGGATAGAGGGATTACTGGTCAGAGCATTAATAGATACTGGATCAACTATAAGTTTGATAACGCAAAGCCTACTAAATAAATTGGAATCAAGAGGTCGTGTATTCCTTCTGGGATAGTTTTCCCATTTCTCTGTTGTCCTGCCTCTAATTATTATTATACGGTCGGTTTTCTCGTTGCCTAAAACCCGTATTTCTGGGATTTCTTCCTCGATATCCTCCTCTGTGGTAAGGTTGTATTCCCCTAGGCTCTTGATGCCCATATTCTCGACCCAGTCCTAGAGTATTTGTATTGGTTGACTGATCTCTTGTCGATGGTTTCTCTCTGTCCTCTTGACTACTGGCCATGTGTACCTGCGCAGTATGTCTTTGATGCCTGGGAGTAACGTGTGAAGTCGTCATGTCCAGCTGACGCAGTACGCTCTCCACTTCCACAGCACTTCTGGCTTTGAATGAGATTAATAACCTTTGTATCTCATATGGAAGTTGTCTTGCAATGGCGGCACACAGGTCGTTTTCAGCTGGGGCGATATCAAGTTCACACGGAATTTGCACAGCTGATCGGTGAAAAATTCTGAGTATTTAGTGGGTGCGTTAGTACTATATTTCCTGGAGAACAGATCTAGCCTCGAATTTTCCTGTACATCTGCTGCCCAATATCGTTTTAGAAAAGCTTCTCTAAAACCTTCCACCGTGTCAAATGTATATTTGAAACTCCTGAACCAGGTGAGACAATTACCTGCCAACAGCTTCTCAATTGCTCTGTCTCCGATCCTGAGGAACTTTCATTTCATTTAGGTATTCCGCTACCTCTTTTAGCCAGTATTTAGGAGTAATTGACATATTATTACCCGTAAATTTAACCGGTCTATCCTCATTGGAATTGATAATGTTAATTATCTGCCCATTTGTTTGATTCATATAAGGGGTTGACATCGCCATAGGATATCCTGGGTTCTTATAAGGGCTCTCCCCTCCTAAGTCCCTATCTTGATTAGTGCCTCGGTTACTGGGATCTACCCATCCTGTCTTCTGGAATTCATCCTGACTTTCAAAATCGAATTTTCTTTCTCTCCTGGCACTCTCTTTTTGAGACATGAGCTGAACCTCCATTTGACTGTTCTTGTGTTCAGTCCTTTCCAACCGTGAGCTAAATTCGTTCTCAAATCTTTCCTGTTTCTTCTTACTACTTTCAACTTCTTCTTTGATTTGAAATTTCTCTTCCCTGAAAATATCCCTTATTTCAGCTAATTGTTCCTCTACCTCTTTCTTGATGATCAGGACCTGTTCTTCTATAATTTCTGGCTTGACATCACCTCTGGTATCTAAGTCTTCCGAAATCTCGCTTATTTTTTTCTCCATTTCTTTTTGTCCCTTGACAATATCTCCCTTAAATTCCTTAAGCTTTTCCTCTGTTTTCCCTTGAATGTTATACAATACCTTTAAGTCGACCTGAACCCGGTCTACTTCAGTATTTGTTTCTCCTACTTGTACCTTTAATGTTTCTATGGTTTCCTGAACCCCATTAATAACCCTACTTATCTCGTCTATCTTCTGAGTATTCTCCTTATGTTCTTCGTCCCACTGCTTTCTTTCTCCCCGGAGATTTGTTTCGTAGGCATTTAATCTCTTATCTATTCCCTCCTCGTGCGTCTTCCAGCTCTCATCTACCTGCCCAGTAAAATGATCGAATTGGGTTTTCATGCTGTTCGCATCGGCTTGATTTTGCTTTTTCATTCCTTCAATTTCGTTTCTAACGGTATCGAATACCCTTTCGAGATTTCCTACCTTTCTCTCGACCCCTACGTATCTGTCTCCTAGCGCTTCGAGACTACTTTTTATCTCATCCCGGGATGCCTGACAAAGATTCTTGTTAGATTCTATATGATTTTTAACTCTTTCTGCACCCCTTCGATTTGGGTTACAAGTTCCTTTTTACATTCATCTACATCCTTTTTAAAAGTATCTTGCATTCCTTTTAATTGAGTTCCCATAGAACCAAACTTATCATTTAGAATTTTAAAATTTTCTAGACATTCCTTTTTGGTTTCGTCACTATTTTTTTCTATAGTATTTATTTGGATTTTCAACCCAGCATTAAATTCCTGATTTTCACTTTGAAATGTTTTCAATCTTTATTCCAATTCAGTATCAAAATTTTGAAATTTGGAATCCATTGTCTTTTCTATTTCAGCCTTCAGTGCCTCATTATTTTCTTTACTGTCGGCCTTAGTTCATCTGTTACAACTACCAAATGTTTATCAATGTTTTCAAAATTTTCCGTTTTCATTGTGTCTACCTCAGCCTTCAGTTCACTGTTCATGTTTATACTGTCGGCTTTCATAGATTCTAAATTCTCGTTTATGGATCCTAAATATTTCTTAGTTTCCTCTCTAAGAGATTCTAATTTACCCTCCATATTAACACTGTCAGTTTTAAGAGATTCTAAATTCTCGTTTATGGATCCTAAATCTTTCTTAGTTTCCTCCTGTTGGAGGTTCAATTTAGTGTCTATAGATTTGAATCTATCTTTACTGTCCGCCTTAATGGCCTCCAAATTTTCACTATTGTCCGCCTTAATGGCCTCCCAATTTTCACTATTGTCCGCCTTAATGGCCTCCAACTTTTCACTATTTTCCACCTTAATGGCGTCCAAAAGCTCCTGCATGTCCTCACTAAATGACATTTTAATATCTTCAAAGAATACAGTGGGCCACTCTTCCCCACCACTGATTCATGCATGAGAGATGATATATCGAACTCATTTGTGGTCTCTTCTCAAATTTATTTCAGTACGGGTGCTCAACTGAGCCCTACCAGTGTGGTCTATTAACTCATTAACACTCAAAATTGTCATGGAAGTGATTTTTCTAAAAATTAAAATTTTTGGAAAAAAACATAATCTTCAAAAATGAAAATTCTGATTTTTCCAAGTAAAACTCGGGTTTTCCATGAAAAACTCAGCCCCAAAGTTCACGGGCCCCATATTAAATGATGGGGGTTATCTAGGGCTTGCCGGTACGAGTTTTCATGGTCCGAATGCGGTCAGTTAATTTTATGTTATTATAGCTAGCCTGTCAGTATTAAATTTTAATCTCGTGACCGACTTGAAGTGCTCCATAAGCATTGATCCAGACACATTATTTATATAGTCTCCCCATGTGCCCTTTCGTAAAAGAAATATGCAAATCACTATCCAGCTGCTCAGTCTTATCTCTTTGGGGGCATAGAACGTCCTCCCACTGAGTGATTCACACATTATAGGATCAAGCTTAGAATAACACTCCACTGAAATGAAATTCAAAATCCTACTAAATAAACTATTTAATTCTCAAAATTTGGCGCTACAACAATACAAAACAACTGAGTCAACATCACACTTGTTCTAATGAACAATGAACAATACACATTAATCATAAAAAATCAATAATTTAGGTTCCAATGAACCCTAAACAAAAATCTCAAAACAAGTTTCACTTCCATTTAGCAACATTAAAACTTTCTCGAAAACGAGCTCTAAACGTCTCGGCAAATTTTATTACATAATTATATGTTTAAGAAACATATTAAATATTCCAAATTTGAATATATTAAAAGAAATTTGAGTAAAAAACAATTCAATGGTATCAACAATTACCATTTATTTGAGTACCACATGACATTTGCAACATATCATCCCTCTCTTCATCACTACCAAAACTGTATTTGTTTTCGGAAATCTCATGTACCACAAGCGTTAAAGACTACTGATTCATTCAATTCGAAATAGACTCCCAGCTATTCGATATCTTCAACAATAACATGGGAACAATAACATTTATCATGCAACAATGCGCAGGGATTTTCATTATTGTCTCAATTGACAATTTTAATTATCCATGAAGTGCGGATTTATAAGGCAACTGCAAGGATAAAGAATCAATATAAAACATGGTACAGATTACCGTTCCATTAAAAGGTATAATACTTCAGAGCGCAGACATGGTCTGTCTCTGTCTGGGACCTACACCAACCGACCACCATTAAGAAAACGTCGAGACATTACGGCTTAATTTATGACATGGGGGAGAAGTCAATGCTCCCTGCTCTTTAAGACGGGACTTCAAAACACCGCTTTCAAACAAGCGTGAACAGAACTTGGAAAGGCTACACATCACATTAATATAACAACATTATTCTGAGGTTCCATTGACCTATTACTATAGCTCAGGTATGATTATAATTTCGGAGTATTAACACTGGGAAGTAAGAATTCAAAACCAATCATAATTAAGGGGCTTCCGACGTGAGAGACATCTGGTTCGATTCTGTGGCCTGCCTCTAGGACACTTCCATTTTCGAGGGCTAGGACTAATTCCATAGAGCGACGGTATTTAACCACTCCTCCTAACAATAATAAAAGCAACTTTGGGAAAAGGTATTCGCACTCAATTCCATGCTTGACAATAATATATAGCACCCTTTTTAAAAGTTTGTCACAGCAAACACATACAAAATCAATTACTTCACCCAGCTGACTCCCGCAATTATAATTCCTGGCATTATCTTCACTGCAATTTTTAGCGTGACTATTTATTATTTAGCGCTCAAAGGCGACAATCAATACACTCGTGATGCCTTCCAAAGTTTAATATTTATTTCAACGTAATTCATTTTTATCTTCGTCCATAATTAACAGATTTTCCTTTTACTAAGTCTCGACTTTTCATTACCAAGAACACAACTGGTTCTATAATTTTATTATTATTTCTTTAGCACACAACGGCTTATACTTGAAGATTATTTCCATATCTTTTATGTTACATTTTCCTTTTTATATTATCCTGCTTGCCTTTTAAATAACATTATTCTTTTTATATTCACAAGTATTCCACCGAATACGATTTTATTCGATTAACAATACATTTTAGCAATGTTTATATTAGATCCCGCACTTATTCTTTTCACACAGTTTTACATCCCTGATTTTCAATACTGGAGAATGCTTTCTCCGTGGTTACCATTGCTACATGAGATTCCCGAATCCAAAACACTTAATAATTTGGGTGTTACTTACATTGTTCATCCGGCCCCATTGTCCGAATTCCATTGGAACGACATTCGGCCCACATCAAATTTCTTATTTCATGATGATACACACAATTACACTTATAAAATTTCCCTCTGGATTACACATTTTTAAATTAGTATGAGGGTTTACACACATTTTCATTTCACTAAAAAAATTATAACTTTCACTTAATATTATATTTACAAACACAGAATTTCACATTTTGGGTAACAAACACACGTGAATTCTTCCTTCACCAAATCCCAGGGGTGCAAATTTCGACGTTGCCTTCTACCTTCTACTCTGAAATTGACAGTCTCGTACGAAATGGAACCTCCTTGGATAAAAGTTCCCTCCTAATTCAGGTGTTTAATTTATCGGCTTTTACAATACTGCACGATAATGTAGTCTTTTCCGGTTCACAATTGTCTATCTGGGAAAACGGTATATTTTTACGCTTACCTCTGAAGTCGCTATTCTGAGCTTTTACAATTGTTTATATGATAATATGCGTCGGAACTGAATTCGGACGGCTATTGTCTTTTCTCTGTGGAGTACATCTATGAAACTCCACGTGGCTATGGATACCTCTTTGTAGATTCCTACTACTATCGCCACTGTGTTACCCTAATCTCCTCAATCAGGAAAATTAGGTCTTTGCTATGTTTTTACACCACCGTGATTATACTAACACACTGGGAAAACGTTTTTAGAGTACCTACTCTTTGCTGATGTCTCGTATACTTTCGAGATACTATGTTCTCACTTCGAATACTAGTGTCAGGGCTTCAACTACCCTCGCCGGCTAACGTATATTTTCACACACAGTTTATAGCTTGACCTTCCACCGTAGACTATTATACTTTTCGAAGTTCTAAATTGTACTTTTCCTTGAAAATAACTTCAACGTTTTAGAGCGCGGTGACACTGAAGAAAGCTGGACAGTACTTCGAATTAGAGTACTTCCACGTCGTGATACAGGTTCGAATACTACTGTGCTGACAAGCAGCAAAACGATACGAGGTCTGATGAGTTACTGCATCCTCTTGCTTGGGCTACTGGCCCTTATATCTGATTCAGGCAAAAATAAATAAATTTCTCTTCTTCCTCACCACCAATTTCCAAAATAATCGTCGAACGAAGTTTAAAAAAATATCTCTGGAAAGCTGAGGTTTTAAACATCTCAACAGTATCTAAGTTTCCAGGAATCGATCGTACAAATCTTAAAAATTAATTAAAATGTTCTCTTCAGATGCGTGGGTAGTGTATTCTTGTTGTCTCCCACCATCAGCTTCTGGTTCGGGGACTCACCAATTACGTAGTGATGAATTTGCATTTCTTTCCTGCATAATTTCTATAAACTTTATCCACTCTAAAATGTCTCATTCCCTGGATAATGACATTGATGGAGTCCTTTCTTTACTTTAATGCCTGCAAATGGCTTAATTTCAATTATATCTCTTATATTCTAGCCCCTCCCTTCATGCGACGCTGCCATTTTATTGTCGACTCGGGGCTATTTCCCAAACTTCATCTCTCTCGCCCATGGAAGTTTCCATATCTAATTTTACCACATGAGTAATCAGCTCTCTGGTGACTGTTCAAATGACATCACCGGGCAGCTGTGGCCTGGCAATCTCTGGTTGCACAACATCTCTTTGCCCCACGGAATCTTATGAAGTATCAGCGTCTCAACTAACTTCAGAACTCCCTTCTAAAGCCTGCATTTATTCCTTCCTTTCTTCGAACTATAAGGATATGAGTTCGATACTGAACCTCTCCCATGGGTTCAATAGAGGCAATTGATATTAGTAGGTTATATGAAAAGAGGCTATTTAGTTCTTCAGGAAACTACTTGTTTTTATACTCACAAAGGAATTCAGGACACACACATTAGCATATTCTCTGACCTTTCCTAGCAAGAAACACGGTTTTATGATTGACATATGAAAAGCAGATTTTAGATCAGTGTAGGATGATATCTTTCTATTTTGAAGCGCCTCTGTACAGGTAGATTATTGTTAGCAAATGCGTTTTGGACTAGAAATGTACAGACAACTGGAAACCACAGAATAATAATCGTGCAACTTCCAGGGGGTTGCATTCAAACGTGATCTTCTGTGCCTGGATACCAGGCTCCATAGTCTAAAGCAGGCGGACAACAGCTAATAGGGAGCCTGCAGAGCCCTGTAAAGGCGAGGCTTTATACCAACAAACGAAAACTGAATTCCCTCTAACAGAGTTAATTCAGCAGTTTGCTTGTTGGCACTAACCAAAGCGTTTGTGTCAGGTTTTGGCTGATTTGTTTGTGTTACGCATCAGATTCCTTACTTTTATCATTATTATTATTATCATTATGATTAATATTATTTCTAATTAGGCTGTTGGTCATAGCGGAAAGGTGAAATGTCAAGCACAGATTGATTGACGACAAATGCGGCACTTGAATGATTTACTAGCGAGGTAAGTGGCAAAATGATAAATCTTTCCATATAGTCAATACCGGTATAATCTCATATTTCCTGCTCTTCTTTCTTTCCTTCATTTGGTATCGAATTCTCAACGATTTTTATATTAATATTGTGCCCTTTTCAAACCACCTACCAGTATCCAGATTGGCGGGTCGCAGCTTCTTCGTGGCCCCAGCTGGGTAAACCACCTACCAGTATCCAGATGGACGGATCGCAGTTTCTTCGTGGCCCCAGCTAGGTAAACCACCTACCAGTGTCCAGATGGGTGGATCGCAGCTTCTTCGTGGCCCCAGCTAGGTAAACCACCTACCAATATCCAGATAGGCGGATCGCTGCTTCTTCGTGGCCCCAGCTAGGTAAACCACCTACCAGTACACAGATGGGCGGATCGCAGCTTCTTCGTGGTCCCAGCTAGGTAAACCACCGAAGGAAATGCCTCGTACATGGGATGAGTCGGGACTCATAAGACAAAGACGTTACGCAACGGAATTAGGACTTTTTCCATCATTTGTATAGCGAGAAACCTGCGCTTCTCGGGGCAAATGAGATACATTGGGCGCCTGTCCTTAATTCCATAGCATGAACTCACCATAATTATTAGGCATCAATATCGCTTGGTTTCTATAAAACGGTGGACAGGCGAAACTCTCGTGTTCTACGATTTATTAATATAAAGAAAATACAAATACTAATTTAAATACGGACACTCCCGTCCTCAAACAACGACAAAATTAAATAATTGGATGAATTAAACCTTTAACTTCACTATTAAAATAAAATAAATATGAAGAATCCACTATTCTGAATGCCATCTGCATTTCCAAAATATAATCGGAATTTGTAAATGAAATAACACCCCTAAATTAAAATAATACCATTAGTTCGGTTCATCAAAATTAAACACAATTACTCTATACATCACGAGACTCCATTCTATCTCAATAACAGTATTTACATGATCAGTTGTTACGGTTTCCAATCTCATTTAACTATTTACAATTTATCTACAACATTTTTACAATATCTTGTAGTATTGTCTGTCTGTCTTTCTGCGAGTTTCACTGCCAGAACTCGTCCTTGAACTTTTTGAAGAAAAAAAAACCGTAATTTATGAAAAACGAGAACCACCTACTCAAATTACCTTGCTTGTGTTCGTCGTATTAGTGTTAGTCATGGCCGTTCGACAAAGTCTAGCTCATGCTTTAATAATCTAGCTCTCGTTAAAGAAAATAGTAAAAATAATAAAAATAATAATAACAATGAAATATTGCTTCAATGCAATTTCCTAATTCGTGCGTTTTTTGTCGATACATGACCAGTCACCTTTAAACATCAAATTAACACAACTTTATCTTATACAGCTTCCTCATATACTGAAATACAGACACATGACTTTCTATAGTCGCCTTTAAACATCAGATTAACGCGTCTTTATCTTATACAACGTCCTCATATACTGTAATACAGATACATGACCATCTATAGTCGCCTTTAAACATCAGATTAACGCATCTTTATCTTATACAGATTCCTCATATACTGTAATACAGATACATGACTTTCTATTGTCGGCTTTAAACATCAGATTAACGCATCTTTATCTTATACAGCTTCCTCATATACTGAAATACAGACACATGACTTTCTATAGTCGCCTTTAAACATCAGATTAACGCATCTTTATCTTATACACCTTCCTCATATACTGTAATACAGATACATGACCTTCTATAGTAGCCTTTAAACATCAGATTAATGCATCTTTATCTTATACAGTTTCCTCATATACTGTAATACAGACACATGACCTTCTATAGTCGCTTTTAACATCAGATTAACGCATCTATATCTTATACAGCTTCCTCATATACTGTAATACAGACACATGACCTTCTATAGTCGCCTTTAAACATCAGATTAATGCATCTTTATCTTATACAGCTTCCTCATATACTGAAATACAGACACATGACCATCGATAGTCGCCTTTAAACATCAGATTAACGCATCTTTATCTTATACAGCTTCCTCATATACTGAAGTACAGACACATGACCTTCTATAGTCGCTTTTAAACATCAGATTAACGCATCTTTATCTTATACAGCTTCCTCATATACTGTAATACAGACACATGTCCTTCTATAGTTGCCTTTAAACATCAGATTAACGCATCTTTATCTTATACAGCTCCCTCATACATTGTAATACAGACACATGACCTTCTATAGTCGCCATTAAACATCAGATTAACGCATCTTTATCTTATACAGCTTCCTCATACAGTTATACAGACACATGATCTTCTATAGTCGCCTTTAAACATCTGATTAACTCATCTTTATCTTATACAGCTTCCTCATATACTGTAATTCAGACTCATGTGGAATACATCTTCTCCTCTCCACAAGATTCAGTTCCCAAAATATAGCTCCACCTTTAAGCTGGCACGAATATTCAAAAACAACAACTTTCCACTTTTTAACTCTGTTACAAATATTCCCATCGTCAACATGATCGATTGGAATACACTTTCCTATATAAAATACCCTTATCATGCTCCATTATTACAACAATGCGCTCTTCCAACAATTATAAATCTGCAGACTATCTCCTACGTAAGACATGTTTCACATACTTGCAGTACTTCAACATTCATCATTACAAGTTAATAATAATACCTCCCTGCTTGTCGTTCATAATTGTTGCAATCAACCATGCTTAAAATCTCTCTCCACATTCTAATGCAATCTGCAAAATGCTTTAAATGTACCATTTGAACAAATATAGTCCTTAAAGTTCGTTTAATAATTAACAAACCTTTATTGAGTTTCTGTCGCATTTCAAATTGACTTCTGCGTAATATTAAGTGATCAGCTGTTATCGTCTGATACTCAAGAAACCTAAATTATTTTCGTTTAAAAATTGACAATCATAATATTGTCCTGTTATACAATGTCTATCTCACATTACTTTAATGTTCAAATAAGAACCAATATAAAATCTAGTCTTGCACACTTATAAGGACACTATCTAATTCCTACTTCCTACAAAAATACGGTCGGTTAAGCACATCTCCCATCAAAATATTAACGAAATATCTAATCGCACACCAAGACTACTAAATACTAAATATTGTTGTAGCTTTTATGGGCTCTAACTAAGTTTTAAGGGGTGCGGGGCGTTGTATGTGTGTGTGTATGTGCCACATACGGGGGGTGGAGGTCCTCTTAGTCGAGGATTAATACCGGGCTACTTTCTAATAAAAGCGAGTGCTAAACAATTATGAGAAAGCGCACGGTCGCTAGACGGACAATAGCTTGCTCTATGCCTGGAGACGAGCTGTCCACAATGCGATGTGGCCGAGCAGGTTATTAACAGCGATGACTCAACAGGATCTGAGTCGCATGGGCAAATGGTGAGCGTACAATAAAAATAGACAAGAAGTTAGTTGTGATGGAATGCGGAAGTTTACTAAAATCACTTTGGAGAAGTGAGTAGACTTCTCCAATTAAATGTAGTGCAGTAGCCCACAAGTTACAATGCAAGATGAAGACGATTACAAGTTTTACAGGGGTGGTAGTGTACTTACTAGGGTATGAAGGCTGGGAACAATGCGGGGTTGCAGGAAGTAAAAGCATAGCATGCTTCATTGTGCCTGGCTGATCGGATTCTTAATCTATACAGTGGCATTTCATCCTACAACTGTTAGTAGGCGAGGTTTATGGATGGATATGTCAGCATAGCTTAATGTGTTGGTATGTTAGTATTTGTTGTGATAGAGGCCATCTTGGAATATTGACGTCACAAGGCGATACGTCACAACCTCCTTCACACCTTTGTCCCACTACATAGAAGCATGTGGCGGAGAGCTACTCCCACGGGGCGGGCACGATGCTTTATCGCCACGACTGGTGCCAAATATAGCACTCCGGAAATAAAAAACCACTATCACTATCCACTCACTAATATAATTAAGAAGTTTACTAATGAAGCCTCAACCCTTCAGCTCAATAACTGTCCAGCCCATCCCGAGCCACTAATAACTAATAATAAGTCTTAAGACCCAAAACTAACAAACAAACAAAACTATCCAATCCCACATCCCAGGTAAGACCTCAGCACCTGATACCTAACTGACCATCCTAAGCCGCGACCTCTAATTAACAAATACTAACATACCAACAAATCAGATTAACAATGCTGACCTATCCATCCATATACCTCGTCTACCAACAATTGTAAGATGAAATGCCACTGTATAGATTAATAATCCGATCAGCCAGGCGCAATGCTTTAATTCGTAGTAAGTACACTACGCTTAGATAATAAGTTCAAAGGGCAAGAAATTAAAGATAACGCCAGCCATGCTCAAGGAATTAGCCAACCAGCGGGCACAGCTGCGTTTACCTCGATTTCGCAGACAGACCACGGACAACAATTGCGAATCTATGGAACTAGCCAGCCGAAAGAATCAAAAATTTCTAGTCCAAAAAGACACGTTAAGGTCGAATCAACTTCTGACAGGATCCTAGCCAAATCAGTGGCCGAAGGGACATTTTGCCATAACAGTAGGGGGGAGCTAGGAGTTCTAACCAGTGTCATGGCCGCCGCGTGAGTCCAAGCCAATATCTCGTGAACCCAAGGTCGAATGTTGACAAATGAGGTGTCGTTGGACTCTGGATGACGTCCTATTTCCTATGGACCACGTATTACATTTTTCAAAAAAAAAAAAATTGTGTTTGAAAGTAGGCGATAATTTGAAAACCAAACATGATAGAACGTTGTGCCATGGTTCAAACGAATGGTCTATATGTCCTTTATTTTTAACAATAAAACTTTTTTATTTTTAATGTTTTTTGAAAACAGTCCAATTTTGAAATTCATATATTTTGGGAACTAGGAATTTTGCAAAAAAAATGTCTGACATAAATGAATGGCCCTGACCCCCTCTACCGGCAAAATAAATTTCAAGCCTCTAGAACTAAAACTGTAAAGTAGTGTCAATTGGTGAGTTCTGCCCCATTCCCTATTTTCATATAATCATTGCCGATATCTCCCGAACGCGTGGTCGGATTTTAACGAACGAGGTATTGTTGGCGTTGGGATGACATGCTCTTGGCTAAGAAGGTGTGTTGGTATTTTTTAAAATGAAAATGTTTGTTTTTTGAATTGGCACTATTTTGGAAACGGTGAATTGGAAAAAAGTATGTTTGACGTTAATGAAAAGTGGGCATGCCCTCTAGGCGGACAGCAAGTTTCAAGAGTGTAGGAGGAAAAATAAATGATAGCCTACTTTCTCGCGAACTTTGGTGATCATTGGCGAACGGATGGTCGGATTTTAACAAATGAGGTGTCGTTGGACTCGAGCTGACGTCCTCTTTCCTATAGACCACTCGTTATTAAAAAAAATGAAAAATTTTGTTTTTAAAATTAGGCGATAGTTTGAAAACCAAACATGATATAACGTTGTTCAATAGTTCAATCCAATGGTCTCTATGACCTTTTTTTATAATAAAACTTTTTATTATTTTTTGAGATTTTTTGATAACCCTTCAATTTTGAATTTGTACTATTTTAGAAACTAATACGTTGACAAATAAGTTTGTTTGACATAAATGAAAGGTCCCTACACCCTCTACCATGAAAATAAATGTCAAGTCTCTAGGACAAAAAACTAGACATTTTAATTTTTTCTAATTTTTTTAAATAAAAGACTGTTTGTAGACAGAGAGGCGGTAGCGCTTGACGTATGTTACAACGAGGCTATGATTGGCCATTGTGGATACGGGAAATGGCTATTTCGACGGGGCGATGTATGGCAAAACGAGGGGTCGCTTTTCGATATTTTCCTATGACGAATGAATGAAGGCGAATATTTTCGAAAATCTTCTATAATGATCTTTAAAATAGGTTAGTTAACACTAGACCAGTAACCAAATAAATTTCATAATGCTATGAGACGAATAAAAACAGTCGACAACAACAGAACTTGTTTTTCTATGTCTGACTGGCAGCCAGAAAGGGAAAACAGAATATCTGCTCGAGAGGCCAGCTTGGAGTCTGGCTAGTTGGCTTAGAGAATGGAATGTGGTTGAGAGCTGACAACATTGGTGTCATATGATAACAGGTTGGAACCATGTGGCAACTCTGTAAAAAGGTGATAACAGGCGAGCAGCAGCAGCAGCAGGCAGGGGCCCCGCAGAGAGGAAAGGGGAAAGAGGGACGGGTGAACACAAAGAGAGAACAGGAAATCACGTGACCACTGCAGAGTGGTGAGGGGGCGGGGCCAGAGAGCCAGAGGAGTGGGAGAAACCATGACAGCCAATAGCTGAACGAGTTGTATGTCATCATGGAGTGAAAGAGTGAGACGTAGGTGTGGAGAGAGAAAGTGAAACATTTATGTGCAAAAACGAAGCGCGGAGCGCTGTACACAGGGCTCTCGTACAACATAATTCAATAAATAAAAAGTACACAGGTTCACACAACATGTAATTTATTGATCCAAGAATTAAACTTAGAGTTAAATCCTAACCTTTTGACATATAGTTTATTTCCTTTTTGTTTCAACTCTTTTTCCACAAGATAATGTTTAGGAAATACTGTTTTTTGAAGTTCATGGAGATAAAATCTACCTTTTATGGGTTGATGGTTGAGGTCTTGGAGTAAATAGGTGACTGGACTGTCCAAGTTGACTTGACGAATTCGAAATAGTTCAGTCCCCCGCTGAGGTGTGTAGCCCTTATTGAAGGCAGACATAAATTTGCTCACACGAACAAAATCCCCAATTTTCAGTCGGTGACGTTAAGGATCGGCTGTTTTTATGGGGTTAAACAGTTTATCCAGTCGCTGAATATTTTTGGTCACGAGGCGTGGCTTGGTCCCAATGGTTCTATGTTTGGTGTCATTGTAATGTGACACTACCTCAGGTAACATGTCCAATCAGCGATAAGTGCCCTGAGCGGTAAACGCTTTTCCCATATGGGTTTTCAATGTTCGGTTAAACCACTCGACCACGCTGGCTTTGAGATTGCTGCATGTGGTGTAATGGTGAATATCCTTAGATTTGAGAAAACTGGAGAAATCCTTGTTGAAAAATTATTTTCCCTGATCGGTTTGTAGCAACTGATGTTGGCGTTTGGAGTGTTGAATAATATGTTGAAAGTCCTTGGTGACTAGTGGACCAGACTTGCGACGCACAGGTTCAACAAAGGCCATTTTGGAATCGACATCAATGACAGTCAACATATAGCGTACACCGCCGTTAACGCCAGCATAGGGTATCATTTCAACCAAATCAGCCTGCCAAAGTTCATCCACACCTCGTGAAATCACCTTGAGTCGCGAATAGTGACGCCTAGCTGGGCGATGCAACTCGTGAGCAATACCCATTTTAATGGGTGAGGGCTTAAACAATAATTTTGGCATTTCGAAGTTCTTGTTCAATTTCTTGAATTACCCAATCGTGACCGGTATGGCCGGCTTGACGTGAAGCATGTAACAACTGTAGCCGATGGATGAGCTTATTGGGATTGTGCCAGTAGGTAACATCCACAAGGGGTTTTAATGGTTTAAATGTCACTCCCGAAGCGGACACTTTACGACGAGTACTTTGACTGGCGGGAAACATTTTTGCAATGAGGGTTTTATATTTTTTAGATATATTGGCATTCACTTGTTGAGCTGGATCATACTGTCTTTTGTGGGCATGGGTATCCAATAAAATGGATTTATATTTGCCAAGATCCTCTGACGTATAATCATGGAATGAGAGTGTTCGAGAGAAGAGCAGCTTTAACAGTCCTGGCGTCAATTTATAGTTGATGTTCTTAATGACAGCTTTAGTACAAGCAAATGTAATGGATGAATCCCCAATTTTAAAACTATCATCCTCATAGCGAACACCATAAGTGGTATCTGTGTTTCCAATAAATAGATCAATGAGATAGAGTTCTAGTGTTAATCCATAATATTTTATTAAAATGGTTTTCAGTTGAGCTTTAATTTGAGGGGTGGCCAAGACTTGTGAAAACGGAGACGATCTGGAAGGACAAGGTGTTTCGACCATGGCCAAGGATTTCTTTTTTCTCAGAAACTCTGCAAGGGGTGCGGCCTTTTTTGAGGCGTAAACACTTGTTCCTCGTCATCCTCAACTTCGCTAACAATAGTCTAATCTTCCTGTTCCTCTTCCTCTTCGTCAGGGTCCTCGTGCAGCGTCTGAGTGGCTTGTGAAACGGTGGGTAGCGTTTCAGATGGCTTGAAAGAGGGTTTCAACGTGGCTTTTAGCGGAGGTGATAAATGATGTTGAATAAACAAAGCATGATCTGCACGTGATTGTTTCAATTGACGAAACTTCTGGCGAATAGTATTTTTTGCTCTAATAATATGCTTTTTCAATTGACTCTCTGCTAACGCCATGGTGTCTTGACAAATGACTTGAGAGGGAATGAGACAGGGCCTTAAATAGCAATAAAATGATCAAACCCTAAGCGATATCGTCCTTGGTTGAGTTCACTTTGTTTGTCAATGACCAAACAGGCATGACTTTGAGTGTTCCAGCACTTAGCACACAGTTCACTAAACATTTGAAAGGTCATATCCGGGTCCACATATTCATTATAAATGTCACGACTGTTCCTCTCGTCCTGGCGAAATAAAACAATGGCATTGGCATTGTCACGAATCAACTGTTTGGACATTTTAGAATACGTTTGCCCAAGATAGAAGCAATCGATATGTTTGTGTCGACCCAGTGGATACATCATCGAAAATCATGAGTGAATCGAGCTTTACCTCATCCAGTGAAATAACATTTTCTTGGATGGAAAATGTAAAATAACTCATATTCTCTTTTTGTAATCCAGACATGACTTGATCCAGAAACACGTAGAGGGGTTGGTAGAGAGATTTTGCAAAAATATAAATATTTTGTAAACACAGACCATTGGGCGCTGTGATGAGTGTTAGCAAAAGATTGGTCTTTCCACAGCCGGAAGGTCCCACAATTATGCAGCGAATGGAAGATGGAAACAGTGAACCATGGCATTGTTCACGTGATGTGGGACAGAGATGGGAAACCATGTCCCCCACGGGGAATGACTCTTGCTGCTTAATAATCTTCATATCAACTAAGGCTTAGACAGGCTAGCAGGCTGTCTATATACAGGACACCACGCCTTGTCATAGAAACAGTAGACTCGTACTACAGGTTGACGATGGATGTCTTTGGACGTGCGTTGATGGCCAAAGCTAGGTCTGTCCCCATACATGATCCTAAACAAGAAACAGATCCAGCTAATAAACACTATGTGGGTAGGTCTGTAGTGCCACGCACAAAACAGGGAGATTATGACTTTAAGAGAAAGCGGTTAACCCATGTAAAACATCCTCAAGTGTCTAGAGACGTTACTACGAAAAAGTATGTGGATAACAAAGGGTATGAGTTTTATGACAAAGTGCCTCAGCTTACGGTGAATGGCTATAGCGCTAATCACCATCGGATTATTCACGTGGAAAACCCGAAAGACGAAGACGATGTCTGTACCAAGCGTTACGTGACCTATGAAATGAAATGTCTTTATAAATTTATCCCATCTATATTTTTAGTGTATCTGACAAATGAAAAACCTGTGCATGACAAAAACCATTTACTGCTAGGCCATGATCAGCACTTAACCTATGTGCTTGCTTCGGGTTTAAGCCACTATCGATTACACTACGATGGAACCATTCACATCAAATATGCCATACGTGATGAGAACCATTTACAAATAAAGATAAATGGTCATAGGATGTTGGTCCATAACCATGAAATGGTCAATGCAGGTGACGAATTATCCTTTCATCTCATGTTGACATGGGATGAAAAGCAAGCGGGAAAAACCATAAATGATTTCCCACTATATGAGGAATTGGAATATACAGCCATGAAATAACAATCTGACGTTAGTTGTGATTTAAACTTTCTTGTGAAAGGTTGTTGATGATTATCATCATGGTGAAACAAAGGTATGTGGTGCGAAAGACTAAAAAAGGACTTTGTCCTTGGCAAAGCCAGGGCTTAAGACATTCGTGGACAAGCCGTTGCGAAAGAAAAAAGAAAAAAATAATGTATTGACCATAAGAAAAGCCCTTCGAGCATCACAGAGACATGTTATTCCTAAACGTCGGCGACAGGATTCAAAACAAGGGCGAGTCATTCCCGTCCCCAAACGAGCGGGATTTTTAACTGCTTTATTTGCCGGTCTGGCTGCTCTGGGTTCACTTTTGGGCAGTGCCAGTGCAGTGGCGAAAACCATTAAAGCCACGCAGCAGGGCAAGCAACAACTCAAAGAAAGTCAGCGAAACAATGAAACGATGGAAGCGATTCCAGTGGGGGCTAGAAATGCCAATTTAAAGCCAGCCTTTTATCAACAAGGATCTGGGATTTCACCATTTCGAAATATTAAAACAAAAATTTAACCTCAGCCATAGAAAGACATGCCCTGACGCATCAACAAGTGGAAAGCTATGCTAAACAACTAAAGCATTCTCATTTTCGAGGTGTGTTTATGCGAAACCAAATACCCCCACGACCTTGGAAACAGGAAAGTGCTGTTGTCAACTTGGATGATCACCGAGGACCAGGAACGCATTATGTAGCTGATGTCAAAGAGGGATCCACCGTATGGTACTTTGACAGTTTTGGGAATTTTCCCCTGCCCATGTAACTAGTGACCTATTTTGGAAACAGGATCAAGATATATTATAATGTGAAACGTGAGCAAACGTTTAACAGCCAACAGTGTGAACGTTTGTGTTTAATTTTTTTTATATAAGACGCAGCATAAGCAAAAACATCAATAGTATGTCGGCAGGAAGGTAAACGTTTACACTGCATCGACGTGGACCTGAAGTCAGCCTAGACCTTTACCCGCCTATCGAACTGAGTGAAAAACCCTATGGTTTGGGACTTGTTTCTCTTGAAACGTACAATCGAATATACAACATACGTGAAAATGTGAGCAACAAGTTTCACTATGATGATTCTGTGCTCACCCTGAACTCTGGTGGATACAAGATCGATGACATTTATGAACACATTTATGTGGTGTTGATCAATGAATATGGTTTGAAGTAATTTCTCGATGGAACGCGCAAGTTTGAACTTGTAGGAAATACCAACACTCATCGCTGCAGTATTTTCTCTACATTCAAAATTGACTTTAAAACACGTCCCGATTCCATTGGTCCATTACTGGGATTTAACCAAGCGTGTTGGAGCCCAACAAAAAACATGAATCAGACCGTGAAGTGAAATTCATTGAGGACCATCATGTGTCGGTGACGTGAAAAATTATTAGCCAAGTGTACACCAATCAAGAACCATCGCTTTCGCCTTATGACTTTATATTGACATCGCCCAATGGCTATATTATTCGTGAAAACCCTCCAGTGGTGCTTTTTCATTCTGTGGCTGTCGATGGTATTAGTAATATAACATTAAGACTGATCTATAGAGAGCAACAACTCATTGATCTAGATTCTACCACACCAGTGACTTACAAGTTGGTGCTAAAGCCACTATGAAGTTTGTGTATAAAGCAACAACACCGTCTAGGAATGGTGTTAGTTGTTTGCCACGTGAATACACGTTTACATCTAAGGGAAAGCAGATTTTACAGCATTTGGGTTACCACGTCAACTCCCATAATGAATTCTATCCTAGAGGTAGCGAACCGCATCGAGGAGCAACCAGGAGTGGTAAGAATTGATCTCCATTCCTATCAAGCTCAAACAATGATGAAATTCAATTTGTTATCAACAACCAAGATATTTACATCCTACCGCATGAAAGTGTCATTCAGATCGAAGGTCGGCTCACCGAAGCCGATGGCTCTACACCCACCACATCCAAGTTGGTCAACCATGGTTTGGCCTTTCTGTTTTCTGAAGTACGTTACGTGATTAACGATATCGTGGTGGATAGCACACGAAATATAGGTATTTCCAGTGTCATGAAACTATACCCCTCTTATAGTGAGGAAGAAGGTAAAACACTTTGCATGGCAGGTTGGTGCCCTGACTCGAACAATGACTGGATGGTACACACCGATGGGACCTTAACTGGATATTTACCTCTTAAACTGATTTTAGGAATGCCGAAGACCACCAGCGCATTGTGGTCAACGCAAGGCAAGTGCTTTATCTGGTGAGAGACAGGAGTGATAATAATGCACTCAAGGGAGCTGACAATGCCCCCATAGCTTCAAAAATTCAACTACAACGCTTGCTTTGGAAAGTGCCCCATGTGACCCTTGACGATAGCAAAAAAAACTGGACATATTCAAGATGATAAAGAGAGATATGCCTCTACCCATGGAATTTAGAAGCTGGGCACTCCATGAGTACCCGCTATTGCCCACCACCAACACACACAGTTGGTCTCTAAAAACAGCTCGCTATACAGAGACACTTCTCTACATTATCGTGGGTTTTCAAACGAATCGCAAGTATCAACAAACCAAAGATGCCACGCAATTTGATCACCTGCAATTTAGAAATGCACGTCTTTTCCTCAACGGAGCTGTGTTTCCATAAGAAGGTCTGGATTTGGATTTTCAAAAAATAAGTTCGGCCCCCTGTACGACTTGTTTTCAAATTTTCGACGGTCGTATTATCAAAAATAGAACGGCCCCATGCTGCAACCCCAAGCGTTTAAGGCAAGGGCGCCACTGATTGTCTTTGACTGTTCTTACCTGGAAGAGTCTGTCAAGCCATCCAATATTGACATTCGACTAGATTTTGAAACGCATGACAATGTACCAGCCAATACGACAGCCTACTGTTTGATTATTCATCACAAACAAGTCAACAATTATCCACTGTCCAACCAAGTGACGAGTGTATAAATAACAGGTCAACCCATGTCAAGCTGCTCAGTCATGTCTTGCTTTAAAGAATCAAGAGAAGTCACATCCATGAATTTAAACTCTGAGGAACAACGTTTCAAGACTTTTGCAACATGGCCAGTCCCTTTCATAAGTCCTCAAGCCTTGGCGGCCGCTGGATTCTACTATTTAAAAACAAGAGATGAAGTGAAATGTGCCTTTTGTCCCATCATCATAGACCAATGGCAAGAGAGCGATGAACCCATGCAGGAACATCAGCGCTTGTCACCTGCCTGCCCCTACCTGTGCAGAATGGAGGTGGGAAATATACCCTGTCATTCAAGCTATCCCTCACTAGTGCCTCTGAGTGATAAAAAAAAAAACAAGTTACGGTACGTGTGGACTGTATGGTGTCAACGGTGCTTCGGCGAGCAGCTCACCGTCAAAACCGCCTAGTTTAGAGACATTGGGACATCATCGGTGTTATGGACGTTACAAACACAAGAGACTATATTGTTGTATCAGTTGGTATCTTATCCCAAAATTACAAAAGCCTGTAAGACGTGTTATGATAATGAAAATCCACAGCCTGCTTCCAGTCTCCGACCGGGTCAGGAATGGAATGAATGAAGCCCCCATCTAGCGGCGAGGATATGAACTGTGCCGGCTGCCGAGGCCTGACGCACTCCTCTGGGGCAATGATTAAATGAATGACAGATGGAATGAAATGATAGTGGAGAGTGTTGCTGGAATGAAATTTTTACAGGGAAAACCGGAGTACCCGGAGAAAAACCTGTCTGCCTCCGTTTTGTCCAGCACAAATCTCACATGGAGTGACCGGGATTTGAACCACGGACCCAGCGGTGAGAGGCCGGCGTGTTGCCGCCTAAGCCACGGAGGCTTCACGTGTTATGATAATAAAATGATATAATTCTTAAATTCTTATTTTTTTCATGTCCCCCTGTCCTACCCTAACCTCAATTTTTTTTTCAAACTAGCATGGTGGGTAAGTCCATGTCGTGACCACACCTTAGTGGCCAATGGTTAGTCAGTCGTCAGTTGAACTTGGTCCAGGCAAGCGGCAACATGTTGCGCACACTCATTGTGGATTGCCAAGGGTTTAAAATTGGTGACAACAAATTTATATTTAATCAAGTGGCCATTATCGATTGTACCACGTTTTGGATATCGCAAGCTACGCATTTGCTATTTAAACCGCCCCATGATTTTAATTTGTTGTGTGAAAAAGATCGTAAACAAACCCAGTGGATTGAAGATCATAAGCAAATTGACTGGAATCAAGGAACCATTTCCTATAAATATTTGGACGTGGTCATGAAAGCACACTTGTCCTCGGCCAATGTGGTATTTGTTAAAGGTAATGAAAAACTGAATGGTTGCAACCATTCTTGGCGTCTTACTGTCAATGTATCGACCTCATCGACCTGGGTTGCCCCTCCCTGCAAACGCTCATGGATACTAATTTCTCCTGTGGCAACATTACCCATACAGCCCTAGCGCATGCGTGGCATCTCTTTCATTGGTTAACCACTCATGCCTGCTGGGAGTTGTTAAATAAAATTATAACTCAAGATTTACCTGTGAATGACGCCAGTGAAATTTCTACAAGCGACGTGTAAACATCTACAACATGTGATACCATGGAGAAAGGCAATGCTACGGACAAAGCCATTGGCAAGTTCTTTGTATGCAAAAAGAAACTAGACATTTTTTCCAAAGAAGAGCTCTTGGCGCTGCCCAAGTCGTTCATTTATTATGTGGCCGCCAACGCGGTGAAAGAAATCTGGCAACATGTACCAAAATCATGGACTCAAGACCCTGTGTTGAGTGAATTGCAACCCTGTACGGATTACGATCACCATAAGCAAGTGGCCATGGCAAAAAATACCCTCTATGCGTCAGTGCGCGACTTGTCAGCTAGTGAAACTGTATCACGGTCATAAAAGTCCATGTAAAGACTTTGTTGAATCATTCCACGGGTGTCATGGCGAGAAACAGCAACAACAACAACAAACACAAACATCGTCCACATAGGAGGAGGAAGACCAAACCTTTTCAACATCGATGGAAAAGGATATGCCAGACCTGTACTAGCAATGGCGTCATTGACAAAGTGATTCAATACTTACCTTTCGAAATCCATCTTCCAGGTTATCGTTTTTGTGGCCCTGGAACTCATCTTGAAAAACGTTTGCAGCGTGGTGATGTACCCATTAAACGTTTGGATCAAGCATGCAAAGAACATGACCTATCTTTTCGCCATAGCCATCCTGGTTTAAGACGTGTGGCAGATAAATTGTTATTGAAAAAAGCTAAACAACGTTTCACATCCTGTGATGCCTCAGTGGGTGAAAGGATGGCAGCCCTGATTGTGATGAGTGCTATGAAAGGAAAGTTGATGATGCGTGGATATGAACATTAAGAAATTGAGGATTAAGGAATTGGGATGTGTTTGTATTCTATTTTCTTTTGCCAATTCCCTATGGTTATGAAATAAAAAACAAAGGTTTACCAGAACACAATGTTTCATTTTAATTTAAAATAAATCATGATGTTTGTTGATGGGCTGATTTTTTCATTTTCACTTTTTCACACATTGTCATTTGCCAATTTGCAATTTACAGTTTTTAGAAATGTCTCTTTCAAGTTTTGCGTTTTTGATGATATGGATTTTCCATTTTGTTGATGATACTTTTTTAAAAATGTCCGTTTTATGTTTTTGAATTTTTATATTTCACACATGAGCATTTCCAGTTTAAAAAAATTGCGTTTTTGGTGATATCGAAGCATGGATTTTCCATTTTGTTGTTTTGTCATTTTTCCATTTGGTGTATGTCGAAAGTTGAGTTTTGTTAATGATGTTAATGCGTGTGCTTGACCATGATGATGGTGATAATGCAGTGAGTTTATGTGTGTTTGGAGAAACATCGACGTCTACGACTAGTGCAGGTAAGACTGTTTTTACAAAAATAATATCTATTGACCGCTACATTTTAAAGGAAAAAAAAACAATTGAAAACAAAATGAGTATATAAGTGACAATTTCCCCCTCCCCACTCACCCTGCCTCACCGTGTTTGCTCTGGTCATATAGACACACCAGCTTTTACTTTACTCGCACAATCATACCTGTCATTGGGAACAAACACAACCACTTTATTTATCCCCAAAAGCACATTCTCCACATGCACACTGGTCCCAAAAGAACTTGATTAGTTTTTAAGTTAAAATTTTACCATTACAAAAAAACAATAAAAATACTAGTCATTAAAGTTACTAAAATATACTATTACTCATTTCATATTTAAAAACACTACAACTTTGTACAGCTTTAAAAAAATCACACTATATACCATTTTCCAATTCCCAACTCGGTTAAATTTAAAATTAAAATAAAATAAGGTTGCATAGAACTTTTCTTAAAGAGCAAAAGGTTCAAGTGGGTTGCCACTATTTACAAAATCTACTATTTACAATGGCAGAAACCAATATTTACAAACTACAAAATACTAAATCAACGAGTTACAAAAAGCCATGTCCCTAAACGAACAAACAGAAAAATCACACCTCCTCCTCCTTGCGGTCATAACCCCAGGGCAGGCTCGTGAGCAAGTCATCAGCCCTCACACGTTTGTTATCCACGGAGGCAAGGGTGCGTTTTCTCTGTTCTACAAGATACAAATGATGGTTGCTGGATTGTATCCTGCACTGTGTATGGGACATAGCTTTGCCAGTGCGTAAAACCGCTAAGTAAGCGTCTACACGTAGCGATTTTACCACAGCCCTACCTACACCTTTTGCTCTTTTGGCTTCCTTACAGTCTAGTGTGCGATAAAAATACATTTTGGAGGCCAAACCTACGAATTCCGTCATAACGGAATCACCGCATAAATCTTTTAAAACGCCCTTTTCCTTCTTGTTTTTATGGGTAGCTGAAACACGTTGTCAGCGCTATAGGAAGAGGTGTCGAACCAGTCACTATGCTGTCTCATGACGTCATAGGGGTTGCAGTGGCGAATGTGGTATATGAATGAGTCCGTATCCATATACAAAAGAGAGACGTCCTCAAAATGGCGTTTGGCAAACTCATAGTGGAATCGATACATGACCGATTTGGAAATGTCTAAAATACTTGGCCTAAGTAAATGGGCTTATCCAGGGTCACACTTGTCCTACTCATTTCAATAGTGGCCAAATCCTCATCGATAATGTTAATCGATTTGAAATTTGGCTTGGCAATGTACCGCCGGGCACCCCAGTGTCCCTCCCAGACATTGACCAATTTAATGTCACGGTATTTGCGAACATTCTCCATGGACTTGCCATAAATGCAGGATGTTGAAAAGGTCTACGAAGAAATAGACAAAATTCTGAGGTATATCAAGGGTGATGAAAATGTTATAGTAATGGGAGATTGGAATGCTGTGGTAGGAAAAGGGAGAGAAGGGAAGATAGTAGGAGATTTCAGAATAGGTGAAAGGAATGATCGAGGAAGCAGGCTGGTAGAATTCTGCACCGAGCATGAGTTGGTCATAGCTAACACCTTATTCAATAACCACAATAGAAAAATATACACATGGATGAGACCAGGAGATACAGGGCGTTACCAAATCGACTTCATTATGGTCAAGCAGAGGTTTCGAAACCAGATTTTGGATTGTAAAACATATCCTGGTGCTGACATAAACTCTGACCACAATCTGGTTGTAATGCAATGCAGATTAAAGTTGAAGAAACTGAAGAAAAGTCAAAAGCCAAAAAGGTGGGCAATAGACAGACTGAAAGAGAAGGATGTAAACGAAAGATTCAAGAAGAGTATAAAGGAAGGACTAATGAAAAACCCTAAACAAACTTCAATTGCAGACGAATGGGCACTTTTGAAGAATGAAATAACAAAATCCGCAGAAGAAAACATTGGTAGGAAAGAAAGAATAGGTAGAAAACCGTGGATCACTCAGGATATACTAGAATTGATGGATGAAAGGCGGAAACACAAGAATGTAAGAGATGAAAAGGGGAAAGCAGAATACAGACGTCTGAGAAATGAGGTTAACAAGAAGTGCAAGGAAGCGAAAGAAGAATGGTTCAAAGAGAAATGTGCAGGTATAGAAAATTGTCTGAAATTAGGAAAAGTAGACACAGCTTATCGAAGGATTAAGAATACTTTTGGGGAAAAGAAGACCAAGTGCTGTAATATTAAGGACACAAATGGAAAGCCTCTAACAGATAGGGAAGAAAAGGTTGAGAGATGGAAAGCTTACATAGAGAGTTTGTATAAGGGAAAGGAGATTGAGAATCATGTAATGGAAAGGGAGGAGGAAATTGATGAGGATGCGAAAGGAGATTTAATATTGAGATCAGAATTTGATAGAGCTTTGGAAGACTTAAGCAGGAACAAAGCACCAGGCACAGATGATATACCGATTGAATTGCTACGCTGCATAGGAGATGAAGGTCCGATCAGGTTATTTCACTTGGTGTGTAGGATTTATGAGACAGGTGAGGTACCCCCTGATTTCAAGAAGAATGTAATCATCCCTATACCAAAGAAAGTGGGAGCTGACAGATGTGAAGATTACCGTACAATCAGCTTGATTACTCATGCTTCAAAGATCCTGTCTAGAATAATTTACAAGAGGATTGAAAGCCAGATAGAATCGGAGTTGGGTGAAAACCAGTTTGGTTTCAGGAGAAATCTAGGAACAAGGGAAGCTGTACTAAGTCTTAGGCTGATTTTGGAAGGTAGAATAAGGTGATGATGATGATGATAATTGTTGTTTGAAGGGGCCTAACGTCTAGGTTATCGGCCCGGTAGAATAAGGAAAGATAAGAGAACGTTCATGGGTTTTGTAGACTTAGAAAAGGCTTTTGATAACGTTGATTGGACTAAATTGTTTGACATTTTGGAATCGATTGGAATAAAGTACAGGGATAGGAGGGTGATATACAATCTATACAGAAACCAGACAGCTGTCATTCGAGTTGAAGGACATGAGAGAGAAGCTGGTATTCAGAAAGGTGTAAGGCAAGGCTGCAACTTATCACCCATACTTTTCAATCTTTACATTGAACAAGCAATGAAGGAAATTAGAGAAAAATGTAAAGTGGGTGTGAAGATTCAAGGAAAAATAATTTCAACTCTGAGATTTGCTGATGACATCGTCATCTTGGCCGACAAGCCTGAGAATTTGAATGAGTTTTTGAATGGTATGGACTACGTCTTACGGAAAGAATTCGTGATGAAAATTAATAAATGTAAAACAAAAATACTGGAATGCAGCCGAAATAAATCAGAAACCTCTATGGAGATCAAATTGGCAGGTGAAAAGCTGAAGGAAGTAGGAGACTTCTGTTACTTAGGAAGCAGAATAACCAGTGATGGACGAAGCAAAGAGGATATAAAAAGTAGGTTGGCTCAGGCAAAGAAAGCATTTCTACAAAAAAGGAATCTGCTGACATCGAATATAGATTTAGGTATTAGGAAGTCATTTTTGAAAGCCTTTGTATGGAGCGTGGCGCTCTATGGAAGAGAAACTTGGACTATTGGTGCAGCAGAAAAGAGGAGAATTGAAGCATTTGAAATGTGGTGTTACAGGAGAATGATGAAGATCAGATGGGTAGATAGGGTTACAAACAAAGAGGTATTAAGACGAGTGGGAGAGGAGAGATGTTTCTGGCGACTGCTAATGAAGAGAAGAGATAGGTTGGTAGGACACATACTAAGACACCCAGGAATAGCAAGCTTAGTTATGGAAGGAAGGGTCGAGGACAAGAACTGTAGGGGTAGACCGAGGTTAGAATATGTTAAACAGATTGCCTCGGATGTAGGGTGTGGTAGGTATGTAGAGATGAAACGATTAGCTCAGGACAGGGAGACATGGAGACTGCATCAAACCAGTCAAAAGACTGAAGACTCAAACACACAACACACATTTATTTAAAAAAAAAAATTCAAACTGCTGTGTTGCCATTTGTCGGTGCTCGTGTTGAGTTGCATGTATGACTTGAGCCATGGTTTTTGGGCAAAGGAAATACCCCCTATGGATTTTCTTCAACACCAAGCCTTGGGCGAGGCATTGCACCAACATTTGAATATGTAGCACATACCGATTTTTGTTGTAATGTGTGCCCATGAGTTTTTCAATTTTCACTTTACTGTCAGGGGGAACAATTTGCTCAAGGCAGAATGGGAAATCGGCATGTTAATAATACAAGGGTGAGGGATATTCAATATCCACTTCTAAGACATATCCACGGCCTGTTTCTTGGCTAGCCTTGATCACAACAAATTGTGACACTTGTTTGTCTGTCAGCCAAGCAAACTTTCCATAGGGCAAAGGCTGACTCATGGCGTAACCATACAAATTATTCACGTCATAGTACATTAAGTACGATTCTGGTTTGTCTGGTGAATAATCAGGCATGTAGACATTGTTCGCTTCGGCATGGCGTTGGTTAAGCGACACAAATCCGCCACGAATGCCCTTTTCAAAAAATAGAACCATGTCTACGTCAGTAAGTAAATCCAATTCCACTTGAGTATATTTCAAAGCGGCATCGAACGAGAGCCCAGGACTCGTATAATAGTGAGCCGGGTCAAGACCGTAAATGTGCTGACACAACTCTCGTAATTTTTGAAATACATCGGTGAGCAGCAATACATCCAGTTTTAGGTAATGCATAGCATATTCACCTATCGTGTTCATGCCAAACACTCGCCAAACTTGACATGCATGTGCATAGTCTTCATCGGAAACGGTACTGCGTGTTAGTTTTGAGTAAAATTTCTCTTGTGCTGGGAGTTTTCTTCGCTTTAACACGTCCCAGCTATTGCAGTAATCATACGGGAATATACCTTTCCGAATGCACAATTGAAATTGCTTAGGATCATTAAAATGCATTCTAGTATTTTTAATTCCTCCTCATTCAAGCCATTCACAAGACTATCTAGTGAGGATGCCATAAACTTAAAGGAATCCAAAAATCGAATGCTAAAGTTGCTCAACTGCCATGTCAGGGCTGTAAAACGCTCATGGTTTTGGGGGATAGTGGTAAACGAGCCCTTGTTGACATGACTCAATTCACGAATCAAAAACTGAATGTCATAATTTGCCAGATTGTGGAAAAAGACACTGATGAAACGAGGAGCTGGAAAGTTCAAGTTGCTTTTACTATGCGCAGCTCCACGAAACTCCCCCGTAAATTGCGAGTGATCACGAACGGTGTCTTCAGCACTGATCAGTGGCTTTTCGCAAATATGGCATGTCGTGGCATGCTCTTACTGCTGCTGCTGTGCTGGAGATAGGCTCATGGGTACAGGGTGGTCTAGTAATCCCTGTACATGGTCGTCCAACTGTACAAGTTCATCCAAAAACCATCTGGCACAATGTGGCCCCTCACGGTATTTGTAAACGGATTGTGTGGGATCATAGGCACACACTACATTAAATCCTATGGCAAAGGGTTCATGTTTTTGAATAGGTGTGGTTGAGCTAATGGTGGGATCTGGTTCACATCCCGCCATGGGTGTAGTGAGTGCTTCGAAATCTACATATACCACATAGGGAACAGTGTCACGCTTATGATTGTCCTTAAACTTTAATATAGCTTTGTCCCCTTGTGGCAATATCAGTCTCACTGCTCCCTGAGAAACGCAATCTACCCTATGACGTTCCAAAGAAGTAGGCGTCCAAAAGTATTGGAGACAACGGTCACAAATATGCATTTTTCCATGTTCTTTGGACATTTGGCTACTTAACAATCTACTCAGGCTTTTAATGAGGCAATAGTGATTCACCTCTCCGTAAGACAGATATAAAAGATGAATGTGATGTCGTTTCGGTTCTATTGTGGCATAAAGAGGACCCACAATCTCATTACCATTAAGACCATACACCATGAACGAAAAGTCCTGGTTGTCTTGTTCAAACCTATGGATCTCGGTTAAGTCCATAGGGAACGATAGTCGAGTTAAATTTAAAGTTTGTTTTAATTCATCAAACTTGGCCTTGTACTTTCCCGGCTAACAACCATGATGTTGTACCGGCTGCAAATAGGCAGCCACAGACCACTGGAAGCAATCATTGTCACGATTTTTAGCCTATTTTCAATTTTGAAAAAATAGGCTTATGAGATCACCTTTTGTCCGTGTGTGTGTGCGTGTGTGTGTGTGTGTGTGATTCGTGTGTGTGTGTCCCCCTAATAAAATCGAAACGGCTGGAGCGATTTCAATGAAACTCGGTATGTTCATAGCACTATTCCCGGCGACCTCGACCGTGCCCTTCAAATTTTGTTACGTCTCACCAATCCAACATGGCGGCTGTGCGAAATATTTCACTAGCATTCAATATCTCCGAAACTATTACCGATATCGCCCTGAAATTGTGTACGGTGATAAAGGCAACTACTAGAAGTTCACCTATGAGACTTTCAAAAATCTGGTGACTACAAAACCAACATGGCGGCCAAGCGAAGTTGAGATATTTAAATAGACTTTTCCCGCGATTTAACTATCTAAATGTAATGAAACTTGGTACAGCAAATGTTTATACACATTGTAATGCACTGGAGTCTAATTTAGTTCAATTGTTTACATAACCTCAAAATGGCGGCTGTGCGAAATATTTCACTGACATTCTATATCTCCGAAACTATTACAGATATCACCCTGCAATTTTGTACGGTGATAAAGGGTACTGATACAGGTATGCCTAT
Source organism: Meconema thalassinum (assembly GCA_946902985.2). Taxonomy (NCBI): domain Eukaryota; kingdom Metazoa; phylum Arthropoda; class Insecta; order Orthoptera; family Tettigoniidae; genus Meconema; species Meconema thalassinum. Next base: position 49,948,046 of record OX336388.2, on the reverse strand, counting down.
GTATATTTCATAAACCTGTAAAGTACGAAACGAACATGGCGACCAAGCGAATTTAAAATATTTTAATAGACTTTTCTCGTGATTTAACTCTCTGAGCGCAGTGAAATGTGGTACAGTAATTGATTTTGCAGATTGTAATGCACTGCCATCTAATTTAATTCAATTGCTTACATAACCTCAAGATGGCGGCTGTGCGAATTTTTAAAAATAAGTTTTAATTTTTTGTGTCGTAATCATGCGATCGAAGTGAAAGTTTGAATAATGAACCTAGGCAATAATTGTCCTTGAATGGTACATAACTCTATGGCCTGTACACATAACACTCCTAAATGGTGAGCTCCCGAAATATTTAGACGGTTCTCAATATCTATGAATCTTTTACAGCAACCAAACTGACTTTTTTAATGTTCATAGAGACTATGAACATATGTTCACCTATAGGACTTTCAGGAACCTGGTGAGCACAAATCCAACATGGCGGCGACGCGAAGTATAAATATTTAAATGGACGTTTCTCGCGAATTAACTATCCGAGTGCCGTGAAACGTTGCACGTTAAATGCTTTTACAAATGTTGATCCACTGGCATCTAATTTATTTCAATGGTTTGCATTATCACAAGATGGCTGCTGTGCGTAATTTTAAAATCTCGTTTTTACTTCTTGTTGTCTCATCATGGGATTGAAGTTTGAATACCACACGTACACAATAATCTTAATGTAATAGTACAAAAATAAAAATTCAACCTGGCGACCATCTGAAATATTTAGACGGTTCTCAATATCTACGAATCTGTTACAGCAATTAAACTGAAATTTTGTATGTTGATTGTGGCAGTTAACATAAGTAGGATATATGAAAATAGGCTGTATAGTTCTTCACGGAAATACTTGTTTATATTGACCATGGCCTTTTCGAAGCTATTGCAGGTGGTGTTTTCATTTTTAGCCTATTTTCAATTTTGAAAAAATAGGCTTATGAGATCACCTTTTGTCCGTGTGTGTGTGCGTGTGTGTGTGATTCGTGTGTGTGTCCCCCCTAATAAAATCTAAATTGTTGGAGAGATTTCAATGAAACTCGGTAAGTTCATAGTTCTATTCCGGGCGACCCCGACCGTGCCCTTCAAATTTTGTTACGTCTCACCAATCCAACATGGCGGCTGTGCGAAATATTTCACCAGCATTCAACATCTCCGAAACTATTACCGATATCACCCTGGAATTTTGGTATGGTGATAAAGGGAACTAATAGAAATTCACTTATGTGACCTTTGAAAACCTGGTAACTACAAAACGAACATGGCGGCCAAGCGAAGTTGCGACTTTTATATGGACGTTTCTCGCGATTTAACCAACCAAACGCAATGAAACTTGGCACAGTATATGTTTATATACATTGTAATGCGCCGACAGCTAACTTCGTTCAATTGTTTACATAACCTCAAAATGGCGGCTGTGCGAAATATTTCACAGGCATCCAATATCTCCGAAACTATTTATGATATCAACCTGAAATTTTGTACATTGATAAAGAGCACTACTACCAGTTTATCCATGTAACTTTCAAAAACCTGTTAATTACGAAACGAACATGGCGGCCAAGCGAATTTGAAACATTCTAATACACTTTTCTCGTGATTTAATCATATAAGCGCATTTAAATGTGGTACAGTAAATGATTATACATATTGTCATTCACTGGCATCTAATTTAGTTCAATTGTTTACATAAACTGAAGATGGCGGCTGCGCGAAATTTTAAAATTAAGTTTTTATTATTGTGTCGTAATTGATACGTGCAAGGGCACGTCTCTACCATTTCAAACATGTATTTAATCAGGGACGCTGTTCTTGAAGTTTTGAATCGTCCGCTTGGTCGCTCAGTACCGCCTGTCACCACAAGATGGTAGCTGCAGTCGGACTTTGGAAAGATACAAATAGTTCCTGTTTCTCCCCAATAGGTGGTGTGGGCTTCGCCTTATAAAACTCTATATTCACATGACATAATTGAAAGACAATCTTATTCTTCGTCGTAAAACAAAAGCCGGCGTATTCATGATACCGCCAAATTATGAACTTATTTATGACATTGTTGTTTTGATGTGTCACTTCGTGATTGGACAATATTATTTACATGAAGACAGTTCGATAAATGACGAGCGATTCTCCGCCATTTTTGTGGAGTCCATTTGCTGTCGAGTGAAAAACAACAAGCCGACGACTGGTCCAAGAGTGTCTATCCGTTGCGCTGGGGGCATTGCCCCTAGCTTTTTCAAAATGTGAATACTCATTCAAGAAAAAGGAATTGCCTGTTTTCATCAGGCTGTAAATTTTCATCGTTCCGCCGTGAAGAGGAAATGTGCAAGGGTAATCACAACTGGATGCGATCAAGTGCTTGTATCTACACGAGGCATCGGCGTGTTAGCCATTTTTGTGAAGTACTTGTAATAACGTAAAATTATGTGTTAATTATTTTATTGTTATTGTGTCTCCACTGAGAAGGATGTAAGGTACGTTTTTTTTAAATTTAATTTATCTAATTATTTTATGTTATGGAGCTCCGATATCTTCTTATAGTAATGTTTTATTTCTGTTCCTCATTTGTTTAATGGCCTAATTTTTTTTGCTGTTTTAATTTCGTGTCCTGATTTATTTGAACCTTGTTATCTTTTCGTCGTACCTCCTGGAGACACATTTCTAGTTTATTTCACGTTTAAATTATTATTTATTTTCCTTTGGCAAGCTTGGGTTTGTCCCTTTTTTTAATCCATGTAAGATCCGTCCAGTTTTAAAACGACTTGCAGTAATAGTTTTTAGATGTAATTTTTTTTTACCGTTCATTTCCTTCTACTAATGTTTAAATTTAATCTTATTAATTGTTTGCCGTAATTTCGATCTGGCATGGTTTTGGTGTGGCCATATCTTTTGTTTACCGTGATGCATTGTGGTCTCGTTGTCAGTCCATTTGGCGCGGGTCTCAAAAGCATACGTGTTTTCTGATAGCTCAATATTTTTTTTTTTTTAAATTGTAATCTTGTTGATGTTAGTTTTGTGATTTCGGGTAAATGTCCTTGTGTGTTTCGCCGGCGAGCATATCATTTATTTTTTTTATTTTCTATCCCATTTAATTTTTTTTTAAGTTTAATTTAATTTTCTATTCCTTTTGTTTTGGCGTGGCCTGAACATCTGCATGCCGGATCGATATTGCATTACCTTGCAATTCATCAAGCCCGTTCTCAGTATGTTATGCATGTAATATTTATTTTAACCTTTGGGCTGTTTTACCTTTTTTTAAATTTTAATTAAGCCTTTTTTTTCTTGGCTTTGCAAGCAAGCATGTTAGGCGCTATCTGGCCTTCTTGTAAAATATTGGTGGTTGATGCATGTTCTTTCTCTGGTGAAGTTCTTATTTAAATTTTCTATATTAAACCTTTTATTCTTAATTATTTTTTTTAAATCTTTGGTTGTGGCATTATTTCACCGACGGCAGTTCCGTTGGTTTTTGGGGGATGTTTGTACGATAGCCTGTGTGTGTTGTCCCCTTATCCATCTTCCTTCCACTCCTTTGGAGCTCTTCTGTTGGGACATGTCATCTGGAGGTGATGTTGCTGCGGAAGTGACCCGGACCCCTGAATACAGGTAAGTTGGCCCATCCACGTTTCCCGTACTCGTCCCATTCTGGTAAGCAAAGCGTTGGTTATCGAGAAGCCGACGTGCTGCTGGCCAGTGCCGTCTAATGTTTGGGGGTAACATTCTGGTAGCAGACGGAGCTCATGTTCACTTCCGTAACTATCCCCTCCCCAGTACCCACGGGCTGTTTTATGGACCCCTCTAATGCCGATGGGTCAGTTGTTGGTGTGATTTTGTCAGGAAAGTGCACGTAATGTTGTGTAAAGCTAATCCTTGTCGTTTATTGTGTTTCATGTTGCCTCTGGATATCCATGTGGTATGCTGGATGTAAGTGTCCTGTTATAAGCGAGGTGTTTCCTGATGTAGTTTTATCCTGTTTGTGTGCAACATCCCCACTGAAGATGAAGCCCGGTGAGTGACTGTCATGTGTTCTTGGCATGGGAAATGGGATTTCTTGATGTTCTAATAGCCTATATGCTGCGTGTGAAGGCATCCTGGAGCCCCGTCGGAAGCTGGTAGCCTGATGTTTTGTGCCTATTTTGGTAATTTAGCTCCCTGTTCTCGAGCCAAGCAGGTGGTGACGTGTGCAGTTCTGGACAGCATGGTGCATGATTTGGTGTAGTAGGGTGGCTGTGTTTGAGTGTCAGCCTAATCTTTGGTGATGGTAATTGCTGGTTGTGGTACTGTTGTGATAGTGTAAACTGTCCTTGTAATTCCTGAATTTTGTTTCTTTCTATATTGGTTGTCTGCATTCTGTGTGTTCCAAAATGGCCGACAACAATAGTGTTTTCAATTTAATTGACTTAAGCGATAACCTTGTGAATTTAGAGAGTTCTTCTGGGGTTGAACGTGAATCACCTCTGTTTACTAGGTCTGAGGTTTTGGGATCGATTACCAGTAGTAGTTTGCCTGCCCCTCTGTTGCCTGGCGCTGGCTCTTCCATACCACTTAATCCTGCATACGGTCATTCTTCTCATGTTAGGTCACCTAATGATTTCCTGGGTCCTGCCGACCCATTGCATCCCAGTTCTTTCTCTAGTAATATTAATGTTTTGTCGCCTGTAGAGGGTGTGCGAGCGGGCTACCCTGGTAACAATGTCTCTATTCCTAATGCTACGTTCTCACCTACCGTTAATTATGGGTCGATTCCTCATCCTATTTCTGGTTTCTTAACTAAGTTAAAGCATTTCAACCTTGATGACGTTACCCAAGTGGTACAAATTTTAAAGCAAGTGGTCGAGTTGGGTAACCATGCCTCGATTTTTGGGATGTCGGACGTTCAGATTTTCCAACTTTTGTATCCAGTTGCATCCGGTATGCTGCGCGATAAGCTTGTTGAAGCTATCCACCTCCGCATGTCCTTAGCCATGTTTATTAGGGAAGTGTTGTGGTTTTTTGTCCCTGCGAGCGCCCTAAGTGCTCTCGAGCAAAGGTTCCTTTATCGTGTCCAAAGGCTGGACGAGTCCCTTAGCGACTATGTCAGCGACATTAAGGTGTATGCCCAGGTTTTTGCATCCCCTTTAACCGAGCGACAGTTGGTGTCATCAATTGTGAATGGGTTTTCGCCTCAATATAGGTCATACATGACTATGTGTACCAGGCCTTCGTCATTCGTCGAGCTGAAACAGGTCGTTATAGAGGCTATGGCTGTGAAGCATGCAGATTCCCTTCGTGTAGCTAATGTTCCTCCTCCTTCCTTGATGTCTTGTCCCCCTACTTCCTTGATGTCTCGTCCCCCACCTAAGGTTATGTTTCATCCTCGACCCAATATTAAGTGCCACACGTGCGGTGGAGTGGGACATGTCAAGAAGGTGTGTCCGAGTAACCAGGCTGTGTATCGCCAATGACGGAACGTTGAGGAGACCAATTCGGGTGTTACTTCCAAGGATATTTCTGTATGTAAGAATTTGGGAAAACCCTGTGAAGTTTCTGGTCGCCCTACCAATGATAGTCTTGATAGCTCGTTGAAAGCTAAATCTTTATGTGCTAATTCTGCTTATGTCGCTGACCTACCTAACCTGTCGGTGAGCAATGGCGTGGCAAGTCAGCCTAATTCTAAACGTTGTGTGAATCCTGTGGTGCGGGTGTCCTCGTCACCTAATTGTAATCGTGTTAGAGTGAGTAATGATTTTGGAATTTCTCCTGTGGCTAAAGGAATATCCCCGTTTATTGAAATTTGTGTCAATGACGAGCCCGTTTCTGCATTGCTTGATTCTGGTAGTGTCGCATCCTTTATAAGCAAGGACTGGTTTTTTATCTATGAAGAGTGTTTGCAAATTTCCTGAGTTAGAGCCTAACAATGAATCTTTTATTTCGGCAAATTGTTCAAACTTAAATATTTTGGGTAGTATGACAGTCAAAATTCATATTCTAAATTTTTCTTGGAAATTTAAATTTTTGGTTGCCAGAAATCTTTCTTGTGCTGTGGTCATTGGAGCTAATTTCATGTCACACGTTGGTATGCTTCTTGATTTTGGTGCTCGCAACTTATGGTTTAAGTTTAATCCTCAGAGTAAATTATCTTTCAACCCGGTTTTATCTTCTCCTGCTGTCAATTCTGTTACTGAACCTATGACTATTGAGGATCTCGATCTGGAAAATTTAACGAGTCTTCAAAGGGAGGCCATTAAGAGGTTATGTCAGGAATATGGCGATGTATTTACTGACAAGCTGGGTGTAACCCATTTGATGGAGTACAAGATTGAGCTAACCGATTCTGTGCCGGTGCGTTCCAGCCCGTATCGCCTTGCCCCGCCCAAGATGGCTGAACTTCGTAAGATTATCGATAAGATGTTAGAAGAAGGTGTAATCCAACCCTCTATCTCTGCCTACTCATCCCCTATATTTCTTGTGCCAAAACCTAACGGTGGTTTTCGGCCGGTGGTCGACTATAGGGCTCTTAATCAAAAAGTTGTTTTGCAGTCCATTCCTTTGCCCGACCTTCACACATGTTTTAGTTGGTTTCGCAACGCGAAGGTGTTCACGATCCTCGATTTAAATTCTTCCTACTTCCAAATTCCCCTCTCTCCTGAATCCAGGCATGTTACTGCTTTTTCCACTGACTGGAACCTCTTTGAGTATGCCCGTGTCCCGTTTGGCCTATCCACCGGAGCCGCTGTGTTGAGCAGACTTCTGGACAAGGTATTTTCAGAAATTAAATTCAAGTTTGTGTACCACTACCTTGACGATGTGGTGATCTATTCCGAGTCCTTCGAGGAACACGTTGATCATCTGAAAATTGTACTTGATCGGTTGCGTGACGCCGGACTTACCGTCAAATTGTCCAAGGTTTCCTTTGCCAAGCCCAAAATTTCCTTCTTGGGACATATTGTTTCTGAATCTGGTATCTCAGTGGACCAGTCTCGCACGCAGGCCATCAGAGATTTTAAACCACCCAAGAACGCCAAGGGTGTTGCTCGTTACATTGGAATGGTCAACTTCTTCCGTAAGTTTATCAGTAACTTTGCCGACCGTGCTGCTCCTCTAAATCAATTACGCAAAAAGGCTGTGAAGTTCGAGTGGGGTCCCTCTCAGCAAGCAGCCTTCGAAGATCTTAAGCTTGCGCTCTCTAACGCCCCTGTGTTAGCCATTCCGGATTTTGGGAAGCAGTTCATTGTGCAGACTGATGCGTCTGGTCGTGGTGTTGGTTGTGTCCTTCTGCAGGAATCTGATCTGGGTCGGCAACCTATTGCATACGTTTCACGTACCTTAACGGACGCAGAGAGGAAGTATTCTATTTACGAACTTGAGGGTTCAGCTGTGTTGTTCGCTCTAGAAAAATTCCGTATGTATCTTGAGCACACCAAGTTTCTCCTTGAGACCGATAACCAAGCCTTGAGCTGGGTCTTAGGGAAACCCCGCAAAACTGGTAGAATTGCTAGGTGGGCAACTAGGATTCTGTCGTTCCAGTTCACTGTCCACCATATTCGTGGGTCCGAAAATGCGGTAGCTGATTCTTTAAGCCGCATGTACGAGGAAACAGCTGAAGAGGATGTTCAGGAATGCGAACCCGTAAACCTGGTATCTGCTGTAACTTGTGTCAATGCCGTTCTTAGCAATTCCCCTGTGCTTTTTGAGGATGTGAGACGATTCCAGAAGGAAGACCCCTCCTTATGTAGCCTTATTGACCGAATCAATTCTGGTGAAGTGATCAAGCCCTACTCTCTGAAGGACGGTGTATTGTGTTGTTCGTCTCGTCATGACCGCCTACCTAAAATTGTGCTCCCGTCAATCCTCATTCCGGAAATCTTTCGTTACTATCATGAATCTCCTATTGGTGGCCACCTAGGAGTATTCAAGACCCGAGCTAAAATCAGACAGTTTTTCATTTGGCAAGGTATGGATGGCGACATCAGGAGGCTCATTAGGAATTGTGCTGCATGCAGTATTAGCAAACCTCCGGTTTCTACTAAGGTTGGCCTGTTGTCATCTGAACCAGCATCTAGACCCATGGAGAGGCTTTTTATCGACCATGTTGGACCGTTCCCTCGCTCTGGTCGGGGAAACCAATTTGCGCTTGTTTGCACTGACGGTTTCTCCCGCTTTAGTTGGATTTTCCCCACCAGACAGGCTACGACCAGTTCCGTCATAAAGTGTCTTAATTCCATCTTCTCGTCTTTTGGGCCGTGTCAGTATCTGGTGTCAGATAATGCCAAGTGCTTTGTATCTCATCAGTTCCGTCAATTCTTGTTTGATTATGCTATTTCGCACGTAACCACCACTCCCTATTTTCCTAACCCGTCTCTCGCTGAGCGAGTCAATCGTAATCTCCGTTCTGCTCTGATTGCTTTCCACCACGACAACCATTCCAAGTGGGATTCTAATTTGCATTGGCTCAATTTTGCTTTCAACACCGCCGTGCATGAGAGCACGCAAGCTACCCCTTTTTCGCTAATGTTTTCCTTTATGGCCAATTCTCCGTTGTCCAACCTGTGGAACCTGCACGATCTCCTTCCAGACAGTTTCACGCCCGAGGATATGAGGGCGAAATTCGACAAGGCTAGAGAGAATATTAAGGTATCCCATGACCAGCTTGCCAGGCGACACAATGCCTGTCGCAAGCCAACGGATTTGGAAATTGGTGATGTTGTGTACGTCCGCAATTTCGAGCCCAAGGGCGTCAGTAATCTAGTCTCAAGCAAGTTAACCCCTCGTTTTAAAGGCCCATGCTATGTAGAGGCATTCTTGACTCCTGTTACTCTTCTTGTTCGAAACCCTAAGGCCAACAAAATTTCTAGAGTGCATCTATCACACATTAAGCGAGGTGGAGACGTTTCTAATGAGGAAATGCTACCATAAATTTTGTAAAACTGAGTTTGTATAATGTAGAGTATCCATAACCTTCATGGAAGCCTTCAAGCTTCTGTTCCACGTGGAATTTTGAATTTAATTGGATTTTTAAACTCTGGTGGGATACAAACTGTATTGTTGGGAAGTTCCCATTGTAATGGTAAATTGTAAAAGTGTACCTAATTTTGATGTTTCATAGGAGATGCTAACATGTAAGTTGGGCTCGGTGGGAGACCTAACTCATGGTAACCTTGTATTCCTGTTCCCTTTGGGAATTGTAGTGGTCATTCCTCTACCGTAGTCCCTTCGAAATGTATAGTCGTCTAACTCATGTAATCTTGTAATGTACTTCGAATCTGTAAAAATGTAAACTTGTTAATGAAACTTTGTAAGCACGGATCTAGGGCTTGGTCAAAAATGTTCTTCATTTAAATTCAAACTTGTTTCTCTTTGTAAAATGTAGTAAGAAATTGTAAATTCTGTAAACCTTTTTTGAAACTAGATTAACTTCTATTTTTGTAAATGGCTGCCCACGCGTCGAATCATATCTTGCACATTGCTTCATCCTACTTCGTCTAAAACGACCTACATTGGTCTTGTTGAAAATTTTCCTAACGTGACTCGGACTCTGAAAGCACTGCTGGTGCTGGTGAACTGCGTTTCTGAAGGTTTTTGGACACAGTGAAGCTGTTAACTAAGTGGTTTGCGAGGTGATCAATTATCCCTTCACTGATAATCTGACCCTGCATTCTTCCTAACCAAAACGATGCGGTTTCATCCATCAATTGGAGTTAACTGGTGAACATTATCTTCGGGAAGCATCTCTGGTGAATCGACAAGTTAAGGAGTACTGTCTATGCCTTGGCATATTCGTGAACGGTGTTCACGCTTAAGGGAGGGAGTCTGATACGTGCAAGGGCACGTCTCTACCATTTCAAACATGTATTTAATCAGGGACGCTGTTCTTGAAGTTTTGAATCGTCCGCTTGGTCGCTCAGTACCGCCTGTCACCACAAGATGGTAGCTGCAGTCGGACTTTGGAAAGATACAAATAGTTCCTGTTTCTCCCCAATAGGTGGTGTGGGCTTCGCCTTATAAAACTCTATATTCACATGACATAATTGAAAGACAATCTTATTCTTCGTCGTAAAACAAAAGCCGGCGTATTCATGATACCGCCAAATTATGAACTTATTTATGACATTGTTGTCTTGATGTGTCACTTCGTGATTGGACAATATTATTTACATGAAGACAGTTCGATAAATGACGAGCGATTCTCCGCCATTTTTGTGGAGTCCATTTGCTGTCGAGTGAAAAACAACAAGCCGACGACTGGTCCAAGAGTGTCTATCCGTTGCGCTGGGGGCATTGCCCCTAGCTTTTTCAAAATGTGAATACTCATTCAAGAAAAAGGAATTGCCTGTTTTCTTCAGGCTGTAAATTTTCATCGTTCCGCCGTGAAGAGGAAATGTGCAAGGGTAATCGCAACTGGATGCGATCAAGTGCTTGTATCTACACGAGGCATCGGCGTGTTAGCCATTTTTGTGAAGTACATGTAATAACGTAAAATTATGTGTTAATTATTTTATTGTTATTGTGTCTCCACTGAGAAGGATGTAAGGTACGTTTTTTTTAAATTTAATTTATCTAATTATTTTATGTTATGGAGCTCCGATATCTTCTTATAGTAATGTTTTATTTCTGTTCCTCATTTGTTTAATGGCCTAATTTTTTTTTGCTGTTTTAATTTCGTGTCCTGATTTATTTGAACCTTGTTATCTTTTCGTCGTACCTCCTGGAGACACATTTCTAGTTTATTTCACGTTTAAATTATTATTTATTTTCCTTTGGCAAGCTTGGGTTTGTCCCTTTTTTTAATCCATGTAAGATCCGTCCAGTTTTAAAACGACTTGCAGTAATAGTTTTTAGATGTAATTTTTTTTTTACCGTTCATTTCCTTCTACTAATGTTTAAATTTAATCTTATTAATTGTTTGCCGTAATTTCGATCTGGCATGGTTTTGGTGTGGCCATATCTTTTGTTTACCGTGATGCATTGTGGTCTCGTTGTCAGTCCATTTGGCGCGGGTCTCAAAAGCATACGTGTTTTCTGTTAGCTCAATATTTTTTTTTTAAATTGTAATCTTGTTGATGTTAGTTTTGTGATTTCGGGTAAATGTCCTTGTGTGTTTGGCCGGCGAGCATATCATTTATTTTTTTAATTTTCTATCCCATTTAATTTTTTTTAATGTTTAATTTAATTTTCTATTCCTTTTGTTTTGGCGTGGCCTGAACATCTGCATGCCGGATCGATATTGCATTACCTTGCAATTCATCAAGCCCGTTCTCAGTATGTTATGCATGTAATATTTATTTTAACCTTTGGGCTGTTTTACCTTTTTTTAATTTTAATTAAGCCTTTTTTTTCTTGGCTTTGCAAGCAAGCATGTTAGGCGCTATCTGGCCTTCTTGTAAAATATTGGTGGTTGATGCATGTTCTTTCTCTGGTGAAGTTCTTATTTAAATTTTCTATATTAAACCTTTTATTCTTAATTTTTTTTTTTAAATCTTTGGTTGTGGCATTATTTCACCGACGGCAGTTCCGTTGGTTTTTGGGGGATGTTTGTACGATAGCCTGTGTGTGTTGTCCCCTTATCCATCTTCCTTCCACTCCTTTGGAGCTCTTCTGTTGGGACATGTCATCTGGAGGTGATGTTGCTGCGGAAGTGACCCGGACCCCTGAATACAGGTAAGTTGGCCCATCCACGTTTCCCGTACTCGTCCCATTCTGGTAAGCAAAGCGTTGGTTATCGAGAAGCCGACGTGCTGCTGGCCAGTGCCGTCCAATGCTAGGGGTAGCAGTAATCATGAGATCAAAGTGAAAGATTGAATAATGAAGCTACGCAATAATTTACGTTTAATGGTACATAACTCTATGGCCTATACATATAACAATCCAAAATGGCGAGCATCCGAAATATTTTGACGGTTCTCAATATCTAAGAATCTTTTCCAGCAATCAAACTGATTTTTCTTATGTTCGTAGAGGCTATGAACATAAGTTCACCTATATGACTTTCAGTAACCTGGTGAGCACAAATCCAACATGGCGGCGACGCGAACAATAAATATTTAAATGGACGTTCCTCGCGATTTAACAATCTGAGTTCAGTGAATTTCTGCACGTTAATGCTTATACAAATGTTAATCCACTGGTATCTAATTTATTTCAATTGTTTTCATAACAACAAGATGGCAGGTGTGCGAAATTTTAAAATCTCGTTTTTACTTCTTGTGTCCTAAAATGCGATTGAAGTCTGAAAACCACACGTACACAATAATCTTCATGTAATAGTACATAAATAAAAATCCAACCTGGCTACCATCTGCAATATTTAGTCGTTTATCAGTATCTACGAATCTAACATAGCAATCAAACTGAAATTTTGTATGTTGATAGAGGCAATTAATATGAGTAGGATATATGAAAATAGGCTGTATAGTTCTTCACGGAACTACTTGTTATATTTAGACCCAGCATTCAACGGGTTGAAATGACAAATGTAGATTTGCAGGTAATGGATTTTGTCTAACGCTAAACCACTTGGTCCTTGTTGCAGGTTATCAAATTTTGATAGCAAGGCATTGACCACATGGGATTGATACCACTCGTTCAGATTATCGGCTATCAAAAGCTCTTGCATTTTACTGCCAATATAAAATGTTTTTTAATGCTCACCGTCCTTGTTTTTGTAAATGATATCGCACACGAGTTGTGTATTGACCTTTAAAGCCATATGCAACCTTTGCGCTGTACAAATTTGTTCTTTAAAAATGTCAAAACATGATTCGAGAAAGTCTTTTGGGATTAAACTCTCTCTAACATTCACTACGCGGCCAGAGCAAACACGCTTTTTAAAACTAGAGTCAAGGGGTTCCCAAGTCAAGCTATCGGTAGCAGTGGCAAAATACATGATTTTTATAAAAGAAACAATCTCACCACAGTTTTCAGCCGTAGACTGCTCGGTAAACACTGGTCCCCAACACACAGCAGTGGTTGTAGTGGTCAAGCGTTTTCCAACACACTAAAAAGAAATAAACCACCATGAGTATATCCATTCCAAATAGCATTTATCATAAAAAACAGGATATATATATAATTTCAAAAAATCTTACCTGGGTTTTGTAAAAAAAACTTGCTTTTTCTGCCTTGCCTTGTAGGCTTCTGTGAAATGGTTTGCCTCTCTCTGTCTCTCTCTCTCTTTGTCCACAACAACAGGCATATAGGTTATCTAAAACAAACAAAATAAAAAACAATTCATCAATCAAATGGTAAACCAATAATCATTTAATCATTGATTAGCATAAAATAAAATAAACAGTGTTATTCCAACACTTACCTCAAATATATAATGTATCCAATATAGTAACCAACTGGGGTTGAGCACACGAATGCAATTATTTTTATACACATACGATACAGCCTATGTTTACACTGCAGTGTTTAAAACAGTAATGACTGACTGCGTGTCATATCATGATCAACACTTTAAAACCCCCTGCCCTGCTCTACTCGCCCAGCCCCTCGCCCTGTGTCCCTCTTATCATAGCTGTTAACATTGATCTTGCCCTGCAATTGGCTATGGCAATGGTAGGGGAGGAGTTATATCGCTTACTGCATTATATCTCTGACGTCGTTGCGATATTGTTCGTCCTCCAATTGACCTCTACGTCACTGTAATTTTCCATTGGCCTGTTGTCCCGTTCGCTCACATTACTGAATCGCGATAACATGTCACATCCTGTCACCCAGCCAGCCAAGCTTCAAGCAGGCCTCTCGAGCAGATATTCTTTTTTCCCATTCTGGCTGCCAGTCAGACATAGAAAAACAAGTTCTATTGTTGTCGACTATTTTTATTCGTCTCATAGCATTATGAATTTAGTCTGGTTACTGGTCAGTGTTTACCAACATGTTTAAAGATCGACTTGAGGGATTTTCGAAATATTCGCCTTCATTCATCTGTCATAGGAAAAAATAGAGAAAAGCGACCCCCTCGTTTTGCCGTCGAAATAGCCATTTCCAGTATCCACCATGGCCAATCATAGCCTCGTTGTAACATACGTCAAGTGCTACCGGTTCTCTGTCTACAAACACGCTTTTATTTTTAAAAAATTAGGTCATAGAGACCATTGGTTTGAACTATTGAACAACGTTCTATCATGTTTGGTTTTCAAACTATCGCCTACTTTTAAAAACTAAAATTTTCAAAAATTAAAAAAAAAACCAGTGGTCTATTGGAAAGAAGACGTCAGTTCGAGTCCAACGACACCTCATTTGTTAAAATCTGGCCATCCGTTCGATAATGATCACCAATGTTCGCGAGAAAGTGGCTATCATTTTTTTTCCCTCCTACACCCTTGAAACTTGCTGTCCGCCTAGAGGGCATACCCACCTTTCATTAACGTCAAACAAACTTTGTTCCAATTCACCGTTTCCAAAATAGCGCCAATCCAAAAAACAAACATTTTCAATTTTTTATAAATACCAACACACATGCTTAGCCAAGAGGACGTCATCCCAACGCCAACAATACCTCGTTCGTTAAAATCCGACCACGCGTTCGGGAGATATCGGCAAAGTTTATATGAAAGTAGGGGATGGGGCAGAACTCTCCAATTGACACTACTGCACAGATTTAGTCCTAGGCTTGAAATTTATTTTGCGGGAAGAGGGGGTCAGGGCCATTCATTTATGTCAAACAATTTTTTTTGTAAAGTTCCTAGTTTCCAAAATATAGGAATTTCAAAATTGGACTGTTCTCAAAAATACATAAAAAATAAAAAAGTTTTATATTAAAAATAAAGGACATAAAGACCATTTGTTTGAACCATGGCAGAACGTTCTATCATGTATGGTTTTCAAACTATCGCCTACATTCAAAAACAAAAAACAAAATCTTTTTTTTTCTTGAAAAATGTAATACGTGGTGCTTAGGAAAGAGGACGTCAGCCAGAGTCCAACGACACCTCATTAGTCAACATTCGACCTTGGGTTCACGAGATATTGGCTTGGACTCACGCGGCGGCCTTACACTGGTAAGAACTCCTAGCTCCCCCTACTCATAACACAGCCATGACATGAACCGCGCTGAGTGATGTCGTTACTAGACTAGTCAGCGACGGCAGATGATCACGCAAATCGACACATTGAGGCAGAGCTCTTAGTATATTAGCTAATTTTAAGGTTAAGTAAATGTCACCTATACGCGGTGTAGCCTATTTTTCCTGCAGCGAGCAGATGTCCCGTATAAGGGATGATATAATGGATGAATTTTTCCTTCAGCGAGCAGATGCCCCGTATAAGGGATGATATAATAAAATGAAGAAATAAGTGCACCCTAGCACCCTCTCTGTCAATTTTCACCAACTATATACGTAGGTAATTGAATAAGGAACTAGTAACTAATTTAGTAAGAAAGGAGAGCGTAATGGCGCAGTGGCTTAGCTACCCGTATTTCACCCCACGGCCGATGATCACGGTGACAGTGGAGTGAGATTCTCACCTGAAACTTTCACCAGGAAGCCCCGCGGCTAGAATCCCGGTGACACCGAGGTGGAACTTTCACCAGGAAGCCCCACTGCTAGAATCCCGGTGACATCGAGGTGAAACTATCACCAGGAATTCCCGCGGCTAGAATCCCGGTGACACCGAGGTGGAACTTTCACCAGGAAGCCCCGCGGCTAGAATCCCGGTGACACCGAGGTGAAACTTTCACCAGGAAGCCCCGCGGCTAGAATCCCGGTGACATAAAGGTGAAACTTTCACCAGGAAGCCCCGCGGATAGAATCCCGGACACCGAGGTGGAACTTTCACCAGGAAGCCCCGCGGCTAGAATCCCGGTGACACCGGGGTGGAACTTTCACCAGGAATCCCGCGGCTAGAATCTCGGTGACACCGAGGTGAAACATTCTCCAGGAAGCCCCGCGGCTATAATCCCGGTGACATCGAGGTGGAACTTTCACCAGGAAGCCCCGCGGCTAGAATCCCGGTAATATCGAGGTGGAACTTTCACCAGGAAGCCCCGCGGCTAGAATCCTGGTGACACCGAGGTGAAACTTTCACCAGGAAGCCCCGCGGCTAGAATCCCGGTGACACCGAGGTGAAACTTTCACCAGCAAGCCCCGCGGCTAGAATCCCGGTGACACCGAAGTGGAACTTTCACCAGGAAGCCCCGCGGCTAGAATCCCGGTGACACCGAAGTGGAACTTTCAACAGGAAGCCCCGCGGCTAAAATCCCGGTGACACCGAGGTGAAACCTTCATCTGACAACTCACGTGGCGGCAGGACCTTAAGTCGCCGACCAAGAACTGTAGTAAGTACGTCAGGATGAAAGAAATCAAGAGAAAATAAGAAAGCAAAGAAGCGTTGTAAGAAGAAGAAATGAAAAGAAATAAATGTACGAATAATGAAATAAACGAGGCAAGGAATATGAACTTAAAGAAGTGAAAGGTGATTAAGAAGGGGAAATTAGGAAATAAATAAATGAAAGAACATGAGAGTAAATAAGTAACTAAATAACGCCAGAACCATAAATCATCTGCATCGGAGTGAAGAAAGACTAGGGAAAGGCATTGGTTAGAAGCAAGTAAATACGATGAATGATGGAGAAAGTAAGGAGAGGGAGTGTGTAAGAAAAATAGGAAGCAAACAAATAAGTCGACAACAAGGTGAACCAAAAGCTAAAATAATAGTTAAAAGGCTAAGACACGTAAATCTTATCTTATATATATATAAATGGATGTTCGTTTGTTCGTCTTTTATGCGTTCATAAACCATTCATCCGATTGCGATCAAATTTTGGTGAGTTGTGCACACTTCCGAAATAATTATAGGCATAGTCAATGCAATTTACAATAGATAGCGCGCAGGTAGTTTAACAAATGAATGTTGGCGATGCGTTCATATAGTGTACAATTCATCGGAGTGCGACCAAATTTTGGTGAGTTGTTTAGCACAATTCCGGGATGGTTATAGGTATAGTTAATCCAAATTACAATGGATAGCGCGCATGTAGTTTAAACAAATGAGTGTTGGCTATGCGTTGATACACAATTCATCCGATTGCTATCAAATTTTGGTGAGTTGCTGTGCACACTTCCGGGAATGTTATAGGCATATTTAATCCAATTTACAATAGTAGCTTCAACAAAATTGCGTGCGATTCGTTTCAGCAACGACCACCTGCGTTCATATACCATTAATCCCATTGTGACTAAGCTTGGGTGAGACGTTGTGTACACTCCAGGGAAGGTTTCTCGCTTAGTAAATCCATTTTACAATAGGTAGCGCACGAGCAGATTCAACAAATGAGCGACAATGCGTGAAACGTTTCAACAAAATCCCGTATGCGTTCATAATCCATTCATGCGATAGCGATGAAACTTGGGTGAGATGTTGTGTACACTTCAAGGAAGGTATCTGAGTTGGTAAATCAATTTTACAATTGGTGGCAAACGAGTAGATTCAACAAATGAGCGACGACGTGCGAAGCGTTTCAACAAAGTACCGTATGCGTTCATATACCATTCTTCCGATAGCGATGAAACTTGGGTGAGATGTTATGTATACATTAGGGAATGCTTCTGGATTAGATCATCCACTTTTCAATAGGTAGCGCACGAGTAGATTCAACATATGAGTGACAATGCGCGAAGCGTTTCAACAAAGTCCCATATGCGTTCATATACCATTCGGGCAAAAGCGATGAAACTTGGGTGAGTCTTTGTGTACACTCCAGGGAAGATTCCTGGCTTAGTACATGCATTTTACAATAGGTAGCGCACAATTTTATTCAACAAATGAGTGACGGCACGTGAATCGTTTCAACCAAGTATCGTATGCGTTCATATACCATTCATCCGATTGCAATGAAATATTGGTGAATTGTTATGTGCACTCCCGGAAAGTTTTCTGGCTTAGAAAATCCATTTTACAATAGGTAGCGCACGAGTAGATTCAACAAATGAGCGATGGTGCGCGAATCGTTATAACAAAGTCCCGTATGTGTTCATTTACTATTAATTCGATTGCGATGAAACTTTGGTGAATTGTTGTGTACATTCAAGGGAAGGTGTCTGGCATTGTGCATGCATTTCACGATAGGTAGCGCACGAGTAAATCCAAAAAATGAGCGATGGCACGCGAATCGTTTCAAAAGAGTCCCATATGCATTCATATACCATTCATCCGATTGCGATGAGACTTTGGTGAATCGTTGAGTACACTCCAGGAAAAGTTCCAGGCTTAGTAAATCTATTTTACAATAGGTAACGTACGAGTAGATTCAACAAATGAGTGACGGCACGCGTATCGTTTGAACAAAATCCCGTATGCGTTCATATGCCATTCATCTGATTGCGATGAAACGTTAATGAGTTGTTGTGTACACGCCTGGGAAGGTTTTCGACTTAGTAAATCCATTTTACAATAGGTAATGTACGAGTAGATGCAACAAATGAGTGATGACGCATGAAGCGTTTCAACAAAATCCCGTACGCGTTCATACACCATTCATCGATTGCGATGAGACTTTGTTGGGTTGTTGTGTACACTTACGTGAAGGTTTCTAACTTAGTAAATCCATTTCACAGTAGGTAGCGCAAGAGTACATTTAAAAATGAGTGACAGCGCACGAGTCGTTGAAACGAAATTCCGTATGCGTTCATATCCCATTCGTCCGATTGCGATGACACTTTGGTGAATTGTTGTGCACGCTCCTGCGAATGTATCTAAATTAGTTAATCCGTTTTACGACAGTTTAGAGGCAGTTAACGGAAATTACAAAAAATATTGTTTCCAAAAGCACTTCAAGAAACAATATTACAACGCCAAAACTTTCTTTGATTGGCATTGCAACGCATGCCGGGTACAGCTTGTATGAACATAAAAAAAGGATATTCGTTTGTTCGTTTTTTATGCGTTCATAAACCATTCATACGATTGCGATCAAAATTTGGTGAGTTATTGTGAACACTTCCGGGATGGTTATAGGCATAGTTAATCCAATTTACAATAGACAGCGCGCGAGAAGTTTAAACAAATGTGTGTTGGCGATGCGGTCATATAGCCTACAATTAATCCAATTGCGACCAAATTTTGGTGGATTGTTTAGCACACTTCCGGGATGGTTATAGGCATAGTTAATCCAATTTACAATAGATAGCGCGCGAGTTGTTTGAACAAATGGGTGTTTGCTATGCGTTCATATACAATTCATCCGATTGCGATCTAATTTTGGTGATTTGTTGTGCACACTTCCGGGAAAGTTATAAGCATAGTAAATCCCAATTACAATAGATGGCACGCGAGTAGCTTCAACAAAATGGCGTGCGATTCGTTTCAACAAAGACCACATGCGATCATATGCCATTCATCCCATTGCGATTAAACTTGGGTGAAATGTTGCGTACACTCCAGAGAAGGTTTCTGGCTTAGTAACTCCAATTCACAATAGGTAGCGGACGAGCAGATTCAACAAATGAGCGACGACGCGTGAAACGTTTCAACAAAGTCCCGTATGCGTTCATATACCATTCGTCCGATAGCGATGAAACTTGGGTGAGATGTTGTGTACACTTGATGGAAGGTTTGTGACTTAGTAAATCCATTTTACAATAGGTAGCGGACGAGCAGATTCAACAAATGAGCGACGACGCGTGAAACGTTTCAACAAAGTCCCGTATGCGTTCATATACCATTCGTCCGATAGCGATGAAACTTGGGTGAGATGTTGTGTACACTTGATGGAAGGTTTGTGACTTAGTAAATCCATTTTACAATAGGTAGCGGACGAGCAGATTCAACAAATGAGCGACGACGCGTGAAACGTTTCAACAAAGTCCCGTATGCGTTCATATACCATTCGTCCGATAGCGATGAAACTTGGGTGAGATGTTGTGTACACTTGATGGAAGGTTTGTGACTTAGTAAATCCATTTTACAATAGGTAGCGGACGAGCAGATTCAACAAATGAGCGACGACGCGTGAAACGTTTCAACAAAGTCCCGTATGCGTTCATATACCATTCGTCCGATAGCGATGAAACTTGGGTGAGATGTTGTGTACACTTGATGGAAGGTTTGTGACTTAGTAAATCCATTTTACAATAGGTGGCAAACGAGTAGATTCAACAAATGAGCGACGACGCGTGAAACGTTTCAATAAAGTCCCGTATGCGTTCATATACCATTCGTCCGATAGCGATGAAACTTGGGTGAGATGTTGTGTACACTTGATGGAAGGTTTGTGACTTAGTAAATCCATTTTACAATAGGTGGCAAAAGAGTGGATTCAACAAATGGGCGACGACGTGCGAAGCGTTTCAACGAAGTCCCGTATGCGTTCATATACCAATCGTCCAATAGCGATGAAACATGGGTGAGAAGTTGTGTATACATCAGGGAAGGTTTCTGGCTTAGATCATCCACTTTTCAATAGGTAGCGCATGAGTAGATTCAACAAATGAGCGGCAACGCTCGAAGCGTATCAACAAAGTCCCATATGCGTTCATATACCACTCGTGCGAATGCGATGAAACTTGGGTGAGTTTTTGTATACAGTCCAGGGAAGGTTTCTGGCTTAGTACATGCATTTTAAAATCGGTAGCGCACGATTTTATTCAACATATGAGCGACGGCACGTGAATCTTTTCAACCAAGTACCTATGCGTTCATATACAGAGAGTAGAGTTTGTTTGTATCGGAGACCGTCGCTAGCCCGCTCGCCCTCGGCGCGATCCTGTCTCCCGCCACGCAGTTTGCCGTCATGCGGCACTGAGTCATTGAGTATAGGAATTTGTACTTACCTAGTTCACAGCTGGTGCTGAATATGTTCGCCATTCACTGCTACACATCGCTGGCACCTTTTTATGAAACTGGCATGTACTCTCTGAAGTTCCTCAGCACCGATTGACTGTATTTCAGCTGTAATATAGTCTTTAAGCTCATTTATAGTGTGAGGGATTCTCGCATACACTGTATTTTTAAGCGTCCCCCACAAATAAAAGTCAAATGGTGATAAGTCTGGGCTTCGCGGGGGCCACACGTTCCGACTTATAATCCTAGTACCAAAAATACGACACAATTCTGTCATGGATGCTTCGTGAGTGTGAGCAGTGGTAGAATCTTGTTGAAAATAAGTTGTCAATCGCTCTCCGTGAGTCAGTTCGTCAAAAAATTGGTCAAGGATCACATTGAAGTACAAATTTAAGTACAAATTCCTATACTCAATGACTCAATGCCGCGCGAGCGCCGCATAACGGCAAAGTGCCTGGTGGGAGACAGGCTCGCGCCGCGGGCGACCGGGCAAGCGAGGGTCTCCGATTCAAACAAACTTTTTTTTTTTTTTTTTTTTTTTTTTTTAGCGTATGGCTTTTAGTGCCGGGAGTGTCCGAGGACATGTTCGGCTCGCCAGTTTTGTAGCTGCTTCGAGACGGACACCCAATGGGTGAGCTACAAGTACCGTTGGGGAGGGAAGGAGGGAAGTTGGAATGTAAGGACGAGGAGTTGGAAGGTAGCGGCTGTGGCCTATAGTTAGGGACCAACCCCGGCATTTGCCTGGAAGGAAGATGGGAAACCACAGAAGACCATCTTCAAGGTTGCCGGCGGGGGGATTCGAACCTCCTCGCCTCCCGGATGTGAGCGACTGCCATCAGTCATGCCGTAACCACCACGGCTAACTCACCCGGTTCAAACAAACTGTACTCTCTGTACCATTCATCCCATTGCGATGAGACTTTGGTGAATCGTTGAGTACACTCCAGGATATGTTTCAGGCTTAGTAAATCTATTTTATAATAGGTAGCGTACGATTAGATTCAACAAATGAGTGACGGCACGCGTATCGTTTAAACAAAATCCCGTATGCGTTCATATGCCATTCACCCGATTGCGATGCAACTTTGGTGAATTGTGCGCGCTCCCACGAATGTTTTTAAATTAGTTAATCCATTTTACGATAGTTTAGAGGCAGTTAACGAAAATTGAAATAAGATTGTTACCAAAGGCATTTCAAGAAACGAATTTACAACGCCAACACTTTTTTGATTGGCATTGCAACGCCTGCCGGGTATAGCTAATTCGTAAATAAATAAAATTGTTAATAAGTCGACAAGGTTAACCTCTACGCCGTACGGACAGACGAATTGACAAATAAACAAACAGCGCTACATGACTGACCTACCAAATACAAATGATAACAATATACTTACAGAAAAATTTCTCCTTCCATACAGCACCAGTGTTGCACTTTACCAAACAGGGAACAATAACCTTTTGCATTTGTATTTTGGATCTCATCAAGTAACCGAGAATCAAAATAAAAGGTAACAACATACGCTTTTACTTCCAGGTAGCAATGAACCTGTTCCTCTTTTCCAGACAGCAGCAAATCCAACAGGAACACATTTAAAAATTTACTTAATCTTTGTACTTCCTTTTTTAGGTAATAGCTGCACCCTTATTACAGGAATTTAGTAATGGGACTATTCACTGTGACTGTCCCAGGGCACCAGCCTTTCCTTCTCTCCCTTTGACACAACACACTCTTTACACTACACTACACCACAATACCTCGATTCATTCCTTTACTTACATTAGCACGACCAAGATAAATCCGCACAGCAATGGCTGACATCTGTAGAAACTTCTAGAGCTATCCATGGGTTTCTATACACGGGATAAACGGATTGATACACACGAACACATGTTGACATGGATGTATTTAATAAGACACTGTGACACATGATACAGAGTACAGTCTATATACAAAAAAAGGGCAAAGAACGTAAAGGTCAAAGAACACAAATGTGACAAAAGACAAACGACATGTAGAGCGAGATTAGAAATTACGAAAAGTATTCATTCTCTTCAACACTCTCCCTTATTCGAGCAATGCTACAGTATGCTTCAATTAGGATAATCCAATGCCAGTAACACATTTCACATGACCATGAACTGGCAGACCTTTTGTCAATACATCAGCAATCATTTCAGCAGTAGGCACATAGGATAATTTTACTTTGCATTTCTTGAAGATGTCCCTAATGAAATGATAGCGCACATCTATGTGTTTTGTTCTCTGAGGAAAACCTTCATTCTCAGACAACTTCTGAGCACTCGGACTGTCATTACACAACTGAATTGGACCTCCTCTCTTACACAATTCAAAGAAGAAACCTCTAAGGAACAGAGCTTCTTTACATGCTAGTCAGACCTATGTATTCTACTTCATTGCTAGACAATGCCACAACTGGCTGCTTCTTACTTTCCCAACTTATTGGGCCTTCTGCATATTTGAATACAAAACCACTCACAGATTTCCTGTCAGTTAAATCGTTTCCAAAAGAAGCATCAACAAAACCCTTGACGTCACATTCTGATTTCTTATACATGTTACCAAGATCCACCGTACCTTTCAAGTATCTGAACAGTCTCTGGACACATGTCCAATGTTCCTTACCATAACAATTATTGAGTTGGCTCAAATAATTAGTTACATATGCAATATCTACCCTGGTACAAATGAAAGGTATAACAATGCACAATAGCCTGTTGATAGGGATAGGATTTATCACAGGATGTGGATTTCTCCAACAACAAACCTGTTTCCATTGGAGTTTCCACAGGAGTACAATCTGACATGTAAAACCTATCCAACACATCTAACAGATAGGGTGCTCCGGGGTTTCTGGGCCCATGGGGTAACTGGGCCATGGGTTATTCATATCCATATTTGTGGGAATTATAATGTTATTTGGTTGGCACACCTTCATCTTCCTTGCTTCTCTCTAGAACAACAGGCATTATTTCATTTGGAGCCATTTTGTAGTTGTGAGAGGTTCAATAATTTGTAAGAAGAAATATTTTCAAACAACGTCGTGTTTTCACATGTTTAACGGGCTTCCGTCATTGCTTGATAAGTACCTGTTTCCTTATTACTAGTCAGACATGAACATAATGAATGAGTTTATACATAAATATGCTAATTACCACCCCTAGGTTTATTGTTAATTGCCTGGTAGGGGTGGCCCAGTTACCCCAAAAAAGTTTCAGAAAAGGGGTAACTGGGCCATCCTATTGGGGTAACTGGATCCAGGGGGTCCAGTTACCCCAATGATATAATTATAAGGTTTTACAAAAAGAGATTGAGGGCTACATGTTTCTTTTTTACAAACGGCATTATCAGACGATGAAATTCAAAGAAACCGATGAAGAATTCTACATTAGAGCGTTTAACACCGTATGCAAACCTCCACAACCGGCAACAAGTAGTTCCGCTCCATTTAATAATATGATTGGTTTTGCAGCAGACCTGTGTGATATAACTAACATCTACTAAGTTTTCCTTAATGTATAAAGACTCATATATCTTTAGTGTTTGAACTCAAAATTTAAAAAAAAAATTGGGAGTAATTTTTTTAAATTTTTATGGTAAGAAATTATTGTCATTTATTTGAATTCATTGTAATTTCTTTGAAAGAAGCATGTTTAATTAAATACATATATAAATATATAACTTTTTCTTATCATATGCCTTTTGTATTTTTTATGGTCCCGATACAACGTCCGGAATGTGTACTTATATCAAACAATTAATCAAACTAATATTTTTTCTAAATAAATTGAATGTATAACAATATATCCACTTACCCCAGGCATTTGCTGCGGTGGTCTTATAGAATATAGCCTGGGGTGGTCCAGTTACCCCAAATTCACGGGGCAACTGGGCCACTAGGATAAAAGAATTAAATATATAGATTAAAAATATAAAATGTTAAATACATACCTTAATTGGTATGTAATATGTTGCTTTGTTTATTGCTAAATAATCATACAATATATTACAGTAATCAATCGCTTTTTACTTGTTCCAAATTACGGTTTTATGAAGATAAGTGGAGGTCATGTTGTAAAATCATGACCCAGTTACCCCGGAGCACCCTAACACTTCTGATCCAATTTAATACAATCTTTGCTTCTTTGAACTCTCATCCCCAGACATTCCGAGACTTGTCCCAAATCATTGATCTTAAAATGAGAATGCAACACAGACCTCAGTTTCTCCACTTGGACAATATTACGGTTGAACTCTCATCCCCAGACATTCCGAGACTTGTCCCAAATCTTTGATCTTAAAATGAGAATGCAACACAGACCTCAGTTTCTCCACTTGGACATGATTACGGTTAAACTCTCATCCCCAGACATTCCGAGACTTGTCCCAAATCTTTGATCTTAAAATGAGAATGCAACACAGACCTCAGTTTCTCCACTTGGACATGATTATTAAAAATACAAAAAAATCATCAACATAGAGGGCAATGACAACAAACGATGATGAATCTTTACAGTAATATACACATGGTTCATAAAGAGACTTCTTATAACCGATTTCAGTAAGAATTTCATGAACCCTCTCATACCAAGTGCGAGATGCTTGCTTCAAGCCATAAACAGCTTTTCGAAGCTTACAAACTTTAGAACTGTCACACTCATAGCTTTCTGGGGGGTACATAAAAATATCATTTTTAAGAACGCCATTCAAAAAAGCTGTTGAAACATCTAGGTGATGAACTGCCAGATCCATATTTACAGCAAGAGCAACAAATAGTCTCAATGTACTATACCGCACTACAGGTGCAAATGTTTCCAGATAATCAACTGCATACCGTTGAGAACAACCTTTAGCCACTAAGCGTGCTTTAAATTTAGACACATTGCCTTCAGTATTATGTTTCACTTTAAACACCCATTTGCATCTTACAATATTAGTTCCCTCAAGTTTCTCAACTAATGTCCATACATTATTATCATGAAATGACTTGAGTTCTTCCTCCAACGCCTTTCTCCATTGCATGCCATCCATATCGCTAAGTGCTTCAGACACAGTGGTCGGTTCCACATAACCACCACTTTCAGCAAAATAGACTTCATAATCAGGAAATTGTTTTGGAAGTCTCTCCCTTAAAGGGTACCTCCTATCTGCATCTTCTGGAACACCAACCTGGTTAATCTCATCATTTTCATTATCATCATTATCATGAATTACAACAATGTCTTCATTAACCTGAGCAATACCTGGACCATCAATGTTGTCCCTAATCTGACCATCAACCGAAACTTCAACGACTGGCAGGTTATCATCCTGTCCAATTCTGTTTTCATCATCATTTACAATGTCATGCAACGGACAATACATTGCATCACTCATTTCAACATTTTTCTCAGCACACCTGGAGAATTTATGTTCTACAAATTTAACACTGTGCTCTACAAAAATTTCTTTAGGCTTACTGGGATCAAACAGACGGTAACCTTTCTTTTACCCATCATTCCTAACAAACACAAAACATTTGCTTCTGGGTTCAATTTGCCACTACGCACCTGTTTTGGAACATGGGCATAAGCATCGCAACCAAATATTTTCATATTCTCATAACTTACAGCTTTACCAGTCCACAATTCCTCTGGTATGGCATTATCAACTTTACTATGAGGACACCTGTTCAAAATATACACTGCCGTATTGGCTGCTTCCGCCACAGTTTTTTAGAGCATCCTGCTGTAAATAACATGCATCTAACCCTTTCCATAATAGTACGATTGTGACGTTCAGCTACGCCATTTTGTTCAGCTGTATACCTTACAGTTCTCTGTTGCACAATCCCTTTTTCCTTGATATATTTGTTCAGGTCAGAATTGACTAATTCCTTACCATTGTCTGATCGAAAAATCTTTGGTGTCTTACCTTTCTGAGTTTCACAATATGTAACAAAATCCTTGACTTTCTCCTTGGCTTCAGATTTTTGTTTCAAAAAATAAACAAAAATCTTCCTGGAAAAATCGTCAATTATTTTCATCATATATTTAACACCATTCCAGGTCTCAGGGAGCGGCCCACACAAATCAGAGTGCACCTAGTCCAAAAGACTTTCACTCCTCGAGTAACTTACTTATGGAAATGACTGCCTTTGCTGCTTCCCGAGAACACATGGTACACACAATCCCTTTGGGATTTCCTTAAATTTAACATCAGACATTTCACTTAAGACCTGTAACTTCTGTCGCCCAACGTGTCCCAATCGCTCATGCCACAAATTGTAATCAGAAACATCACTTACAAAGGCAGACATATCTTGGTTAACATTCAGATAATATAGACCATTCAGAACTGAACCAGTAGCTAGCACGCTACCATTCACTGAGCAATTCTCTGAATCCAAGATTTCACATCCAATTTTGTTAAATACAACAACAACACCCCTTGTAACCATCTGACTAACCGACAGCAAGTTAACACTCATTCCTGGAACATGCAACACATCCGACAGATTATTAATACTGTCGCTTACGTTCAGGGCAATGTCACCAACTCCTTGTACAGAAAACTTGTCATTATTACCAATTACAATCTTAATATCTGGATCATCAATGCATTTATAATTTGACATAAGTTTAACATTAAGAGACATGTGAGCACTACTACCAGAATCAATGACGAAACAATTCTTTGTTACGTGAGCAGTTAAAGCACAAAACAGACTTTTTTTTTTGATTTTGGACACATCGGCGCACTTTGAACTTTTGTCTTCTGTGGACAAGTGTCTCTTCCGTGACCCTTTCCACCACAAACCCAACACTTCCAACGACTTTTGTCAACCGCGTTTTCACTACCGGTAGAGCTCTTTGGTTTCTTGTGTACCCTTTTGAACATAGGACCTTCAGGACAGGATTCATTCCTCGGGGGCGGAGCGTTCCTACTTGAAGCTAACAACTGTCCTGGCATACACCATTTGGAAGATCGATAGGGCTGATCAATGAATCATCACACACAGAATTCAAATAAAAGGAAAGCAAACTTTATTAACACTAAATAAACAAATACAAACCAAAAAAAAAGAAAGAGTAAAACAAAATATCCAAATAAGAAAATCAAAATCTTAACGAGAAATGAATTCAGGCGAAAGTAAACTAATAAATCATGAAATTCTGAAGCAAATCCAAAATAAGTATAAAACTCCAAAATAATCTACTCAAAATCACAAATTATCAAAATCAATCCAAACGGATTCCAAAAATAACAAAATTGAATAAAATAAAAAAATGATCAAAATCAAAATTTAAATTAATTGGATATCAATTAAATTAATTACACAATCAATTTGATTAATTAAGTGGATCAAAGCGATCAATCAAATCATTGAATCCCGATTGGGAAATAACAATCCAATTAAAGACCATTAACAACTTATTCAAATTAATAATTACACAAATTAATTAATCCATCTTTGATCAAACACGTAAGCAAAATTATGATCTGATCTCACTACAATCAGTATTGTACTCATTGAAAATTCCACACTGTGAGCTCATTACATCAAGTATCATGTCATCTCACCATAACGTAATGTACCATGTAAATTAACATTACTTTAATTAAATCATTCGTGCAACACACTATTAAGCAAGGGCTTTCCAAACATGATCCAACATCTTAATATAATCTGGCAATATCGCCTGTATGATCCCTTGTATGGATTAAAAGTACTCTCATAAAGATACACTTCTTATGCATCCAAACTCTTAACACAAGCCTTGCCCCCTTTTTATTCTATGGATATAAAATTGGTACATTTATTTATGAGCTCTCGTGTATGCAACAGATGTACACCACAATAGGACTTGAGATATGCTATACTGGCACATTATAATAAACACCAATGCATGAGAACACGATTATCCACGAGTCGAACTCAAGACTCGATACCTCATTTCGGGTCTCGAATTCGATACTGTCTGTCAGAGTTTATGGGTGTATGTTAACTATACTAATATACAATAACTGAGATGCTTGCAATATCCCCTCAAATATCCTCTTATATAAGACAAAAACCAAAGGCTAAAAATGAACGCTGGACTATATGCAAATTTGCATCAATGCAATAATAAGAATATTCTATGCTCACGATTCGTACGGTGACAAATAACATTTGAAAACAACGATGAGTGTAAGCAACAACGATGTTTCCCCGACACTGTAAATAAAGGCATGGCACAACTGTATCTACAAAATATATTCACAAAATATATACACAAATAGGTCTCGAAGTAAGGACCTCGACTTACCTGTCTCGGGCATGGCATATCTGCAACCGTCGCTAGTATTAGAGAGAGAATACACTTCTACCTCAAATGGTTAATGAATACCTGCACCCTTCTGTAGAACACCATTATCAAATTAATTACCTAATTATCATTATTATTATTCTTATTATTATTATTATTAGTAGTAGTATTATCCAATATTATTCCCACAGTGATGTTAGTTTGCAATGACGCTAGGACGCGAAAGGTCAATGGATATTCGTACCCTTTTACAGAATCCATTGATTATATAATTATTATTATTATTATGATCATTGTTATTATTATTATCATTATCGTTATTCGTCACTGCGAGGACGCTAGGTCATGATAGGTCACTGTGTATCTGCACCCTATTACAATATACCATTATTTAATAAGTTATTATTATCAGTTCAAAAATGTGCTCAACAAACACAGACTTAAACTCGGTACAGGAAACCTATGATTTACTGAAAGCTCGGCTCTCTACACGGCCGAGAGGGGAGTGACGGGAATACCGTTATCAAAGTGAGAGGGAAAACGTCAAATGACCTTGGCCTAGGACAAACATGTGTTGAGCCAACACACCAAGTGGTAACCAAAAGCATCCTATTAATCTCACACCAACTAAGCGAAATAAAATAAAAATAAAAAATACGAGCAGCTAGTCTCGTAAGCCTAGTGGTCTCCTGTTCGAAGCTGAGCGTGGCATAAACTTTGGAACATACCCAATCGTGGTTCATCATTTCATTCAAATAATTATAAGCGCCGTTCGGCTTTACCTCTTATCTTATGGCATGCCTCAATACACACTTCTTACCTTTTTATTTTCAGTTGGCGACATCATGGGACACATGGCGATGTCCGCTACAGCCTAACTGCACATATTTCATAATCCTTACCATTTTATTTTTCTTTCATTCGTCGTAGCTTACCTGGAATTACATGGGACCATCCCAATACCATATTTTGCATGCCTTTATCATAACATTTCTGCATATCACCACGACCCAATGCTCATACATGTTCCAAAACACTCAGACAGTTGTTCAGTGCACTCTCTCACAAACCGTATCTTACCTGATTAGAGCAAATATATTGGAGACGCAAAGGTAACATTCCTAGCTTGCTCCCAGGGCATAACTTAGCTAAATAAATATCTCACCAGGTGGGAAATCAAAATGCCAGCATTACGGAATTAAAAATTCCCCCTCCATTACTCGTGTTATTATTATTATTAATATTATTATTATTAATAACTTGTGTTACTATTGTGTCCGTAAAAAAAATAATGTTAGAATCTCTCTCTCTCTCTTTCTTACCCAAAACCACATGCCTCACTCTGGGCTTCTTCCGTCTTTTCCTGGGCTGAAATACACATACTTTAGCAAATAAATAAACATACATTCCTACCAGTGTATCCAACATGTACGATATGTGAGCGTTATTTCTGCCAAGCATCTCAAAAATAAATCAACGGCGTCGCGTCATCACGTGCGCACATATCTAAGCAAAATAAATCTAACTTCAAAAATTAATCACTAACATATTATATACACAACTATGGTAATCCTAAGAATACACCCATAAACAATGACTTAATATAATCAAAGATTGATACTCATCGTGGTCTCCTGTCGGCTGCCGTCATTCCTTTCAGCAGGGATCTTTCACAGCTCCTCTCCAGGGCTCTACATGATATCACAATTACACATCATCACTGGATACATGATTACACTGATTAATTCTTCATCCTAATTTCGCTACGTTTCACTCGATTTCCTTCACAAACTATTATTGACACTTTCATAAGGTATCACATACTAGTACCCTAATAAACACGTAATTTATTATTCTAGACACTTTATACACTTTTCAGGGATTGCGCAATATAACCACACGTATTTCTATCTCACTAGCTCTTTCTTCACGGTGCCGTGGGTTGATCGATTCTACGCGTATTTCCCTTCGAATGGTGAGCTCGCAGATGACGTGCCGGTTCAACTGGACTCCGGTTCGGACCTCGATTGTCCTTCTACGTCTTCCTCACTCCTGCGTCTGCTAACACCGTCTCTGCACTTGGCGTGGAAAGTCTACTATACACATTTGAGCGAATATATTGCTTTCCCGCATACGAATACTTTATTTTACACAATTTATGTCTCTTTAAATATCGTCCCCTTGTACTTTACAAATTGTGGTACAATATTATTTTAGCTCGGCGTGCTCCCACTGCTAACTGCTCGTAGTTATGCGACGACCTTTCTCGCCCGCCGTTTTGTCACCAACCAACTAGCAAACCGGACTCTGACACACTACGCAGCACTGCTCACGCGAAACTACTCCAGACTACTGCCAACTAACCCCTGCGACCACGAGAGTGCGGGGATATATCTTTCACATGGCGGCGGTCAACACTAATCTTCATACGCTGTCGGGAGCTCTTCTTTCAGACCGCACACCATCTTCACAATATATGCAAATTAATATTGATAATAAGGCCGTATTATTATCATATTGTCACCGACATTCGATCGTGGCTTCCACAAAAATCCTTCTTGCGTCCCCTGGCACTATTTCTGACGACATGGACGCTATCCCTACCAGCGCAACCAAACTCTCCACCCCAGACTGTTGGCGTAAGAAACTCATTTCCTTGATCATCGATTTAATGATATCATGATGATCTATTCAGTTTGATGACTGGCGAAAAATCTTAGGAATATTCCAGGTTTAATGACGTTAAGGGTTCGATCCTAGGTGTTATCGTATTGTCACAATTTATTTATTTAGTGATTTAGGGGCGGGGCTTTGCTAACATGCGGCGTAGCGTAGAACATACGAGAACAAATTATTGAGGTCAGCCTCCCAAGAAGTCCTTGGAATGTTGCACCTGCTCTGGCCAATGCGTAGCATAGAAATATGTTCTAGACTTCGCTGTATTGGCAAACTTTAGGCAATACGTCGCTGGTACTGTATGCGACGTGCATGAGCTCGACTTCCAACCCAGATCGGGCGCTTGCCATGATTAAATAATATGCAATCCGGTTTCCATCTCCTCTGTAATTTGAAGCTCATTTAAACGATATATACTCTGCATGACGAAGAACCATGCGAACTTAGCCTGGGGCCTATAGGATAAGGGCGCATCTTCCCCCTCCTTGGGTTTCGAAAAACTATCTACAGCATGTGATGGTTTTTCGAGATTTATTACCTTCATCTCCCTTCTTAATAATTACTCTGTCATGCATCGTTTAAATGTTGAGTACGCTGACCTTCCGATCATTCCTTCTCTTCCTCAATAACATTGACTTGTTGGTCCGTATCATCTTCTTCCATCGGGTAATAAACCTTTAGATTCTGGGCGTTGTAGATTGCTTCCACTCCTGTTTCCAGATGTTTGACCTTGTACGCATTGTTCCCAATCACCTTGGTAACCTTGTACGGTCCATGGAACAACTCACAAAATTTAGCATATACTCGTGCCTGAGGATCAGAGGTTGCCGGCTTCTTCACGAGCACCAGTTCTTCCAATTCAAGTGGTCGATGAAACCTCCTATTCCTTACCCTTCTTAAACGGCGCTCAGCCTGTTTCTTCAAATATGACGCTGTGTCTCTGATCACTAACTCATGGCTCAGTCTGGCGTCTACCGGACACGGTACAACATTATTCCATGGTCGATCAGGGTGTCGGTTGAAATGCACAACCGCGGGAATCCGACCCGTGCTTTCGTGTATGGTATTATTGATACACGATTCGATTATCGGCAATACATCCACCCATTTCCAGTGTTGTTGTGGACAGTATATTCGACAGAACTTGGCAATTTCTCTCATAATTCGTTCCGACGGATTTCCCTCCGGGTGACGAACAGAGCTTAGGACGTGTCGAATATTCAACCTTGCCATTTCCCGTCTAAATTCGGCGCTGGTGAAATAACTTCCGTGGTCCGTGAGGCAAAATTCTATCTCTCCAAACGTGGGAATTACTTTAGCTTTGATTCGGTTCAAAACCTGACGGGTATTCATCTTCTGAAGAGGGCATAAGACCACGTATTTCGAGAATACGTCTATGCTGACCAAGATGTATTTACATCCCCTTCTGCCTTTGGGCAATGGACCGTATCCATCCATGGCGATGAGCTCACACGGCTTTTGAGGCAATAATGGTTTCGGATACTGTTTCATCAAAAACGAGTTGGGCTTCACTCTTTGACATTTGTCACACGTCTTTAGTGTTCTTTGGGTGGTCTCACGTAACTTCGGCCACACAAATGTCTCCTGGATTAAAGCGCTAGTTTTGTCAATTCCACCATGACCTGAAATACGATGTGCGTGCCACACCAACCCTTTTTGCAATGAGGGCGGCACCATAATCCTCAATTGGTACGATCTGCGTCTACGAACTTGTGTAACAATTCGTTATACCACATATAATTATCAGAAATTTTCTCTGCCTCGATGAATGCGGGAGTTCCAGGTTGTAACTTTTTCTTGAAGTAATTTATGATCATGTTCATCCAAGGATCCTTCTCTTGCTCAATTTTGATTCCCCCTAATTTTTCCAAAAATTCTTGATCTGACCGGGTGAGTTCAATTTGGTTCACAGACTCAATCTGATCCTCTTGATCTGGATTTCGGCTTAGAATATCCGGTATTAGGTTGAGTCTTCCCGGATAGTGCTCAATGGTGATGTCAAACTGCTGGACGTACAGCGACCACCTGTTGACCCTTTCTCCTGCCATCGGCGTTTTCAATAGAAAAACCAGGCTTCTATGGTCTGTTCTGATGAGAATTTTGAATCCATACACAATTTTTCTCCACTGTTGTAGAGCGAATATTATAGACAACAACTCTCGCTCTGTGATAGTATAATTCATCTCATGTGTCCTCAATTTGCGTTTTGCGAAAGCTAGGTAAGTTTTAGTCTGAGGATTTTCCGGGTCTTCCTGGTACAACATCGCACCGACTCCAATTTGTGATGCGTCAGTTTGTATGATGAACTGACGTGTAAAATCAGGGTAACCCAACTTAATGCTTCCGGTTAATAATTCCTTGGCCTTCCTAAAAGCGCTATCGCATTCATCATTCCATGCCCATCGGTTGTTCTTGTGCAGCATATTTTGGAGTGGAGCCATTATCTCTGTATACCCCGGACAATGATCAGCGAAGAAGTTACATATGCCCAAAAATTGGCGAACATGCTTCACTCTCGTAGGCTTCGGGAAGTTCCGAATTGCTTCCAATTTAGCTGGATTCGGGCTGATACCTTCACCATCAATAACATGACCCAAATATAAGACTTCTCTTTGGCAAAAATGAGACTTCTCAATGTTGATTTTGAAATTTGCCTGTTCGAGGTTAGCTAATAACTTCTCCAAGTTTGATAAGTGTTCATCCAAATCTTCAGAAGCCAATAAGATGTCGTCCACGTATCGGGTGGTTATGCTCTTGACTTCTGGCGTCAGATTACGCTCGAGAGCCCTGATTAACGCCGACCCGGCCGTCTTAATGCCAAATGGTAACCTCTGAAATACATAGGTCTGCTGATCAAACAGAAACCCTGTGAGCAGTTGTGATCTTTCATCCAACTCCAGGTGATGATAACTACTCGTTAAGTCAATAGAACTGAAATAGACCTTGTTCCTGAACTTTCGGATTATCTCCTTGATTGGTGGAGCCTGATCATATTCTGGGATCAATCTCTCGTTTATTTCTCGTGCGTCCAAACAGACTCGCACTGTCCCGTTGGGTTTCAAAACTACCACCAAGGGGTTCACAAAAGGAGTAGCCATCATGGCGATCACACCTCCTTCTTCCATCTTCTTCAGAGTCGCGGCAACTTCTTTGACGTATTTTTCAGCAACAGGGTATGCCTTTTTCTTGAAAGGTGACCAGTCATTAATTTGCATCGCATATTTAAACCCTTTGATCCTCCCGGGCTTAGAATCAAAAACTTGTCGATGCCGTTTCAATATCTCCCCCAGCTTCATCCGATCGTCATCACTAATTTTTGCCTCTTGCATTTTCTCTGCAAATTTCGCCTCAGGTTCTTCGACCTCATCCTCTGTGGTCGTGGTCCATATCTCGGGTCTTATTAATTCGTCGTCAATGTCATTGAGCCGTTGATTCAACCTGCTGCAACTCTGCACCATCCATATCTCTTCCGAATTTCTGGGAACGTCCGGATTCAACGGGATCTTCATGGCACGGTCCTCGTCCACAATTTTAAATTGGATGATTCTATTGGCCAAATCAATGACGGCACCATATTCCCGAATAAAGTCTGCCCCTAAGATGACATTATAACTTACTTTGCTCATTATGAGGAATGGGTGTGGCATGCTGTACCCTTGCACGTCAATATCTAGAAAAGTTTGAAATTTGCATGTGGTGGATTTGTCTGGAATGATACCTTTAATTTTGACATTGGACAGGGGCAAGATTGGGATCTTAAAATGCTTTCCCAACTCATTCACCAATGCTTGTGAGACTATGCTAATGCTAGCTCCTGTATCCACCATGCATTTGACAGTTAAGCCTCCTACTCGGGCATGTATGACCGGTAATTCTCTAATAACTTTGATTTCTGGCCCCTTTAGATCCTCGGTCAGTTCCTCTTCTTTCACCACCCAGTCACTTATCTGAGCGACAACCATGTATCTATATGACCCATTTAGATTGTCTGCATCGTCCTGATGGCCTAAAATTGACGTTTTTTTATCTTGGGACGCTTCCCTAGTGTTTTGTCCTCTAGACCTCTGGCTAGCCTGAAATTCTAGACTTTCGGCCCCAGTTTCCACTACGTCCGGATTCTGCCTCGCTTCCATACCTCTCGTCCACTTATCCTCTTCTTCTTCCTTCCGTAAATCTTGGGCTTGGAGCTCATCCAGGTATCTTTGTGTTCCTCGATGCCATCGTTCCATCTCTTCTTGATGCGATGGATGCGGCCTCCGATTTTGCCATGGTCTTCCTCCTCGAGTCCATGAGGATCTGCCTCTCCAGAAACCTCTTCCTCTCCAAGGGTTGGGCCTAGATGTTCCTCTATCCGCTCTCCATGTCCCACTGTATCTCCATTCGCGTCTCCATCCAGCATTCTGAGGCATCTCAGGCTGTTGGGTTCCATATCCAGGATTCTGGCGTCCTTGTTGTTCCCATCTCGTTTGTTTTTCCATGGCGTCAGCATTCATTCCTTTTCGTCGTTTACAAAGTGGCTCCGAGATTTCAGCCGAATTGACGTTTTCTACTGTCCGATGTGTGCGTTGCGGACTGTGCACCGTGGTTTCATCCAAATGGCGAAGTATTTCCTCTGCACGCACCGCG
This sequence comes from Meconema thalassinum, assembly GCA_946902985.2. Lineage (NCBI taxonomy): Eukaryota > Metazoa > Arthropoda > Insecta > Orthoptera > Tettigoniidae > Meconema > Meconema thalassinum. The sequence goes on along the minus strand of OX336388.2, from coordinate 49,911,620 downwards.
GTTTTTACATCTGCCGTCGCCATGATCTGTTGTACCGCAAGTGGTAGCTGTTTTTCAATTGCTGTTACCATTTCCTCCTCCGACGGTGGCATGTCAAGTTCCTTCATCCTGTGCAATTGGGTTATGAAATACTCAGAGTATTTCGTTGGGGATGTCGTACTGTATCGACGAGCGTACAACTCAGCCCGCAAATTCTGTTGAGCTGATAAGCTCCAGTACTTCTTTAAAAATACTTCCCGGAATTCCTCCATGGTGTTGAATGTGTAACGGAAACTCCTGAACCACTGTAGAGCGTTACCAGTCAAAAGCTTTTCCACTGTTCTTAGCTGACGGTCTTCAGGAACCTTGGTCTCCTTTATATACTCCATTACCTCCCGGAGAAAACCTTTTGGCGTGACGTTTGTTGTGCCAGAAAATTTATTTGGCCGATCGTCATTCATCCGGATGACTTGCACCACTTGAGTAGTCACGTTTTGCTCCACTGGCGTTGACGTCTGTCCTCTTATGTCTCGAAATTCAGGACTATAGGGCCTCCCATCATCTCCGAGGTTGAGCTGTTCCTGGAATCCTATTTTATCCGATCTATGGGTCTCTGTTGCTGGTCTGACCGTCCCCATCTGTAGGTCAGTTATGGCTCTATCTTGTATCGAAATCTTTACTTCATTTTTGGCCTGCTTATTCTCCTGTTTCTCGAGTCGAGATAACAGATCCATTTCCACTCTGTGACGTCTCTTTTTATCTTCCCCAAATTCTCGCAACATGTTCTTATTTTCTTCCTTAATTTCCTTACGAAGGTCCTCGTATGCCATCTCCCTGTCTCTCCTGAGATCTTCTCTATCCTGAATCCATGCCTCACCTTTTCCTTCCTGACATTCCTTTAATTCCTCTCTTATCACTCGCCAGGTTTCTTTGACTTCTTCTTTGAACTTGGAAACGTCAATCTCAACTGATTCGATTCTAGTTGATGTTTCCATATGGCCGTCTTGTAACTCATCAATGTCTGCTCGTGCAGCAACGAGTCCCTTCTCAACTGTGGATATCTGTGCCTGTGTACCAATTTCCAAAGCTGTTATTCTCTGGGTAAGACTATCGATCTGACTCTCAATTGCAGCCCTGTGTTCTCGCATTTGCACATTGTTTTGTTCGCAGGTGCGACTTATTCGACTCATTTCCGACCTAATGTCATCGAATTGTGTCTCATTGTCAACCCTCAACTGACCTAATTGTTGTGTCAAGTAAGCCCCCTGTTGTGTTATCTGTTCTGTTAATTGCGCTCCCTGTTGTGCTAACTGTTCTTGGTTGTCAACCTTCAACTGCGCTATCTGTTCTGTTAATTGCGCTCCCTGTTGTGCTAACTGTTCTTGGTTGTCAACCTTCAACTGCGCTATCTGTTCTGTTAATTGCGCTCCCAGTTGTGCTAACTGTGCTAATTGTTCTCCACTCATCTGCTCCATCAGAGCCTTAATGTCTTCTAAAGACGCCATTACAATCAATGTAAATAAACGGAGCTGCACCAACCCATGCCGAACAACGACTACAACTACACAAATGCATAGCACATCTCAATCCTTCATGTGAATCCTTCAATGAGTATCTGTTTCAACCAAACAATATCCTCCTCTCATGAATTTAAGTAATTAATCGCGCAGTGTTAATAAAGTAAAAAAAAAATCTAATCCCCGTATACAACAACAAAATTTCGTGGACTCTTGAAAAACATCAATTTTACAAATAAATTAATGCCTTCCGTAAACCTCACCAAATAAGGCTCTATGAGGCCCTCATGGAAACTCAATATCGAAACTTTAAAGGGTTTTATTCAGCTTACTGTGTAATTAAAATATTAAAATAGCAATAATTCTGAAACACAGTAACTGTTAATTGATTGAGTTCCACGAATGCTTCAAGCATCTGCCCCAATCACGTTGGGCGCCACGGTTCGGCCACTCCACCACGGATGGCCGGGTTTCGCGGGATTATCCCTAGATTGGGATTCCCGCCGGGGCAGCTAATGCCGTCGGGGATACTTCGGGATATCGACCCCATACGGATGCATGAAGCTCAAACGCATCTACCATGCCGTACGAATAGGCATCACACAATAAATCATAGTATGCAGGTCACCCGAATGCGTCTGTGTGTGTTAACCACTATGATCTTCCATAAATAAAAGAAATTCGACGAAAGGATAGATAACAATCTACCCATGCCCTATGTACCCTTTTGAACATAGGACCTTCAGGACAGGATTCATTCCTCGGGGGCGGAGCGTTCCTACTTGAAGCTAACAACTGTCCTGGCATACACCATTTGGAAGATCGATAGGGCTGATCAATGAATCATCACACACAGAATTCAAATAAAAGGAAAGCAAACTTTATTAACACTAAATAAACAAATACAAACCAAAAAAAAGAAAGAGTAAAACAAAATATCCAAATAAGAAAATCAAAATCTTAACGAGAAATGAATTCAGGCGAAAGTAAACTAATAAATCATGAAATTCTGAAGCAAATCCAAAATAAGTTTAAAACTCCAAAATAATCTACTCAAAATCACAAATTATCAAAATCAATCCAAACGGATTCCAAAAATAACAAAATTGAATAAAATAAAAAAAATGATCAAAATCAAAATTTAAATTAATTGGATATCAATTAAATTGATTACACAATCAATTTGATTAATTAAGTGGATCAAAGCGATCAATCAAATCATTGAATCCCGATTGGGAAATAACAATCCAATTAAAGACCATTAACAACTTATTCAAATTAATAATTACACAAATTAATTAATCCATCTTTGATCAAACACGTAAGCAAAATTATGATCTGATCTCACTACAATCAGTATTGTACTCATTGAAAATTCCACACTGTGAGCTCATTACATCAAGTATCATGTCATCTCACCATAACGTAATGTACCATGTAAATTAACATTACTTTAATTAAATCATTCGTGCAACACACTATTAAGCAAGGGCTTTCCAAACATGATCCAACATCTTAATATAATCTGGCAATATCGCCTGTATGATCCCTTGTATGGATTAAAAGTACTCTCATAAAGATACACTTCTTATGCATCCAAACTCTTAACACAAGCCTTGCCCCCTTTTTATTCTATGGATATAAAATTGGTACATTTATTTATGAGCTCTCGTGTATGCAACAGATGTACACCACAATAGGACTTGAGATATGCTATACTGGCACATTATAATAAACACCAATGCATGAGAACACGATTATCCACGAGTCGAACTCAAGACTCGATACCTCATTTCGGGTCTCGAATTCGATACTGTCTGTCAGAGTTTATGGGTGTATGTTAACTATACTAATATACAATAACTGAGATGCTTGCAATATCCCCTCAAATATCCTCTTATATAAGACAAAAACCAAAGGCTAAAAATGAACGCTGGACTATATGCAAATTTGCATCAATGCAATAATAAGAATATTCTATGCTCACACTTCGTACGGTGACAAATAACATTTGAAAACAACGATGAGTGTAAGCAACAACGATGTTTCCCCGACACTGTAAATAAAGGCATGGCACAACTGTATCTACAAAATATATTCACAAAATATATACACAAATAGGTCTCGAAGTAAGGACCTCGACTTACCTGTCTCGGGCATGGCATATCTGCAACCGTCGCTAGTATTAGAGAGAGAATACACTTCTACCTCAAATGGTTAATGAATACCTGCACCCTTCTGTAGAACACCATTATCAAATTAATTACCTAATTATCATTATTATTATTCTTATTATTATTATTATTAGTAGTAGTATTATCCAATATTATTCCCACAGTGATGTTAGTTTGCAATGACGCTAGGACGCGAAAGGTCAATGGATATTCGTACCCTTTTACAGAATCCATTGATTATATAATTATTATTATTATTATTATCATTGTTATTATTATTATCATTATCGTTATTCGTCACTGCGAGGACGCTAGGTCATGATAGGTCACTGTGTATCTGCACCCTATTACAATATACCATTATTTAATAAGTTATTATTATCAGTTCAAAAATGTGCTCAACAAACACAGACTTAAACTCGGTACAGGAAACCTATGATTTACTGAAAGCTCGGCTTTCTACACGGCCGAGAGGGGAGTGACGGGAATACCGTTATCAAAGTGAGAGGGAAAACGTCAAATGACCTTGGCCTAGGACAAACATGTGTTGAGCCAACACACCAAGTGGTAACCAAAAGCATCCTATTAATCTCACACCAACTAAGCGAAATAAAATAAAAATAAAAAATACGAGCAGCTAGTCTCGTAAGCCTAGTGGTCTCCTGTTCGAAGCTGAGCGTGGCATAAACTTTGGAACATACCCAATCGTGGTTCATCATTTCATTCAAATAATTATAAGCGCCGTTCGGCTTTACCTCTTATCTTATGGCATGCCTCAATACACACTTCTTACCTTTTTATTTTCAGTTGGCGACATCATGGGACACATGGCGATGTCCGCTACAGCCTAACTGCACATATTTCATAATCCTTACCATTTTATTTTTCTTTCATTCGTCGTAGCTTACCTGGAATTACATGGGACCATCCCAATACCATATTTTGCATGCCTTTATCATAACATTTCTGCATATCACCACGACCCAATGCTCATACATGTTCCAAAACACTCAGACAGTTGTTCAGTGCACTCTCTCACAAACCGTATCTTACCTGATTAGAGCAAATATATTGGAGACGCAAAGGTAACATTCCTAGCTTGCTCCCAGGGCATAACTTAGCTAAATAAATATCTCACCAGGTGGGAAATCAAAATGCCAGCATTACGGAATTAAAAATTCCCCCTCCATTACTCGTGTTATTATTATTATTAATATTATTATTATTAATAACTTGTGTTACTATTGTGTCCGTAAAAAAATAATGTTAGAATCTCTCTCTCTCTCTTTCTTACCCAAAACCACATGCCTCACTCTGGGCTTCTTCCGTCTTTTCCTGGGCTGAAATACACATACTTTAGCAAATAAATAAACATACATTCCTACCAGTGTATCCAACATGTACGATATGTGAGCGTTATTTCTGCCAAGCATCTCAAAAATAAATCAACGGCGTCGCGTCATCACGTGCGCACATATCTAAGCAAAATAAATCTAACTTCAAAAATTAATCACTAACATATTATATACACAACTATGGTAATCCTAAGAATACACCCATAAACAATGACTTAATATAATCAAAGATTGATACTCATCGTGGTCTCCTGTCGGCTGCCGTCATTCCTTTCAGCAGGGATCTTTCACAGCTCCTCTCCAGGGCTCTACATGATATCACAATTACACATCATCACTGGATACATGATTACACTGATTAATTCTTCATCCTAATTTCGCTACGTTTCACTCGATTTCCTTCACAAACTATTATTGACACTTTCATAAGGTATCACATACTAGTACCCTAATAAACACGTAATTTATTATTCTAGACACTTTATACACTTTTCAGGGATTGCGCAATATAACCACACGTATTTCTATCTCACTAGCTCTTTCTTCACGGTGCCGTGGGTTGATCGATTCTACGCGTATTTCCCTTCGAATGGTGAGCTCGCAGATGACGTGCCGGTTCAACTGGACTCCGGTTCGGACCTCGATTGTCCTTCTACGTCTTCCTCACTCCTGCGTCTGCTAACACCGTCTCTGCACTTGGCGTGGAAAGTCTACTATACACATTTGAGCGAATATATTGCTTTCCCGCATATGAATACTTTATTTTACACAATTTATGTCTCTTTAAATATCGTCCCCTTGTACTTTACAAATTGTGGTACAATATTATTTTAGCTCGGCGTGCTCCCACTGCTAACTGCTCGTAGTTATTCGACGACCTTTCTCGCCCGCCGTTTTGTCACCAACCAACTAGCAAACCGGACTCTGACACACTACGCAGCACTGCTCACGCGAAACTACTCCAGACTACTGCCAACTAACCCCTGCGACCACGAGAGTGCGGGGATATATCTTTCACATGGCGGCGGTCAACACTAATCTTCATACGCTGTCGGGAGCTCTTCTTTCAGACCGCACACCATCTTCACAATATATGCAAATTAATATTGATAATAAGGCCGTATTATTATCATATTGTCACCGACATTCGATCGTGGCTTCCACAAAAATCCATCTTGCGTCCCCTGGCACTATTTCTGACGACATGGACGCTATCCCTACCAGCGCAACCAAACTCTCCACCCCAGACTGTTGGCGTAAGAAACTCATTTCCTTGATCATCGATTTAATGATATCATGATGATCTATTCAGTTTGATGACTGGCGAAAAATCTTAGGAATATTCCAGGTTTAATGACGTTAAGGGTTCGATCCTAGGTGTTATCGTATTGTCACAATTTATTTATTTAGTGATTTAGGGGCGGGGCTTTGCTAACATGCGGTGTAGCGTAGAACATACGATAACAAATTATTGAGGTCAGCCTCCCAAGAAGTCCTTGGAATGTTGCACCTGCTCTGGCCAATGCGTAGCATAGAAATATGTTCTAGACTTCGCTGTATTGGCAAACTTTAGGCAATACGTCGCTGGTACTGTATGCGACGTGCATGAGCTCGACTTCCAACCCAGATCGGGCGCTTGCCATGATTAAATAATATGCAATCCGGTTTCCATCTCCTCTGTAATTTGTAGCTCATTTAAACGATATATACTCTGCATGACGAAGAACCATGCGAACTTAGCCTGGGGCCTATAGGATAAGGGCGCACTTGAGATACATTAATTCCTTCTTGGTGTTGCTGTACAGGGCTGTCCCATCAGCTGACTTCTCACCTTGACTTCGGCGAAAGCTTTCGTCCAACAAGATAGACTTGATGCGGTCCAACTGTAGTTCCTCCGATGTTGAAGTTACGGCCATAACCAAGTTATCGTATTCACCAGGAAGACCTTGAAGTATCATAGCAGCAACAAACTTATCAGCGACAGGCTCATCAACAGCTGCTATCTTCTGTGTAACAGACATAACCCCACCAATATACTTGTCCATGGAATCGAAATCTGATAACTTGAGCGAGCACAGATTTCGCATCACAGTGATATACCTCCACTTTCCTTTATCTTCAAAAGCCTTTTCAAGGGCATGCCAGGCATCCTTAGCTTTTGCACATGGGGATAATTGTGAACAGCCACCATGAGACATATATCCGCCAGCGCTCTCTCGTCACGCCGTTCATGTCCCTCCGACACATCTGGGCCTCGGACACTGGCCCACAATCCATGCTTTTTGAGATAATTTGACATCCCAAAAGACCAGTTGGAATAATCTTCCCGACCACTCAATTTCAGATACCCATAGGCACAAGGACTCGAAGCATGTTCACTCATTTTGCCTTCTCACTTTTGAAGTCCACTGAAGAAATGGATCGCAGAACACTGTTATGTCTGGGCCCATAACCTGTAGAAACTTCTAGAGCTATCCATGGGTTTCTATACACGGGATAAACGGATTGATACACACGAACACATGTTGACTTAGATCGTATTGAACAAGACACTGAGGCACAGGATACAGAGTACAGTCTATATACAAAAAGGCAAAGATCATAAAGGTCAAAGAACACACATGTGACAAAAGACAAGCGAAATGTAGAGCGAGATTAGAAATTACGAAAAGTATTCATTCTCTTTAACAATATCTGTGGGATACCAGTTATTACTGACGGATACCCAATATAACGCTCACGTGTGGTGAGAGCCGTCACAAGCTTGTAAGTGGCGACTTTCACTGCTAAGGTAAGCTCACTCGCCCACAAAGGTTGACTTACAAACTTTAAAATACAGTGGCCACATAGATATAAGTTACTTTAGAACGGCCGTCTAAAACTGAAGTCTAGTTACTAAGTTAATTCATAAATTTGGACCCTAAGTTTGCTCTATAAACAACAACGAGGTGTAAACAATTATACAACAACAGAGCTCTACGACACGATTGTACACTTGTTTTTATTTTATTGTTACATTGTATGTACATTTGTTTTTTATTTTATTTTTATTAATATTGTTGTAGGTACTCCTGGTGTCAACATTTATTTCCCGTGTTACTTGTCCATATTTATTCCACTGTATTCCTTACATGCACACTCTTTTTTCTTTTCTCTCTTCCTAATACACGATGTTCAAATGCCCTATTTACCCCTAAGAATAAAAACGATGCATATTCTTCCAAACTTTTAACCTTCACAGAGCATTTTTCTCTTTTTCTTCTTTAACTCTGTAGTACATTGTATTTCTCTTTTCCAACTTGTTAATTTTTTTTTCTCTTTGCAACACTTATAGCAACACATGTTCCATTGCCATTATGTCTTGTTCTGCTTATGTATATATATATATATATATATATATATATATATATATATATATATTGTGACGTATTACGTCTTCGATATCGCTATGTAAAAATTATGATCTAAACAATATATAACATTGTTCCACCCTTCAACCCTACCTTCCCAAAATACACGGCAACGACAACTACACATAAATCGACACTAGCCAGACTACTGCACTTCCCACATACCCCTACATCTACACGCCCAGGAGAAGAAAAGAAGAGTAGAAAAGAAGAAGAAGTAGCCACCCTTACGTCCAAGTCCAATCTGTGAGGATACAGATTTAGCCGGGAAGGAGGATTGTTATATCCTGAGGCTCCGCACTGGGTACAGTTAATACATCTAATAACATTCACAACAGCTACAAACACTACCCTCTAACGCCCATCTATCTAACACACTTCAGACCCTATAACTACCCTGCGCCACCTAGGGAAGCAACATGTACAAACTATTGCATCATTATTACCAAACACAAGCGGCTAGCTACTGAAGTAGAGCAGGTATTTTTTAACTCTAAGTCAGCAGAGTCATCCAGTATAAAATAACTCACACCTCAAGGGCTCGTTGTCTTGTCTGCCGACGACACCGCGCTAGTGCCAGCGGAAGATCTGGACGCCGACCACCGACTACAAGTAAGTGTACGAGCGGGTAATCCCACTGTTATTTCCTATTCATACACCACCCCTGTAATACTTGTAATCGCCTTCATCTTGCATTGTAACTTGTGGGCTACTGCACTACATTTAATTGAAGAAGTCTACTCACTTCTCCAAAGTGATTTTAGTAAAATTCCACATTCCATCACAAATAGGCTCTTGTCTATTGTTATTGTACGCTCACCATTTGCCCATGCGACTCAGATCCTGTTGAGTCATCGCTGTTAATAACCTGCTCGCCCACATCACATTGTGGACAGCTCGTCTCCAGGCATAGAGCAAGCTATTGTCCGTCTAGCGACCGTGCGCTTTCTCATAATTGTTTAGCACTCGCTTTTACTTAAAAAGTAGCCCGGTTTTAATCCACGACTAGGAGGACCTCCACCCCCGTATGTGGCACATACACAAACACACACACACATACAACGCCCCGCACCCCTTACAACTTAGTTAGAGCCGATAAAAGCTACAACAATATTTAGTATTTGGACTTCGTAAATATTTTTGAATTTAGATTTGATTTTTATTCTTCGACGAGCGAGATTTTATTGAGGTGGATAGGTACTAGTTTTTGTGTGCGATTAGATATTTCGTTAATATTTTGATGGGAGATGTGCTTAACCGACTGTATTTTTGTAGGAAGTAGGAATTAAATAGTGTCCTTATAAGTGTGCAAGACTTGATTTTATATTGGTTCTTATTTGAACATTAAGGTAATGTGAGATAGACATTGTATAACAGGGCAATATTATGATTGTCAATTTTTAAACGAAATAATTGGGATATCTTGAGTATCAGACGATAACAGCTGATCACTTAATACTACGCAGAAGTCAATTTGAATTGCGACAGAAACTCAATAAAGGTTTTGTTAAATACTAAAACGAACTGTAAGGACTATACTTGTTCAAATGGTACATTTAAAGCATTTTGCAGATTGCATTAGAATGTGGAAAGAGAATTTAAGCATTGTTGATTGCAACGAATATGAACGACAAGCAGGGAGGTATTATTATTAACTTGTAATGATGAATGTTGAAGTACTGCAAGTATGTGAAACATGTCTTACGTAGGAGATATTCTGCAGATTTTTAATTGTTGGAAGAGTGCATTGTTGTAATAATGGAGCATGAAAGAAGGTATTTTATATTGGAAATTGGATTCCAAACGATCATGTTGACGATGGGAATATTTGTAACAGAGTTAATAAGTGGAAAGTTGTTGTTTTTGAATTTTCGTGCCAGCTTAAAGGTGAAGCTATATTTTGGGAACTGAATCATGTGGAGACGATCTATTCCACATGTGTCTGTATTACAGTATATGAGGAAGCTGTATAATATAAAGTTGCGTTAATCTGATGTTTAAAGGCGACTATAGAAGGCCATGTGTCTGTATTACAGTATATGAGGAAGCTGTATAAGATAAAGATGCGTTAATCTGATGTTTAAAGGCGACTATAGAAGGTCATGTGTCTGTATTACACTATATGAGGAAGCTGTATAAGATAAAGATGCGTTAATCTGATGTTTAAGGGGACTATAGAAGGTCATGTGTCTGTATTACAGTATATGAGGAAGCTGTATAAGATAAAGATGCGTTAATCTGATGTTTAAAGGCGACTATAGAAGGTCATGTGTCTGTATTACAGTATAAGAGGAAGCTGTATAAGATAAAGATGCGTTAATCTGATGTTTAAATGCGACTATAGAAGGTCATGTGTCTGTATTATGAGTATGAGGAAGCTGTATAAGATAAAGATGCGTTAATCTGAAGTTTAAAGGCGACTATAGAAGGTCATGTGTCTGTATTACAGTGTATGAGGAAGCTGTATAAGATAACGATGCGTTAATCTGATGTTTAAAGGCGACTATAGAAGGTCAGGTTACTGTATTACAGTATATCAGGAAGCTGTATAAGATAATGATGCGTTAATCTGATGTTTAAAGGCGACTATCGAAGGGCATGTGTCTGTATTACAGTATATGAGGAAGCTGTATAAGATAAAGATGCGTTAATCTGATGTTTAAAGTCGACTATAGAAGGTCATGCGTCTGTGTTACAGTATATGAGGAAGCTGTAATGTCAATAAGACTAAAGTCTTGGCACAACCTTCATCAGGCACACCTCTTCCTCAGTTCAATATCTCCAGTTCAAATTTGCCATTAGAACAGGTTGACCACTTATCGTACCTGGGCAGTACCATTTCTGTGAGCTGTACCTGTGAGCAGGATGTGGATAAGAGAATTGGCGCAGCCCATGCAGCATATGGACGATTAGCGCACCGGGTCTTCATGAATAAAGATCTGTCCATGAGTATAAAGCTTTTGGTGTACAAAGCAGTAGTCATTTCTACATTGTTGTATGGCTGTGAAACGTGGACCCTTTACCGACGTGATCTTAGGAAGCTTGAGCGTTTTCACCTACAAAAACTTCGATCAATCCTGAGGATTAAATGGGAAGACCGCATTACCAATATTGCTGTTCTGGAAAAGGCTCAAATCAACAGCATAGAATCATCCATAATAGGTCACCAATTTAGATGGATCGGTCATGTCGATCGGATGGATGATGTGAGATTACCACGTCAAATGCTATATGGTGAGTTATGCTATGGCACCAGACCTCATGGTGGTCCTAAGAGGCGCAACAAGGACCAATTTAAGCAGACCCTGAAATTGACAGGTCCTGATTCACAAACCTGGGACATGCTGGCTGAAGACCGCTCAACTTGGCGCCGTACCATCTTGGATACTGTAAAGACGTTTGAAAGGGATCGACGCATACATGAAGAGGCCAAGCCTCAAGCTAGGAAACTTCGAGCAGCCCAACCACGTCCTCCTCCAGCAATACTATGCGACTTGTGTGGTCGCTTGTTCCATGCCAGGATTGGACTCTTTAATCACCGTAAACACATCCACAAACTGGACTGAAGGAAGAAGATTTATACTCGGATTCGAGTTAAAGCCGATGATGATGATGATGATGATGATGATGATAAGATAAAGATGCGTTAATCTGATGTTTAAAGCGACTATAGAAGGTCATGTGTCTGTATTACAGTATATGAGGAAGCTGTATAAGATAACGATCCGTTAATCTGATGTTTAAAGGCGACTATAGAAGATCATGTGTCTGTATTACAGTATATGAGGAAGCTGTATAAGATAAAGATGCGTTAATCTGATGTTTAAAGGCGACTATAGAAGGTCATGAGTCTGTATTACAGTATATGAGGAAGCTGTATAAGATAACGATCCGTTAATCTGATGTTTAAAGGCGACTATAGAAGGTCATGTGTCTGTATTACAGTATATGAGGAAGCTGTATAAGATAACGATCCGTTAATCTGATGTTTAAAGGCGACTATAGAAGGTCATGTGTCTGTATTACAGTATATGAGGAAGCTGTATAAGATCAAGATGCGTTAATCTGATGTTTAAAGGCGACTATAGAAGGTCATGTGTCTGTATTCCAGTATATGACGAAGTTGTATAATATAAAGATGCGTTAATTTGATGTTTAAAGGCGACTATAGAAGGTCATGTGTCTGTATTACAGTATATCAGGAAGCTGAATAAGATAAAGATGCTTTAATCTGATGTTTAAAGGCGACTATAGAAGGTCATGTGTCTCTATTACAGTATATGAGGAATCGGTATAAGATGAAGATGCGTTAATCTGATGTTTAAGGGCGACTAGCGAAGGCCATGTATTTGTATTACAGTATTATGAGGAAGTTGTATAAGATAAAGATGCGTTAATCTGATGTTTAAAGGCGACTATAGAAGGTCATGTATCGACAAAAAACGCACGAATTAGGAAATCGCATTGAAGCAATATTTCATTGTTATTATTATTATTATTATTATTATTTTCTTTAACGAGAGCTAGATTATTAAAGCATGAGCTAGACTTTGTCGAACGGCCATGACTAACACTAATACGACGAACACAAGCAAGGTAATTTGAGTAGGTGGTTCTCGTTTTTCACAAATTACTGTTTTTTTTTTCTTCAAAAAGTTCAAGGACGAGTTCTGGCAGTTAAACTCGCAGACAGACAGACAATACCACGAGTTAGATATTGTAAAAATGTTGTAGATAAATTGTAAATAGTTAAAAGAGATTGGAAACGATAACAACTGATCATGTAAATACTGTTATTGAGATAGAATGGAGTCTCGTGATGTATAGAGTAATTGAATTTAGTTTTGATGAACCGAACTAATGGTATTATTTTAATTTGGGGATTTTATTTCATTTACAAACTCCGAACATATTTTGGAAATGCAGATGGCATTCAGAATAGTGGATTCTTCATATTTATTTTATTTTAATAGTGAAGTTAAAGGTTTAATTCTTCCAATTATTTAATTTTGTCGTTGTTTGAGGGCGGGAGTGTCCGTATTTAAATTAGTATTTTTAATGTTTTATATTAATAAATAGTGCCTCCGTGGCTTAGGCGGCAGCACGCCGGCCTCTCACCGCTGGGTCCGTGGTTCAAATCCCGGTCACTCCATGTGAGGTCTGTGCTGGACAAAACGGAGGCAGACAGGTTTTTCTCCGGGTACTCCGGTTTTCCCTGTCAAAATTTCATTCCAGCAACACTCTCCACTATCATTTCATTTCATCTGTCATTCATTTAATCATTGCCCCAGAGGAGTGCGCCAGGCCTCGGCAGCCGGCACAGTTCATATCCTCGCCGCTAGATGGGGGCTTCATTCATTCCATTCCTGACCCGGTCGGAGACTGGAAGCAGGCTGTGGATTTTTTATATTAATAAATCGTGAGACACGAGAGTTTCGTCTGTCCACCGTTTTATAGAAACCAAGCTTTTTGATGCCTAATAATTATGGTGAGGTCATGCTGTGGAATTAAGAACAGGTGCCCAATTTATCTCATTTGCCCCGAGGAGCGCAGGTTTCTCACTCTACCATTGATGGATAAAGTCCCAATTCCGTAGCGTAACGTCTTTGTCTTATGTGTCCCGACTCATCCCATGTATCAGGCATTTCTTTCGTTGGTTTACCTAGCTGGGGCCACGAAGAAGCTGCGATCTGCCCATCTGGATACTGGTAGGTGGTTTACCTAGCTGGGGCCACGAAGAAGCTGCGATCCGCCCATCTGGATACTGTAGGTGGTTTACCTAGCTGGGGCCATGAAGAAGCTGCGATCCGCCTATCTGGATACTGGTAGGTGGTTTACCTAGCTGGGGCCACGTAGAAGCTGCGATCCGCCCATCTGGATATTGGTAGGTGGTTTTAAAAGGGCACAATATTAATATATAAATCGTTCATGAATTCGATACCAAATGAAGGATAGAAAGAAGAGCAGGAAATATGAGAATATATCGGTATTGAATATATGGAAAGATTTATCATTTTGCCACTTACCTCGCTAGTAAATCTTTCAACTGCCGCATTTGTCGTCAATCAATCTATGCTTGACATTTCACCTTTCCGCTATAACAAATGGCCTAAATAGAAATAATATTAATCATAGTGATAATAATAATGATAAACTTGAGTAATCTGATGCATAGCACAAACAAATCAGCCAAATCCTGACAGAAACGCGTTGGTTAGTGCCAAGAAGCAAACTGCTGAATTAACTCTGTTAGGGGGAATTTAGTTTTCGTTTGTTGGTATAAAGCCTCGCCTTTACAGAATTCTGCACGCTCCCTATTAGCTGTCGTCCGCCTGCTTTAGACTATGGAGCCTGGTATCCAGACACAGAAGATGCTACCGCTGGAAGTCGTACGATTATTATTCTGTGGTTTCCAAAACAAATGGTACATTCAATCACGTCACTCATTCAACATGGTTAATAATTGCAAACATTTCTCAATGCGTGACAAATGTTAATTACACCATACACCCCTCCACCCACTGTATCAGATATTTGCAAAAATTACTGAAAGAATGGCTTCAAATATTAGATGCGTGTCTACCTGATCCTCTGTCGGGATATCAGCATCAGCGGTAGTTTGTCTAACTGAACCTTTTTATCTGCATAGCAGGCGTCGGGAAAGGACCCGGCCATCCTTTTGCCTTGGATCCGAACCTATAGAAATGTGACCTTCCTTTCCGACATGAGTAACACAGCTTAACCCTGGAGTGGTCGCGTGGTCTACATGTGTACTCCACTCGCGTGAAAACAAACACTGCTTTAAAACTTATTGCGCCACGTAGCTGACACTCCGTGTACTTTAAGATGGATAGTTGACCCTTGTGCTCAGTGCTGCGCGAATATCAGTTGCGCGTGGTTATGTTACAGGAGCCCTGTAAAGTCCGTGGTCTACACTGGTATGCAGTGCGACCAATTACGTAAGTTTTTTTGCTAGAGACTAAATTTACATTGTGCATTTATTATTGCTTTTAATATTGACATTGGCTTAACATCATCGTTAATAAGTATATTTACACTATTTTGTCGGGGAATTTTTATTTTTTTCCTTCTTCAGGAAATCGTGGAGGTTAGGCAAGCGGCTCTAATCGCAGCGTGGTTGGAAGAAGCCGATAGTCAGACAGATGATTATGACGAACATTCAAGTTCAGACGAGGATGAAGACTATCTTGAGGAACAGATCACCGATTCTGAATCCGAGCAATAAATGTCAGGTGATTGATAACGAAACAGAACAAAGGAAATCTGAAATCATTACGTACTATAGCCTAATAGTACTAAAAATGGTGTTGATGTCTTCTGTCTATGACGAGTCCAGAAACTCAAGAGTAGGGGCATGGTGGCGCAGCGGTCAAGCTGTTGGCCTCTCACCAAGGTGGACTGGGTTCGATTCCCGGTCAATACATATGAGATTTTCAAAGTGAAATGTCATGTCCTGTGGTTCGGATTCCACGTAAAAAGGAGGTCCCGTGGCTCATAATCACAAGATTCACGGTCACGTAAAATTACAATCTTCTTTTCAGAAACTCAAGAAGATGGCCTGTAACTCTTTTCTATGATCTAATCAACCTCAGTGCTCTCAACGCGCTTTGCATACATACAGCAAACAAAAGCTATGAATCCGCTTACCGTCGTGACTTTCTTATCAGCCTGTCTCAGGCTATGACGAAACCATTGGCTCATAGCAGGTCGCAGGAAAACGCGTTGCTAAGTAGTCTAACGTTCACAATAAAACATTTTCTAGGTCTTCCGCAAGTTGAAGCTCAGTCATCTGCACCAGGGCCCATGCGAAGGAATTATTTCGGTCGATGCCACAATTGCGGTAGAGCGCGTAATAAAAGCACTCGAAAAGTGTGTAATTCGTGCAATAAATTAATTTGTCCGGAGCATTCTATATCTGTATGTTTGTCCTGCTCAGAAAACACTGATTAGATTTTAATAATTATGTGCACTATTTTTAGCCTACTTTTCACATTTCGCAAACATGAGGAAAAAGTAGATTTATGAGATCGGGCAAATGTGTGCCTGTCTGTCTTTCCGTCTGTCTGTCCTTCTGTGTGTGTGTGTGTGTGTGTGTGTGTGTGTCCCTATCAACTCCTAAACGGCTGCAGCAATCAAAACAAAGTTTGGTAGGAGTAAAGATCTATACCTGAATATCTCATGGCCATATTTGAAAATAATGTCAGTGCTACCAACTGCTGAAAAATCGCAATTGAAATTTGAGCTCCATGTTGGATATCTTGGAAGGTATAAATGGGAGCTATTTCAAAATTGGCACACGTATAGATAATAATATTGCAGTTTAATTTCCATGAGGCCATATACGGCATTGTTGCCAAAATGATTATAAGCCTGCTGATAGGTCCAAATTTTAAATGTATATAACTTCTACACTATCAATTGGATTTCAACCAAATTTCGTATGTGCTATGTGTACATAAACAGATACGACTGAGCGTATTCTTAGGAGCCACCAGGGCTGCCAACTATTAATAAATGCTCTCAACTTTTTTTAAAATCCAAATACCCATATATCAGAAAGTATGCAAGCCGACAGCTTTAAACTATGCACACGTATAGTACCTGACATTCTATATTAATTTGAAGTAACTTATATGCGTCAGTGCTACCAACATGATTCTAAACCTGCTGAGAGGTCCAACTTTAAATACATGTAACTTCTATACTATCATTTGGATTTCAACCAAATTTCGTGTGTGCTATGTGTACCATAACAGATATGACTATGCCGATTCTTAAGAGTAACCATGGCTGCCAACTGTTAATAAATACTGTCTCTATTTTTGTTACCCTAATATCAATATATCAGAAAGTAAGCAAGCCAATAGCTCTAAACTTTGCACACGTATAGTACCTGGCATTCTAGATTAATTTAGAGTAAATAATATAGGCCTACGCCAGTGCTGCCAACATGATTCTAAGCCTGCTGATAGGTCCAATTTTAAAATGCATGTAACTTCTATACAAACTAATGAATTTCATTCAAAATTGACATAACAATAGATCATATTATTTCAGATTATTTCTGACCAATACATGTATGTTATTGTTGCCAACATGATTTTACGCGCACTGCTAGATCCAATGTTTAACTGCATGTAACGTCCATGTTATCCATTGGACTTCAACCAAATTTTGTATTCTGTACCTTAGGAGATGGAACTAAGAATATATTCAGTCAACAGGGCTGCCAACTGAAGTTCTCTATTAGGCTACATTATGCCAGGTATACAGTATTTCGAACTAATTAGAAATTTCGATATTACCAACTTAATTTCGTCATTATTCTAGATAGATCCATATAGATTAATCATTGGCATGAATCTTAAATTTTAAGAAAAGTAGGCTCTTTAGTTCGTCACGGAACTTCTTGTTTTTATCTCAACTTCTGTAAACCTTGTGATTTTTTCGTAAGAAATGGCTGACAATTTGTTTCAGTATATTTTGGTAAGAAAATAATAATATCTTTAGGTTATGTTGATTATAATTAATAAGAATTACATAGTTAATACGACTTATAAACAAATAAACGCAATTGTAAAATTAAATATATTATTTTATGAATATTTAAAATGGCATACCTATGTAGACCATGCGACCACTCGCGTCACTATTAGGTGCGCGTGCACTGCAGGGTTAATACATAAATGCACTCTGTGAGGGTCCCTAGGATATTTAAGTCGTGCCCTGTGTCAAAGTGATGATAAATTAAAGTATACATAAAAGCACGTACTACGGTATCCCTCGGGAGTTCGCCTATGCGGTGTTAACACTTGCAACGACTTATGTTGCAAGACTGTACTAAGATTGCTCAACCTTTCAGTTGTCTTTCGTATTCTTAGACAACAATCACCACCACTAGAATGCGCTAGTATGGACACGCTACCAGTAGTATTTGAATAATGACACACTTGTCGTTACATTTCTAGTCAAAATCGTATTTACTAACAATAATCTACCTGTACAGAGACACTTCAAAATAGCAAGAGATCATCCTACACTGATCAAAAATCTGATTTCATATGTCAATCATAAAACCGTGTTTCTTGCTAGGAAATGTAGGAAAATATTCTGAAGTGTTTATCCTGAATTCCTTTGCGAGTATAAATATAAAGACAGCCATTCTACAGTGTTGCCACATTAACAATTAATATTGTATCTTTAGTCGGTAACATAAAATAAAGACAGCCTTGAAGCCATTCTACAGTGTTGCCACATTAACAATTAATATTGTGTCTTTCAGTCGGTCAACCTAAGAATCATTCCAATTACTGTAAAATGTGAAAAGAAACTGTAATTAATTACAAAGGATTAAGATTTATACATATTATTGAGGACTATTCAAGAAGAAAACTAAGTGATTTCATGTTTTTCTCGTCAAAGGAGCATCATCAGATCCAAATATACAAGACAAATAGCTCTACAAAACACCATCAAACCTGCAGTGACTGCCCTCTCTAAGCAAAATACAAGAAAACCAATTAGGAAACGTGGTGAGTGTGGTAACTATTACTGAAACATATTACGGCATTAAGTTGAAAAAAGAACTATTCATTTTACTATCGCAAATCTTAGATATGACTATACCATCAACAAATATAGTATTGTTCCTACAAACTAATCTATCTTCCTAGATTATAGATTCTCGCCGCTATGGATTAGCCCTTATGGTGCCGATATATCGGCCGAGAGAGCATCTGATAAAAATGCCACTGGCCAATCTATGTATTTTTTTTTTATTTCCATACACACAGCGATTTAACTATAGTAACGAAAACAACGCGGAAACCATTCCTTATCTCGACAAGTTTCAGTTCCATGAATAACTGAATTTATAATAGGTATTCTTTGAACATGCTGCAGTCAACTGACTTCCCGTGTGCGTTATCTTCTGAAGTATAAGCTTATTAATATACGTGGTGATAAATATGGCTAGCTCTTTCAGCGAAGGGGACATAAATACGGTTTAGTGATAAGTGAAGTGTGTGAATTGTCTATTGATGGCGACGGCTTTGATTTTACTGACGAAAATCCTCCTAATGCCGGAGGACTGCAAACTTATATCATTGTAGAAATTCATCGTACTCAATACCTATTTGATAGAATAACTCCATGCTTGCGATATTTATATACAATTAAATAAATATTAACTTTTGAACCCGCGCAACGAATAAGGGACTCCACGCCACCTTGGTCTGTTTTGAGATTATGATGGAAATAGGTACCTGGTCGCATGTAGCAGGAAAAGACGTGTTAAACGTGCACACAAGTGCCTCCTATGGGTATATATTTGCAGTTGAAATGCCACGTGCGTGGAAGAAGGACTCTGGTATTCCAAGACGGAGTGCTTCAGGAAGTTGGAGACCTCTCCGTCAGCTGGCAAACGTGACAATATCGGCCGTAGACGTAAAAGGAATATGCAAAAGTGGAAAGATTACAATAGAAAGATATTGAATGATGCTGGGGAAGCATATGAAAATCGTCAAGGATGTATAATTCCAGAAAAAATACAACCAGAAGAGGTGAGTAGAAAAAGGACCTTCGTGTTTTCACCTGGGTGTCTGCATGCCAGAATTTGTTATTAATAGGTCTGAATTTTGGAATGAGACATTCGAATACATCCCTGTTAATAATGTAGAGATTAAGTTGTTTTATTTAGGGAGTTGGGGCATCGTTATTATCAGCCCCGTATACTTGAGTGTGTGAGCTGTCTTATAATCTGCGTTTTTGTGGTGATTGCCAGGGTGTGTTTGTGTTTGCGGGGCTAGAATATGTGGGAATGTGAATTTGGCATGTTAGGTAGGCTATCATCCCGATATTTGTTTGGTGTAGAAATGGGAAAATACAGAAGACCATTTTTAGGAGGTACCTGGAATCTACTCCTCGGTTATCCTCACAATATTAAGTGTACTTTGTTCCAACACTCGTATCAGGATTTAAATTCTCAATTGCTTCACGGAGATTTAACTCGAGTCTTCTAAAAAAGGACAGTTACTACACTCACACCTAAACCACTCACAGCTACTGTAGAGAGTAAGTGGCTCGTAATGTCTTAGCGTGATATATTCCACGATAATCGATGTCCTGTTTGCCATAAGGATGAACCCGCAAAAATTAAACTTTTCAGGGGGAAGACACCATAGTAAAACGTTGTCCCCGAATGTTCTAATTTATATAAATTAAGTGTAACATCCTCAGTTCAGTGAGACCTGCACCTAAGGTTACAGATTCGAAACCCCAGCTCTACGATGGAGGATATTTAATGCTGGTATAAGAATTGGAGCGCAGGGATGTAGGTAGCCAAGGGGTGCTAAACGTTGCTAGTGCACACGCATACATCTCCTCCTCACCCTTCAGCGCGCTCTCAATGTTGTGGGGAAATAATTTAGAGAATGTTTTAAAATATTCAAAACACAGGTACATTAGAGATCCAAGTCAGGGTTTGCAGCCCACTAACGTTCTGTGTGTAGAAGTGTGAATGAGATCCAAGTGTGTATTTGCAGCCCAGTAACGTTCTGTGTGTACAAGTGTGAATGAGATCCAAGACTGTGTTTGCAGCCCACTAACGTTCTGTGTGTAGAAGTGTGAATGAGATCCAAGTGTGTATTTGCAGCCCAGTAACGTTCTGTGTGTACAAGTGTGAATGAGATCCAAGACTGTGTTTGCAGCCCACTAACGTTCTGTGTGTAGAAAAGTGAATGAGACCCAAGTCTGTGTTTGCAGCCCACTAACGTTCTGTGTGTAGACGTGTGAATGAGACCCAAGTCTATGTTTGCAGCCCACGAACGTCCTGTGTGTAGAAGTGTGAATGAGACCCAAGTCTGTGTTTGCAGCCCACTAACGTTCTGTGTGTACAAGTGTGAATGAGATCCAAGTGGGTATTTGCAGCCCAGTAACGTTCTGTGTGTAGAAGTGTGAATGAGATCCAAGTCTGTGTTTGCAGCCCAATAATGTTCTGTGTGTAGAAGTGTGAATGAGATACAAGTCTGTGTTTGCAGCCCAATAACGTTCTGTGTGTAGAAGTGTGAATGAGACCCAAGTCTGTGTTCGCAGCCCACTAACATTCTGTATGTAGAAGTGAGAATGAGATCCATGTGTTTTTTCAGCCCACTAACGTTCTGTGTGTAGAAGTGTGAATGAGACCCAAGTCAGTGTTTGCAGCCCACTAACATTCGGTGTGTAGAAGTGTGAATGAGATCCATGTCTGTGTTTGCAGCCCAATAACGTTCTGTGTGTAGAAGTGTGAATGAGATCCAAGTGTGTGTTTGCAGCCCAATAACATTCTGTGTGTAGAAGTGTGAATGAGATCCAAGTGTGTGTTTGCAACCCAGTAACGTTCTGTGTGTGGAAGTGTGAATGAGACCCAAGTCTGTGTTTGCAGCCCACTTACGTTCTATGCGTAGAAGTGGGAATGAGACCCAAGTGTGTATTGGCAGCCCAACAACGTTCTGTGTGTATAAATGTGAATGAGATCGAAGTCTGTGTTTGCAGCCCACTAATGTTCTGTGAGTAGACGTGTGAATGAGACCCAAGTCTGTGTTTGCAGCCAAGTAACGTTCTGTGTGTAGAAGTGTGAATGAGACCCAAGTCTGTGTTTAGAGCCCACAAACGTTCTGTGTGTAGAAGTGTGAATGAGACCCATGTCTGTGTTTGCAGCCCATTAACGTTCTGTGTGAAGTAGTGGGAATGAGACCCAAGTCTGTGTTTGCAGCCCACTAACGTCCTGTGTGTAGAAGTGTGAATAAGACTCAAGTCAGTGTTTGCAGCCCAGCAACGTTCTGTGTGTAGAAGTGTGAATGAGACCCATGTCTGTGTTTGCAGCCCAGTAACGTTCTGTGTGTACAAGTGTGAATGAGACCCAAGTCTGTGTTTGCAGCCCAGTAACGTTCTGTGTGTACAAGTGTGAATGAGACCCAAGTCTGTGTTTGCAGCCCACTAACGTTCTGTGTGTAGAAGTGTGCATGAGACCCAAGTCTGTGTTTGCAGCCCACTAACGTGCTATGTGTAGAAGTGTGAATGAGATACAAGTGTGTATTTGCAGCCCACTAACGTTCTGTGTGTAGAAGTGTGAATGAGACTGAAGACAGTGTTTGCAGCCCAGTAACGTTCTGTGTGTAGAAATGTGAATGAGACCCAAGTCTGTGTTTGCAGCCCAGTATCGTTCTGTGTGCACAAGTGTGAATGAGACCCAAGTCTTTGTTTGCAGCCCACTAACGTTCTGTGCGCAGAAGTTCGACTGAGACCCAAGTGTGTATTTGCAGCCCAATAACGTTCTCTGTGTAGAAGTGTGAATGAGATCGAAGTCTGTGTTTGCAGCCCACTAATGTTCTATGAGTAGACGTGTGAATGAGACCCAAGTCTGTGTTTGCAGCCCAGTAACGTTCTGTGTGTAGAAGTGTGAATGAGACCCAAGTCAGTGTTTAGAGCCCACTAACGTTCTGTATGTAGAAGTGTGAATGAGACCCAAGTCTGTGTTTGCAGCCCATTAACGTTCTGTGTGAAGTAGTGTGAATGAGACCCAAGTCTGTGTTTGCAGCCAACTAACGTTCTGTGTGTAGAAGTGTGAATGAGACCCAAGTCTGTGTTTGCAGCCCAGTAACGTTCTGTATGTACAAGTGTGAATGAGACCCAAGTCTGTGTTTGCAGCCGAGTAACGTTCTGTGTGTAGAAGTGTGAATGAGACCGAAGTCTGTGTTTGCAGCCCACTAACGTTCTGTGTGTACAAGTGTGAATGAGACCCTTTGCAAGATGTATCTTTTCACATCATTCGGTGTTGTCATAGGTCTCATTATCGCCACGCTTATAAGGAAGACTTTATTTGAATGTGGTAACCCGTTGAAATCCCACCTAGCTCATTATGTGATGCCCAAATGACTCACTCTTTCCAAATTATCTTTGTCAATCTTCACTCTTCCTAAATCATGTCAGTAATATGATTGTGTTTCTTCCCACCCAGTAGACAAAAACCACTCTAGGATTGTTACAATAAGTCTGGAAAAGAAAGAGAACTACATTTTAGTTGTTCCCCAAGACTAACTTGAGCGTCCCCTCCGCACCCCTCGGTAGCATGCTGAGCTTCTATGCCCAAGATCGTGGTTTCAAACCCGGCCGAAGTCGTCGGATTTTTTATGAGCGTTAAATTTCCCTCATTACGCCCTCATTTGGAGGGGAAATAAAGCTGGCGGTCTCATGTCATAGATTTATGGCATGTAAAAAACCTTCCATGAACTACAATTGTGTGAAGTTAAATTTGTTGGTTAGTTTTGATTAACGCTCTGTAGTTCCAACGTTCGTAGCCAGGTGCCAGTTGCAGTGGCATCTAATTGCCAATTTTGTGGCTAGGTGTCGTTGACGGTAGCATTTGGTAGCAAAAAGTTCGAACTAACTGAAATTGATCGGCTGCAGTCCTTACTTAAATTAAAACAGATAACACACACTAATAGAGCCATCAGAATTAACACCGGTTGTCAGACAGATTCCACACACACCCAAAGTACACGGGGCAACATGACCGCGTTGTTGCAGCACCTAAACTCAGGATCCATCCAAGCAATGTTTTGTCCGCCTCGTTCCGTAGTGGAAAGCATTCTTGGCTGTCACCCTGGAGGTCAGAGTTCGATTCCCGGCCCTGTCATGAAATTTAATTCTGGTCTGAAGGCTGAAACGGAGTACACTCAATATCTTGAGGCAGAATTGATAAGAGACGAGTTCAATTCCCATCCCAGTCATCCTGGACGTGGTTTTCCGTGACTTCCCACTTATACTCCAGGAAAATACTAGGATGGTACCTAACTTAAGGCCACGGCCGCTTCCTACCCAATTCGTACCTCAGTAACAGATACACATACTAGTACTAACATCACATTGACACACACCCAAATACACGTGGCTACATGACCGCAATGTCGCAAAGCCTTTAAAAGAATCAACAACAACTACAACAACAAACAACAAAGATCAGTGTGTGTATTAATATAGCTATTACCATCCGTTCAGTGGAATAAGGACTCCAGTCACAAGAAATGCATGCTGTTAACGAGTGGGCTCCAAGACAACAAAACCTGTTACGGGGTTCCATCTTCCTATTTTATGGACAAAAATATCCCTAGATCTATATTCAGTTGTCACTGAAGCACCACACAAGTCAACTACAATTTTTATATCATATTAGAGATCACTCGTATAAAATTTCGACGAAATTCACATAATAGCGCTTTCAAACAACATAAACGTACTTTACACCAAACTACAAAAATGGCGCGGAGTCCATTTATACTAAAAACTCCAATTATTTTCTTTCTCACGGGATTATGTTTACAGATTTTATTAATACCCAAATGAAGGAAATTGTATTTATTTAGCTTCAAGTTCCTGAATAGTTTGTTTACCTGCTAGAAAAAAAACCACACTATCTTAAAATATAGGTGGGAGATAATTTGTATCACTTGTAATATCACTAAGCTTGGATTGGTAATCTTAGCATATTCACTTATTAATTGCTTGGCATCAAAAGGGATTAGATGACTCTCATCAAATCTGCTACACAGGTATGGGTAAAGGTGTTTCTTCAAATGTCCCAACAAATTTGGTTTGGCATATTCTACATTGTCTTCTCACGACAATGGGTACATGAGTATCGCTTCTGAGCAGTATGGGTAAACATGTGTTTCTTCAAATTGCAAATCTGACTAAATTTGGCTTTGCATGTGTTACACGAGAAGGGTTTCTCCCCAGTATGGATTAGCATATGTGTCTTGAAATGACCTTTCTGACTAAATTTGGCTTCGCATGTGCTACACGAGTATCGCTTCTCCCCAGTGTGGGTTACCAGCTTGGTCGACAAATTTTCTTGATTTGTAATATTTCTTTCTGATACAGTGCTGGTATTCTGTCCTCTGGTATTACATAATGGGTATATCTTCCTTACAGCAGGATCCGAAGTATCAGGACATCCCAGTCTGAAACCGTTGGTATTAATACAATCCAGTGCGGTCATAAATATGTTGAATTATCTGAGAATGGTGAATAATACTTTCAAAATACAGAGATCTAACTTATAAAATGATAATTGGACCAACATTCATTAAATCACTACCAGGAATACTGTCCTTATCTAATACCTGGAACTGACCTCAGTTTTAATATTCAATGCTATGTTTTTCATACAGTCTGAATATTTTCAAATACTTATATACTAAGCAAACAAAATGGTGCGTCACATCGGAGTATTTGGAGTCATAGGTTTCCTTGATAAATATGAAATCCGTATCTAGTTCAAAAGTTCTGATTATACATGGAAATGGCAAATTATTTCCAGACACATTCTGTTTGCCAAAAGTCAACTTTGTCCTTGATCAGTTATATAATTGAAATGATTGAATGGTTACGGAAATTGTGTGCTAATTCATACTAGCAGTGCAAGTGTTCAACTTATTTTACACCACATTGTGCCGCTTTAACAACATGGATGTTTGGGGATATGACTATTTAATATAATCTGGATAACTGAAATCCATCTGACTTAGGAAGTGCGTGTTTGTAGAGATGACAGAATAATCCATATTATATTCCCTACAGAATAGCCATGCTGGCATATGGATTAAGGTGGGAATTTTGGATATGCAAATCATGTGATTTCGAAACCATATGGGCTTTTATGCTTCACTCTTGAATACATCGCGGATGAATGGTTATTTAGGGCTACATAAATTATGTGGAGTTGAGTGAATAGCTTAAGGTGCAAGAAAATATCAGATACTATATATAACGGTGGCTTGTTATAATATACAGAAAGTGGTAACTCGGTAACATTAATCACTCCATATCCATTTATCCAACTCTTGGCTCACCACAATGTGACTCCCGTCTGACCACGTACTGTAGCTGGGAACATAAAATAAGCAATTTTCCCCCCAACGATTCAATATCTCGACCTCCTATTTAGACGTCAACAAATACACACTTTGTACACTGTTCGATGTTACATTCTATGTTTCAAAATATCTGACATAAGTATCTCAGAGGTTTGTAAAACCTGGCATAATATCCTAAAAGTAATGAAATAGAGTAAGAGATTTCACTTCTTGCACAGATCGATGCATTTGCTTAAATAAATCCGTAAACGCGCGTGCAAAAGTGGCTGAGCTTTCGCACGGGCGGCGTATTTGTTGAGTGACGTCACTCATTCTTGAGATTACCATTCTATCTCCGCAGAACCTACACACCCTACATCCGAAGGAATTCGTTCAAAATAAACTATTATTGGTTATCCCCTAGAGTTCTTGTCCTCGACCCGTCCTTCCATAACAACTGTAAGGTTTCATAACCACTCGTCAGACTCATTTACCCTCCCCCACTCGTCCTAATACCCTTCATTAAGTACTATATTTAATCTTTTAATCATCACTATTTTCCAACAACAGCACAATCAAATATTTCTATTTTTATATATTCTACAGCAAAAACAATCCAAGTTCCACATACATATAGCGCCAAGCTCCAGGCAATGGCTTCAAAAATGACTATTTAATACCTAGATCGATATTTCATTTAAACAGATGTCAACCCAAACTTTATATCTTATTTGCTATGTCCATTCTGCGCCCAAGTGTGAGTCACCAACGTCTCTTAGTGTTTTAACAGCCAATCGATTTCAATATTTTTATTTTAAATCTTCCTGCTGCATTCCGTTTATTCTGTTTCAAATACAATGATTTTATTATGAAAACTCTCCTCAACACCTCGTACACACCGTTTAGAAACATGATAACATTTTCTGGTGAGAGACCAAGATAACATTGTCGTTAGTAAGTCTCCGAGTCGAAATTACTTTATCTTCGTCCTCTAGTCTCCTTCAAATTTATTTGGCATTTCCTTCGTTACTTGCCGTATGTATAGATTGAAAAGTACGAATGATAAAATGCAGTCTTACCTATTATCGTTCCAAATTCCAGTTTCTCCCTCATGTCTATTGAATCTAATAAATACCAGCTGAATGTAGACACACTAAGAATCCTGAATTGTATTCCGAAACTTTTCAAACTGGCAAACAATATCTCCAATGAACATTATACACACCATTATTTGTACTAAATATGCCAAGAACGTTTTCCTCTCGATCTTTATTCTATCAAGAACCCGTCAATAACCGACACCTCTTACAGTCGAGCTCCATGCAACCCCCAGCTACTTATATTTCATCCCCCCAGCTATTACATTGTAGAGGGCACCCTCTCAGGTCCCCTACAATATCCTCAATATTTGTACCATCCCATCTTTCGAGAATGAAGGTCAGACATCTTACATTTACAATATTATACAACACATTTCTCTCAAAACACTGCAATTAAAGCAAAATTACAAAACAATTTAGTGTAAGTACATAAATTATATGCCTCTAGAGAGAATTTATTGTGGAGTATGTTGCTGCTACACAATGCTAGTAATAAGTCTACTGGTGAACGGTAGCACGTAGTTTGCAAGGTAGGTACTGTACCCCATACCTAGTTGAGGCTATCGGCTAAGCCAGTTGTGGTAGAGCCGTAGATGAGATGTGTGGTCAAGAAGAAAAGATAGCGCTCAGATCGATGAAGGAAATGACGTATGAGACTAAGGGAGAAAGCGCCACTACCCCCCCCCCCCAAACGCAAGGAATCACGGGAGAAATAATGGATGTTAGTGAAAATTAATTGGAAACAAAGTCTTATCTAACCTCAGAAGAGAAAGAAATAACAAGGAATATTATTAAGAATAACTTGAAATAGGTGGATAACTTCTTAAGTTAATGTAATGGCTTTATAACAGAAGAAAGGGGCCGAGGTTAGATCTGTGACGTCAGAGGAAGACAGTGGAAGGGATGAAAGTCACGTGCTAGGTCAAGGTGGTGTGGCCGCACGCAGTGACAAGGAATCAGTTCATCAGTTGTTCTGTTGCATTATGTGCAAGCAACAAATCGGGAGCGCGACAATTCATAACGCAGTGCAGTACGGTGACTTGCACATGCAAGGAAGAATCGCTAAGCGAAGCCAGCAGTGTGATTTTATGAGCTCGGTATTGTAGCATAGGCTGACCGAAGGTCGAATCGAGGTGGCCGTGAGCTTTAGGCAGGAAGCCGGCAATAGGAAACGTGCTAGTTTCAACATTGGAAATGCATTCACATACATGTTAAACAGCAACGCTTTTACAAGCTTATAACTTACCGTAGTAGCGCGCAGTATTCCACTGGGAATGAGGAACATTTTCTCGACTACATTCACTATGAATAACCACGTATTGAAGCAGTACAATGAGGGGCCGGTGTTTAACTTCATGTTACACATAGACAGTGAAGGAGAACTTGTCGTGCTTTGGGCGACATTTTGTTACAGTTTGGTAGTCAACGAGTTGAACATTATACTCTGACATTTTTCAAGTTTGAGATGGTTGGACTTGGATTTCAGCAGCCCAGTCGTTCAGTACAGTAACAATTACACACTTTTCTACGGATAGTCAGATGGACTTAAAATTATTTCAACGATGCTACAGCATACTTTATGATGTGTTTGAACAGGGCATGTTTAAAGCGATCAGGATCAAGCAACGAAGAACATAATATAGAAGGTGCCCAAAGATGGACGCCATTATAGCCCCATGTTCGTTGCTTTCTCTTAGCAACATTGTCGTATTCCAGATTATTCCTGACGATGAAAGACATGGTTTCTTTCGAAACGCGTCGAATTGCAATATAATAAAACACGGCATAAACCCAAAATTCAACATTATGAATAATAACACGGGCCGTGAAAGTCTAAATGACAATATTAGAAACCTCTATGGGGAGGATATTTTCCGACTGATGTCTAGATTCAGTAGGTTACGACGCAAGAAGGTGTGTCTAATCTCTTCACTCGCTTTTCTCCTAAGATGCCGGGATCATGATATTCTACCGAATTTTGTTATGCTGAAGCATTCCTTCAGAACACCTAAGGCAACGAGAATCTATCGTCGTGCAAGCAAGGCGTTATTGATAGAGAGGTTACAGCATACTCGTAAGTAGTTGGATTTTATTTCGAGGGAGTTACTACAGCTACATCTACGCCTCTCAAACTTCGTAAGTGAGGAATTATGGAATATCTTTGATCGTATTTCTTCAGTGCAAGCTAACAGCGTTCTAGATCAGGTGAGGGACAGACATATTTCCATATATGATAGGTTATGTCAGTTGCAGAAATCTCAAGCCATTAGACTTGATGCTAACAAGGTTGTCGTAAATTTGTCCAGCAAGCCCCTAAGTGATACCCAACAGGCAGTTCTCGCTAAAGGTCTCAATTTTGCTGTAGCGCCTAGAAGAATTCCTATTGAAGAACTTATTACATCCGTAGAATCCTCAGTACATCACCTCACACCTGAAGAGGCCGAGGAAGCCAGACAAGAATGTTCCCGAGTTCTCAAGACAGCTAAGCCACCTAACACCAACTTAAAACAAGGCGAAAGCCGGGCACTTAAAGATCTAAGGGACAATTCTGATATTATCGTTCTCCCCGCTGACAAGGGTAACGCGACAGTGGTATTGGATAAGGTTGATTATAATTCCAAGATCTCGTCTTTGTTATCAGATCCTGTATATAGGATTAATAGTCGTGATCCTACTACTCGCTACTCAAATGTCACCGTCAAATTGATCAAGCAATCATCTATTCCAGCGGATGCAGCGAAGACTCTCCTTCCAGGGGATGCTATTCCTCCGAGACTCTATGGTCTTCCTAAAATACATAAGGAAGATGTTCCTCTTAGACCTATTGTTAGTACGATTGGTTCTCCTACATATGCCCTTTCCAAATACTTAGGAAGACTACTTCAGCCGCTTCTGGGTAACACGCCTTCGTACATTAAGGATTCCACACACTTCGTGGAAAAGTTAAAAGGTATAACACTTCAGCCGGGTGATATTCTAGTGAGTCTCGACGTGGTGTCTCTGTTTACGAGAGTACCTATTGATGGTGTTATGTCTCTCATTAATGGCTTTTTTCCTGAAGACATCACAAGACTTTTTTATCACTGCATGACCTCCTCCTACTTTCTATGGAATGGGAATTTTTATGAGCAGACTGATGGTGTGGCCATGGGTAGTCCTCTTTCTCCTGTTGTGGCTAATTTCTTCATGGAGAACTTTGAAGAGAAAGCTTTGTCGTCGGCTCCTTTCAAACCGAAGATCTGGTGGCGTTATGTGGATGACACGTTCGTTGTTTGGACGGAAGGTGAGGAAAATCTTAGCCATTTCCTGGATCACCTTAATCTCCAGCACCCTTCTATTTGTTTCACCATGGAAAAGGAATCTGACGGCAAAATACCTTTTTTAGATGTTCTCGTCACCAAGAAAGAGGATGGTTCTTTAGGACACAGCGTTTTTTTCGTAAGCCAACACACACCAATAGATATCTCCACGCAAGTTCTCACCATCACCCTGCCCAGAAACATGGTATCTTTACAACTCTAACTACCAGGGCTAGGAGGATTTGTGAAGTGTCTTCTTTACAAGAAGAAATTAACACCCTGCGAACCACCTTTGAGAGCAACGGTTATAGCAAGGCTTTGATTTCTACGGTTCTGAAACCAACAAATAATAATAGGACGTCAGTTGAGAAAAGAGATGTAAGAGGAACTGCTTACCTTCCGTACATACATAACACAACGGATCGTATTGCTAAAATCCTACGTCGATACAACATACGGACTGTATTTGGAACTTCTGTTAAGATTAGGCAACTCCTGCGACCAACTAAGGACAGTTTGCCTAAATTGCAACAACCGGGTATCTACAGAGTTCCCTGTACTTGTGGCAAGGTTTACATCGGGCAGACTTCGAGAACAATATGCACTCGCATTAAGGAACATAATAGATGTATCAGGCTCATTCAACCTGATAAATCAGCTGTTGCCGATCATGCTTTAACACCTGGCCATGATGTCATGTTCCAAGGGGTGGATGTTCTTGCCCGTATAAAGCAATATCGTCCCAGAATCATCAGGGAGGCGGTTGAAATACGTAAACACCCAGATAATTTCAACCGCGACACCGGCTACAATCTCAGTGAATCCTGGCTACCTATTATCAGAACCCTGAGAAAGTAATTCACTGCTGCTTTCCGTTGTCCCTAACATGGGGCTATAATGGCGTCCATCTTTGGGCACCTTCTATATGTTCTTCGTTGCTTTCTCTTAGCAACATTGTCGTATTCCAGATTATTCCTGACGATGAAAGACTTGGTTTCTTTCGAAACGCGTCGAATTGCAATATAATAAAACACGGCATAAACCCAAAATTCTACATTATGCATATAAAAATGACTTGAAGACCAGCATAGAATTGAAGAGATGTGTATATTGAATAAGTTAGGTTATAAAAATGATGCTTGATGTGTATTTGCCAGATATTGTAGAGAGAAACTTTGGAAATATGTGTGACGAAGTTTTTATGAAATGTTGAGAACTACATAACTTCAAAATAAATTCAGAATTATACAAAGTAGGAAATAATGTACACAATCACCTTGCAATCAAGTTCTTCTTTAACAAATGCACTCTGAGTTATGAATCTTGCATCTTCAAAAGCATCATCAGGTTCTTCAATACAAATCCTGGGAAGTAATAAACAAGCATGACTATATGTAAAAGTTGAAGAATAAGAGCGAATGATAATAGTATTAATAATAACAATAGAAAGTTACAAAACAATTGCTGATGAACAATCACCTTACCAAGCACGTAGTTACGTCAAAAACATGCGGAAGAGGCCCTAGAAATAGTACTTCTCACAGATTACTTACATGACCTTTTATCCGCCTGAAGAACAATTATTATGAATTTGAAGTATAAAAAATAATTATTCACTCGGATCATCATTTATCTTTAATTAAAGTTAAGTTTCAACCTGACAGACCCAATGTCAGAACATTTAAAATATCCTCGAATTGATCTGGAATGTCTTAAAACCAAATTCAAAAAATCTCCTTGCAAATAACACGAACCAAAATCCTGTAATTTAGATGGCATTAGAAGATACACTATTGGGAGTTTCCGGATTATTGGGGTTCTTCCTCGAAAACGTTAAGACAGATGGTTGAACAAGACCAGCGATAAGGCCATAGACCTTCTAATTCAAACCTTTCAAAGGTACAGATCCAATGAAATAGAAACAAATTTGGCGTGAATTCTTCAAAGACCAGAAAGAAGCCTCGAGAATCATCAGATCTGAAAAACACACATTACAAAAGAAAAAAAGTACAAGGAACTGTTACAGAACAATTGCTGACGAACCATCACACTACCAAGCACCTAGTTTATAACTTACAACATCCGGATGAGGCCCTGAAATAAAAAGGAAAACTTCAAACTTGTCACACATTACTTCCATGACCTTTGAACCTACGATCCTCCTGAAGAACAAATCTGACTTGAGAAACGGATTCCTAATCCAGATTCAGAACTCCCTTCATTAGAAGAAATCAAGCAAGTAACCGTAAACTAAACTTGAAAATAACAAAACTCAAAAGAAAACTGAAATATTGAAATTAAGAGATGAAAGCCTAACTAAAAAATGTCATGTAACTCTTGTAGATATGTGGAGAAAATTCCCTAAGACAGGAATTGCAATCTAGTTCACCCACTAATTTCAGAAAGGGAAATAACATACACTAATACCTATGGAGAAATATCCTCACTATCACTCGCGTACAAAATTCTCTCTAAAGCATTTTTCACGAGACTTGAAATCCAAACTCATCAACTTATTGGCGAATAACAGGCATGATTCATAAATGACAGGTCCTGTACAGAATAAATTCACAATCTCAAAATCATCTTGCAAATTCATAAAGCCAGGCAAACAATGCTCACTTTGGAGACTTCAGGAAAGCGGACGATTCAGTAGACCTACACACACTATTCAATATTCTAGAAGATTTCAAAGTTGACAGGAAAACAAGAGTAATAATCCGACAGACACTGACGGCCATAACTTCAATACCGTAGTTAAATTTAAGTGAACTTTTTGATCGTAATCAAATTAGCAAAGACTGCGACAAGGAGATGGGCTATCTCCAAAAATGTTCAATAGTGTCTTTGAATAACAGTCCAGGACGGGGGGGGGGCGACAAAAGAAATAAATATTGGTCGACGTCTCAAAAATAAAATTCATCCGCAGTGTCTGGCATTCGGAGATGATCAAGCTATTCTTTCTAACAATTGATAAGAGGCAGTTCAGGTCCTTGAAGGACTTCACTAAATTGCAGCTAAGACCGGACTCCAAATGTATAGACGAATCCGCTCGTCATCTAGACAGGAATCCTCTGAAGACTAAATTCGGCAAAAAAGTCATCAAGTAAATAAATTCAAACCCCACGGAGCCGTGCTCATTGAACCGTACACCACGGCCTTGATGGCAGCTGCACCAATTCAGTTTGAATCCCGCTGACAGTACCCATCCTGAGTGATTTTTCCCTGCGTTATCCACACTCCCTCCAGGCAAATGACGGGATAGTACATTACTTCACGATTGAATCGTGACGCAAACAAAGAGAGAATTTCAACATTCCAGAAGGCCTATACCTATAGATGTAATTAAAAATCAACATCTAAGACATTCTACCACAGTAATCAAACCTGAAGCTCTATATGGCTCAGAAACATTGATCATTGAAGGTAGATCTCTTAGTAAGGACATGGAGAAACAAGAAAATACAATCCTTGGTCCAGTATGCTCAGAAGGAATCGGGGAGAAACGAAAGCCTTGGGAAATTTATCAGCATTCTGAAAAGGTCACTGACACTTTCAGGAAAAGGCATTTTAAGTTTTACGGTAACTTTCTCAGAATGAAAAATTGCAGGATCTCAAAAAGATTCTCAACCTTGCTCTATCAATGAAAGTCAAGAACCAGTGGCTTAGTGAAATAGAAAATTAACTTCAAGAAATTGGAATCGCAGAAGAAATTCTATAAGATCGACCCCAGTTTAAAACAGTAATTAACAACCACCATTTTGCTGAGAAAATGAATGCAAGGACCAATATATCATGGACTGGAGAGCGGAGGTGTTAATATTATTATTAGGAAAATTAAAAGCAAACATTGCAGATTCAGATTACTATATGGTAGGGGGCCGATAACCAGGATGTTAGGCCCCTCAAAGCAAGAATTATAACCATCACTATAACTATATATGACATAATTCCTACTAATTACGGTATACAAAGATTTGTCATGCCCATCAGTAATGGTAATGGAACTAAAATACAACTTACATTCTCAGAGAATTCTTCTGGTTCACATTTGATAGATGGTTGGCCCTCCGTAATGTTGAGGAATCTAAAACACAGGATAATTAAGTAATATACTTCATCTATCAGGATACACTGTAACAAGTACAGATATAATTAAGTACAAGTTTTATCGGGCTTGTAGGCCGTGGTCCAGGCAGAATATCTCCCGAAGTTTCACCGGAAACTGCGTCCGACATTATCAAGCGGGAGGTGTCCTGTCTGGACCATGGCCAACAAGCCCGAAAAACTTGAACTTAATTATGAACGCCGGCCGTGAAAGCGTAAGCAAGTACTGGATATATTTGTCATTTACACACAGAAAAGTTTAATGGTACCGTAGGCCTATATATTCCAATACCTTTCCAGGAATTTTTCTTGTGTTTTGCTCTATACTCTTTAAATGTATGCAACCTTACATAAAATGGAATTTCTATCTACGTCAGGGCTTTGAGGATGATGAATTGGTATCTCTGTAAATGTCTACCCCTCCGGAACATTCCAGAAGTGTTTCCTTCTTAGTAACCAATAAAGAGGTGGTGGTGTTGATTGCTGCTTCAAAGGGCCTAACTATTTGGTACTGATATGGAATGAATAGCCTTATTTTGGTAAGAACCTTCCACATGAAATGTTTGCATGATCACAAATTATAAACGTCCAGGAGGTGTTTGTGTGTTTATCATATGAGCAGTGCTAGATTGTCTAAATAGGACTGGGGATTCAGAGAGACAGTGCAATTGCTGAAGCGCAGTAGGCCTACTATGTCTACATTACTCAGCATAATGTACAGACTTTCAACCCCCAGTCACTATGATACGAATTGTCAAAGCAAAGGGAAAAAATTGCACTATACTGAGCATAGATATTCCGAAGTACCTTTAGTAATGGTATCCGGAGATGTTAAAATAATAGATGTTGACTCGTCCGCTGCCATAAACCCACCCAGCCATCCCAAATAGATACACGACTTATATAGCAGAAATGAAGTCTTTTGTAGCCATCTTGCTTACTAAGTCAGGAATGCCAACCCCACGCATTTGGTACTATTTCACATCGGGTATAGAACGAGTTAACAAAAGAGCGTCGATAAAGTAATGTAATGATAAATTGCGCCAATTGTCAGTGTTTATTTATGTATTTATAATGTTTTACATACAAAAACAGACCTCACCTGGGGCTTACGCCCCAGACCCCCTTGATTGTGGTACTAGCAGTAATTTTCGACCAGGCAGTACCTAACCTAGTAGCGGACATAAATTCTATCTTATTAATGTTTTACATACAAAAACAAACCTAACCTGGGGCTTACGCCCCCAGACCCCCTTGCTTGTGGTACTAGCAGTAATTGTCCGCAATACAGTGCTTAACTTAGTGGAAATTTGTAACAATTTCAAACTTTACGTGTCATATGGTGAATTTTGTATTGGACATGTTGGTAACGTACTCAGATGTTCGTTTTTTTTGGTGTCACATGACGTATGACGTAGTGTCCAAGATGGCGTCCATAGTGAAATGAAGACAATGCTAAAAACATTATTTTAGTAAATAATCAATTAAAAGGAATAATTCCGGTGCAGCAGTGGCAATTGAGAAAGTGAAACGACTCCCAACATCTCCGAGAAAGGTTTGTCAATCATAAATACTATATTTTCAGTAATATACCTTGTTGAAAGTTACGACGACTTGGTCTCCTGTTCTGTAGTTTTAATATAAAGACTTGTAATGAAGTATTCTGCGTTTGTGGATACGTCTTACATCAAATGTTGATATAATAGGTTGAAAAGGGTCGTAAGAATTGTGCCAATTCTATTTGCCACGACTGTAAGACACATGATTTTGACGTTTGCATGCAAATTCTTGGGAGTTGAGATGAGGTAGTGCTCTTTATCTACGCTAGGGGGCAGCAGCGCCTTGTTAAGGCTACTAATAAGTTGTGTCCGCCTAGTGGTGAAAACGGTAAGCTTGTCCGCATGTGGTGAGTGTTCTTACTTGCCCAAGGAAGATGGTTCCCTTGGTAACGACTGTTAGTAATTTTGCGATGAAATAACTGAGTGTTGGGACATGATCTGTACAAGACGTAACATCATGTAGTCTACAAATATTGAGTAGCTTTCAGCTACTCATTCGGATGTCTTGCTTTGTAAAGTTCGGCGTATCTGGCTCTAACCAAATATGAATCGACATGGAATAGTTTCTCTTCAAATTAATTAATATTTTATGTAAAATGTGGCAGAAAGATGAGGTAGATTCTCGTGTACACCTGGAGTTGTATGACGGTCTGTGCTTCGGTTTGTAACGTATACATTAGTGGTCTTGTCGACGAGATAATTATTTGTTGCTTCTTTTATATGTTTATATATAGTTGTTGTGGCAACTTTAAAGAAAGCAAACATATATGTCGTAGATTTCTGTAAGAGGCCAAATGTTGTTAATTGAAGTTATGAAGATTTGGTAAAAGGTATTATGTTCCAGAGAGAAGTAAGTGGATTATTATATATTTCTGGGGTGCATGTGTATCTTGCCTAATTGAGGTCCGGGTAAATTATTTAAAGCTTTTATTTTATTAGAGTGGGAGTTCGTATTTGCTGGCATTGCGTTCGTCTTCTGTTTTTGGTTATCGGTTGTTGTGTTCTGGATAACCTTGTTATGACTGTCAGCTGTTAGATGACAAAAAGCGAATCGTGGCACCATGTTTAAAAGGGATTGACGTATTGAGATCTTGTTCCGAGTTTGCTCAGGTTAAATGGAATTATCCAAGATTTAATATATTTAGTGTCTTATGGCATTACCTATTAATTGACGGTATTAAAATATTATTGAAGATTGCTTTCCGACTTACCTGAAAGTTATACAATTATGCATATACGGAATTGTTACTCAGGCCTATTTCTTGATGTTATCGAGTCAGCTGTTAATATTTAAAGTGAAAGGATATTCGGTCCTAAGAGAAATATTTTGGGGGCCAATACAAAGTAAGTTTCATCCCACGTCAGGTACCACACCTTTTTTTATTTTATTTGAACTGCATGTATTTGTTTATTGTATTTGTATTGTAATATTTGGTTTATGAATAGAAGTGTTGTTTTAAAATATGAATCGTGTGTGTCATTTCTGGGTCTGGGATTCTGTAGACAGCTCTCAAGATAGACACCTCGGGTTATGGTTGAAAATGGTCCAGCAGTCGCTTCACCTTCACCTATTAATATTCTGTAGTAGGGGTGTGTCACTGGTAGCAGAGCGTGGTTTTACGTGTTTAACACATTAATGTCTATTTTTGAGAGTTGTTCAGAGTTAGGAACTAGAAGTGATATACCAAAAATAAATTATAATCAGTGTTATATTCTGTAAATGTTACTAATTTTTGTGTGTTTTATGTTTCATGTATACAAACCCACCTGGTAATGGAAAAACGAGTTCTCCCAAACATATATTATCTGAGGAAAGATGAATTGGGGTTCGAGATCTTGATTCGTGGAAGGATTCCACAGGGAAATAGAGTAACTGATTTGGCTGTCTTGAGGTCGTTACGTGATGCTCCTGTAATTATCCCGCCTATTAACAGCGAATATTGGGAAAATGGTAAGTCTGGTGTCATTACATCTGTTTCAAACTTGTTAAGTGATTGTGCTTCGTTGGATGGTATTATCGATTCGTCTGAATATCAAAGAAATAAATTAAGGTGGCGAGCTCTGCATTGGATATTGAGATTGGCTGATTTAATTTATGTCTGGTCAAAAGTTGAGGACGGTATTTCATTTGCAAATGAATTGTCAAGTTTGCGTGATAGGTTGGCTATTATTTACGAACGTATGTTTTCTGGTGTAACCGGTGATTATAAAAGTGAATCTTTGACGTCGTCAATAGGTGGAGGTTCTGAGAATAGTAATCGGTGTGAAGTGAATGTTGATAATAATTTGGTTGAAGATGTAGAATCTGTGTTGTCTATTAATGATTTACGAATTTATAATCCTGCTGTTATGCAGCATCGAAATGGGTCGTCTAGTCAGCCTTCGAGAAATATGTCATGTTCAGCTAGGCCTAATATTATTGACCAGGCTAATTTAAATAATGAATTCAGCTTGTCATCTAAGTCCTTATCGAGAGAAAATAGTGCGAATGCCTCAATTAATCTAACTTCTGGAATTTCTTGTTGTGTGAAGTCTGTACAAACAAGTGAAAGTCTAATTAATGTAACTGATGTTGTCGAGCATAATTTGATGAAGCATAATATGAATTTAGGAGATTCTTCTCAAGTATGTGACCCTGGAAATGTCATGGCAGATATCAATATTAGATTTGCTACGTTACCCAATCCGATTGCCTTGATTTTAAAGAATTTTCACATCTGTAATGGTACTGAGAATGATTTATTAGTGCAATTTCTTAGGAAATTTGTAGAATTAAAAGACAGTGCTGTGGTGTTTGGACTGTCCGAACGTCAAATATTTAGAATGGTGTTTCCTTGCACTTCAGGTATGCTTCGACAAATCTTAATTAATAACATGTCTGCTGGAAATTCTTTAATTAATTTTCAAATGGAAGTTTTAAATTATTTTATTACCCCGTACACCTTGTCAGACCTTCATCGAAGCTATTTATTCAGAGGACAGAGAATGGATGAAACACTGAACGATTATTTTGTGGATGTTAGGTATTATGCTAAAGTATTTGCTGTTCAGTTGTCGGAGGAGCAAATCGTTGCCTCATTAGTCGAAGGAATTAACCCCATTTATAGATTGTGTTTAACCATGTGTGCTAGGCCTAAGACTTATAAGGAGTTTTATGATCTTGTTCTTACTGCTGAGAAGTTCAAAAAGGCAGATGCTGTTCGTATGGCAAATTCATCGATACCATGTTCTTCTATTCAGGGTACCTTTGGGCAAATTGGTTCTAAGCCTGTTTTTCAGTGGACGAGTGCTGTTCAGTCTGGAGGAAGACAACCTGTTCAGGGTTTTAATAACGCTTTATTTCAGGGAGAGGTATGTCAAGATGTTGTTCCTGTTTCTGGTCCATACCATAATTTTCAGGGGCGTTCCAACCGGAGATATGCTGAGAGTGATTCATATCAAGGTAGGCGGTGCGACTTATGTGGGTCGTATAATCACCTTAGACGTTGGTGTGATGCCAGAATGAATCATAATTCCTGAAGATGTTGTGGTGATCTTGTAAGCTGTATTGTATTTTCAAAATTGTGTTTTATCTTTGGAAACCACACACATGTATGTATGTATGTATGTATGTAGGTATGTATGTATGTTCTGTATGAATTGTATTTTTGATGAGCGATGGATGGATTTGTGTGTATTGTGTATAAATGTCTCTATTTGGAATCTTCTGCATTGTGTATGACCAGAGTGACTCATTGTTTTGCGTCAAGTTGGTGTATAGGCGAAAGGTTAGAATTTTCTAAATGGCTTTTGACATTTTGTTGGTACAGAGAGGAATTTCATTTTGTGTTACAGTAATAATTTTGAATTTTCAAGATCGTGTATGACCTACATGATGCTTTAGTGCGTGCTTGTAGTAAAGTGACCTTTATTTGAATCTTCAAAATTGTATACTGGTTCTGGAAGAAGGTGGTATAATTGTGCGTTAGTGTATTGTGTTGGTATGAATGTGAATCTCTAATTTGTTCTTTAAGTTGGGGAGGGATTTTGTTATTGTTTCTTGTTTTTATGGGTAAAGTTATGTTTTATTTTAAATGTTTTCAATGGTAGCCGAGTATATAAATAGGGTCGTTAAAATATCCTTGTTCAGCTTAAGATCCTAACGTATATGGAGGTATGGGACTCAAATATTAGGTGGCATAAGCTGAATATGTATTTGATGGTAAGTATTTACTAACCATTCCGAAATAGTTTCTCCGAGTAGTGACCTTGTGCACTTATCTTTGCTTGTTGAACTGAGGAAGTAGATACTTACAGGTGAGTTGTGTGTGTCATGAAGTTAATGTGGTAATGGTCGTTGTTTCGTTGAAGTGAATTTGTTGAAATTCTTATCCGAGACAGCCTAAAGTAATTGTTTATTTAAAGGATATTTGTGGTAATGTGTCACGGTTTTAACGAACTCCTATTTATATCGTGGTGGAACATTTTGGGGATTTTTGTGGGTAGTAACTGTTTTTTTTTGTGAATTTAGAGGTTATGCAAAGATGTATGTGTGAATGTGTTGGGGTTTTCTTAGGTCTGCACGTGTGGTCAGTTGATACTTCGTTTTTTTGTTGCTTTCTTGGTCTTTCTTTCTTTTTTTCCTTGGGTTTCGAATCTGTTTATGGTTTTCTTTGGTAGATTTTTCGCTTGTAGCCTAAATGAGTTGAGACAGATGTGTGATAAGGGACTTATGCCAACATTCATTTGGGGATATTAGTTTTTTTTTAATACTAAAGAACTCATTTTTCAACTGGGATTTGCTTGCTTCACTGTAATTGTTATGAATTTGGTTTGTCAATTCTACATTTTCTTATATTGCTTTGAGTACTCATCAACACTTCTAATTGTTTATTTAAAATATGTGTAAACTTAAATATTTTGTAAAGGGTGTGGATATTCTGAGATAGGTTTTGCATTAGGAAAATTTCTGCCATATTTTGGATATATGTAATGATATTGTTTGTTTATATTGTTTAATGTCAAACGTTGTGTAAACTATTCCATGAAAACGATACTCGCCTAGTCGAATTTGGTTTCAGCTGCTATCATCGTTGATACGTCTGCGTAGAAGATTTCGGATGTACTGTGAAGACTATCTGTGGCCAGGATGGTGGAACTGTCATCTGGAAACTAAAGCGGATCTGAACTTATCCTCGAAAGAAATGATGAATTATGTATACCATGATGTATTTTTGTCTGTACTAGTTATCTGATGTATCATGTTACATGTAAGATGCAATTTTCTTGGCATGGAAAGGGATGCACCATTAGCTACGTTGACTTCTGCATGAACTATCATCGACCTGTGTGTGTAATCAAACTTGTGGTGGTGGATTTTGAACGAACTTGTGAAGAAGTGTTTATTTCTACCTCCTTATTTAATGCATGCCTAAAACTAAACCAGTTTTGAAGTGATGAATTTGGGTACTGAAGGTTGGTATTTGTTGAAGATTGGTATTGGTGCATGTACATTTTCAGTTGGACAATTTCGTTGGCTTGGTACTTTACCGGCGCCAAGTCTGAAGGGAGGGAGTCTGTGCCAATTCTATTTGCCACGACTGTAAGACACATGATTTTGACGTTTGCATGCAAATTCTTGGGAGTTGAGATGAGGTAGTGCTCTTTATCTACGCTAGGGGGCAGCAGCGCCTTGTTAAGGCTACTAATAAGTTGTGTCCGCCTAGTGGTGAAAACGGTAAGCTTGTCCGCATGTGGTGAGTGTTCTTACTTGCCCAAGGAAGATGGTTCCCTTGGTAACGACTGTTAGTAATTTTGCGATGAAATAACTGAGTGTTGGGACATGATCTGTACAAGACGTAACATCATGTAGTCTACAAATATTGAGTAGCTTTCAGCTACTCATTCGGATGTCTTGCTTTGTAAAGTTCGGCGTATCTGGCTCTAACCAAATATGAATCGACATGGAATAGTTTCTCTTCAAATTAATTAATATTTTATGTAAAATGTGGCAGAAAGATGAGGTAGATTCTCGTGTACACCTGGAGTTGTATGACGGTCTGTGCTTCGGTTTGTAACGTATACATTAGTGGTCTTGTCGACGAGATAATTATTTGTTGCTTCTTTTATATGTTTATATATAGTTGTTGTGGCAACTTTAAAGAAAGCAAACATACATGTCGTAGATTTCTGTAAGAGGCCAAATGTGGTTAATTGAAGTTATGAAGATTTGGTAAAAGGTATTATGTTCCAGAGAGAAGTAAGTGGATTATTATATATTTCTGGGGTGCATGTGTATCTTGCCTAATTGAGGTCCGGGTAAATTATTTAAAGCTTTTATTTTATTAGAGTGGGAGTTCGTATTTGCTGGCATTGCGTTCGTCTTCTGTTTTTGGTTATCGGTTGTTGTGTTCTGGATAACCTTGTTATGACTGTCAGCTGTTAGATGACAAAAAGCGAATCGTGGCACCATGTTTAAAAGGGATTGACGTATTGCGATCTTGTTCCGAGTTTGCTCAGGTTAAATGGAATTATCCAAGATTTAATATATTTAGTGTCTTATGGCATTACCTATTAATTGACGGTATTAAAATATTATTGAAGAT
The DNA here is from genome assembly GCA_946902985.2 of Meconema thalassinum. Lineage (NCBI taxonomy): Eukaryota > Metazoa > Arthropoda > Insecta > Orthoptera > Tettigoniidae > Meconema > Meconema thalassinum. The sequence goes on along the minus strand of OX336388.2, from coordinate 49,868,624 downwards.
TGCTTTCCGACTTACCTGAAAGTTATACAATTATGCATATACGGAATTGTTACTCAGGCCTATTTCTTGATGTTATCGAGTCAGCTGTTAATATTTAAAGTGAAAGGATATTCGGTCCTAAGAGAAATATTTTGGGGGCCAATACAAAGTAAGTTTCATCCCACGTCAGGTACCACACCTTTTTTTATTTTATTTGAACTGCATGTATTTGTTTATTGTATTTGTATTGTAATATTTGGTTTATGAATAGAAGTGTTGTTTTAAAATATGAATCGTGTGTGTCATTTCTGGGTCTGGGATTCTGTAGACAGCTCTCAAGATAGACACCTCGGGTTATGGTTGAAAATGGTCCAGTCGCTTCACCTTCACCTATTAATATTCTGTAGTAGGGGTGTGTCAAGAATTTTAGCACCAGGATATCCCAGCAACTTCCAGATTTCAGATGGTATGTCATCTGGTCCTGTTGATTTGTCATTTTTCATTTTACTTACAGCCTTTAATACCTCTTCTTCGGTAATTTGAGGTACAGGTCCTGCAATTGGATCGCTGGTCAATTCAGGTGAGTGTGGAAACTCTTCATTACATATTTCATTGTAGTAGCAGGGTTGATACGCGACCGGTAAAACCTTAAAAACCGGGAAAAGTCAGGGATTTTTGTTGCGGTCAGGGAAAACCGGCAAAAGTCGGGGAATTTTGTAAAAAAAAGAGAGAAAGAAGAAAAAACAAGTAGTTCCGTGAAGAACTATACAGCCTATTTTCATATATCCTACTTATGTTAATTGCCACTATCAACATACACAATTTCAGTTCGATTGCTGTAATAGATTCGTAGATATTGAGAACCGACTAAATATTTCGGATGGCGCCATGTTGGATTTTATGTAGGTCCTAGAGTTATCGTGGAAGAAGAATTGTGGAAGGAAAGAGGAAAGTGGAGAAGTGCCATAAATACCCCGACCCGGCAGGAGCTGAATAAGGGGAAATGATGATGATGATGATGATGATGATGATGAGGTGAACTTAGGTTCATAGCCCCTATGATCATTAAAAATTCAGTTTGATTGCTATAATAGATTCGTAGATATTCAGAGCCGTCTAAATATTTCGGATGGTCGCCATGTTGGATTGTTAAATGTATAGGCCATAGAGCCATGTACCATTAAAGGAACATTATTGTGTAGGTTCATTATTCAAACTTTCACTTCGATCGCATGACTACATCACAAGAAATAAAAAACTTAATTTTAAAATTCGCCCAGCTACCATCTTGAGGTTATGTAAACAAGTGAACTAAATTAGATACCAGTGCATTACAATGTGTATAAATATTTCCTGTACCAGATTTCAGTGCGTTTGGAACATAAATCGCGAGAAAGGTCTATTTAAATTTTTCAAATTTGCTTGGCCGCCATGTTCGTTTTGTAGTCAACCGGTTTTTGAAAGTCTTATAGATGGACTTCCAGTAGTGCCCTTTATCTCCGTACAAAATGTCAGGGAGATACCGCTAATAGTTTCAGAGATATAGAATGCCGGTGAAATATTTCGCACATCCGCCATCTTGTGGTTATGTAAACAATTGAACATAATGTCGGTGCATTACAATGTATATTAATATATACTGTACCAAGTTTCATTGCGTTTGGTTGGCTAAATCGCGAGAAACGTCTATTTAAAAGTCGCAACTTCGCTTGGCCGCCATGTTGGTTTTGTAGTTACCAGGTTTTCAAAGGTCACATAAGTGAACTTATAGTAGTTCCCTTTATTACCATACAAAAAGTCAGGGTAATATCGGTAATAGTTTCAGAGATATTGCATGCTGGTGAAATATTTCGCACAGCCGCCATGTTGGATTGGTGAGTCATAACAAAATTTGAAGGGCACGGTCGGGGTCGCCCGGAATATTGCTATGATTTTACCGAGTTTCATTGAAAACGCTCCGGCCGTTTAGTTTTTATTAGGGGATGGGACACACACACACAAAAGGTGATCTCATAAGCCTATTTTTTCAGAATTGAAAATAGGCTAAAAAGAAAGAAAAAAAAGAATTATTAAGGTTAACAGTTATTTTTTGGTTGGTATACTGGGGTGTCTACCAGTAACGAAAAGTAGCTAATTTTACAAACGGGTAAAGAAAGTAACGAAAAGTAGCTAATTTTTATGTCTGGATAGTTGGAGGTAACAAAAATTCGCCGCCAGGCTCGCAGATTGCGTAGGCTTCCCGTGCACAACCTCAAGGAAATGCATACTGAGGATACCTTCAGTGGTACTGTATACATAGGTTCGACATATATTTTCGGCATCAAGAAGAGAGTTTAAAGCCGGCGGTCCCATGTCATAGATTTATGGCATGTTAAAGAACCTTCCACTAATTACACCTGTGTGAACTAAGTTGTATAGGTTAAGAATGTAAACAACGCTCTTAAGTTCCCAAGTTCGTTGCCAAGAGCCGACTGCGGTGGCGTCTGGTAGCTAAGTTCTGAACTAGTAGTCGTTGACGGTGGCGTTTGGCGGCAAAAGTAGGAACTATATGAAAAATTCAAAAGTCTGCAGTCCTTATTTGAATTAAAAAAAAAACAGTTTACACACACTAATACAGGCATCACAATTAACACCAGTTATCAGACAGATTCTACACATACCCAAAGTACACGGGGCAACATGACCGCGTTGTTGCAGCTCCTAAACTTAAGAACCAACCAAGAGAGTTTAATTTTGTGTGAAATGTTTTTCTGTATTATTCGGAAACCTGACTTTTTGCGAGATGTTTATTCGCGATAACTTCCGAAACTCAACAGAAACCTCTCATTTCTGATATTGACCTCTAAATTTGGATATCTCAAATTGAAGTCCAGAAATAATGCGATATAATTTATTGGCGCGATCTTGTGAAATGATACAGTTTCGAAAGAAAATCTCAAAAATGCTCCGAAATACATAGACATCTATCCGTCTCGTAAATTTGTGACAACCAGTTTGGTTAGTTGGAAACTCCGTTAGAGGCTATGTGAATCTCATCAAACGGACCGAGATCGACGCCAGTTGCGTAAAAGTCATAAAACCCGTGCCCGGTTGTGACCTTGTGTCCACGAGGACTGCGGGAATCCTGGCAAAGGTGGTTGGGACCCCATCGCGAAACATTCCGAACCCAGCTCGCCACTTTTCCATTACCGTACACTTAAAAGTGTGCATCAACCCACTTAGAAATAACAGACTACGTATCATCGCGATACTCAGTTCTTCTCGTGATTCACCGTGAACTTCCAACCAAGGCATAGGGACAGCGGGAATCACGGCGCCGGCCATACAACATGTCCATAACTGCTCGTGAATTTTAACCATGCCCCAGCTCGAGCTTTCCTCCGCCATTCTACCAGGACAGATAGGCAGACAATCGTTGAACGGCGGGTGCGGTGCCGATTGCATAATATCGCGTTCTCAGTGCCCAACCGCGAGGACATGAATGTCGTAAAACGACCGAGAGCGGCGGCGATTGCGATACATCGCGATATTTTTCCGCATTCGATGAGGGGTACAACTGGCTTCATGTCAAACGGACAGCAAGCGGCTCCGATTGCGTAATAATACTACATTTTTCCGTGCCCAGCCTCAAGGACAATAGAAATCTCGTCGAACGACTAAAAGTGGCACCGATTATTTAAATCGCGATTTTTCTCAGTGTTAGATGGTGAAAACTGCAAATCGCGTCAAACGGCTGAGATCAGCGCCGATCGTGTAACGTCTCAATATTTTTCCGTACTTGACTGCGAAGACACAATTCGGTGACGATCACGTAATATCGCATATATTTCGTGATCTTCCGCGGGGACAAAGGAAATCTCCCCAAACGGTCAAGATCAGAGCTACTTCTTGGTAATCATAACTTCTTGTACACAAGACGGCATATTAACTGAAACGACTCATTTGATATTAAATATCTAATGTTAGAATAAAATGTATCAGTTGACAGTTTCTAGATACTTTTATTGTGATTGTCTAGAAAGTAAGAATTGGTAATTGATTACTTTCTTCATAGTAATGAACGTTATTTATTACAGTAAGGAAGTTGCTTTTTTTGTGTTTTTGTTTTGATTTCATACTTTTAAAGAAACTCGTTAACTTAAACAGATAACTACGTATACACGGTGTCTACCGGTAAGGAAAGTAACGAATTTTACATACGGGTAACGGAAATTTTCCGAAGGCGGATTGAATCATTTAAACTCTCGCCTCTAGGCTCAGAGATTGCGATGGAGCGGGTTTCACACAAGCGGCGCCGATTTCATAAGCAATATTTCCCCGTGCCCGACCTCGAAGAAATGCATACTGAGGATACCCTGAGTGGTATACATCGTTCAGCGTATATTTTCGGCATCAAGATGACCTTTTAGTTTTGTCTGAAATATGTCTGTGTTATTAGATAACGAGACGTTTATTCGCGAAAACTTCTGAAATTAATCTGAAACCTCGTATTTATTTGGAGACTATGTCAAATTGAAGTCCAAAAATAACGCAAATAAATTTAATGTCGCAATCTTGCGAAATCTTAGTCTACCGTTTTGAAAAAGGATTTTGAAAAAGCTGCGAAATACGTAGGCTATAACTTATTTTAAAAATCTGTCTCGTAAATTTGCGACATCCAGTATGGTTAATTCGAAATTTCGTTATATCTCGATTTTTCCTTCGAACTTTGGTTCCATCAGATATATTATAATCTAGCCGGTTATTTCGAAAACTTGTATAGGCCTAACTTGTATAATTCGTGATTCGCATTCGAAAGAAAACGTGTCCTCTAGTCGTATTATTCGTGCAATCCTCTCAGAATAATTCTTAATATTTGATACCTACTTCGAACATTCATACTCAAGACGGCCGTCTGACCGCACGACTTGCCTGCGGGAATCTCTTCAAATGGACCGAGATCGACGTCAATAGGGTAAAATCATAAATCCCGTCCCCTATCGTGAACTTGTGACTATGAGGACTGCGGGAATCCCATCAAAGATGATTGGGCACCAATCACGAAACATTCCGAAACCTACTCGCCACTTTTCCCATGATCGTATACTTAAAAGCGTACCTAAGGTAAATGTCGTCCCTGTGGTTAATGAGTTTGCTAAACTTTGCTCTGGAAAATCGGGAAAAGTCAGGGAAATAAACGACTCTGCGGTCAGGGAATTTCTTAAAATTTGGTCTGGAAAACCGGGAAAAGTCAGGGAAATTTGAAACTCTGAGTAGTCATGCCATCGATGTAGTATGGCGGTTGGATCCCAAAGAGGCTGGTGGCTCGCATCTTTAATCTGGAGTACTTGCCCAATATCCTCCGTTGCTCGATGGCGGGATCTTGCAAGGAGATAGTGATGTAAAATACCCAGGTATTTATAAACCGGGGTAAATACCCAGGGTATATACCCGGGTAAATACCCAATTTGGGTAAATACCCGGGTATTTTAGATTTTTCATTAAAATCCTGTGTCGTGGTATGTTGAACCTTAAACTATGCAAACTATTCTACATTAACTTTTTAGAAATATAACAACATTAGATAGTTAATAAAATTAAATTTAATTAGAATTGGGACTTAAAAACAGAATTAGAATTGGGAATTAGATCAGGATATAAAATTCAATAGTTATAACCTTAAAAACTCAGGGTTAGAATTGACCTAGACTTTTTTTTTGCAAACATTGAGATAAAAGTTGGGGGAAATTTATTCAGAGCATTGGCCAAGTTCTACAAAAGATGTAACGTACAGTTTTCATAACAGTTTGTAAAATCATCTCTACTCAGTATAAAACTAAGTCCCCGATTCTTGGATGTCTCGGGTAATCTCGAGAACCTCTGGATATATTTTCATGCGGTTTTCACAGTTCTGTAAAGGATATCTCGAGGATGATTTCTGTAGAAAATAATGTATTTATGATGAAAGGAAGCAGAGCAGTAACGATTTCAGTGAAAAAATAAACCAAAAAACCTGGCATCCGAGCCCTTTTTAAGTTTATTTTGGGCTAACCGTTACACATCTAAATACTATGAGTGTAAGAATTGTTCAGTATGAAAAGTTCTACATAAAATCCAGGAGAGCATATCTCTATCTTCAATACATCGCTCACGATAAGTATTTTTAAGTTTTAATTTCTTCCAACCATGTCCATTCTAATATTGAGGCAACAGTTTACGAGCTAGTTAAGGGCGAGTCTTATCACCCCTGTTACAGCCTAACTAGCGGGCGAACCTATTACCCCAGATACAGCCAGCAGCAAATCGTCGAGTCGTGTTGAGTTAAGACTTCAGAGAAGGTTGGTTGTGTTTGGAGTTTCCCTGGAAGTTCATCTCGGTTTTTCTTCATTTCGCCTGTGAACTTTCCGTTCCGCAAAATACACAGTGAATTTAAGATTGGACGGAAGGGGGATTTGTGTTTCATGCACCTCGCCATTCTTAAATTACGTCTGACAAGAATTCGTTATAATTAATGGTCCAGTCAGTGATGTTAAGCCATCATGCCGAGACGTAAAACGGATATAGGTCATAGTTCATTGACATCGCAAAATAAAAAAAGTTCTTATCACGTACCAATGAAACAGAGCAACAAATAATTTCTAGATTGCCACAAGAGAAAGAAAGACTTCGTTCTCGGCACCTTCAAACCGTTGCTCAAGAAGAACACCGTCTGAAACACGATCAGAAACAAGCTTATATCACTAAGAAGGATGGTAAGATATTTTTTCTCGATGCCCCTGTAGACACAGGCCGAACGTTCTTGATTTGTGTGTTGCTCGCCAAAGTGAGGTCTGGTGGTAATATTGCTCTTGCCGTCGCATCATCTGGAATTGCAGCCACTCTTTTGGAAGGAGGAAGAACAGCACATGCAACATGTAAACTTCCTTTGAAAGTCAGCAGTAATGATGGAAATGTATGTAATATTTCAAAACAATGTAACACTGCCAGTTTAATCCAAAATTGTTCTTTAGTTGTATGGGATGAGGCTACAATGTCGCACAAAACTTCCGTTGAAGCTGTAGACAGGACCTTGCGTGATCTAGGGAATCGGAACACACCTATGGGTGGCTGCACAGTTTTGTTCGCCGGAGATTTTCGTCAAATCTTACCAGTTGTTACCAGAGGAACGAGAGCCGACGAAGTGAACGCTTCATTAAAAATATCTTACATCTGGCCAGATATAACCAATTGGGACTCAAAACTAACATGAGAGTAGGCTACTCTTATCTTCAGAAGATAATAGTTTGTTTGCTAATTTGTTACTTAGTGTCGGAAATGGAGATTTACCGTTCATTGACGGGAAAATTACCCTCAGTGACTATTTCTGTGCTTTAGTAAGCAGTATTTAAGAATTGATTGATAGCGTTTATCCTCAAATCCATGGCCTATCTAACAAGTCTCATTTTTGGTTTAAAGAAAGAGCAATATTATCGCCGACAAACGAACAAGTTTTGAAAACTAATCACTTGGTGTTCTCCAAATTCACTGCCCAGTAGGCGAAACACAGTAGTCGATAGTGAAGAAGCTGTTCATTACCCTACAGAATTCCTAAATTCGTTATTTCCTTCTGGCTTGCCACCACACAAGCTTATTTTAAAAGTAGGAGTGCCTATTATATTGCTACGTAATTTACAACCACCAAAGTTATGCAATGGGACACGATTGGTAGTGAAAACTTTGAAATACTGTTTCATTGAATCAACTATCTTAACTAGCAGTGGTACAGGAGAAAAAGTCTTAGTACACAGAATCCCTATGATTCCTTCAGATTTGCCTTATCGTTTCAAATGAGTGCAATTTCCAGTAAGAGTCTGCTTTGGCAGGACTATAAACAAAGCACAGGATCAGACACTGAGCGTGACTGGAGTTGATCTTAATGGAGAATGTTTTTCTCATGGACAGCTTTACGTGGCTCTATCGCTTGTTACATCAAACCGAAATCTTTTCGTGTTTACTGCTGGAGGGAACACGACTAATGTCGTATACAAGGATATCTTATAAGACCTCCGTTAGAAGTAGCCTATCACCTTGCATTCATAACTGTTCCCGGGCGAAGCCGGGGTGGTTTGCTAGTTCATATATAAAAAATAAATAATCAAATAACCAAAAAGGCTAGTAAATAGAATAGAAAATGAGAGGGAAGTACAGTGTCAGTTTAAATTTTGGGTAGGATGAGCTGAACATTGTTGCCAACCCAAATGTTTGCTGGCATACATCTTCACCCATTATAGAGCCCACAAAAACTTCCTGACATGCATTTGTGTTATTTAGAGTATGATTTAAAAAAATATTCCTTTAATATTTAAAATTGAATGAAAAATAACTTGAAAGCACTTTTACTAAGCATATTTTTTTCAAATGTCCTTTCTATTGAATATATTTTATTACCTTTTGAGTTTTGGCATACACTTTCAATTAATATGCAAATAGCTTACTCTTATTACTACAAAAGTAGCTTTTCCCTCCCACATCATTGTTGCTCATTTCCAGTATTGTAATAAAACTCGACCTTCTCAATATCTTGGTATTTATTAAAAATTTAAAACACAAAACAACCAAAAGTTTTATTCAATATTTTACTTTAAGGAAAAACAAAACTGATTAAAGACAAGGTTACAAAACATAACATATGTATACCCAAAAATACCTGGACATCCAATTTCCTTTTTTAGTTTTTTTTAATTTTGAAGGATCAATATTGTTCCTGATTTCAATTTAAGGCATCAAATACCTGTATTTCAGTCCTTGTTTGTCCAACACTTCATCAACACATCAGAAAGAAAGTGTTGTACAAAGCTAAAAAACTGAAAATAACCCCCATTTTGGGTATTTAAAAGGCCACTGGGTAAATACCCGGGTAAATACCCAATTTATATTTACCTTCCCATTGGGTATTTACCCGTCCCACATCACTACAAGGAGGTAGATCTTTTTAGCACCTTCTGACGTATCAAGTTGGTTATACAGTTCCTGATAATGGTGGCTTTTCACTCTGGCAACAGCGTGTTTTGCAACAGATTTCAGCATCTTGTACTGATGTAGATCATCACTCAGCCTTGTTTGGCGCCAAGTTTTGAAAGCTTGCTTCTTTGCTTTGATGGTCATTTGAACGTCTTCGTTCCACCACTAGGTCTCTTTATCAATACGTTTTCCCTCCTTCGTTATTCCGAGGGTTTTAGTTGCTATTGTGTGTACCTGGTTTGTGATTTCTCTCCAAATGGCCTCTGCTGGTTGATTCGTGTCTATAGTAAGTGTATTGAGCCTTGATGCTAATTCTTCCTTCTTCTCATCAAGCTTCCACCACTTAATCCTCTGTGGACCATTTTTGTGAGGTTGGACTGTTCTGATTTTCCCAATTCGCATGTCTAGAACTAGTAATTTATGTTGTGGTGCAATATTCTCAGATGGGATTACCTTAGCATCTCTTGTCAGTTTAAGATCGTGCCTTAGTATCAGCCAGTAGTCAATCTGAGTGGAGTATTCACCACTGGTGTAAGTGATAAGATGTGTAGGTCTCTTCCTGAAGAAAGTGTTGACAAGGACTAAGTCATGAGCTACAGCAAAGTCCAAAATCTTGCACCCATCTTCATTTCTCACTCCAAATCCTTGACCACCATGACACTGCGCATATCCATCTCTAGTTTTTCCCACATGACCATTGAGGTCTCCACCAAGAAAAATATATTCTTCTGGAGCTATCTCCTGAACGTGAACACTCAGTTTCTCCCAAAAGTCTTCCTTTTCAGTTTCAGGGCATCCAGTTTGGGGAGCATAGCAGGAGATTACTCGCAAAGTTAATGTGGTCGTGTCAACCTTAACTGACATAATGCGCTCTGATATTCGATAGTACAGAAGTTATTACGTATAATTTACCGCAAGATAAAAAGTGCAGGCTAGACCTGGCAGTGTAGAATATGGACACCCAGTATATGGCTGTCTGTCAAAGAGTTAAATAATAATTTGAATAATTGAATGATTTGGTAGAAATTAATAATAAATGAATTAAATACTAGGCGAAACAAAGATCTTTACGGCCAAGCAGAAAAAATCACACATACCACACGGAAGAGAAGATTGAAGTTCTATGGACACCTTACGAGAATGAGCGATAGTCGACTAACGAAGATCTTTTAATTACATCACCAAGATAAAAGCGACTGCAAAATGGGTAGATGAAATAAGAAAGGATATGGAGGAAGTTGGGGTCAGTCCAAATTAGATCTGGACTAGAGAGGTGTTTCGAGGTAGGATTGATGCATTCAAGGGGTTCCAGGAAAAGCAAAGGAGAAGAGCCAAGAACATCTGGTCGGAAGGAAGGAAGAGAATCCACAGTGAAAGGATGAAGAGTTTCTGGGAGCAGAAAAAAGGACTAATCAGCAAGTCAATTGTTTCCCGTGGTCCAAAGTAGGCCAAAATCGAACAAAGAAGAAAAAGAATTAAATACTATTTATAGCAATTATTTTGGAAATTCTTGAGCTGCACAGTAATTATTAATGAATTGTATACAACGAAACTGATGATTTAAGTGATGGCAGCTGATGACCAGTGATCGGTTTGTTGCATAGGGGGCATTATAAAGTGAGTGCTGTAAATAGCAGTGGTTAGCAAAGATTGTACAGATTTTGTGTGTGTGTCAACAATATGTTGTGTTGTTGATTGCCACAGATTAGCTAGAATGTTGGTAGAGGTTAGGAACAGGGTCTTATTATTGTGTTCAGTTGTTCCTCGAAGTCAACGTTGGTGAACCAGGCCTTGACCAATACAGCAATATTGGATTATCGTGCTGTTCAAGTATTCTATGTGGGGTTATTTTGATGTTCATTTGTCTTTTTTAACTCTTTATAGGTCTGTACATTAACCACCTGCTATAGGGCAATTTATATTGTAAAACAAACAGGCGCATGAAACTTTCACCCATATTTCAACAACTTATCTTTTGGTGGTGTAAATATTCCTGAATACCATGGCTTCTAGGGGACACGAAGATCCCGCAATTAAAGTATAATATACTCACTGTCACTCAGAAGGCTTCTATGGGACACAAAGATCCCACTATAAAGTATAATATACCCACTATCACTCAGAAGGCTTCTATGGGTCACGAACATCCCGCTATTAAAGTATAATATACTCACTGTCACTCAGAAGGCTTCTATGGGACACGAAGATGCCGCTATTAAAATATAATATACTCGCTGTCACTCAGAGGCTTCTATGGGACACGAAGATCCCACTATTAAAGTGTAATATACTCACTGTCACAAAGAAGGCTTCTATGGGATACGAAGATCCCTCTATTAGAGTATAATATACTCGCTGTCACTCATAAGGCTAGTATGGGACACGAAGATCCCGCTATTAAAGTATAATACACACTGTCACTCAGAAGGCTTCTATGGGAAACAAAGATCCCACTATTAAAGTATAATATACTCACTATCACTCATAAGGCTTCTATGGGACACGATGATCCCGCTATTAGAAGTATAATATACTCACTGTCACTCAGAAGGCTTCTATGGGACACAAAGATCCCACTATTAAAGTATAATATACTCACTATCACTCAGAAGGCTTCTATGGGTCACGAACATCCCGCTATTAAAGTATAATATACTCACTGTCACTCAGAAGGCTTCTATGGGACACGAAGATACCGCTATTAAAGTGTAATATACTCACTGTCACAAAGAAGGCTTCTATGGGACACGAAGATCCCGCTATTAAAATATAATATACTCGCTATCACTCATAAGGCTTGTATGGGACACGAAGATCCCGCTATTAAAGTATAATACACACTGTCACTCAGAAGGCTTCTATGGGACACGAATATCCCGCTATTGAAGTATAATATACTCACTGTCACTCAGAAGGCTTCTATGGGACACGAAGATGCCGCTATTAAAATATAATATACTCGCTATCACTCATAAGGCTTGTATGGGACACGAAGATCCCGCTATTAAAGTATAATACACACTGTCACTCAGAAGGCTTCTATGGGACACGAATATCCCGCTATTGAAGTATAATATACTCACTGTCACTCAGCAGGCTTCTATGGGACACGAAGATGCCGCTATTAAAATATAATATACTCACTGTCACTCGGAAGGCTTCTATGGGACACGAAAATCCCGCTATTAAAAGTATAAGATACCCACTGTCACTCAGAAGGCTTCTACAGGACACGAAGATCCCGCTATTAAAGTATAATATACTCACTGTCACTCAAAAGGCTTCTATGGGACACGAAGATCCCGCTATTAAAATATAATATACTCACTGTCACTCAGAAGGCTTCTATGGGACACGAAGATCCCGCTATTGAAATATAACATACTCACTGTCACTCAGAAGGCTTCTATGGGACTCGAAGATCCCGCTATTAAAAGTATAATATACTCACTGTCACTCGGAATGCTTCTATTGGACACGAACATCCCGCTATTAAAAGTATAATATACTCACTGTCACTCAGAAGGCTTCTATGGGACACGAAGATCCCGCTATTAGAAGTACGAGGCACATCCAGAAAGTGAGTTCCGTTTGGTAATAACATTAAATTGTGTACAGATACAGAAAAATTATTTATTGCACAAAATTCTACAACCCTTAAGCTACTTTTCCACATAACTGCCGAAATGTTGCAGGCATTTGTCGTAGCGTGGCACGAGTTTTTGTATACCTTCTTCATAGACGTGTGCCGCCTGTGTCTTCAACTAGTTGTACGTTCCACTGCAGAGCAGTTCCGCATATGCGCGGTAGACGCTCTGTATCAAGGAGAAGAAACGTGCGCCATTTGGAGAGCGCTGTCAGCCGCGTACGCGTTGTTGTGCATGTTTACTCGTACAATGTCGGTGTTGATTGAAAATCCCGCTGCTAGTGGGATGAGATCTGTGATTCGTTTTCTGAATGCTAGGAGAGTGAAACCAATTGAAATTTATCGGCAAATTTGCGAAGTGTATGGACAAAATGCGATGAGTGATTCAATGGTGAGAAGATAGGTCCGACAGTTCAATGAAGGACGTAGTGAAGTGTGGAAAGGGGTGATTGAATAGCACCCCAACTGGGAAAAGGGGGATTAGGATTCGGGCACACAGTGAAATTTAAATAGAGTGACGAGGAAGAGACCAAACATTGATAACCAAGGTTCAATACATTTATTTGATTTTTGAAGCAATAACAAACATTTTCATTTAGAATAATAATTAAAGGAAGGTAATAAAAAATGCAATGTTTCTCCAGGAAACTCAGAATAAATAGGAATTACAATAAAAATGCATAAAAAGGCCATATAAAAGGCGATTAATAAAGTATTTTCAAGAAAAATTCCAAAAACCAAGCAAGAAGCAAGAAAAAGGCTTAGCCTTGAAGAATGTATAAACCAAGTGAAGGAAGTTCACGTTACCAATGATTTGATACTTTTATACTTAGTATTTGGCCCGCAGGAAGCGGGTTGTAATCCAAACAAAGGCTTCCTCTAAGATGTCTCGGCATGCCTTCCGAGAAAGACAGATGGTGGCTCCATTGGCGAATTGTACCCCGCAGGAACAGACCTCTTGGTAATGATCTGTCTGGCGGATTACAAGCAATTATAGTTTCTCATCGCCGAGTTGTAGTGAGCTAGCGGGCTGACTTAGTTGCTGAGGTGAAGGTCGTTGACTCATGCCTCGCCTAGCATGACAGAGTCCGAGCGATGAAGCATGCCACTTGGCAAGTTTCCAGCCACACAATGTTTACTAACAGGGCCTTCCCAAGAAGGGCCTTGTTGTGGAACGGCAGGCAGCCGTGGTCAGACTGGTTCAGGCAGGTAGATGTAGACTCGGCCGCAGGACGGCGAAGCGGAGAATTTATAGTGGAAATGACGACAGCGCGCCGAACATTCCAGAATGAAGGAGGGGTGTCAAACAGCCAATCAACGCACAGCCCCAAGCACATTGCGAAGGTTGCCGCTGAGATGAGCACAGTACCTCATGAAAAAGTGTGACAGTATGGTGCGTCTAGAAAGACACTTCAGAAAAAAGGTGAGTTGACAAGAATAATAAAGAACAACAATTCAGATGAAACATAAGTTAAATAAATAAATAAATAAATAATCAGAACACCGCGTTCATACTGCAATTATAAAGGAAAAAATAATGGGGCAGAAATTGAACGTGTTTTTCACACCATAAGGGAAACATAGCCGACAAAAAACATTCGCAAAAGCGAACATGCTGGGAGGGGCGAGAAAAAATTGCAGTAAGAAAGCGCAGGAGTTAGGCCTCGCGTGGCAAAGGAGCAATCATGGTGATTGGCCTAAGAAAATGACCAGCAGAAGTCTGCAGCTTTACCACGCGAACCCTACCATCTCTGCCAGGAAAGCACTCAACAACCCTACCCAAATTCCAGACAAGAGGAGGACTAGGGTCTTTCAAAAGCACCAAGTCCCCCACCTGAAGGTTAGAGCAGGAAACAAGCCATTTACCACGCTGCTGAAGCAAACCGAGGTATTCCAACCTCCAGCGGCGCCAAAAATTATTGCGCAAACTTTCAATTTTGCGCCAAGAAATGGCTAAAGAAGATTGAGAATTAGAATATAACAAAGGTGGAGAGGCAGTCAACGGACCACCGATAAGAAAATGGCCTGGCGTTAATGGCAGAAGATCTGAAGGATCATTAGATAAGGGTGATAAAGGACGAGAATTAATTATGCCCTCAATAGAAATGATTAAGGAATTAAACTCTTCATGAGAAAGGGGGGTGTGGCCACAAACACGTCTAAGGTGCTTCTTGGTGAGTTTCACACAAGACTCCCACCTCCCACCTTGATGAGGTGCATAAGGGGGGATGAAGTGCCACTTGAAATTTCTCTGGTGAGCATAATCAGTAATCCTTTCCAGCGCTGAATTTTGAGTAAGAGCTCTCTTAATTTGCTCAGAAGCTCCGATAAAATTTTTAGCATTGTCTGAGAATACTTCTGAAGGAAGACCTCTGCGAGCAGAAAATCTGGCAAAAGCTGCCAAAAAGTAAGCAGTAGAGGCGTTGGTAACTAGTTCTAAGTGAACTGCTCCGGTGACCATACATACAAACAGCGAAATATAGAGTTTTCCAAAAATACATTTTTTGGCCTCAGGAGAATTTCTTTTGTAAACAAAAGGCCCGGAATAATCCACCCCCGTAAAGGTAAAGGGTCTAGCAGGCGCGGATCTAAAGTTGGGAAGATCACCCATGAGCTGAGTGGTAACTTTAGGGTTGGATTTAAAACATGGAATGCACTTCCGGATAACAGAGGTAACTTCATGGACTCCGTTTATGGGCCAATACCTTTCACGAATGATAGAAAGTAATGTACGAGTACCAGCATGAAAATGCTGGTAATGATACTGACGAATGATTAAGGAAGTGACATGATGCCATTGTTCAAGGTTAGACAATTGTTGAATTTTGGACACTCTATTAGCTACAAACACCTGCCAATGCGAGGGAGGTTTGGCAATCCATGCCAACGTGATGGCTGAGTCACTCCAAAAGTAAGTTTTAATAAATCGGATTTTCAAAGATTGACGGATTTTGACCGATAATTCAACCGCCAGAAGAGCAGCACAAAGTTCCAGTCGTGGCAAGGATAAAGATTTAAGAGGGGCCACCTTCGACTTAGCGCAAATTAAATTGGAAAAGAAATATGACTGGACAAAATTACAGCAAACAATATACGCACAACATCCATAAGCTTTCAATGAGCTATCGGCAAAGATGTGAAGTTCATATCCTCCACAGGAGGGAAAGGGAATAATCACTCGCGGGATAATAACATTAGAGAGATCTTCCAAACTATTTCTATAAGAAATCCAATTTTTTTGCAACTCTGAAGGAACTGGTTCATCCCAACCAGTTTTCAAGGACCAAAGGTCTTGCATGAAAAGCTTTGTGTGACGATGATTGGCGCCAAAAATTGGAGAGGATCAAATATCTTTGCAATCTCAGACAAAATTTGCCGCTTAGTTTGCGGTTTGATGTCACTGAGATTAATTTTGAAAAAGAAAAAATCCTTTTTAGGACTCCAATAGATGCCTAGAGTTTTGATAGAATTATTTTCATGAAGAAGCTCTACTGAGTCGTTATAGACTGAAGTTAATGGAAATTTAGAAAGAAATTCTTCCGAATTAGAGTTCCACTTGCACAAGGAAAATCCGCCTCCCAAAAGCAAAGCTGTCAAATCCTTAGAGACTTGCAGTGCTTCAGATACTGACTCAAATGAATGAAGAAAATCGTCAACGTAGAATGATGATTTTAACACTTCAGAAGCCTTAGGAGAATACAACGGGCCATCCTGTTCAGCAAGTAATTTCAACGTACGTATGGCTAAAAAAGCAGAAGGCTTTAGTCCATAGGTTAATGTTTTTAGCCGAAAAATCTTGACGGGTTTAGTAGGCTCGTCGCGCCGAAGAATTCTCTGAAGGTCGCGCTGTTGTTGATCGACCAAAATCTGTCTATACATCTGCTTGATATCAGATATCACTGCGATAGGGAACAAGCGAAAATTCATTAAAACAGAAGAAATGTCAGATTGAATAGGAGGGTCTGATAATAATGTGTCATTCAGAGAAGTTCCATTGGCATCCAATGCAGAGCCATTAAAGACCACTCTTATGTTTTCCATTAAAATTTCATTCTTCCAAACAGGATGATGATTGAGGTAAATGACTTCAGATGGGGTATAAGAAGCATCATCTTTCTTGGTAACAATCTCCATGTGATCGAGTGCCTCATATTCCTCCATAAATGTGGAGTATTGAGTTTTAACAACAGGGTCACGTTTAAATTTTCTTTCCACAGCATAGAGTGCTCTAAGAGCCCTAGGGTGTGTTTCAAATAAAAGAGGTGGATTATCCATTCGGGGCATTGTTACGACAAATCTACCCTCTGAATTGCGTTTGGTTGTTTCGCGAAACAGTTTTTCACACATTTCATTTTCAACTGAGGAAGGTGAAACTGAATCTATAGTTTCGATTTTCCAAAATCTTTCTAAGTTGTAATCGAGACTTGTATTGACAAAATGACATTGTGAGAAATTTTGAAACGACTTACGAGGGACCTGACCCGTTACTAACCAACCTAGCTTGGTATGATGAACAAACACTCCTGGTGATATTTTAACCTTAGAGCTAAGGAGACATTGCCAAAATACTTGGGCACTGAGAAGTATGTCTACTGGAGCGCTCGTATTAAATGTTGGATCTGCCAACTGAATGTTATGAGGAAATTGCCAATTTCTAATTTCAAAAGAAGTACTAGGGGTATTACTGCCAATAGTATCAATGGCAAGACAATTCAACTGAAATGTTGTGTTACAATTAACAGCATCTTTGATGTGAACACGAACAAAATGCAAAGATTTAACATTGCTATTGTTAATACCGGTAACCTGAATTAATGTAGGTTGCTTGGGAAGACCAAGTTTCTTAATGAGACGCTCACTTATGAAGTCATGGGTGGCGGCATTATCCAATAAAGCACGTGCTTCAAACCATCTACCAGAGGAATCTTGAACTTTTAATAACACGGTTGATAGTAGCACCTGGGAACTACGAATAGAGCTAGAGCTCTGAGTATAAGATTGCGCATTGGCTCCTGGGGATGTATCTTTAGAACATCCAGGGGAAGGAGCCTGACGTGGCTTTTCAAACCTATGAAGCAAGGTATGATGTTGAGCCTTGCAATGGGAGCAAGTATTTTTAGATACGCAATCAGGCACCATATGCCTAGTTGACAGACAGTTGTAGCAATATCTTTTTTGAGCTATTAATTTGCGTCTTTCGTCGGTAGAAAGGACTTTAAAGGCAACGCAGGAATATAACCTGTGAGGCGCTTTACAGAGAATACAATCTGTTGAATTATGTTGAACGGTAAAGACAGCAGATTTGTTTATTTTAGTACCGACTGGCTTCACAACATTAGATTTGTTATCTGCACTTCCTGACATATGACAGGCTACGGCTGATAAAACCTGACATCTATTATTTATAAACGTAAGCAATGAGCCATAGGTATATGAAGTGTCATTTGTTAGTTCCCTCTCCCATGCCTTTAAGGTTGATGAATCAAATTTAGAAGTAACCAAGTGAACTAAGAATAGATCCCAATGCTCGACCGGTTGATTCAACCGTGCCAATGCTCTGACGTGTAGTTGGACCGTGTCACTTAAGGCTCGCAGTGTTGACAAGCTGTCAGCTCGCAATGCGGGCAGGTTAAATAAGGCTTGAATATGCCTCTGTAGGCATAATTTTTCGTTGCCATAACGGCCTTTAAGAAGCTCTATAGCAATGTTATAGTTTTCTCCTGTTAAGGGGAGTTCTCTTATAAGTTGAAGGGGTGGTCCCTGCAAAATGGATTTTAAGTAATGAAATTTCTGAATTTCTGGAAGTGTGGCATTATCATGTACTAATGAACTGAACAATTCAAAGAATGATTGCCACATCTCTTCCTTTCCTGAAAAATGCGGAATTTCAATTTTAGGTAGCAATGGTTTGATACCATTCCCATGGTCGCTAATTCTTCCTTGAGTTTCCTCTACCTTCAACGCCAGGGTCAAAGTCCTAACTAATGCCACAGCCTGAGCGTGTGTATCAAAGTAATTACTCTCTACTTCTTCCCTATCTGATTGATGTTCTGGACTTTTGATTTCAATTTCAAGTTGCACGAGATCATATTTCTCGTACGCCTGTTCAAAAGCTTTTAAACGCTGAGATATAATATCAAGGTTTTGTTCCTCTTTCGGTAGAGTAGCTAAATATTTTTGAAAACGGGTGAGTTGACCTTTGTAGGCCGCCCGAGAGTTTAACAGTTTATCATCTATTATTACTGGCATGGCTGGGAAGTTGGAATAACTCACTTACCAAAGCTGCTTGCGGCACCAGACAGACCTGCTTTCCAGAAAGAAACCAGTTGTGTAATATGCTGGGATTGTTTCCGCTTTCCCGCAGATCTCCTGCGCTAGCCACGATGTACTGAAATGTATAAGACAAATATTAGATTGCACAAGTTTTTTTTTTTTTTTTTTTTTTTGAGAATAGAATTTATGGTCTCAGAATGAAGGTTCTGGGTTCGATCCGGGGTTGAGGTACCATGGAAAGGGGTGATTGAATAGCACCCCAACTGGGAAAAGGGGGATTAGGATTCGGGCACACAGTGAAATTTAAATAGAGTGACGAGGAAGAGACCAAACATTGATAACCAAGGTTCAATACATTTATTTGATTTTTGAAGCAATAACAAACATTTTCATTTAGAATAATAATTAAAGGAAGGTAATAAAAAATGCAATGTTTCTCCAGGAAACTCAGAATAAATAGGAATTACAATAAAAATGCATAAAAAGGCCATATAAAAGGCGATTAATAAAGTATTTTCAAGAAAAATTCCAAAAACCAAGCAAGAAGCAAGAAAAAGGCTTAGCCTTGAAGAATGTATAAACCAAGTGAAGGAAGTTCACGTTACCAATGATTTGATACTTTTATACTTAGTATTTGGCCCGCAGGAAGCGGGTTGTAATCCAAACAAAGGCTTCCTCTAAGATGTCTCGGCATGCCTTCCGAGAAAGACAGATGGTGGCTCCATTGGCGAATTGTACCCCGCAGGAACAGACCTCTTGGTAATGATCTGTCTGGCGGAATACAAGCAATTATAGTTTCTCATCGCCGAGTTGTAGTGAGCTAGCGGGCTGACTTAGTTGCTGAGGTGAAGGTCGTTGACTCATGCCTCGCCTAGCATGACAGAGTCCGAGCGATGAAGCATGCCACTTGGCAAGGTTCCAGCCACACAATGTTTACTAACAGGGCCTTCCCAAGAAGGGCCTTGTTGTGGAACGGCAGGCAGCCGTGGTCAGACTGGTTCAGGCAGGTAGATGTAGACTCGGCCGCAGGACGGCGAAGCGGAGAATTTATAGTGGAAATGACGACAGCGCGCCGAACATTCCAGAATGAAGGAAGGGTGTCAAACAGCAAATCAACGCACAGCCCCAAGCACATTGCGAAGGTTGCCGCTGAGATGAGCACAGTACCTCATGAAAAAGTGTGACAGTATGGTGCGTCTAGAAAGACACTTCAGAAAAAAGGTGAGTTGACAAGAATAATAAATAACAACAATTCAGATGAAACATAAGTTAAATAAATAAATAAATAAATAATCAGAACACCGCGTTCATACTGCAATTATAAAGGAAAAAATAATGGGGCAGAAATTGAACGTGTTTTTCACACCATAAGGGAAACATAGCCGACAAAAAACATTCGCAAAAGCGAACAAAGTGCACGTTGAAGAACGAAGTGGGCGTCCATCTTTGGTTACAGAAGAACTGGTTCACGCGATTGATGACAAGATCCGGGAAAACCGCAGGTTTACAATTAGTGCTCTCGCTATGGAATTTCTCCAAATCTCACGATCACTATTTCATGAAATTGTTACCGAAAAACTGAACTTTCGTAAACTTTGCCGACGTTGGGTACCAAAGATTCTTACGGAGCAACACAAAACAAAACGGATGGGTAGTGCACATCAGTTTCTGACCCGTTACAATGAAGGCGGCGAAGAATTTCTGACTCAGATAGTCGCTGGAGATGAAACTTGGGTTTCTTACCACACCCCTGAATGTAAGCGGAAATCAATGGAATGGAGGCCCACTTCATCCCCATCAAAGGTTAAGCCGAAACAAATCTTGACACCTCGGAAAATGATGTGCACAGTGTTCTGGGACTGGAAAGACATCTTACTCATTGATTTCTTACCGCGTGGTCAAACAATCAACGCAGATGCTTACTGCGAGACACTTAGGAAATTGCGCCGCGCAATACGGAATAAGCGCTGAGGATTGCTGTTAAAAGGTGTTGTTTTTCTTCACGAAAACGCACGACCACACACTGCAAATGTGACGAAAAACCTCCTACAGGGATTTGGCTGGAACGTGTTTGACCACCCTCCGTACAGCCCAGACCTCGCTCCTAGCGACTTTCATCTGTTCACACATCTCAAGTTTTTCCTTGGCGGTCAACAATGACGACGAGCTGAAAGATGTTTCCAACTGGTTGAAGACACAGTCCGCAAACTTCTATGAAGAAGGTATACAAAAACTTGTGCCACGCTATGACAAATGCCTGCAACATTTCGGCAGTTATGTGGAAAAGTAGTTTAAGGGTTGTAGAATTTTGTGCAATAAATAATTTTTCTGTATCTGTACACAATTTAATGTTATTACCAAACGGAACTCACTTTCTGGACGTACTTTGTATACTCACTGTCACTCAGAAGGCTTCTCTGGGAAACGAAGATCCCGCTATTAAAGTATAATATACTCACTGTCACTCAGAAGGCTTCTATGGGACACGAAGATCCCGCTATTAATACTCGTTGTTATTCAGAAGGTTTCTATGGGACATGAAGATCCCGCTATTAAAAGTATATACTCACTCTCACTCAGAAGGCTTTGGGACATGAAGATCCCGCTATTAAAGTATAATATACTCACCGTCAATCAGAAGGCTTCTACGGGACACGAAGATCCCGCTATTAAAGTATAATATACTCACTGTCACTCAGAAGGCTTCTATGGGACACGAAGATCCCGCTATTAAAAGTATAATATACTCACTGTCACTCAGAAGGCTTCTATGGGACACGAAGATCCCGCTATTAAAAGTATAATATACTCACTGTCACTCAGCAGGCTTCTATGGGACACCAAGATCCCGCTATTAAAGTATAATATACTCACTGTTACTCAAAAGGCTTCTATGGGACACGAAGATGCCGCTATAAAAGTATAATATACTCACTGTCACTCAGCAGGCTTCTATGGGACACGAAGATCCCGCTATTAAAGTATAAAATACTCACTGTCACTCAGAAGGCTTCTATGGGACACGAAGATCTCGCTATTAAAGTATAATATACTCACTGTCACTCAGCAGGCTTCTATGGGACACCAAGATCCCGCTATTAAAGTATAATATACTCACTGTCACTCAGAAGGCTTCTATGGGACACCAAGATCCCGCTATTAAAGTATAATATACTCACTGTCACTCAGCAGGTTTCTATGGGACACCAAGATCCCGCT
Organism: Meconema thalassinum; assembly: GCA_946902985.2. Lineage (NCBI taxonomy): Eukaryota > Metazoa > Arthropoda > Insecta > Orthoptera > Tettigoniidae > Meconema > Meconema thalassinum. The sequence goes on along the minus strand of OX336388.2, from coordinate 49,846,528 downwards.
ATTAAAGTATAATATACTCACTGTCACTCAGCAGGCTTCTATGGGACACCAAGATCCCGCTATAAAAGTATAATATACTCACTGTCACTCAGAAGGCTTCTATGGGACACCAAGATCCCGCTATTAAAGTATAATATACTCACTGTCACTCAGCAGGCTTCTATGGGACACGATGATCCCGCTATTAGAAGTATAATATACTCACTGTCACTCAAAATGCTTCTATGGGACACAAAGATCCCACTATTAAAGTATAATATACTCACTATCACTCAGAAGGCTTCTATGGGACTCGAAGATCCCGCTATTAAAGTGTAATATACTCACTGTCACAAAGAAGGCTTCTATGGGATACGAAGATCCCTCTATTAAAGTATAATATACTCACTGTCACTCAGAAGGCTTCTATGGGATACGAAGATCCCTCTATTAAAGTATAATATACTCGCTGTCACTCATAAGGCTTGTTTGGGGCACGAAGATCCCGCTATTAATGTATAATACACACTGTCACTCAGAAGGCTTCTATGGGACACGAATATCCCGCTATTGAAGTATAATATACTCACTGTCACTCAGAAGGCTTCTATGGGACACGAAGATGCCGCTATTAAAATTTAATACACTCACTGTCACTCGGAAGGCTCCTATGGGACACGAAAATCCCGCTATTAAAAGTATAAGATACCCACTGTCACTCAGAAGGCTTCTATAGGACACGAAGATCCCGCTATTAAAGTATAATATACTCACTGTCACTCAAAAGGCTTCTATGGGACACGAAGATCCCGCTATTAAAATATAAGATACCCACTGTCACTCAGAAGGCTTCTATAGGACACGAAGATCCCGCTATTAAAGTATAATATACTCACTGTCACTCAAAAGGCTTCTATGGGACACGAAGATCCCGCTATTAAAAGTATAATATACTCACTGTCATTCAGAAGGCTTCTATGGGACACGAAGATTCCGCTATTAAAGTGTAATATACTCACTGTCACAAAGAAGGCTTCTGTGGGATACGAAGATCCCGCTATTGAAGTATATTATACTCACTGTCACTCAGAAGGCTTCTATGGGACACGAAGATGCCGCTATTAAAATATAATATACTCACTGTCACTCAGAAGGCTTCTATGGGACACGAAAATCCCTCTATTAAAAGTATAATATACTCACTCTCATTCAGAAGGCTTCTAAGGGACACGAAGATCCCGCTATTGAAATATAACATACTCACTGTCACTCAGAAGGCTTCTATGGGACACGAAAATCCCGCTATTAAAAGTATAAGATACCCACTGTCACTCAGAAGGCTTCTATAGGACACGAAGATCCCGCTATTTAAGTATAATATACTCACTGTCACAAAGAAGGCTTCTATGGGACAAGAAGATAGCGCTATTAAAGTAAAATACACACTGTCACTCAGAAGGCTTCTATGGGACACGAATATCCCGCTATTGAAGTATAATATACTCACTGTCACTCAGAAGGCTTCTATGGGACACGAAGATGCCGCTATTAAAATATAATATACTCACTGTCACTCGGAAGGCTTCTATGGGACACGAAAATCCCGCTATTAAAAGTATAAGATACCCACTGTCACTCAGAAGGCTTCTATAGGACACGAAGATCCCGCTATTTAAGTATAATATACTCACTGTCACTCAAAAGGCTTCTATGGGACACGAAAATCCCGCTATTAAAAGTATAATATACTCACTCTCATTCAGAAGGCTTCTAAGGGACACGAAGATCCCGCTATTGAAATATAACATACTCACTGTCACTCAGAAGGCTTCTATGGGACTCGAAGGTCCCGCTATTAAAAGTATAATATACTCACTGTCACTCGGAATGCTTCTATTGGACATGAACATCCCGCTATTAAAAGTATAATATACTCACTGTCACTCAGAAGGCTTCTATGGGACACGAATATCCCGCTATTAGAAGTACGAGGCACATCCAGAAAGTGAGTTCCGTTTGGTAATAACATTAAATTGTGTACAGATACAGAAAAAATATTTATTGCATAATATTCTACAACCCTTAAGCTACTTTTCCACATAACTGTCGAAATGTTGCAGGCATTTGTCGTAGCGTGGCGCGAGTTTTTGTATACCTTCTTCATAGACGTGTGCCGCTTGTGTCTTCAACTAGTTGTACGTTCCGCTGCAGGGCAGTTCCGCATATGCGCGGTAGACGCTCTGTATCAAGGAGAAGAAACGTGCGCCATTTGGAGAGCGCTGTCAGCCGCGTACGCGTTGTTGTGCATGTTTACTCGTACAATGTCGGTGTTGATTGAAAATCCCGCTGCTAGTGGAATGAGATCTGTGATTCGTTTTCTGAATGCTAGGAGAGTGAAACCAATTGAAATTTATCGGCAAATTTGCGAAGTGTATGGACAAAATGCGATGAGTGATTCAATGGTGAGAAGATAGGTCCGACAGTTCAATGAAGGACGTAGTGAAGTGCACGTTGAAGAACGAAGTGGGCGTCCATCTTTGGTTACAGAAGAACTGGTTCACGCGATTGATGACAAGATCCGGGAAAACCGCAGGTTTACAATTAGTGCTCTCGCTATGGAATTTCTCCAAATCTCACGATCACTATTTCATGAAATTGTTACCGAAAAACTGAACTTTCGTAAACTTTGCCGACGTTGGGTACCAAAGATTCTTACGGAGCAACACAAAACAAAACGGATGGGTAGTGCACATCAGTTTCTGACCCGTTACAATGAAGGCGGCGAAGAATTTCTGACTCAGATAGTCGCTGGAGATGAAACTTGGGTTTCTTACCACACCCCTGAATGTAAGCGGAAATCAATGGAATGGAGGCCCACTTCATCCCCATCAAAGGTTAAGCCGAAACAAATCTTGACACCTCGGAAAATGATGTGCACAGTGTTCTGGGACTGGAAAGACATCTTACTCATTGATTTCTTACCGCGTGGTCAAACAATCAACGCAGATGCTTACTGCGAGACACTTAGGAAATTGCGCCGCGCAATACGGAATAAGCGCTGAGGATTGCTGTTAAAAGGTGTTGTTTTTCTTCACGAAAACGCACGACCACACACTGCAAATGTGACGAAAAACCTCCTACAGGGATTTGGCTGGAACGTGTTTGACCACCCTCCGTACAGCCCAGACCTCGCTCCTAGCGACTTTCATCTGTTCACACATCTCAAGTTTTTCCTTGGCGGTCAACAATGACGACGAGCTGAAAGATGTTTCCAACTGGTTGAAGACACAGTCCGCAAACTTCTATGAAGAAGGTATACAAAAACTTGTGCCACGCTATGACAAATGCCTGCAACATTTCGGCAGTTATGTGGAAAAGTAGTTTAAGGGTTGTAGAATTTTGTGCAATAAATAATTTTTCTGTATCTGTACACAATTTAATGTTATTACCAAACGGAACTCACTTTCTGGACGCACTTTGTATACTCACTGTCACTCAGAAGGCTTCTCTGGGAAACGAAGATCCCGCTATTAAAGTATAATATACTCACTGTCACTCAGAAGGCTTCTATGGGACACGAAGATCCCGCTATTAATACTCGTTGTTATTCAGAAGGTTTCTATGGGACATGAAGATCCCGCTATTAAAAGTATATACTCACTCTCACTCAGAAGGCTTTGGGACATGAAGATCCCGCTATTAAAGTATAATATACTCACCGTCAATCAGAAGGCTTCTACGGGACACGAAGATCCCGCTATTAAAGTATAATATACTCACTGTCACTCAGAAGGCTTCTATGGGACACGAAGATCCCGCTATTAAAAGTATAATATACTCACTGTCACTCAGAAGGCTTCTATGGGACACGAAGATCCCGCTATTAAAAGTATAATATACTCACTGTCACTCAGCAGGCTTCTATGGGACACCAAGATCCCGCTATTAAAGTATAATATACTCACTGTTACTCAAAAGGCTTCTATGGGACACGAAGATGCCGCTATAAAAGTATAATATACTCACTGTCACTCAGCAGGCTTCTATGGGACACGAAGATCCCGCTATTAAAGTATAATATACTCACTGTCACTCAGAAGGCTTCTATGGGACACGAAGATCTCGCTATTAAAGTATAATATACTCACTGTCACTCAGCAGGCTTCTATGGGACACCAAGATCCCGCTATTAAAGTATAATATACTCACTGTCACTCAGAAGGCTTCTATGGGACACCAAGATCCCGCTATTAAAGTATAATATACTCACTGTCACTCAGCAGGTTTCTATGGGACACCAAGATCCCGCTATTAAAGTATAATATACTCACTGTCACTCAGCAGGCTTCTATGGGACACCAAGATCCCGCTATAAAAGTATAATATACTCACTGTCACTCAGAAGGCTTCTATGGGACACCAAGATCCCGCTATTAAAGTATAATATACTCACTGTCACTCAGCAGGCTTCTATGGGACACGATGATCCCGCTATTAGAAGTATAATATACTCACTGTCACTCAAAATGCTTCTATGGGACACAAAGATCCCACTATTAAAGTATAATATACTCACTATCACTCAGAAGGCTTCTATGGGACTCGAAGATCCCGCTATTAAAGTGTAATATACTCACTGTCACAAAGAAGGCTTCTATGGGATACGAAGATCCCTCTATTAAAGTATAATATACTCACTGTCACTCAGAAGGCTTCTATGGGATACGAAGATCCCTCTATTAAAGTATAATATACTCGCTGTCACTCATAAGGCTTGTTTGGGGCACGAAGATCCCGCTATTAATGTATAATACACACTGTCACTCAGAAGGCTTCTATGGGACACGAATATCCCGCTATTGAAGTATAATATACTCACTGTCACTCAGAAGGCTTCTATGGGACACGAAGATGCCGCTATTAAAATATAATACACTCACTGTCACTCGGAAGGCTCCTATGGGACACGAAAATCCCGCTATTAAAAGTATAAGATACCCACTGTCACTCAGAAGGCTTCTATAGGACACGAAGATCCCGCTATTAAAGTATAATATACTCACTGTCACTCAAAAGGCTTCTATGGGACACGAAGATCCCGCTATTAAAATATAAGATACCCACTGTCACTCAGAAGGCTTCTATAGGACACGAAGATCCCGCTATTAAAGTATAATATACTCACTGTCACTCAAAAGGCTTCTATGGGACACGAAGATCCCGCTATTAAAGTATAATATACTTGCTGTCACTCAGAGGCTTCTATGGGAAACGAAGATCCCGCTATTAAAAGTATAATGTACTCACTGTCATTCAGAAGGCTTCTATGGGACACGAAGATGCCGCTATTACAAGTATAATATACTCACTGTCACTCGGATTGCTTCTATTGGACATGAACATCCCGCTATTAAAAGTATAATATACTCACTGTCATTCAGAAGGCTTCTATGGGACACGAAGATTCCGCTATTAAAGTGTAATATACTCACTGTCACAAAGAAGGCTTCTGTGGGATACGAATATCCCGCTATTGAAGTATAATATACTCTCTGTCACTCAGAAGGCTTCTATGGGACACGAAGATGCCGCTATTAAAATATAATATACTCACTGTCACTCAGAAGGCTTCTATGGGACACGAAAATCCCGCTATTAAAAGTATAATATACTCACTCTCATTCAGAAGGCTTCTAAGGGACACGAAGATCCCGCTATTGAAATATAACATACTCACTGTCACTCAGAAGGCTTCTATGGGACACGAAAATCCCGCTATTAAAAGTATAAGATACCCACTGTCACTCAGAAGGCTTCTATAGGACACGAAGATCCCGCTATTTAAGTATAATATACTCACTGTCACAAAGAAGGCTTCTATGGGACAAGAAGATAGCGCTATTAAAGTAAAATACACACTGTCACTCAGAAGGCTTCTATGGGACACGAATATCCCGCTATTGAAGTATAATATACTCACTGTCACTCAGAAGGCTTCTATGGGACACGAAGATGCCGCTATTAAAATATAATATACTCACTGTCACTCGGAAGGCTTCTATGGGACACGAAAATCCCACTATTAAAAGTATAAGATACCCACTGTCACTCAGAAGGCTTCTATAGGACACGAAGATCCCGCTATTTAAGTATAATATACTCACTGTCACTCAAAAGGCTTCTATGGGACACGAAAATCCCGCTATTAAAAGTATAATATACTCACTCTCATTCAGAAGGCTTCTAAGGGACACGAAGATCCCGCTATTGAAATATAACATACTCACTGTCACTCAGAAGGCTTCTATGGGACTCGAAGGTCCCGCTATTAAAAGTATAATATACTCACTGTCACTCGGAATGCTTCTATTGGACATGAACATCCCGCTATTAAAAGTATAATATACTCACTGTCACTCAGAAGGCTTCTATGGGACACGAATATCCCGCTATTAGAAGTACGAGGCACATCCAGAAAGTGAGTTCCGTTTGGTAATAACATTAAATTGTGTACAGATACAGAAAAAATATTTATTGCACAATATTCTACAACCCTTAAGCTACTTTTCCACATAACTGTCGAAATGTTGCAGGCATTTGTCGTAGCGTGGCGCGAGTTTTTGTATACCTTCTTCATAGACGTGTGCCGCTTGTGTCTTCAACTAGTTGTACGTTCCGCTGCAGGGCAGTTCCGCATATGCGCGGTAGACGCTCTGTATCAAGGAGAAGAAACGTGCGCCATTTGGAGAGCGCTGTCAGCCGCGTACGCGTTGTTGTGCATGTTTACTCGTACAATGTCGGTGTTGATTGAAAATCCCGCTGCTAGTGGAATGAGATCTGTGATTCGTTTTCTGAATGCTAGGAGAGTGAAACCAATTGAAATTTATCGGCAAATTTGCGAAGTGTATGGACAAAATGCGATGAGTGATTCAATGGTGAGAAGATAGGTCCGACAGTTCAATGAAGGACGTAGTGAAGTGCACGTTGAAGAACGAAGTGGGCGTCCATCTTTGGTTACAGAAGAACTGGTTCACGCGATTGATGACAAGATCCGGGAAAACCGCAGGTTTACAATTAGTGCTCTCGCTATGGAAATTCTCCAAATCTCACGATCACTATTTCATGAAATTGTTACCGAAAAACTGAACTTTCGTAAACTTTGCCGACGTTGGGTACCAAAGATTCTTACGGAGCAACACAAAACAATACGGATGGGTAGTGCACTTCAGTTTTTGACCCGTTACAATGAAGGCGGCGAAGAATTTCTGACTCAGATAGTCGCTGGAGATGAAACTTGGGTTTCTTACCACACCCCTAAATGTAAGCGGAAATCAATGGAATGGAGGCCCACTTCATCTCCATCAAAGGTTAAGCCGAAACAAATCTTGACACCTCGGAAAATGATGTGCACAGTGTTCTGGGACTGGAAAGGCATCTTACTCATTGATTTCTTACCTCGTGGTCAAACAATCAACGCAGATGCTTACTGCGAGACACTTAGGAAATTGCGCCGCGCAATACGGAATAAGCGCTGAGGGTTGCTGTTAAAAGGTGTTGTTTTTCTTCACGAAAACGCACGAACACACACTGCAAATGTGACGAAAAACCTCCTACAGGGATTTGGCTGGGACGTGTTTGAGCACCCTCCGTACAGCCCTGACCTCGCTCCTAGCGACTTTCATCTGTTCACACATCTCAAGTTTTTCCTTGGCGGTCAACAATGACGACGAGCTGAAAGATGTTTCCAACTGGTTGTAGACACAGTCCGCAAACTTCTATGAAGAAGGTATCCAAAAACTTGTGCCACAATATGACAAATGCCTGCAACATTTCGGCAGTTATGTGGAAAAGTAGTTTAAGGGTTGTAGAATTTTGTGCAATAAATAATTTTTCTCTATCTGTACACAATTTAATGTTATTACCAAACGGAACTCACTTTCTGGACGTACTTTGTATACTCACTGTCACTCAGAAGGCTTCTCTGGGAAACGAAGATCCCGCTATTAAAGTATAATATACTCACTGTCACTCAGAAGGCTTCTATGGGACACGAAGATCCCGCTATTAATACTCGTTGTTATTCAGAAGGTTTCTATGGGACATGAAGATCCCGCTATTAAAAGTATATACTCACTCTCACTCAGAAGGCTTTGGGACATGAAGATCCCGCTATTAAAGTATAATATACTCACCGTCACTCAGAAGGCTTCTATGGGACACGAAGATCCCGCTATTAATACTCGTTGTTATTCAGAAGGTTTCTATGGGACACGAAGATCCCGCTATTAAAGTATAATATACTCACTGTCACTCAGAAAGCTTCCAAGGGACACGAAGATCCCGCTATTAAAGTATGATATACCCACTGACACTCAGAAGGCTTCTATGGGACACGAAGATCCCGCGCCCATCTCACAAAATGCCTCCACTGAACCTTGCTCTTGCCAGTTGTCCACATTCAGATGTCTACAAGGTTTGGAGATTTCATTTTTCCAGGAACATCGTGGTCTTGCTACTGGCCTTTTTCCTCTTGGTTCTTTAAAGATTTGTAAGATTGTCCCATCATCTCCTATCCTTAGTAAATGACCTGCCCATTGGAGTCTTCTGGAGTTGATGATGTTAAGTATGGGTGCTTGCTGTGGTAGTGAGCGTATGTCTTCATTTGATCTTTCTTTCCAGCTTTGAGGTTCGGAGTTAAATAATTTTCGTATTTACTTTATTTTCGAAAACCTGCAACTGGTGTCCTTCCTGTTTTGTGAAAGTCCACGATACTGCACCATAGGTTAGAACTGATTTTCATGGTGGGTGAGTGGTTATCGTGTCGGTCTACCATCCCCAAATTTGCAATTTCGCTCCCTACCATAGTAAGTGATTTTTAAAATACGACAAAAATCACGACACGCATGTCATCCGGAGTTGGCATATCAAAGAACCCATTTGAATTCAGTAGGCCGTGTTCATAATTGCAAAAGTGTCTTCGGTGGCGTCGTTGGTAGCATGCTGACCTACTGTTCCCAAGATAGCGGGAACAAACCCGGTCAACGTCGATTATTTTGGAGTGTTAAAATCCTTCAGTATGCCTTCCTTCGGAGGGGAAGTAAAGCCCACGGTCCCATGTCATGGACTTATGACATGTAAAAGATCATTCCACTAATTAAACTAGTGTGGAGGTAAATTTCTAGGTTAGTTTTCGTTGTAACGCTCAATCGAAGTTCCAACGTTCACCACTAGGTATCAGTGAAATCTGGTAGCAAAAGTTGGAACTACTTGAAATTGAAGGGAACTTGTAGCTCACCCAATGGGTGTCCGCTTGAAGCAGCTACAGCCTCTGGCGAGCCGAACATGTCCTCGGACACTCCCGGCACTAAAAGCCATTCGATAAATAAAAATGGCAAAATTAATCTCTGGATTTTCCGCCAACACAAAAATTCCTCCTTTCTCTACTAGAATGCGCTATAGTGTCAAGGAGCTTAGATATCTAAACTCGACTTTCATAGCGCTCTGAGGAACAACAAGATTCGACATGCAAGCTGCCCTCTAGGTGGCGAATAACAAAGCTTGCACCCGAGGCCATACGGTAATATAATTATAGTTCGAACTGGCCTAATAATATTTTCCTCATTGATCCCAGTAAAAACTGCAGAGAGTTGTACACTTTGTTAGCATTCTGTATCTAACTTTAATTTTAACTTTAGGCCTAGTGGAGGGGCGTGGTGGCGCAGCGGTCAAGCTGTATGCCTCTCACCCAGGCAGACCGGGTTCGATTCCCGGTCAATGCATGTGAGATTTTCGATGTGAAATGCCATGTCCTGTGGTTCGGATTCCACGTAAAACGGAGGTCCCGTGGCTTATGATCGCGAGATTGACGATCACGTTAAACTACAAGCTTCCTTAGGCCTAGTGGTAAGGTTATCCTCGCATTATGGTGCATAGGGTGTGGACTACCTCCTGGGGTAATAATGGGCACATGTCCCGTCCCTGTAGGCCTAGTGGTAACGTTATCCTCACATTATGGTGCATAGGGTGTGGACTACCTCCTGGGGTAATAATGGGCACATGTCCCGTCCCTGTAGGCCTAGTGGTAACGTTATCCTCACATTATGGTGCATAGGGTGTGGACTACCTCCTGGGGTAATAATGGGCACATGTCCCATCCCTGTAGGCCTTGTGGTAAGGTTATCCTCGCATTATGGTGCATAGGGTGTGGACTACCTCCTGGGGTAATAATGGGCACATGTCCCGTCCCTGTAGGCCTAGTGGTAAGGTTATCCTCACATTATGGTGCATAGGGTGTGGACTACCTCCTGGGGTAATAATGGGCACATGTCCCGTCCCTGTAGGCCTAGTGGTAACGTTATCCTCACATTATGGTGCATAGGGTGTGGACTACCTCCTGGGGTAATAATGGGCACATGTCCCATCCCTGTAGGCCTTGTGGTAAGGTTATCCTCGCATTATGGTGCATAGGGTGTGGACTACCTCCTGGGGTAATAATGGGCACATGTTCCGTCCCTGTAGGCCTAGTGGTAAGGTTATCCTCGCATTATGGTGCATAGGGTGTGGACTACCTCCTGGGGGTAATAATGGGCACATGTCCCGTCCCTGTAGGCCTAGTGGTAACGTTATCCTCACATTATGGTGCATAGGGTGTGGACTACCTCCTGGGGTAATAATGGGCACATGTCCCATCCCTGTAGGCCTTGTGGTAAGGTTATCCTCGCATTATGGTGCATAGGGTGTGGACTACCTCCTGGGGTAATAATGGGCACATGTCCCGTCCCTGTAGGCCTAGTGGTAAGGTTATCCTTGCATTCTGGTGCGTAGAGGGTAGACTCCCTCCTGGGGGTAATAGTGGGCACATGTCTTACCCCTGTAGACCTCGTCGTAAGGTTATCCACGCATTCTGAGGTGAATATCGTTGGATCCAAGATGTGCCGGAACAGCAACTGCTACATCACCACTACTAATAGTCTGTATTCTGCCCTCGGTCAAAGGAGCTTCCAAATTATCGCCAAGTGTTTTCATCTGACGAGCTTACAGGACATACACCTGCTGAGGGCATTATTAGTTACGAACTGTCATGTTCTAGGGCACTTATTCTCTTTGTCCTAATAACACTCCATTTTGTACCCTGTGGCTTTGTATTAAATCTCCCTCTTGTGCTTTGTTTCAGAGTCAATGCGAGCTGTGTGGTGCAGTTTATAGCGCTCTAGTACGAGATGTAGAAGACAGAGAGCAGGATCTGTGTGATTAGAGAAGTGCTCTGGAACAACAGCAAGATCAACTTAACGTGAGGAGGAAAAATCTTAAAACATGGGAATCCGTTCTTGATGGAAGAGAAGAGGTAGTATCTCTGTGCGAGTCTTCCTGTGTAGAGTTTGAGAGAGCTCTTGCTGAGAGAGAAGAGCAAGTGAAGAGAGCTCTTGCTGAGAGAGAAGATCAAGTGAAGAGAGCTCTTGCTGAGAGAGAAGATCAAGTAAATAGAATTCTTGCCGAGCGTGAGAAAGTTGTTCAAGAAAGGGAACGTCTCGTACAGAAGAGAGAGGATCTGTGCTCAGAACGCGATCAGGAGTGGAAAAATAGGGGTGAAGGGCTGAGATGGCAGGACGTGCTTCAAGAGGAGCAGGCGCTTCCCTGGGCAGCTGCAGAGGGGCACCTCTCTGTAGTAAAATTCCTCCTCCAGAGATCTACCACCGACGATGACAAGCGGATTGCCCTCAACGCCGCTGCTCAATATGGACGCCTGGAGGTAGTGAAGTATGTGGTGGAGCGGGAGAACAGCCTGTCATTCGGGGAGTGCTACATGGACGTCAGCACGAGCAACCATTTCCAAGGACTGCCGGCGGTGCACCTAGCTGCCAAAGGAGGACATATTGATGTAGTTCAGTACTTAGCCAACAAGAGAGCATCACTGGTCAGTCCCGGCTGGTCCTTGCTTCATACAGCTGCACTGTGGGGACAGGTTGAAGTAGTCAGATACTTGACGAGGGACCATCGCTTAAATCCCTTTGTTACAGACTGCAGCGGGCTTACCCCCCTCCACCTTGCTGCAGGGTCTGGTCACCTCGAGGTGGTACTCTACCTGGTGACCGAGTGTAGTGTAGACAGTTGTGTTAGAGACAGTAATAAGAACACTCCTCTACACCATGATGCAGGGTCTGGTCACCTCGAGGTGGTGCGCTTCCTGGTGGCAGAGTGTCTTGTAGACACTCGTGTTAGAAGCAGTAATCACTCCACTCCTCTACACTGGGCAGCATGGAATGGTCACCTCGATGTGGTGCTCTATCTGGTGACCGAGTGTCATGCTAATATCAATGTGGAAGACATTTATGGTTTTACACCTAAGGATATTAGCAGTGGAGCCGTGACAGAGTTCTTGTCCAGTGCTTGATAGGAAAATACAAAATTGCCCTTTTCAACACGCGAATGAGCCTGGTCACTAAGTTAACTCCCAACTCACCTTAATGCCGACATTTAAATATTCACACCAGAATAGTTTCTAATCCGTTCAGGATGTCGATGTTTTGTTTTCAAATTCCCCATTCATATAATAGGCTAATACCCCGTGTAGACATCACGGTTGTGATCCTGATACTCTCTGATCTGAATAATGACCATTCACAACCAATGGTATTTGTCACTAGTACGTGATTGGACGTCCCATCTTGAAACTACAGGATAATAGAGTAAAACAGCAACTTCTGAATCCCAACTGTTATAACAGAAAATTACAGTACTGTAGATTGTTTCCTCCAGTTTTGAAGTATTTCAATTTTGTGGAATTTTGAAGCTATTGTTTTTTTCAGTGTTGCCTAAACAAATTGTCTTTGCTGCTTTTTAGTCGGTCAACACGATTGTGCCCAATGAATTGGGCGGGGTACAAAATAATAAATATGTCAACACATTCCTGGAATAAATTATATGTATTTGTTATTTATGGGCCAATTTTAGTGTGATAGATAACTAATACATGTTCCAGGAAGCATTTCATCTTAACAGAATAAATTCAAATGCTGTGGAGATTTGTAGGCAAATATGAAGTGATGGATATCTCGGACATCAGCCCTGTGCATTTGAGTTTGGTATTCAATTTGATAACCTGTGTTTTGAGGTAATTGTAGCCAACTCTTAGGATGTTAGGGAGAAAATGCACTTTTATTGGAACATGAAGAATGTAACATGACAATATATACAGTAGCTCATGCTAGAGTCCCTTCATGGTGTAGTGGCTAGCATTCTTGGTTGTCGCCCCAGAAGTCTGGGTTCGATGCCTGATTCTGCCAAGAAATTACTCCTTAAATGTTTGTATCTACAAACGAGAGGGAGGGAATCTGATGGAAAACAAATTTGTTTCTCGGAGTATTGATTACAAAACAATGAAAACTCCAATCAAATTCAGGGACCAGCTGAAGAGAAATAACATCAAACGTTGTCCAATAGTGAAAAAAGTAGTGCCGGTGTGTTTCTTGCCCGCACCCAGTGTTGTTCCTCATTCAATCAACAAATGCTAGGGACTTACTCCCACATGATTGATTTGTATTTCTGAAAGAGCTTTTAGTAATCAGACTGGGTCACTGATCAAGATATTAGTACGGAGGTGAAGGGGAGATGGAATTCCTCTCAACAGCGGACGCCTAGTGACAAAAGTACTTGATACAGGTAACTTTCCTGTTTAGAATAAAATATATGATCTAGACAAGTTGAGTAAGGATGTTATAGGTGATCCCTCATTATGGCTTTCGAACCTTTCAGTGTCGTGGTAACTGCATATTGAAATTGACTTTATACAATTTAAATGCCTCCAGTAATAATTTTTGAATGGTGCCTCTTGTGCTTCTCATTAGCCCTACAACCTCGATATTTCCATTGAGCTAGTTCTCTTTAAAGTAGGGAACTATGGGCTTGTAGATGCCTGTCTTCTCAGAATCAACTCTACTTTGCTGTTCAGCATCTTCTACAAACCTAACATCCCTCCCTTCTGTTAGCTGCATGGATATCCACACGACGCACGCCATCTCCTGCAGCAAGATATTGAGCTAACTCGTGAACTAGAAAAACCATATTCTCCTCCGCCATTTGGTGTCACCTTATTTGTATTCACAGTTGTAGGTTCTATCTTCTTGGAGGGTTGTCACTTAAGTGTTTCACAGTATTGGCCACAATCAGTGGCTAACAGGACGGCTTGAGGTATGGCAACACATTCGAAAAAAACATAAACGTATGTCAATGTTTCAACACGCTCGTAGACAATTGCTGCATAATTGTGTTAAGCTTGGAGGCTTGTCACCTGAGTGTTTCACAGTAATGGCCACAATCAGTGGCCTGAGGTATGACAACACATCGAGAAACATAAACGTATGTCAACGTTTCCACATCGCAGACAATTACTGCATAATAGTGTTAAGTTTGGGGGCTTGCCTCAGCCAATCCTTCGAGGCTTTGCGATATTCAACCTTGTATACTTGTAGATATTATATAAATAGTTCTTGTTTTAGGGAGCTTAACGCTTTAGTATTTCACAGCACCACTCGCTCCGTTGTGGGCTTTGGTAGTGTTTCATAGAGCAGTGTTGTGGGCTTTGGTAGTGTTTCATAGAGCAATGTTGTGGGATTTGGTAGTGTTTCATAGAGCAATGTTGTGGGCTTTGGTAGTGTTTCATAGAGCAATGTTGTGGGCTTTGGTAGTGTTTCATAGAGCAATGTTGTGGGCTGGGTAGTGTTTCATAGAGCAATGTTGTGGCCTTTGGTAGTGTTTCATAGAGCAGTGTTGTGGGCTACGGTAGTGTTTCATAGAGCAATGTTGTGAGCTATGGTAGTGTTTCATAGAGCAATGTTGTGGGCTTTGGTAGTGTTTCATGGAGCAATGTTGTGGGCTTTGGTAGTGTTTCATGGAACAATGTTGAGGGCTTTGGTAGTGTTTCATAGAGCAATGTTGTGGGCTTTGGTAGTGTTTCATAGAGCAATGTTGTCTTGGATCTGATAATGCCCGCCCGATGAGTGAAACATGTAATCTGTTCAAATAACATTTAATCACATGTGAATATTTCCCCCCAATTTATTTGGGCTTATTCTCGTGTTGACCGACTGAAAGTTAACTTTCAACTCTCATCTCGTGGTGCTGTGGCTAACACTCCAGGCTGTCACCCCTGAGATCCGTGTTGGAGTCTGGGTACACTCAGCCTCGTGAGGCAGAACTGTGGGTTCGATTCCCACCTCAGCTATCTTGGAAGTGGTTTTCCTCCATTTCCTATTTCTGCTTCAGGAAAATGCTGGGATTGTTCCTAACTTCAGGCCATGGCCACCTTCTTTGCAGTCCTTGTCTTAATTACAAATGTACTCACTAGTTCAGATAGGACAATAACACATGTTATCACCCAGACCCACCCATATACACGGGGCTACATTTAAATTAATCAACAGCTTACTCGAAATAGGCTCAAACCTTTGTATTTCTGTTCTGTGCTGACTCAAAGAATTCTTGGAGCTAACAAGCAGCAGAAAGCTCACAACTTCACCATACTTGTAATGCAACATCGCTGTTATATATCACATCGACATCTTTTGAGTTTGTTTCTCAAATTTTATGGATCAGAGTCTCCGTAGGGAGCGTGAATATATGTTTTAAAGACGGAAGTTTTTTCGTGAAAAATATAATGGTCACTTAGTTTGACACTTGATCTTACGACTTGTGTTCACCTTTATTATTACTCATAAAATCCCGGATCCTGTACTTGGAAATAATCCGGTGATGTGGATTCAAATTTCCAACCTCTTTATGTGCAAATATGTTGTGTACACACTTTCCTCCATTTTGGATCTGGTGATTGCATTCCCAATATCTTGTGGCTGTGCTAATAAATGTTGATTGATTCATCCATTTCCAGACAACATTTTCAAATTCTTTCTAAATATCTGATTTTCCTCCACTGGAGCATTGGTGTAAATGGGTTAGGGTTTTAAGATTAAGTTGTGATCCTTCTGTATGTGGCTCCGAGCAATGAATAAAGAGATCTCCTTTCCTTTCATTGTTCAGGAGAATCCTGTACGAATATTTACCACACTCCACAATTACCTAGGTACATCACACTTGGGGATTGCTTTAGTTAAGATAGGAAAGGGTGCAAAATGATTTCTTGGAAAGGAAAGGTTGCGAAGTTAATTTTATACGTTTAACAAGTAATGTAATAATTTGAAAAATCAGTGTACATTGCAAAATGATTTGTGCTTATCCGAAAGTGTATAAAGCCAGCTTATGTTTCTAGGAGACGAATTCATCCTACGGCTGTTGTGGGCTTTGGACAATGTGTCTTTGTGTGTAAATATTTTAAAATGTTCTTCTAAGTGTAAATAAAAAAAGCATTTTTCTGTAAATGTGGCTTGTTTGATGCTTTAACAACCACGAGCTTTGTTCCTGAAGATATAAGCTGATCCCTCAGCACAGCAATGGTGCTTTAACAATCATATGCATTGTTCCTGTAGATAGAAGCTGAACCCTTAGCACAGCAATGGTGCTTTAACAACCATATGCATTGTTCCTGTAGATAGAAGCTGATCCCTCAGCACGGCAATGGTGCTTTAACAACCATATGCATTGTTCCTGTAGATAGAAGCTGATCCCTCAGCACGGCAATGGTGCTTTAACAACCATATGCATCGTTCCTGTTGATAGAAGCTGATCCCTCAGCACGGCAATGGTGCTTTAAAACCATATGCATTGTTCCTGTAGATAGAAGCTGATCCCTCAGCACAGCAATGGTGCTTTAACAACCACGAGCTTTGTTCCTGAAGATATAAGCTGATCACTCAGCACAGCAATGGTGCTTTAACAATCATATGCATTGTTCCTGTAGATAGGAGCTGAACCCTCAGCACAGCAATGGTGCTTTAACAACCATATGCATTGTTCCTGTAGATAGAAGCTGATCCCTCAGCACGGCAATGGTGCTTTAACAACCATATGCATTGTTCCTGTAGATAGAAGCTGATCCCTAAGCACTGCAATGGTGTTTTAACAACCACGTGCATTGTTCCAGTAGATAGAAGCTGATCCCTCAGCACAGCAATGGTGCTTTAACAACCATATGCATTGTTCCAGTAGATAGAAGCTGATCCCTCAGCACGGCAATGGTGCTTTAAAACCATATGCATTGTTCCAGTAGATAGAAGCTGATCCCTCAGCACAGCAATGGTGCTTTAACAACCATATGCATTGTTCTTGTAGATAGAAGCTGATCCCTCAGCACGGCAATGGTGCTTTAGCAACCATGTGCATTGTTCCTGTAGATAGAAGCTGATCCCTCAGCATGGCAATGGTGCTTTAGCAACCATATGCATTGTTCCTCTAGATAGAAGCTGATCCCTCAGCACGGCAATGGTGCTTTAGCAACCATATGTATTGTTCCTCTAGATAGAAGCTGATCCCTCAGCACGGCAATGGTGCTTTAACAACCATATGCATTGTTCCTGTAGATAGAAGCTGATCCCTCAGCACGGCAATGGTGCTTTAACAACCATATGCATTGTTCCTGTAGATAGAAGCTGATCCCTCAGCACGGCAATGGTGCTTTAACAACCATATGCATTGTTCCTGTAGATAGAAGCTGATCCCTCAGCACAGCCTTGGTGCTTTAGCAACCATATGCATTGTCCCTGTAGATAGAAGCTGATCCCTCAGCACAACAATGGTGCTTTAACAACCATATGCATTGTCCCTGTAGATAGAAGCTGATCCCTCAGCACAGCAATGGTGCTTTAACAACCACGTGCATTGTTACTGTAGATAGAAGCTGATCCCTCAGCACGGCAATGGTGCTTTAACAACCATAAGCATTGTTCATGTAGATAGAAGCTGATCCCTCAGCACAGCCTTGGTGCTTTAGCAACCATATGCATTGTCCCTGTAGATAGAAGCTGATCCCTCAGCACAGCAATGGCGCTTCAACAACCATATGCATTGTTCCTGTAGACAGAAGCTGATCCCTCAGCACAGCAATGGTGCTTTAGCAACCATATGCATTGTCCCTGTAGATAGAAGCTGATCCCTCAGCACAGCAATGGTGCTTTAGCAACCATATGCATTGTCCCTGTAGATAGAAGCTGGTCCCTCAGCACAGCAATGGTGCTTCAACAACCATATGCATTGTTCCTGTAGATGGAAGCTGATCCCTCAGCACAGCAATGGTGCTTTAACAACCATATGCATTGTTCATGTAGGTAGCTGATCACTCAGCACTAGTGTAAGAAGAATAGGGTATAGTGTGGAAAATTAGTTTATCAAGTTAAAAATTGGTGGAGAGGTTCCATGAATAGCCTGGTTCAAAATAAGAAAAGTCCCAAAAAATCCCTCATGGGGAACATGCCACCATCTTGGATTTCGTATGCAGCATCGCATTGAACGTCATAACTCGGTACCTAACGGTGATAGGGACATGCGGTTTGGTCAGGATAACTTACCAGAATGCAGGCGATCATTTTGATACAACTTAGATAACAATCGAAATAGTTATTATAAATCACTTAAACAAATACCATCTTGATGTTCAATGTCGATATTTCACCTTTTACTTTCATGGGATTGAAGAAAGTACCGAAATAAATGTTAAGCACATCAAAACGCACAAAATATGTAATCAGCACTTGCGTAAACCACAAATTACGGGTGTGAGAAGTTGTCAAACATGCGCATGCAACTCGAGGAGCGGCGCGCCGAGGAGGGGGCTTCTCCAAGCCGGTCCAACTGGTGATGTAAACATATTCTGTGTGCGCAACTATGCCCCTTTTTTGATGATAAGTAAACATTTGACACTTTTATATAGAAGGATAGCATCTTATAACCTAATAAATTATAAAAAGCAATAATTAATTTGTTAATACAGTACTTTGCGCTTTAAACTCTCTTTCTTAGCTAAGTATATTATATTTACATACAAAAGGAAAGATAAACGTTACTATTAGAAAATAAATTAAGCAGCTATTTGCTATCTTATACCACACCATATACACACTAACGTTTAAGCACATTAGGCTACAATTTCTTTTGTACAAACACGGAAAAGAGTAGATTCTGCGGCCACGGGACGCTGTAGTGCCGTGTGCCTGTAAAGGAATAAGGCCAACTATTAATTATATCGTACGCGTTTAATATTGGTCATGTGTTGGTAAAAAGACGTGACACTTGCCTTAATCTTGACGCTTTTTCTGTGGTAAGGTTGAACTTTCAGAACAAGAGTATCTGTCTCTGGTGCAATTGCTGCGCATTGCTGAAGAGGAGAGATCTTGCCTTCGGCAACCCCCAAGATCTGCTGCCCCATCCTTTCTCGCACTCACAGCTGATGAGGTTTCGTAGGAAGTCTGGTGCGGGAGGAGATTCTGTTGGAATCGGTAGAAATTTGCCGATTCTGTTGTTCCATCCCCATTCTGTAGGTGGAAGAGAGATTCCGCGCCATTCCTGCACTTGGTGGTAAACTCTTGGGCTATGCTGTCGAGATGCTGCTGATGCTGGTGGAAGACTTGAGAGGTCGAAGTCTGCATGGAGACGTTGTTTGGCAATGGTCTTAAGGTACTGACGATACCTTGTCTTGTTTGGGCTACGAAGAATTCTTCCCCTGCCTTCACGATCTCTTCCACAGCTGCGTCTGTGCTGTTAAAACAGCAACTCTTTGGCGAAGACCTGGGTTATTGTTTAAAGGCTTGAACGCCTGTACTTTCCCCTTCCTGTAGGGAGCTGAAGTTGTGTCGCTACCGGACATGGCCTGGAGGAAGAGAAGATTGTCGGTCATGTCCCCAAGAGCCTTCTGCAATTCCGTAGAGACAAAGAGTTTCTTCGGATGGGCTTTTGATGGTGGCACCAGCGTACAGACGTTTCTATCGCATTCTGCAAGGCTCGAAGGAAATACCAACAAATCGGTATCCTCTCCAACAATTGCCACATGGCCTTTCTTCTCTGCTTCCTTGATCGCTGTTGTCACGATGAGACGATCAGCATCAGACGTGGCATGAATAGCTGGAATTCCCTTTCCTTCGAAACAACGCCCTGAAAGTGCGACGAATCTTGATTTGTTTGAAGTGTTGGCTAGAAACCGATGCTGCGACGAGACCACTTGCACTTCTAAATCCACCAAAACTTCAGAAGATGGCATCTTGGCACGTCGTCTCATATGCTCCGCGTCTTTCGTGGTAATTTCGGAATAGCCGTCGAACACTACAGTAGCTTTCCCTTGATAGTTCGCCTTGATGTACGAATTGTAGTTCTTACAAACATCATCGAAGGTTCCTGATTTCGGCCATACCACCCGGTGCAGGAGATCTCCACCGTCAAACACGTAGGTAACGTCTTCGGGAAGACAGGTCATTGGTACACACAACTTCTCTATCACTGTCCGTAAAGTTGATTTTGTACCTTTTCTGATAGTTGAAGCATCGAACAGCGCTGGCGGCAATAAAGCCAACTCGTATTCGAAGCAAGATTCAAGGTCCTCTTCATTGCGAGCGACACACGAAATCCGATGAAACAGCTGGTTCGGATTTACAGGTACGGTCTCACCTCGGACAACAAGAGCTGCAAGAATGACAACTTCGTCCTTTCGTTGGAGTTTAACTTCAGCGAACGATTTCCCTACCAGTTTCCTCAAAGACGCGGTTCCTATCTCCCAAGCTGAGTCGTAGGTCACCGTTTCGTCACCTATAACACCGGTTGATAAGGACACCAGAATATCTTGAGGTTTGTCGAAAGGAGAATGTATACGTAACCATTCTGTGAATTTTTCGAAATGCTCGAAGTGTTGCCTTTGGCAAGCTTGACCAAGTTTTTGATGTAGGACTTTTCTAAAGTACAGAAAACGGCATTAACTTTCAAAAAGGATGGTAAATATCGGCAAAATAAGCAAAAACGAACAGTTCAAACTGAAAAACACATTTTTCGATTTTATGGTTCTTTTCTGTGGCGTACAGTTTCAGATAAATTTAATTATAAACGTTGCCATAAAGACGTTCATTTCGGCCGGCCAGCGCCACCTCTCAGCAACACAGGGAAGGTGGAGTGGGGGAACGAAAGCGTTCTGACGGCGTAGCGGCAGGGATGTCACTCGGCAACGCGTGGACGGACAGTCCATTCTTTGTTTAATTACATACGAGCGTAGCGCAAAAAATACTTAAATTATTAAAAGTAAAAGGAAATATTCTTTTCTCTTTATACATAAAATATAAGTAGCTAAGAAAGAGAGTTTTAGAGCGCAAAGTTACTGTATTAACAAATTAATTTTTATTATTATTATTTATTAGGGTATAAGATGCTATCCTTCTATATAAAAGTGTCAAATTTTTACTTATCATTCAAAACGGGGCATAGTTGCGCATACAGAATATGTTTACATCACCAGTTGCACCGGCTTTGTGAAGCCCCCCTCCTCGGCGCGTCGCTCCTCGGGTTGCATGCGCATGTTTGACAATTTCTCTCACCCGTAATTTGTGGTTTACGAAAGTGCTGATTACATATTTTTGTGCGTTTTGATGTGCTTGACGACATTTATATCGGTACTTTCTTCAATCCCATGACTGTAAAACGTGAAAAAACGACATTGAATATCAAGATGGCTTTTCACGCCACCCTATGAGAGTTTGTTTAAGTGATTTATGATAACTATTTCGATTGTTATCTAGGTTAAGTAGTGTCACCCTTAGGTACCGAGTTATGACGTTCAATGCGATGCTGGATTCGAAATCCAAGATGCCGGCCATTTTTTCAAGATGGCGGCATGTTCCCCATGAGGGATTTTTGGGACTTTCAGTATTTTGATCCAGGCTATTCACGGAACCTCTCCTCCAATTTTTAGCTTCATAAACTAATTTTCCTCACTTTGCCCAAAATTCTGTCTAATATTCCTGCACTACACAGCAATGGTACTTTAACAACCATATGCATCGTTCCTGTAGATAGAGGCTGACCCCTCAGCACAGCAATGGTGCATTAACAACCATATGCATTGTTCCTGTAGATAGAAGCAGATCCCTCAGCACAGCAATGATGCTTTAACAACCATATGCATTGATCCTGTAGATAGAAGCTGATCCCTCAGCACAGCAATGGTGCTTTAACAACCTTATGCATTGTTCCTGTAGATAGAAGCTAATCCCTCAGCACAGCAATGGTGCTTTAACAACCATGTGCATTGTTCCTGTAGATAGAAGCTGATCCCTCAGCACAGCAAAGGTGCTTTAACAACCATGTGCATTGTTCCTCTAGATATAAGCTGATCCCTCGGCACAGCAATGGTGCTTAAACAACCATATGCATTGTTCCTCTAGATAGAAGCTGATCCCTCAGCACAGCAATGCTGCTTTAACAACCATATGCATTGTTCCTCTAGATAGAAGCTGATCCCTCGGCACAGCAATGGTGCTTTAACAACCATATGCATTGTTCCCCTAGATAGAAGCTGATCCCTCAGCATAGCAATGGTGCTTTAACAACCATATGCATTGTTCCTGTTGATAGAAGCTGATCCCTCAGTACAGCAATGGTGCTTTAACAACCATGTGCATTGTTCCTCTAGATAGAAGCTGATCCCTCAGCACAGCAATGGTGCTTTAACAACCATATGAATTGTTCCTGTAGATAGAAGCTGATCCCTCAGCACAGCAATGGTGCTTTAACAATCATATGCATTGTTCCTGTAGATAGAATCTGATCCCTCAGCATAGCCTTGGTGCTTTAACAACCATATGCATTGTTCCTGTAGATAGAGGCTGATCCCTCAGCACAGCAATGGTGCATTAACAACCATATGCATTGTTCCTGTAGATAGAAGCAGATCCCTCAGCACAGCAATGATGCTTTAACAAACTTATGCATTGATCCTGTAGATAGAAGCTGATCCCTCAGCACAGCAATGGTGCTTTAACAACCTTATGCATTGTTCCTGTAGATAGAAGCTAATCCCTCAGCACAGCAATGGTGCTTTAACAACCATGTGCATTGTTCCTGTAGATAGAAGCTGATCCCTCAGCACAGCAAAGGTGCTTTGACAACCATGTGCATTGTTCCTCTAGATATAAGCTGATCCCTCGGCACAGCAATGGTGCTTTAACAACCATATGCATTGTTCCTCTAGATAGAAGCTGATCCCTCAGCACAGCAATGCTGCTTTAACAACCATATGCATTGTTCCTCTAGATAGAAGCTGATCCCTCGGCACAGCAATGGTGCTTTAACAACCATATGCATTGTTCCCCTAGATAGAAGCTGATCCCTCAGCATAGCAATGGTGCTTTAACAACCATATGCATTGTTCCTGTTGATAGAAGCTGATCCCTCAGTACAGCAATGGTGCTTTAACAACCATGTGCATTGTTCCTCTAGATAGAAGCTGATCCCTCAGCACAGCAATGGTGCTTTAACAACCATATGAATTGTTCCTGTAGATAGAAGCTGATCCCTCAGCACAGCAATGGTGCTTTAACAACCATATGCATTGTTCCTGTAGATAGAATCTGATCCCTCAGCATAGCCTTGGTGCTTTAACAACCATATGCATTGTTCCTGTTGATAGAAGCTGATCCCTCAGTACAGCAATGGTGCTTTAACAACCATGTGCATTGTTCCTCTAGATAGAAGCTGATCCCTCAGCACAGCAATGGTGATTTAACAACCATATGCATTGTTCCTGTAGATCGAAGCTGATCCCTCAGCACAGCAATGGTGCTTTAACAACCATATGAATTGTTCCTGTAGATAGAAGCTGATCCCTCAGCACAGCAATGGTGCTTTAACTACCATATGCACTGTTTCTGTAGACAAGCTGGTCCCTCAGCACAGCAATGGTGCTTTAACAACCATATGCATTGTTCCTGTAGATAGAAGCTGATCCCTCAGTACAGCAATGGTGCTTTAACAACCATATGCATTGCCCTGTAGATAGAAGCTGATCCCTCAGCACAGCAATGGTGCTTTAACAACCATATACATTGTTCCTGTAGATAGAAGCTGATCCCTCGGCACAGCGATGGTGCTTTAACAACCATATGCATTGTTCCTGTAGATAGAAGCTGATCCCTCAACACAGCAATGGTGCTTTAACAACCTTGTGCGTTGTTCCTGTAGTTAGAAGCTGATCCCTCAGCTCAGCAACGGTGCTTTAACAACCATGTTCATTGTTCCTGTAGATAGAAGATGATCCCTCAGCACAGCCATGGTGCTTTAACAACCATATGCATTGTTCCTGTAGATAGAAGCTGATCCCTCAGCACAGCCATGGTGCTTTAACAACCTTGTGCGTTGTTCCTGTAGATAGAAGCTGATCCCTCAGCTCAGCAACGGTGCTTTAACAACCATGTTCATTGTTCCTGTAGATAGAAGATGATCCCTCAGCACAGCCATGGTGCTTTAACAACCATATGCATTGTTCCTGTAGATAGAAGATGATCCCTCAGCACAGCCATGGTGCTTTAACAACCATATGCATTGTTCCTGTAGATAGAAGCTGATCCCTCAGCACAGCCATGGTGCTTTAACAACCTTGTGCGTTGTTCCTGTAGATAGAAGCTGATCCCTCAACACAGCAATGGTGCTTTAACAACCATGTTCATTGTTCCTGTAGATAGAAGATGATCCCTCAGCACAGCCATGGTGCTTTAACAACCATATGCATTGTTCCTGTAGATAGTAGCTGATCTCTCAGCACAGCCATGGTGCTTTAACAACCATATGCATTGTTCCTGTAGATAGAAGATGATCCCTCGGCACAGCCATGGTGCTTTAACAACCATATGCATTGTTCCTGTAGATAGAAGATGATCCCTCGGCACAGCAATGGTGCTTTAACAACCTTATGCATTGTTCCTGTAGATAGAAGCTGATCCCTTAGCACAACAATGGTGCTTTAACAACCATATGCATTGTTCCTGTCGATAGAAGCCGATCCCTCACCACAGCAATGGTGTTTTATCAACCATATGCATTGTTCGTGTAGATAGAAGCTGATCCTTCAGCACAACAATGGTGCTTTAACAACCATATGCATTGTTTCTGCGGATAGAAGCCGATCCCTCGGCACAGCAATGGTGCTTTAACAACCACGTGTACTGTTCCTTCAGATAGAAGCTGATCCCTCAGCACGGCAGTGGTGCTTTAACAACCACGTGTATTGTTCCTGCAGATAGAAGCTGATCCCTCAGTACGGCAGTGGTGCTTGAACAACCACGTGTATTGTTCCTGCAGATAGAAGCTGATCCCTCAGCACAGCAATGGTGCTTTTACAATGTGTTCAATGGGATTTACATGGTCTGTGGAGTCCGTCCGTGGCCTTGCGGCCCTCATTGAAATATGGTTTTACTGTATGATATTGCGTGGCGTCGCCATAGAGCTGTTCACCACGTGCAGTTCATAACCAGGCGTCTAGATGAAAATATGATTCCCTATATGATCAGTAATGGGAATAGCCCAATCCAGGCAGTCTGGCTGCGAGTCCTGATCTGCGTTGACTAACGATGAATGAAACAATGAAATTTGAAATGAGTAGTTCCTAATAGTCGGCTAAAATGGTGACGCCTTGTTAAGGAACAGGTTGCATTTTCTGGCCTTATGTCGTTATATGAAAATGAAAATCCACAGCCTGCTTCCAGTCTCCGACCGGGTCAGGAATGGAATGAATGAAGCCCCTATCTAGCGGTGAGGATATGAACTGTGCCGGCTGCCGAGGCCTGACGCACTCCTCTGGGGCAATGATTAAATGAATGACAAATGAAATGATAGTGGAGAGTGTTGCTGGAATGAAATTTTGACAGGGATAACCGGAGTACCCGGAGAAAAACCTGTCTGCCTCCGTTTTGTCCAGCACAGATCTCACATGGAGTGACCGGGATTTGAACCACGGACCCAGCGGTGAGAGGCCGGCGTGCTGCCGCCTAATCCACGGAGGCTTGCCTTATGTCGTTATACTATGGTCAATTTGACCCCATAGAAAAGAAAAAATATAAAGACCCATTGTAGGGTAAGATAAAATGCGTTTTATGTGAGTGAAGTGAGCCGCACGTGGCGTATACATCGTAGTCACCCTGTCGATTACATGCTGTGAGCATTGTGAAGATGTATGCTGCGTCATCTCTCCTGCTTCCGGCACAGCGCGTGTGGACCTTGTCTCACTGCGGGTAATCAGTGCGCATGTTTGTGCGCAGTGGCCAGTGAAATATACTAGACAATGTAATATGAATTTATTGCGTGTGATACTGTATTGCATGTGTAAGTATTTCCTTACCCTTTTTTGACAATTATGTTGTCCTGAGGACCTGTTGTGTCCTATGCCCTGAGTCTATAGTAACCTGTGTTATTGTGGTGTCCATTAGGTTAACTGTAAGTTACGCCTGTTATCGTATGTGGGCACGGTATATTTAATTAATCCTGCCATTGTACTATCCGCTTTGGTGACACTTAAGTGGAACGAGGCTGTAATCTCGCCTCGGTATGAGGTCGATTCTGTAATCCGTGCACCTCGTGCTTGTGTGTTTAGTATAGCTATGTGTATCGTTCCTATATGTGCGGTATTATTCGCGGTAATTCTAGTATTTGTATATCTGTATTAAAAAATGGCCTTTGTTATGTTATGCGGGGCAACTAATTGTAGTATCAGTGTAGTTTAATCTTCTGTCGGTCGCTACCGAATGTATATAGAATTATAACGTGTGTGGGTAGGGTTTCTCTTTATAATGCTGTGTGAGCTATACTGCATGCGTGGTCGTCTACTGTAAGTGAACCTTTCTGCGATCTCACATGTGTACTCCGGGTGAATGTTCTGGAGTATGCACGGCTGTGTATGAGTGTGTCTGGGTACGTGACTTGCAGCGAACACCTGTTATAATGGAAGGATGTTGTGAGCGCGGAGATGACGACGTGGGTCGGGTTACCACATCCTGGTTGTGTAGGGAAATGACCAGAACTTGCTGCGTTGAAACATGTGTTAAGTTGTATATACAATTCACTACCTGAAAATTTGTACATGCATATGGTATGCAATCGTATCCTTGAGGATGGCTGCATACCTACAACCTGGCAGTCTAGTACTACCATCCCAATTTGGAAAGGTAAAGGAGACATTGGAGAATGTTTCAATTATCGTCCAATTCGATTGCTCTGCCACACAATGAAAGTCATTGAGAGTATTCTTGACAGTCGTCTGCGCTACATGATCCAGATATCTCCTAACCAATCTGGCTTTGTCAAAGGGGTTGGTACGCCCGATGCAATCCATGCTGTGCGCCTACTTGTGGAAAAACATAGAGAAAGGAACCAACATTTACATCTCGCATTCTTCGATCTCGAGAAGGCTTTCGACATGGTGCCACATGAGTTCATCTGGAGATCACTTCGAGCTCACAAAATCCCAGAAGTTTACGTCCGATGTATTCAGTCCCTCTACTGCAACGTCACAAGTATGGTACGGTGTCCAGCTGGAATTTCACCTGCTGTCCCTATCGCTGTTGGAGTTCATCAGGAATCAGCACTCTCGCCGCTTCTGTTCAATCTGTGCATGGATACGGTGACAGCTGGCATTCAGACACCTCATCCATGGACGAACATATATGCTGATAATGTGTTTCTCGCATATCAAACTCGCGAAAATCTAGAAAATCGAACTCTTTGCTGGAAGGAATGTCTGAGCAAAAATGGCTTGAAAGTCAACATAGGGAAAACTGAATACTTGCAATGTGATACACAGACCAACGGTACCATCAACATTGAAGAGCATCATTCTCACTAAAACTACACACTTTAAATATCTCGGTTCCTTATCACTTCAGATGGCGAAACACTTCTCGATGCTCGAGCACGAGTTAACACTGCGTGGATGATGTGGCGCCAAGTCACAGGAGTGCATGCGTTAAGAAATAACCTATTCCTTTGAAAGGGAAAGTTTACAAGTCCACGACACGACCAGTGGCACTTTATACGGCAGAGAATATTGGCCAGCTTCAACCAAGCATGAAAATGTTACGTTGGTCCAAGGGTGTTACACGGCTTGATCATGTCAGGAAAGAACATATCCCGAAACAGATGGGAGTTGCAGCCATTACCGATAAAATGAGAGAAGCACGGCTTCGGTGGCATGGGCAAGTCACTAGACGTGATGAGAACTCTGTGGTAAGAACAGCTCTCCAATACGATCCAGGAGGAAATCGACCCCGTGGACGTCCAAAGAAAAGGTGGCTGGATAGAATCAAGGAAGACTTGGTGATGTGTGGACTTAAACCTGAAGATGCCCTTGACAGGAAGAAGTGGCGAACAGCAACCAAACAAGCGGATCCTGCACTATCGCCCGATACACGCTAGGAAAGAAGAACGTCTGTACTATTTATGTAAATTGGATAGTATTTGGTTTTAATTGTATTAATGTAAATTAATGTAGTCTTATTTTATAAATTATAATAAATGTAGTGATGATTCCAATAAATATTTACTTTAAAAATAAAAAAATACTGCATGATCAAATATCGCTCAAAATAAGAAATATTTTTTGTATCGAAAACTGCATTATTTTAGAGAGATGATGTTTCCAATATCACACACGAAGCTTCCTATAGAGTATTACAGTTACAATAAGTTATTATTTTTATTACACGAAGGGCATCCGCCTGTAGAAACCATCAGCCACAAGGAGTTTCATTTCATCGCATCCCCGATCCCTTTCGAAACGGGATTAATAAGGGGTAGACACACAGTAGATAGAACGTGCTATCTTCTAATTCTTACATTTTAGCCCTGACATTCCTAGGTCACACGGTCATTTTATTGTTTTCGTCGTGATCCAAGCTCGCTTTTCCGTGTCGTGGCCGACTGCAATGATCGTGCGGATTCTTTCAACTGTTTTAGCTCATCTATCTGTCGGCAGGAAGTTAACTATCTGTCGGCAGGAAGTTAACATCTGAGCTGCAAACTGATCTTGTCTTCATGAGGTAGGTTCTTTATATTTATAGTAATTGCATGCTTTTGTGAGATAATTAATTATGTAATGTTTACAAAAATAATGATTATTGATACTATGAACCCGAGTCAAATATAAATTGATCACGACTGTGGCAGTGAGGCTTTACTTGAGAATGGTGAGATTTCTAACAGCAAATTGAAATCGTCATTGTTTACAAGATGTTGATATTCTTTATATTTAGACAATATACGTGTCAACATAAGTTGATCTTATCTGAAGACCGAATAATAGCATGCTTGGACAACTCTGACGTTAGTGACTTGTCAACAGCTGTTCCTTCAGCACCAGATGATGAGAGTGACACTGATAATGCTGTGGAAACAGGAGTCCAGGTACGATCAGAAGACTTAGCAGCATCCCGCTCCTAGAGACTACAACACAATTCAGGGAGGCGACTTTCGTTGTAAACTAACAATAACACTCAACCAAGAATATGAATGTAAAATTATTTAATTTTTTTTGATTTTATTACACCCCTCTTTTATTATTTTTTCAGAATCTGCAGCAATCCGAACACCTCTGCACTGTTTTGATGACCACTCGTATGGAAAGGGAGCAGATTGAACTAAACTGTACAGAGTTTTTACAGAGGGAAAATCTTTGGGTACCACTACAGTGGAATTAAAGAAGTTTCTTGGAATGAACTTAATCATGGGTTGTATCCCTTATCCCAGGCTAAGGATGTATTGGCAGAAAGGAATTAAGTTGTCCTTGGTAAGTGACTAGGGACTGATTCCTTTCCCTAAGAATGAATATACATTTTGTTGATGTTCAAGTCACCCCCTAGCAGAGAAAATAAGACAGTGTAAAGTAGAGTCTGTGATAAATGCAGTTTGAAGTCAAATATGAAAAGTTGCCAAGGGACCATAACTATTACACAATCGATGAACAGATGATTCCATTGTGCTTTAAAGCAATATGTTAAGAACAAACCAAGGCATGTAGGCTTAAAAAACTGTCATCTGTTTATCTAAGGGTATGGTCTTGGACTTCGAAATTTATCCATTGCCTGAGAGGCAACTAGGTGATGCTCTTTGCTACAGGCTAGTTTTGTATGTTTTACTTGAGGCTTTAGGGCAGGCTGGCATTGAAGCTACAGGAACTATACTGCTAAATCGCATGAAGGGTGTGAAATTGAAAGGAGGTAGAATGCAATGAGTATGTGCGTTCCGACAATGCCATTGTGGTTGTCGAGTGGCAACATTCACAAAGAGTTGTTGTGGCATCTACTTGTGCAGGAATACAACCCATATGCCAGAAGGAGAAGAGATATATTGTAGTTGATTGCCTCTCTGTGATTCAGAATTACAATCAGCACATGGGGGGGGAGTCGACATTAGCAACCAACAATTGGAATGCTACCGCACGAGGTCAAGACAAAGAAATGGGCTCTGAAATTGATTCTCCATTTTCTCGACTCAAGCACCATAAATAATTGGCTACAATAGTGGGAGGATTGTCGAGCCAACAAACCTCCGAAGAGCAAGATATTAGATCATCTCTATTATCGAATGGCAATTGATCGCCACTCCAGACCGAGAGAGAGAAGAGAAGTAGATGAGAGTGGTGAAGTAGAAGAGGAAGAAATTGAACCTGCAAAGAAGAAGATGAAAATCAACACGCCAACTCCGAAGTCTGTCTTTGAGAAAAGATACGATGAGGAAGACCACTGGCCTCAAGTAGATGAGCTGTCTTCACCACACTCGTGTCAGTATGAAGCATGTAAAAGCAGAACTAACAACCGCTGTACAAATGTGATGATGTAAATTTGTGCCATTCCAAGGACAAATCTTCTTTCAGGCTCTTCCATAATAAGTAAAATGATGCAGGATGACAAGACACAAGTGTTAGTGAGCTGATTTCTTTCTCACTTTTAGTACCGAAAGCATTATCAAGACAACAATATACATATTTGCATTTCGTTCAACAAAGACCTTAGTTTGTAAATAACACGTAGTATTTCGATTACGGAACCGTGGAGAGGAGAAAATTACACAAGAATGAAGCACTGTAAGAAAACGTTAATTTACGTAGCCGGTCGCCCGCGCACAAATACAAAACTATGTAAATTGTGTTAAAATTCAAAGGGATCTGTTTCATATTTCGAAGGAATATGAAGGAAAACAAACGTTTTCTCTACAGATTTCACTTTTACTTTCTAAACTTGTAAAGGCGATTGCAAAGTACTCATACTTTTTAAAACACATACGAGTCTTCTGTTTTCCAGACAACCAGTAAATATTAAGTTGAAAGGCAAGAGGCAACTTGGGCCCCCATACAAATAACATATCCTCCGAGGTTCTGACCAGATAGGTCAATCAATAAAAAACAATATTTTATTAGCTAACCAGGCATAGAGTGGAATCTAAATTGAAAAGTATTCCAAATACCCTCCTTTATGTACTCTTAAGCTTTGTAAGGAGTCATTAGAACTTGGTATAGTTACCTCACGGAGAGGGTCCACACAGCTCATAGTTCCCGAGTCGCCCATTCTGCAACACAACATCATTATCAGACCGAGCCTGCAGCCAAATAGCACAAAAAATATGAAATAACACTGCCTTCAACAGAATTAAACAAGCTCACATTTGTTCCCGTTAAAAATAGGTTCCGGGTTAACAAAGTTATACCATAGCGTATAGAAGAGGAAGTGTAGGATCGTGGGCCGCCGCACAGATGGCACTGGTAATGCCTGCGTGTCGCCGAGTCCCGCGATCAACAGAGGCTACAGTACTATTGGTTCCGGGTTAACAAAGTTTTACCATAGCGTATAGAAGAGGAAGTGGGCCGCCGCACAGATGGCACTGGTAACGCCTGTGTGTTATACCATAGCGTATAGAAGAGGAAGTGGGCCGCCGCACAGATGGCACTGGTAACGCCTGTGTGTTATACCATAGCGTATAGAAGAGGAAGTGTAGGATCGTGGACCGCCGCAAAGATGGCACTGGTAACGCCTGTGTGTCGCCGAGTCCCACGATCAACACAGGCTAGAGTACTATTGGTTCTCGCTACGTAAGAAACCGAAACATACAACTCACGTTCAAAGATGACTTCGGCAACTGGACACTTGGGTGTATTTTCTAGATTATTTTGCCGACTTGGACATAAGTATCTCTTTTGTGCGGAAGTAGAATCGACATTTCAAGTAGTGGAATACAGTACAAGTTAGCTTAGGTATCATAAACAACACAATGATCTCACGACTTCACTTTAATAGATTCTAAACTATCGAAACACTCAAAAAGTACATTCCCCATAAACTACGAAGGTGGATCAAAAAGTTTGTTGCACTAACGCGCTGCAGCAGTGCGCTGTGTGTCGCAAACGTGGGCACAGCGGAGAAAGAAACAGACACTGCCCATACGCTCGTCTTGTATGGTGTGAATAGTGGCCAAATGCAATGGCACGTCGACTGGACGTTCACTCCAAATATGAGGTGCATGCGACAATCTGATTCCTATGGGCCAAACGGCAGAATTGCACGGACATTCATCGAGAAATTAGTGCTGTGAATGGGAGCGGCAATTTCCCGAGAAGGGATCGTAGTGGTGTCAGCAATTCGAAGTCGGACGCACGGATATCACAGACGAATATCGTGAAGGCAAGCCAGCAATGTCCAGGACCCGTGCAAATGTGACTTTCATCTGTTCGGTAAGCTCAAAATGGAGCTAGGTGGTCCACGTTTCCAGACCGATGAGGAGGTGAAGGCCACTGTCTCCGTCTGGTTGCAGAACGCTGGAGGAACTTTCTGTGCATCCGGCACCGACAAGTTGGTTGTGCGTTCGCAGAAATATTTGGAGTCTCTTGGAAACTATCTGGAAAAGTGACGTTACATTGTATGTCGTTATAGTCGTGTTGCTGTTGTATAGGTGGTGAAATAAATGGCCATAACTGGGAAGTGCAACTTCTTTGTTGATCTGCCCTCGTATTAGCACCTGATAATTCCTCCTGTACAACCTTTTCCTCTCGAAACAACACGTTAAAAACACTTTCTCATGCATACCGTACGTTAGATATGTTGTTGATTCATGTAGGGCCTTTAAGACATCGTGGTCATGTAGCCCCTTATACCTGGGTGTGTATGGAATTTGTCTGATAACCTGTGTAATTGTGACCGACAGCGGTAGTTACGCTCGCCAAGCTTTCTGCGGAATCGGTAGACGTGGGTTCGAGTTCCACCGATGGCCATCCTTGAAATGTTTTCCGTGTTTTTCCCCTTTTTTACTCCAGGAAAATGCTGGGACGGTTTAATTAATCTGTCATTAACTCCTCTCATGAGGTTGGGCATCCAGCCGTAAAAACCTTCCGCCACCTGTGTTATTGTGGTGGCCGTATTAGTGTGTGTAGTTGTAATTCAGATGAGGATTGGGAAGGAGTCGACCGTGGCCTCATTTAGGAACCATCCCGGCATTTGCCTGGAGTAGAAGTGGCAAACCACAGAAAGCCATACGTGATTACAGCCAAGAATGCTAGCCACTTCTCAGCGTCTGCTTTGAGGTTTCATTTAACTTAAGTTCACTCATTTAAACATGATTCCACCCCAAAACATGACAACCTCCTTGCTGTTGGTGGAATTCCTGGATGAAGGGCTCGTGAAATCTCTTGCCCACTCGGAGTATTCCAGTGTGGCGACGTAATAGTGATCATAACTAACACATGCAATGTTTCCAGGAGTGTTATTTACTGATAATTCATATTTTTATACATTGTACTCCGCCCATTGGGCAAATTGAAGTTGACGGACTGAAGAGTTTACAACTGACAGGTCTTTGTGGAAACGAGGCTACAAACAAATAAAACAGAATGTTCCTGTCCTAAATTTAAACAGCCTTCCCAACAAAAATTGAACAAGATTCAAAAGCTTTGATGTAAACTCTCGGTTTTCTTTTTCTGAAACACTTCCCAATTTGATTGATGTTTGCTCTTCCACGGCTACCGACTGTTACTTGGTTATTGTTAACATAAACAGGGACAGACACGTATCTTAACATCATTCCGAAAATAAGCGTAACTCAACTTAAGCGATGACTTCTCATTTAAACCATTTTCAAAACTTATTTTCTTATCTCGTGTCTACTAATCAATTATCACCAGCTCTAGTACAGACTACCCGCCCAGCTCTAGTGTTATGCGGGCTGGACGCGACGCAGGGGCAATCGTCTTGTTTATTTCTATACTATCATATGACAAGGAAAATCCAACATGTTTCATTCATACCTAGACGAAAACTTCACAGATATGTTATTTATAGTTGTTTTAAGGGGCGGAACTACGAGGTCATCTGTCCCTCTTAACTCTGATTAAATTATACAAATTTGGAATGGAATTTAAAATTTAGTGGTGGACACCTAAACTTGAAAACACCGAAAATTAATAAAACAAAAAATTAAATAAAACCAATAATTATAAAAATAAACAAAACATTCATCATTCAAAAACGAACAAGTCATTGGGTCAATGTTCACTGGAAAAACTAGATTGCTGGCCCCAACCCACTCTCATTTATAAAGCGGATAACGCCATCAACAGCCACCGCGTCATCGGCTAAGATAAGTTTGAGCGTCATCTGCAAACCACGGTTTCTTCATAAGTCACCAAGATCCACACACTCGGTTAAAATGTGGGCCACGGTGAAAACGGCTCCATAGGTACAAAGTGGGGGTCTTCCCTTCTCATTAGGTACGAGTGTAAGACCTATCCTTAGCCTACCTCCGTGACCAGAAAGAGCTCCGCCTCACGCGAGTAGTTCCCTTGATCGCTCTCAGTTTACTGGGGATTGGGTCGGCTAGCCACTGGCTCTCCCAAAATGCCAGAACTTGTCGGCGTAACTGAGAGCGAATATCTCTAGCGGGTACCTCCAGGGTCGAGGTGGTAGTGATACCGCCTCTTTTGCAGCTTTATCCGCTAACCCATTTCCCGCAATTCCCATGTGGCTTGGAAGCCACAGAAAGGTGTCGGCGTGGCACAACCCGGCTAGTAGGTCGTGGATTCGCTGCTCCAGGGGGTGTTGCGGGAAACATGTAGCAATTGACTGCAACGAACTCAAAGGGTTGGTACACACGAGAAAGTGGATTTGTGCATTTTGTAGTGCAAACTGCAGTGCTTCATAGATGGCAACGAGCTCCGCAGTAACCACACTATAGGCCTCAGGCAAAGAGATCTTGGTATTTGCACCATCAATAACGTAAGCACAACCCACCTTCTCACCATCTGTGTATAGAATGCCAGCGTCCGGAAATTGGTGAACTATGAACGGAGGCATCGGTGTTCACCTTAGGACCTCGGTGTAGATCTAACCGAATTTCCGGATGAGAGACTTGCCATGGAGGCATCTCGCTAGGTGTCCGGATCATACAGAGACCTACAACCACTCCCAATTCAGTACACGAGCTATCCAGTCTAAAACCGGAAGAGTAGCACGAGGCCGGTTGGCGTACCTCTGGTGGTATTGGATAATGAAAAGAGTTCGATAGCTCGGATGTTGCGGCATTTGATACACATTGGCAGCATATGCTAAAAGCATATGTTGCAGGCTACAATTAAGAGGTGGAACACCCGATTCGGCAAGTAGGCTGGGTATTAGGCTGGTCCGGAAGGCACTAGTAGCCAGCTTAACGCCACTATCGTGGATACTGTCCAACATTTTCAAGGCTACCGGCCTTGCTGAACTGTATGATGCAGAACCGTAGTCTAGCAGAGACAAGACGAGGGCTTGGTAGAACCGTAATAGCACCGCACGGTCAACCCCCCACGTAGTGCCACTAAGAGACATGAGCATTTTCAGTTTCCTGAGACACGCCATTTTAGTTGCCGTATATGGTGCTGCCACGATAATTTGCTGTCAAAACGGAGCTCCAGGAAGCGATAACTGTCAACCAACGGCAACGCAGCATCCCTGAGATGTAGTTCAGGGTGTAGATGTAGCCTCCAGAGCCGACAAAAAGGACGACGGAGTATTTCCCTGCATAAAAACTAAAACCCTGGTCGTTAGCCCACCTGTCGACCCAGTAAATAGCTAGCTGCAATTGCCATACTTACAGAGCTGAAATGCAGAGCTAAATCATCTAATTACAGCGATGGAACTATCGTGGGCCCGGCGGCAGCAACAATGCAGTTTATGACAACCGCGAACAAGGTGACACTCTGCACAGAACCCGGAGGAACTCCATTTTCTCGAGTGAAATACCTTATTAATGTCCTACCGACTTTTACACGGACGGACATAAAGTTCGCTATGAAATTTGGTAATCACCACTCGTGAAGCGTAGAAAGGATCCCGTAGCGCCATGTGGTGTCGTAGGCTTTCTCGAGGTCAAGAAAAACCGTGACCAGGTGCTGCATTTGGAGAAATGCTTCCTGTATGGCGCTCTCAAGTCATACCAGATGGTTGGTGGTTGACCTATGAGAGCTTCCCAGATATGTTAATTTCATTGTATCCCAAGCCTGTGTTGGTTTAAAGCTGCCTCTTACATACATGCAAATGCAGATATCCTCCACTCATTTTTCAAACAATTGTCACTGAAACCTGTACCAGTGGTAAACTGATCGGCAGAAATGGAAGATGCCCGATTTTGCAACCTGATAAAATTCCAAGCAGCAATTGTTTTTTGAAATTTGCAAGTATATTGTGGATGTTGTTTTGGAATTAGAAGGGTCTAATTAATATTATCCATATTCTCACTTGCTTGTTTCGAAAATAACAGAACTGAAGGATAGAATGAATGTAATTGCTTGTGGCCATGCTGGTGAACTAGTTAGTAAGATTATTGAAGGGTTTAGTGCAGGCTGTTCCAAATCCACGAGTTTGATTATGCGTACACGCGAGTACTCAGCAGTGATGCTCGGAGCACGGTTGGAAAGGGACTGGGGATGAGAGCCAATGCGTCCCTGGGCGAAGGTCATAACACAAGTCCATGCACTTCATGCCAGTCATGATGTATCCACCGCGAAGGGACGGCAGCCCCCCAGAGCAGAGCTGTATTGCATGTTGCAGGTTTACTCACGGAAGGCGGCGAGTGGAACAGCCTGGTTTAGTGAATCATTAAAAAGTGAAGTGTCTCTTCTCTTCTCTTAGTTGTAAAGAAAATTGAAAAGTACTTGTCCCCAAGTGAAGCTAACATTTTATATGTACTTTTGAATGATTAGTTTTATCCAACTAATGTAATTCAATCAAACTATACAAGTATATAGTCATTGAGTGAGAAAGTATAAACATTGCCTGGCTTTAAAATGTTGAAGCAGTCTGGCATTATTGCTGGCTACCTACCTAGCTTTTAAAGATATTCTGCGAAAACAATTTGAAGAAAATCCCGGGCATCGAGTTGAAATAATTCAGACACTGCTAGCATTAAAATTAATGTACCTGAATGAAAATCCACATGCTGCTTCCAGTCTCCGACCGGGTCGGGAATGGAATGAAATAAGCCCCCCCCCCTCTAGCGGCGAGGACATGAACTGTGCCGGGTGCCGAAGCCTGTCGCACTCCTCTGGGGCAATGACTAAATGAATGACAGATGAAATGAAATAGTGGAGAGTGTTGCTGGAATGAAATTTTGACAGGGAAAACCATAGTACCCTGAGAAAAACCTGTCTGCCTCCATTTTGTCCAGCACAGGTCTCACATGGAGTGACCGGGATTTGAACCACGGACCCAGTGTTGAGAGGCCGCCGTGCTGCCACCTAAGCCACGTAGGCTCTTAAAATTAATGCACCTGAACTTTGCAAATTCTGTTTTAAAATATAAAACAGTGCAGACACCAGTACCGAAGTAAAACATTCCTCAAGTAGTGAAATTAGCCAAAATACCTGTAGTAATGGTGATGATGATGATGATAATTGTTGTTTTAAGGGGCCTAACATCTAGGTTATCAGCCCCTGTAGTAATGGTATCTGGTGGTGACATAGTATTAGAGGTTATTCCTCCGCTGTCTGTAACCCACCCAGCCATACCAAATAGAATCATGACTTATATAGATGAAATTCCAGCTGACCCCGCTGTTTCTAGCAACATGTACAGTATTGCCAACCCAACGCATTCAGTACTATATCGCATCTGGCAGACCAATGGTATTCGCCTGGACCAATAATTAATAGGTAGCGCGCAATTATAAACACCCCTGGTTTTTGTCACACACAGTGGGGGTAGTCACGCATCAATCTTCATCCAGGCCAATGGTTCTGCCAATTTTTTCCCTCCATAATTTTCCCAATTATTTCTTTTTATACATAACTAGTTGAAACCCGTCAAAACATGACGGTCAATAGAAAAATATTTACTGAAGAATTTTCTTATATAGGCCTACTGTACATTCTTTGTACGATTATTTTTTGACTCTATTGAAACTATGAGGGCGTCAAAAGATTGCACTCTCAACATTGCAAAATACTGCTGGCCATGACTGAAAAATTGTTGGGGCAAATTGAGGCCTATACGTTCCTTGAGCTTTATTGATTGTGATAAAGTATGCCAAATGAATTGGAAAATATTGCCTCTTAAAAGAAAATGATAGTGTTTTATCGGATGGTGTTAAATCAAGTCGAAGGATTAGACATCTCTGCCTAATTTTAACTGCACCTATTATTTCCAAATCCAAGCAATATGGTTGCATTTAGGAGTCCTTGGGAACCGTTCAGATTTCTAAGCAGCATAACGGGCCAAGCGTTTGGAGTATGTGGCGGCCAGTCGTTTAGTTCCAAGGGATTCAAGAACTCTGATGAGTCTAATACAACTGGCCGCAAACCATCGCTTATATTTTTGGAATATAACGAAGAAATGCGATGATGTGCAATTCCATACATTTTAAAACAATGTGGACCGTGTGCGTGTGGCACAGTAACATTGGCACCAAATGAAACGAAGGAAGGAAGGAAGGAAGCTTGCAGTTTAACGTGACCGTTAATCTCGCGATCATAAGCCACGGGACCTCCGTTTAACGTGGAATACGAACCACAGGACATGGCCTTTCACATCAAAAATCTCACATGCATTGACCGGGAATCGAACCCGATCCGCCTTGGTGAGAGGCATACAGCTTGACCGCTGCGCCATGAAACGAAGGACATAGCATTGTACTGCCGATTAGTCCCTCTGGAATTCCTTGAGATATCATCTCCAGTGAAAAATAATTGTTAAAGCCTGTCAAATATTTTATATTTATTCAGATTAATTTTACCATTACAACAGCAAAGGTCAAAGTAACCAAGTGTAGATTTCTCGCAAGAGAAATACAGTGCAGAACAATGTTTACATTTGTTCGTCAAGGACCCTAAACTGTAACGGCATAGTATCTGGAATTGTTTCTGAAATGCCATATTTATATTGGATTTTAAAAGTGGCTTCGTATTTTTCTCCGATTTCCCACTTTTTTGCGGCTAATGTTCTATTTCGTCAAATGGGTTTATTTATAGCAGCATTTCTGCCCAAATTAACGTCATTTTATATAAAACTATAGTGGCCTGCATCAACGTAGCCGCCAAATATTAAATGGCAAATAATAACTTACTTCCATTGCCAAAATCAACTGCGTGGTTAGACCCATTGTTATGCACTTAAACAAATAATCAATAAACAATAATATTCACATATACAATGAATACTTCCATTCTCAAGTTGGTTGCTGATGATAATGTGATGAGATTGATCGCCAATAATAAAATCCTTGCAATTGTTGCAATTTGCTTGCAAACGCAACTCAGGATGACGATCTTCATTTTGAAATAAACAGAATGAAATTGCTGTAAATAATGAATTTCCATCACCTGTTGAAGGTACAATACTTTGTATTTCCATGACAGTAAATTATGCAAGGGAGCATAGAATCACTTCGCCACTACTGGAATGAGCATAGACTCACTTCGCCAGCCACAGTAATGGAGGGAGTTTTAGAATTATATGTTCAGTGCTTGTCAAAGAACGTATTAACACAGGGAAGCCCATTCTTAAGGCTACATTCTGAGCTATTGCCCCGGATTCCAGGCTCGATCCCCGCTCTGCCAAGAAATTTAATTCTGGTCTGAGGACTGGAACGGGGCGCACTCGTGAGGCAAAACTAAGAAGAGCAAAGTTTGATTCCCATCTCAACAATCTTGGATTTGGTTTTCCGTGGTTTCCCACTTCCACTCCAGGCAAATACCGGGATAGTTCCTAACTTAAAGCCTCGATCGTTAACTCCCCATTCCCCACATTAATTACAAATGCACACATCAACACAGCCATCACATTAACACAGGTTATCAGAGAAAAGTTTACACTCGCACACCTGTTCGCCAATATGTTAACGCTGATGTATGTGTTTGAACTACTGGATATAAGTTCAATGTTCCCCATCTCTTGATGAATACAGTACTTTTGCATTTGTCAGTTGGCACAGGCTAGAGTAAAAGGTGGCTTTTCACCGATGTCTCAGTCTCACTCATGGCTGTGATTATATGGAAGCTACTGAGGTATGGGTGGTGCTTAGTAATGGCATTCGGGGCACAGTCAGTGCCTGTGAATGCTGTGAAATGTTCAAGTCATAGGGTTAGGACTACTGTTCTGACTCAGTGAGGAAAGCAATGGCAAACTACCTCACTCCTCTTCTTGCCTAGAACGCCTCAAAATAGCGCTGCCTTGGGTTTTTGTGGGTATCTACTCACATAACGTAACGGCGGTACTTTTTGAGGATCCAACCAGCCTTCGGGCTGACTACCTAACAGACAGACAGACAGACTTTAAAATTAATATCATTGCATTGTTGCAGCTTGGCAAATATTTTATATTTCAGCAGATCAATTTTACCATCACAACAGTAAAGGCCAAAGTAACCGCGCGTAGATTTTACGCAAGAGAAATACAATGTAGAACAATGTTTACATTTGATCGTCAAAGACCTTTCACTGTACTGCATAACATCTGGAATTGTTTCTGAAATGGCCTATTTATATTGGATTTTAAATGTGGCTTCGTATTATTCGATAACACTATAGTGACCTGCAATATCGGAGCCGCTAAATATTAAATGGCAAAAAATACTTCCATTGCCGAAATCAACTGCGTAGTTAGATTCAGTACTCTAAACAAATAATCATTAAACAACTGTCTTATACAATGAAGTTCAACATGACCGTCCAGAGACTCTCATACTCAAGTTGGTTGGTGAGGAGAATGCGATGAGACTGATCGCTTACAATAAATTCCTTATAATTGTTCCTGCCAGCGAAATGTTTGGCAATAGCTTGAAAACGCAGCGCAGAATGACGTTCTTCATTTTGATATAAACAGTACAAAACTGCTCTAAATAAGCTATTTCCATCACCTGTTATAGTTTATGGCAGTACATTTTGCAGGGGAACATAGAATAACTTCGCCAACTACTGGAATGAGCTTAGGCATATACTCAATACTCACTACGGCAGTCACCCTAATGGAGGCTGTTTTAGAATTCTATGTCCCGTGCATGTCAAAAATCGTATGAACACATGGAAGCCCACCTATTCTTGGCTATCGCCTCGGAGACCCGGGTTACATTTCCTGCTCTGCCAAGAAATTTAATTCTGGTCTGAGGGCAAAAACGGGGCACATTCAGTCTCTAGAGGTATAACTGAGAAGAGGAAGGTTTGATTCCCACCTCGACAATCTTAGATGTGGTTTTCCGTGGTTTCCCACTTCCACTCAAGGCAAATACCGGTTCCTAACTTAAGGCCTCGGCCGTCACCTTGCCATTTCCCACCTTAATTACAAATACACAAAGTAATGCAGCTATCACAATAATACGGGTTATCAGAGAAAATTTTACACTTACACACCAAAGTACATGGGGCTGAGTGACAACGATGTCGGAGCCCTTCAAACGAATTATGTTTGCCAAGTGTCTCTCATGGCGGAAGCAATTGTGGACACGCGCCAGGGCCTGGAAAACTACCTTTTCACTAATAATTTAAGAGTATATCGACGATGCATAATTTATAACTTTTAGTCTAGGATGCTACCAACTTGACCACCGAAGCATTGGGAAGAAATTGCAATATTAAAGTACATAAACAACATAGCCTACACACTCAACTGTCAGTTAATGTTCTTCAACGTTTCCCTTCTTAAAAATTCCCCTCTATAACTCTCCATCACTTGAAAACGCGCCATGTTTTGTGTTTTAAATATATCGATGCAATGGTGCTGCCATCTGTTGTTAGTTACTGAAACTATATGGGCGAGGTACTGCCATCTTTTGTCAGTTACTGCAATTGATGGCAGATATTAGCTCTTTTGACCACATGCTGTAATGCAATGGTAAAACGGAAATAAAACTTATTGAGAGGGAATGTAGGAATCTTTAACTGACATAAAACGTTACTAATAATCCTTGATAAAACAATATTTAACTATCACGCGAAAACTCGCCATCAAGGCCATGCCTTGTGTTTTAAATATATCGACGCAATCTGCTCTCAGTTACTGGAACTATATTGGCGAGGTACTGCCATCTGTTGTCAGTTACTGGAACTGATTGCAGATATTCAAACGATGTATTGAGGACATGCTGTAATGCAATGGTAAAACGGAAATAAAACGTGTTGAGAAAATGTGTAGAAATATGTATCTTTAACTGACATAAAACCTTACTAATACTCCTTGATAAAACAATATTTCAGTGGCAAAAAAAAAAAAAAAAAAAAATCTGGCGAGAGTTGGGATCGAACCTGCGATCCTTGGATCCACAGTCAATCGCCTTAACCAAATAGCTACTCGCGAACTCACATTTAGATGCAGACGCAACCATTCACTATCTTCAAAAGCCGCTATCTGAAGAAAATAATCCAATTCATTATCAATAAAATCAATATACATTCGTATATGTTCATACTGTTATTATATTGTATTGTATTGTCAGAACTTGGTTAATGTATGTTTTCAATTACATGGAAGCTTATTAAATAACTTACATTTTAATGGACTTCTCACCGCCATTTTGTCATGAGCCCAGGCGGATTGTGCGCATGCGCGAGGGGCGAGAATTCTGCTATTTTCTATATTTATTTAAAAATATACCGTATTATATTTGTTTATTTTAGAGACACTCTGCAAATCTACAGGCCAAGAGCTTTCGTTAGAGTGCTCTACGAAGTAAATTGGTTCTGTCGTTCTCTCTATCTCGTGATAACAAAAATCACCTTACTGTTTTAAATATATAGACAAGCTGAACCCGGCATGCGTTGCAATGCCTATCAAAGAAAGTTTTCGTGTCGTAACCTTGTCCGTTAAAGTACTATTGGATACACAATATTTTATTCTTTGTCCGTTAACTGCCTCTAAGCTATTGTAAAATGTATTTACTGTCTCAGAAACATTCGTGGGAGCGTGCTCAACAACTCACCAAAGTTTCATCGCAATCGGATGAGTAGCATATGAACGCATACGGAATTTTATTGAAACGATTCGTGCGGTCACTTATTTGTTGAACCTACTGGTGCGCTACCTATAGTGATGTGGGCCGGGTAAATACCCAGTGAGAAGGTAAATATAAATTGGGCATTTACCCGGGTATTTACCCAGTGGTCATTTAAGTACCCAAAACAAGGGTATTTTCAGTTTTTTGAGCTTTGTACAACACTTTTTGATGTGTTGATGAAGTGTTGGACAAACAAGGACTGAAACACAGGTATTTCATGCCTTAAATAGAAATCCGGAACAATATTGATCCTTCAAAACTAAAAGAAAAGGAAAATGGATGTCCGGGTATTTTTGGGTATTTATATGTTTTGGCGCTGTAACCTTGTCTTTTAAGTGTGTTTTTTCCTTAAACTAAAGTAAAACATTGGATAAAACCTTTTGGTTGTTCTGTGTTTTAAATTTTTAATAAATACCAAGATATTGAGAAGGTCAAGTTTTATTACGGTACTGGAAATGAGCAACAAAGATGTGGGAGGGAAAAGCTACTTTTGTAGTAATAAGAGTAGGCTATATGCATATTAATTGCAATGTGTATGCCAAAACTCAAAAGGTAATAAAATATATTCAATAGAAAGAACATTTGAAAAAAAAAATGCTTAGTAAAAGTGCCTTAAGTTATTTTTCATTCAATTTTATACATTAAAAATATTAAGTTTTAAAATCATATTCTAAATATTAAAAATGCATGTCAGGAAGTTTTTGTAGTATGTGGGTCCTAAGTGGGTTGGCAACACTGCTCCGCTCATCCTTCTCAGAATTCAAACTGACACTGTACTTCCCTCCCATTTTCTATTATTTGTTTGATGCCTACTGTACTTAACCTAACATGTTCAGTGTAGTTGAGTTGTTAGTTTATATCTCCTAATTCTAATGAAATTTAATCTGATTAACTATCTAATGTTGTTACATTTCTAAAAAGTTAATGTAGAATAGTTTACATACCGGTACCCTCTTTTAAGGTTCAACTTACCATGAAACAGAATTTTTGATGAAAAATCTAAAATACGGTATTTACCCAAATTGGGTATTTACCCGAGTATATACCCTGGGTATTTACCCCGATTTATAAATACCTGGGTATTTTACATCACTAGCTACCTATTGTTAAATGCATCTACTAAGCCAGAAACATTTCCTGGATTGTATACAACATCTAATCCAAGTTTCATCGCAATGGGATGAATGGTATATGAACGCATCGCCAACACGCATTTGTTTAAACTACTCGCGCGCTATCTATTGTAAATTGGATTAACT
Source organism: Meconema thalassinum (assembly GCA_946902985.2). Taxonomy (NCBI): domain Eukaryota; kingdom Metazoa; phylum Arthropoda; class Insecta; order Orthoptera; family Tettigoniidae; genus Meconema; species Meconema thalassinum. Next base: position 49,801,895 of record OX336388.2, on the reverse strand, counting down.
AATTTTGAAACATTGGAGGGGAGTGCACAACAATTCACCAAAATTTCATCGCAATCGGATGAATGGGATATGAACGCATACGGAATTTTGTTTAAACGATTAGTGCACTGTCAATCATTTTTATAATTTACTCCTGCGCTACCTACTGTGAAATGGATTTACTAAGATAGAAACCTTCACGTAAGTGTACACAACAACTCAACCAAGTTTCATCGCAATCGATGAATGGTATATGAACACATACGGGATCTTGTTGAAACGCTTTGCGTGCAGTCCCTCATTTGTTGAATCTACTCGTACACTACCTATTGTAAAATAGATTTACTAAGCCTGAAACTTTTCCTGAAGAAACTTTTCCTGGAGTGTACTCAACGATTCACCAAAGTCTCATCGCAATCGGATGAATGGTATATGAACATGTATGGGACTCTTTTGAAACGATTAGCGTGCCGTCGCTCATTTCTTGATTCTTCTCGTGCGCTACCTATCATGAAATGCATGTACTTAGCCAGACACCTACCCTGGAGTGTACACAACAATTCACCAAAGTTTCATCGCAATCAAATGAATAGTATATGAACGCATATGGGACTTTGTTTAAACTCTTTGCGCGTTGTTGCTCATTTGTTAAATCAACTCGTGTGCTTCCTATTGAAAAGGGGATGATCTAAGCCAGAAACCTTTCTTGATGTATCTGTTACAGGGAAAGTCGATTCTTAGTAAGAGTTGACTCTCCCTAGGCAGAGTCAACTCTTACTAAAAGTATCAGTAAGAGTTAATTGAAAACAAACAGATCAACTTTTCCTAGGGAGAGTTAACTATGCCTGCCGTGGTTTAGTAAAAGTTGATTCAAAGATGCTGCTCTGAAACTGTAACCGCGCGCGCCAAACCTTTGTTATGATTATTAAAATATTGCCATTGTTTGGACTCGTACTTCCATTATTGGACCGACCGTTATCGATCTGAACATTTCTTTCTTTTTATTACCCCACTATACAACAGGCAGTTGCCATCCGTCATTACTCGGCTCTTTATTGCTGTTCAATAGTGACAAAAGATTCATTTACGTTTAAAGTTGGTTGGTTGGATGCTCAGTTTAGGGGCTGCGACAACGCGGTCATGTAGCCCCGTGTACTTTGGGTATGTGTATAATCTCTCTGATAACCGGTGTTAAATGTGATGGCTGTATAAGTGTGTGTAACTGGTTTTTTTTTTTAATTCAAGTAAGGACTGCAACTTTAAATTTTTCAAATAGTTCCTACTTTTGCCGCCAAACGCCACCTTCAACGACTACTAGGCCTAGTTCAGAACTTAGCTACTAGACGCCACCGCAGTCGGCTCTTGGCATCGAACGTAGGAACCTAAGAGCGTTGTTTACACTCTTAACCTATGCAATTTAGCGTCACACAGGTGTAATTAGTGGAAGGTTCTTTAACATGCCATAAATGTATGACATGGGACCGCCGGCTTTACTTCCCCTCCGAAGAGAGGCATACTGAGGGATTTTAACGCTCTTAAAAATCCGACAGCTTCGGCCGGGTTTGAACCCGCGATCTTGGGCATAGAAGCTCAGCGTGCTACCAACTACGCCACCGAAGCCGCTCATTTACGTTTACATAATTAGTTTAAGAGTGTAATAATTATGTCAGACACCACGGTAGAACTGATTCGTGAAAAGTTGCAGCAGGAACGCTCGACTTCCAATGTAAATTCTCTGACATTGACCAAATTGAAATAAGATAGCTGCATTCAAAAAGTGAAAAATCTTAAAAACTGCAATAATAAAAAGAAATTAACGATATCAGGTTTTTAAGACGTTATGGCATTATTGAAGTAAATGGTATTACAAAACTAATACACCCTGTCACAGACCAAGACAGCATAAGGTATTATGTTTTTGATGAAGAGTTGTTTGGAGTTCTTAATGAAGCGCACATAGTCTATCCACTGGACACGGAGGAAGAGATCGTATGATTCAGCAATTGAAAGTGAAATTTCAAAATGTTATTACAAAGGACATTTTACTATTTTTAAGCTTGTGCGAACCTTGAGATCAAAAACTGAAATATAAGAAGTAATGACTGGTTGTATGGCCTTTGTTATTCAAGCAAATGAATTCACGATGTCAAGAGGACTTGATTGACTTTCAGTCTCAACCTGATGAAGACTTCAAATTTATAAAGGTGTACCAGGACCATTTAACAAAGTTTTGTTGTGCTAAGACCACTGAAATCAAAGACTGCAGATGAAGTGTGTAATAATATCGTTGATATTTTTACTTTGTTAGGCGCTCCTTGTATTTTACAATCAGACAATGCGAGAGAATTTGTTAATAGAATTATTGACAGTCTGGTTAATAAATGGCCGAACTTCAAAATGGTGCACGGTAAAACCACGACATAGTCAGAGTCAAGGTAACGTCGAAAGAGCCAACCAGGACATAGAGAATATGATAACCACCTGGATGCAAGACCACAAAACATCAAAATGGAGTTAAGGCTTAAAGTTTATTCAACTTATGAAAAACAGTGCATTGCATAGTGGGATAAAACGATCCCCGTATGAGGCAATGTTCGGTTGCCACCCGAGACACGGCTTATCTTGTTCAAAACTACCAACTGAGGTACTGGCAAATTTAGAAACAGAAGAGGTTCTTCAATGCGCAATTGATCAAATTCATCAACAACAAGAAAACGAAATTGGAAGTAACGGGAATGGAAATCCTGATGAAAATGAAACAAACAAACAAACAAACAAAAAGGTATCAAGTGGTGAAAAGCTCTGGGATGATAGTGATTATCTCCTCACTGACCTGGACAAGTCTACTGAGGACATCAAGAGACAGAGAAATGAAGCTGTCTACTGTCTAGAACAACAAGCTAAACGCATGAAAAAAATATCAGATCACATTCATAACGCCAGTAGAAAAAGGAACATTAGTTCGAATTCCTATCCCCGATGTTGACCTTCGAATTCCTATCCCCGATGTTGACCGCGGTAGAGGAGATGCTCGATCTATCCTTGGCGTGGTACTGGAAGTTGTCGATGTTGAATTTTATCGAATTGGAACGAGAAATGGAATTCTAAAACAGCTTTCCTCAAGGTAAGTTTTCAAAGCTAAAATAAAAGATATATATATATATCTCCTATCTCTCGCTGCCCATAGTATTAAATTGTTCTGATGTCAATTATTACATTTTTTCAGGTCTCAATTCAGTAAATGTCCTACAACATTAGCCAAGAAAATGAAGTTCCTATGGATAAAACAATAGCTGTGAGGACTGTTGCAACTTCACAATCACTTGGAAGTGGACAAGGTTTTTTCAAATGTTCTTGCAACACTAAATGCGAATCCATGAAGTGCATGTGCAAGAAGAAAAGTGTACTTTGCAACTCAAAGTGTCACAAATATTCACCTTGCAGTAAGAAATGATAAATATTTCTATCTCTTTATGTATTATAAAGTTTTATTTTTATTTTTATTAGTTTCTCATAAACATTTCTCTCTCTAATGTATTGGTTTGCCTTCCTATTTGTTTTATTAGCCAGTACCGTTTCCTTGCAAATAGTCAACTGTCACTACCTCAAGACAGTGAGAGTATACTCTCCCTAGGTATAGTCAACTCTGACTAGTAAATGTTGATCGAAATTGAACACATGCCGCTTTTAATCAACTTTTACTGAAAAGATCAGTAAGAGTCGACTTTACCTAGGGAGAGTCAACTCTTACTGGAGAGTCGACTTTCCCTGTAACATATACACAACATCTCAACCAAGTTTCATCGCTATCGGACGAATGGTATATGAACGCATACGGTATTTCGTTGAAACGTTTTGCGCGTAGTCACTCATTCGTTGAATTGGCTCGTGGGCTACCTGTTGTAAAATGGATTTACTAAGCCAGAAACCTTCATTGGAGTGTACACAACATCTCACCCAAGTTTAATCACAATGGGATGAATGGTAAATGAACGCATGCAGTCTTTGTTGAAACGAATCGCATGCAGTTTTGCTGAAGCTACTCGCGCGCCATCTATTGTAAATTGTATTTACTATGCCTATAATCATCCCGGAAGTGTGCTAAACAACCCACCAAAATTTGGCTGCAATAAGATGAATTGAAGGCTATATGAACGCATCGCCAACACTCATTTGTTTTAACTACTCGTGCGCTCTCCATTGTAAATTGGATCAACAATGCCTATGACCATCCTGGAAGTGTTCACAACAACTCACCAAAATTTGATCGCAATTGGATGAATGGTTTCTGAACGCATAAAATACGAACAAACGAACATACTTTTATATATATATAAGATTACAAAGTTACGTGTGTCGTGTGTCGTTGGCAACAGTGAGGAGATATATGATATATGACGCAATGTGACGTCAATCAAGCATGTTTGCCCTCGTTGAACCAGCTACAAATAGGAACATTCATTTAAGCAATATTAAAATATATCGAGTGCAGCAGTGATATTTGCCAGTATTTTCAATTCCTAACGACTCCCAGAAAGGTGAGTGAATGATATATATTCATCACGTTCTGGTATACTGAACAATTAATATCATAATCAGGAATCTATTAAAATAATATTGGATGCTTACTAGTCATTTATAGCAAGGCTCCGTAGCTTAGGCGGCAGCACGCCGGCCTCTCTCCGCTGGGTCCGTGGTTCAAATTCCGGTCACCCCTTGTGAGCGGAGGCAGACTGGATTCTCTCCAGGTACTCAGATATCCCTGTCACAAATTTCATTCCAGCAACACTCTCCACTCTCATTTCATTTGTCATTCATTTAATCATTGCCCCAGGGGAGTGCGACAGGCTTCGACAGTCGGCACAGTTCATATACTCGCCGCTTCATTCACTCCATTCCCAGAGCCGGTCGGTCGATTGCAGGTAGGCTGTGGGTTTTCACTAGTAATTTATACATCTACCATTCACATAAATAATTCAGAACCTCAATGATGAAACCTTAATAATTAATTTCATCATCATCATCATCATTTCCCCTTATCCAGCTCCTGCCGGGTCGGGGTATTTATGGCACTTCTCCACTTTCCTCTTTCCTTCCACAATTCTTCTTCCACGATCTTGTCCCAGTCCAGACTTCTTTTTCTCACGCTGTTCTTCACTGAATCGATCCTCCTTGTTCTAGGTCTTCCCCTTGCTCTCTTACCCTTGCACTTGGCCTCCAGCATCTGTCTTGGTATTCTATTTTCCTCCATCCTCTTTACATGTCCAAACCACCTTAGTTTATTCTTCACAATTCTCTCATTTAGTTTTCCCATCCCAACTTCCTTCCTAACATCTTCATTCCTCACTCTGTCTTTCCTTGTCTTACCTATCATACTTCTTAGGAATTTCATTTCACTGGCTTGGATTCTACTCTCTTGCCTGCTCGTCAGGGTCCAAGTCTCAGCTGCATAAGTTAATATGGGTACATAGTACATTTTATACATTACCTCCTTGCTTTTCCTTGGTACTTCCTTATCCCAAACAAGTTTTCTTACACTTTGATAGAATGCATTGCTCTGCTGTACCCTCCTACCAATCTCCATGTCCAACCTACCAGTTTGCATCAATTCACTTCCTAGGTATTTGAACGTGTCCACAATTTCCAAACTCTGACTTCCAATTTTCACAGTGCCCTTTCCTTGTCTTTCCCCTCTTGTCATCACCATGGTCTTGCTTTTCTCTATACTGATTTTAAGGCCGTACTTATGAACATTTTCGTTCAGTGCATCTAGTTGTTTTTGCACTTCTTCGGTGTTCCTTCCCCAGACCACAATATCATCTGCAAATAACAGTAACTTCATTTCTTTATGTCCATATGCTTCCTTTGTTTCCTTTACAATTTCATCCATCACCATTATGAACAAGAGAGGTGACAGCACACTCCCCTGTCTTAGTCCAGTCTTGTTCCTAAACCAATCTGTCTTTCCAACTGGGGTCAGTGCCCTGCTAACACAGTTGTTGTACATTGCTTGCACCATTTCCAACATTTCTCTTCCCAGTCTCTTCTTAACCATGGTTTCCCATACCTTCTCTATGGGGACACTATCATATGCCTTTTCTAGATCTATGAAAGTCATGATCAAATCCTCTCCATATTCCCAGTTCTTTTCCATCACTTGCCTCAAGCTAAAGATTGGGTCCACTGTGGATCTTCCACTCCCGAAGCCATACTGTTCCTCTTGCAACTCTCCTTCCACCTTTCTTCTCATTCTTCTTTCTAATATCCTTTCCAGTATTTTTACTATCTGTGATATGAGGGTGATCCCTCTATAGTTATCACACACCTTCTTGTCCCCTTTCTAATACACTGGTATTATAATTAATTTCAGAATTACATTAAAGCGAAATTGAGTGATACGGCAATATCTATTTTGCAAAATAACGAAAAAAAAATAGGATCCTTCTCACGAAACGGTTCAAAAAAGTGTGCAAAAACTCATGCCACTACCCATACAGTCATCACAATAACACAGGTTATCAGACAACAAATTCATACTCACCTAAGTTCACTGGGCTAAATGACCACAATGTCTAAGGCCCTAATGAAACAACAATCACCGTGCCTCCATGTTTGCTTTGGTTCGAAATTTTTGGCAGCTGCAAGATTCAGTTCTGTTTGTAAACCCATGTGGTGACCATTCCTGTGTTTGTTGAGTATCACTGACGGTAGCGGTGGTACATAATGGTTGTCATTAGCAACGTATCTTACAGTAGAAGGAGAATGCTGTCTCATACAAGTCACCCCTGGAGCAATGGTAAGCTTATTGCTAATTATCGGTATAGATCAGTGTTATTAGACCGAAGCTGAATGCTACGATTAAGACCTTAATAATATTCACTGGATTTTCAGGAATTTGAAGTGTTCATGTTAATATTTTCAATGAAACCGTGGAAGGATTGGGTTTAAGCAGCCTACTTTAGGAATATCGGAAGGAATGGAAAGAGTGCTTGTACTATTACGTGATCAACTTCACGATCATAAACCATGGGACCCCCTATTAATGTGGCATCTGAGCCTCTAGATGTGACATTTCACCTCGAAAATCCCATAAGCATTAACTGGGAATTGAACACAACCGTGGTGGGAGGCAAGCAGCTTGACTGCTGGGCCATCACAGTCTAGATGGCCACCGCAATTAAACCAATTGTGTAACATCGGTTTCCTTGTCCACTCCTGGTACCATTATGCTGTGCCCCAACCTTGTTTAAGAGTGCGAACCTCCACTGAAATCACGGTTATTATCTTCATTAAGGGATGACACTGTGTCACTGGTGATGGTAATTCTTCGGGAGTGATGAACGAAAACGATATCAGATACTATCGATATAATTCAAAGTAAGAGCTGATGGCTGGTTGTTCCAACGCTTCCCGTAATTCAAACGTGATATTTCTTAATTCGATTGATAGGAAGTACAGCACGGACAATTACATAATACTGGTGTGTGATAACTGCAGCTGTAATTTTGTCTTACCATTCATTTTTAATATTGTAGTATAGTAGCCTACTCTTTCTATTTGTACATATCTGTGGGGTAGGCCTATGTCATGCTATGTGCTTTGTGGAAACATCCAGAACTATTCTGATAGAGCCTATGTTTTCTTCTCTACCTGATATCTCAGGGGGAAGAAATCGCCTATTATTAGACCAATTACTAAAATATGAAAGAAAGAAAGAAAGGAATATAAAGTAGTGGTGGGGAGATAGAGTAGGGGAAAGGGAGGGGTAGGCACGGGCCGGGAGGGGAGAGGAGCGAGTAGGCAAGGTCGGGGACGGATCGCGTTCGAGAGAACATCGTCACGCCATCTCATATTGTCAGTTGGAACTATTTGCGTCGAGCAATAGGTTGGGGCACAGATTACCTCTACTACAGATAGCCGACAGCCATGCTAATTCTTGGCACGTAAGACTTCAGCGCTGTCTGGTGTTTGACCGCGGTACTAGTTGAGCACGGCCGTGCGGGTAGCCTACCCCACCCCTTCCCCTCGTTCCGCTAAATATTCTCGTCCTAACTGCTCTGCCCACTTCAATGTTCCGAAAATCACAATCTTCCCAATACTTATAGCACACGTTTTTAAGTGTGGAGATAATAATATTGTTACGTGCCACCCCCCTAGTGGCACTTTTGTTAACTAGATTACGGTGGGGTACAAAGCACAACACCAATTACTGCTTAAATAAATAATTAACTTTATTGTGGCCAGAAAATTACACGAATCAGCAAATACAAGCAATTAGGAGCCTTACTCCAGTTTCGTCAAGTCTCTTCCTTGAGCGCTCTTGGCCCTTCCACTTGTCAACAAACCACAGAAGTTAATCCTGCCGCTAATGAGCCTAGTGGCCTTGACAGAACTACATGCAACTTATTTCTAATGTGCGCCTACTACAGTACTTACGAGCACTTGCTGCGCGCTGTTCACCAGCTGGGAGAAACAATGTCACTTAATTTCGACACCACAATATCTGACACTCAGTGAAAGCACACTTACTCAGAACACGGCAGTCCCCTGTATGTTCCTCACTTCGCCGCTACACTAGGGGTTTCGCAAGTCACCACACTCCTGTCGCTCAGAATAAACGCTCACACTAGCTCGTAAAACACAACCACAACTGCTTCACGGGTCACTCTTATATAGCAGGCCGGTGACTCAATAAATGGTTCTAGATCCATCCAGAGTCCACGGCTTCTCGAGGTTTCCACCGCAGGTCCAGTCACGAATCTTCTGGACTATCCCTTTGTCTGTAGTAGCCCTGTTGCATAAAGCGCGCGCAATACAGGAGGCAAGCCACAGCCCAGCCCCTGGGGCAGTTGTGACTCAAGCGGCGAGCGATGACACAAACTCACAGCCGTAACAATATGATCTACACGAAATAAATCACATTCAAAATAGCAATTACAGTTTTTTTTATAATACCAAAGTGGGAAATTGTGAATTCCGGAACTCTGAAATGAGCAATCACAGCATTTAGGACATGACCTCATCAATAATTTACATGTTTACATTTCTTTCAGTTGCAATTGGAGCATATTGCATTGACAAGAATTAGGCTACTATAAGGTCTGCAGCATATTATTAATCAATTTTTAAAAAATGGTCCCTTCCAATTAACCACTGTAGGCCCAATTATAACCGATTAGTTCCGAGATTAAACTAGAAAGGAAAAGTACTGGGAAGGGAGAATATTCATATCTTAAAATGCTTGATGCTGTTCGCAATAACAGGAAAATTTTAAGAGAGAATACTAAGGAAATAGGTGGTGTAACCTGATCCTCATCACACTAAAATTGTTAGTGTAATTAATGCCAAATTCATTAGTTTCAGAAAAATAATTGGATATCACAAAATTTATATACAGTAGTTCATTTGATATTCCCTTTAAAATATATCCATTCCACCAATTTTGAAGGGTGAAATACAGTAAGTACATGTACATAAACAAATTTCATGGCACACTAATACAGTAAATTCTATGACATGCTGTGAAGGGGAAAGAAGAATAGGACTTTCAATGAAAAACAAGAAACACACTCAATACTGCTAGAAATCATCATGTTTTATTTCAAAAGTTTGTCAACGAAGAAAAAATAACAGGGAGAGCCAAAATCAAACTTAGCAAAAAAAAAAACAATCAAATCTGGTCCTTTTAAAAGTATGTGTTGAGGCATGTTCTTCTTTCTTGCCAAGGTATAACGGTAGGCTACAGCACATGATAATGGACCTATTACCTCCTTGACGCCATGGCTGACACCGATGAACCGCAAATTCCTACAACACATGCAAGTTTGTATGTTGAAACAGTTAACTTAATAAATGTGTAATGCTTGAAATGGAGAACTTGAATTTGCTGTTATGTGTATGTTTGCACCTACTATAACTATATTTTAAAAGAATCTGTTATTGTAGAATCATTGTGTTTTTTATATTCATTTTAGGGCTTTTGATAACATATTCATTTAGCCCCATATATTTGTAAGTGTATAGGATTCATATGATAATCTCAGTTATTGTGGTATCTGTAGTAGTGTGTAGGCTATACTGTCTGTAATTCAGATGAGGACTGGAAAGGTGGCAGCCATAGTTAGGGACATTCATTTTTAAGAATTTTTAATAATCTTCTATATATATAAAGCACAAAGTTTGTCTGTCTGTCTGTCTGTCTGTCTGTTATGTATACAAATCTACACCGTTTCACCGATCTGAACCAAAATGTGTATACTTACCCTTTGGAACCCTGCGGGTAACCCCGTCAACATTAAATTTCGGACATACCACCCCATGCCCTGCATTTAGGCCCTTTTGCACAAATCTACACCGTTTCACCGATCTGAACCAAAAGTTGTATATTTAACCTTTGGAACCCTGCGAGTAACACTGTCCACTTGAAATTTCGGACAGACCACCCTATTCCCTGCATTTAGGCCCTTTGGTCCAAATCCACACCGTTTCACCGATCTCAACCAAAATTTGTATATTTACCCTTTGGAACCCTGCGAGTACCACTGACCACTTAAAATTTCGGACAGACCACCCCATTCCCTGCATTTAGGCCCTTTGGTCCAAATCTGCACCGTTTCACCGATCAGAACCAAAATTCGTATTCTTACCCTTTGGTGCCCTGCGAGTAGCACTGTCAGGTTGAAATTGCGGACAGACCACTCCATTCCCTGCATTTAGGCCCTTTGGCCCAAATCTATACCGTTTCACCGATCTCAACCAAAATTTGTATATTTACCCTATGGAACACTGCGACTAACACTGTCTGCTTGAAATTTCGGACAGACCACGCCATTCCCTGCATTTAGGCCCTTTTTGCACAAATCTACACCGTTTCACCGATCTGAACCAAAATGTGTATACTTACCCTTTGGAACCCTGCGAGTAACACTGTCTGCTTGAAATTGCGGAGAGGCTACTCCATCCCATGCATTTAGGCCCTTTGGCACAAATCTACACCGTTTCACCCATCTGAACCAAACTTTGTATACTTACCCTTTGGAACCCTGCGAGTAACACTGTCCACTTAAAATTTCGGACAGACCACCCCATTCCCTGCATTTAGGCACTTTGGCCCAAATCTACACCGTTTCACCGATCAGAACCAATATTCGTAAACTTACCCTTTGGTACCCAGCGAGTAACACTGTCTGCTTGAAATTGCGGACAGACCACTCCATTCCCTGCATTTAGGCCCTTTGTCCCAAATCTACACCGTTTCACCGATCTCAACTAAAATTTGTATATTTACCCTTTGAAACACTGCGACTAACACTGTCTGCTTGAAATTGCGGCGAGGCCACTCCATCCCTTGCATTTAGGCTGTTTGGTACAAATCTACACCGTTTCACCGATCTGACCCCAATTTTATATACTTACCCGTAGAACCCGACAAGTAACACTGTTCACTTTAAATTTCGGACAGACCACACTATTCCCTGCTTTTTGGCCCTTTGGCAGAAAACTACACCGTTTCACCGATCTCAACCAGATTTTACATAATTACCCTTTGAAACTCGACGAGTAACACTGTCCACTCGAAATTTCGGACAGACCACTCCATTCCACGCATTTAGGCCCTTTGGCACAAATCTACATCGTTCACCGATCGAAAACAAAATGTGTACACTTACCCTTTGGAACCCGATGAGTAACACTGTCCACTTTAAAATTTGGACAGGCCACTCCATTCCCTGCATTTTGGCCCTTGGCACAAAACTACACCCTTTCACCGATCTCAACCAGATTTTACATAATTACCGTTTGCAACTCGACGAGTAATACTGTCCACTCGAAATTTCGGACAGACCACTCCATTTCCCGCATTAAGGCCCTTTGGTACAAATCTACATCGTTCACCGATCGAAAACAAAGTGTGTATACTTACCCTTTGGAACCCGATGCGTAACACTGTCCACTTGAAATTTCTGACATACCACTCCATTCCCTGCATGTAGCTCAGGAATTCCTCGGGGTTACCAGCTTCCTAACTCACCAGTCATGAGCCCTTGAGGGTGTACCAGAAGTGGTGGGTCTACACACACCCTGCCTCTTTGAGGGCCTTGAGCAGAAGACAGGAGATATTATGAAAAGGAAAAGAAGGCAGACCCCTCGAAGAATGAGGGTATCAGGAAAGATGAGACAAAGCCAATTAAGGCGGAAAATTGAAAGACTCCCTAGCCCTCGGATACCCTAATACAGTCTGGGTCGGAAGAGAACAAGAGTTGACCAAGGGAGGCCGACAGGAAAGAGAACTGAAATGAGCCCGGCACCAGGAAGTAGAAGCGATGCCAGACTCAGCTGGGGTTCCGTGGTCGCCAACCCACGTCCCACAAGATGTGAGACCCTGGGGGGGGGGTCAGTTGTGAGAATAGCTTGCTGATTCATCGTGAGGTGACTTGAGAGTACTTTCCAGAGACCGCCGTGTTATCTCCTGCTGTCTATGCTGATGCCAGCACAGGGCCGTTGCGAAACAGTGAGTGATTCCCGGTCAATCTGTATAGGACGGGGAACCCCGAACGTGTGTCATCATATTTCGTCATCATCTGCGATCATCTCAGGTTCGTGCAGCTTGGACCTATATTCTTTGTCTTTGCCGAGCAGTACGCTCTTTCACTAGACGCATCCAGTACAGGCCTAAGCCAGAAAATAAGGTTGAGACTTTGGAAGACATCGAAGCTAGACACCTGAATTACCTATATCAGTTTTAAAATAACACCATGTTCGTTTAGTAGTCATTTTTTCATTACCTTATTATTATCATCATAAGTGCAAATGACCTAGATGTTACGCGCATCATACCAATAATCACCACCGCATAAAGTCTTTTTCGACTGTGATTTTTAAAATATTTATTTTTGGTTGGTTGGTTCCTAAGTTTAGGGGCTGCGACAACGCGGTCATGTAGCCCCGTGTACTTTGGGTGTGTGTAGAATCTGTCTGATAACCGGTGTTAATTGTGATGACTGTATTAGTGTGTGTTATCTGTTTTTTTAATTTAAGTACAAACTGCAACTTAGAATTCTTCAAATAGTTCGTACTTTTGCCGCCAAGCGCCACCGTCAACGACTACTAGGCCAAGTTCGGAACTTAGCTACTAGACGCCACTGCAGTCGGCTCTTGGCAACGGACGTAGACATCTATGATTGTTGTTTACCTATCCAATTTAGCTTCACACAGGTGTAATTAGTGGAAGGTTCAATAACATGCCATAAATCTGACATGGGACCGCCGGCTTTACTTCCCCTCCGAAGAAAGGCATACTGACGGATTGTTAACGCTCTTAAAATATCCGACGGCTTCGGCCGGGTTTGAAGCCGCTATCTTGGGCATAGAAGCTCAGCATGCTACCAAATACGCCACCGAAGCTGCCATATAGTTATTTTTATTACAGTACATTGTGTACATTATACGTTGAAGTGTCAATTCAATACCGGTAGTAGTTTCCCTTATCATCCTCATCATAAGAGCAAATGACCTACAGTAGATGTTACGCCCATTACACCATTAATCACCACACACAATAAGTCTTCCTGGCCTGTGAATTTTGAAATATGTATTTCTATTACGGTGGTTTGTAAGTTTGACGTGTCAATTCAACAGTAGTTTTTATTATCATCCTTATCAAAAGGGCAAATGACCTAGATATTACTCCCTCATTGTCTTTGGGGGCAAATGACTTAGATTTTAAGTCCATTATGTTTCTAAGGAGACCTTAAAACATTATCATCATTCCACCGGGCGAAGCCGGGTACTACTGCTAGTCTTTATATATAAAGCACAAAGTTTGTCTGTCTGTCTGTCTGTCTGTCTGTCTGTTATGTATACAAATCTACACCGTTTCACCGATCTGAACCAAAATTTGTATACTTACCCTTTGGAACCCTGCGGGTAACCCTGTCAACATTAAATTTCGGACAAACCACCCCATGCCCTGCATTTAGGCCCTTTTGCACAAATCTACACCGTTTCACCGATCTGAACCAAAAGTTGTATATTTAACCTTTGGAACCCTGCGAGTAACACTGTCCACCTAAAATTTCAGACAGACCACCCCATTCCCTGCATTTAGACCCTTTGGTCCAAATCCACACCGTCTCACCGATCTCAACCTAAATTTGTATATTTACCCTTTGGAACCCTGCGAGTAACACTGTCCACTTAAAATTTCGGACAGACCACCCCATTCCCTGCATTTAGGCCCTTTGGTCCAAATCTACACCGTTTCACCGATCAGAACCAAAATTCGTATTCTTACCCTTTGGTACCCTGCGAGTAACACTGTCTGCTTGAATTTGCGGACAGACCACTCCATTCCCTGCATTTAGGCCCTTTGGCCCAAATATACACCGTTTCACCGATCTCAACCAAAATTTGTATATTTACCCTTTAGAACACTGCGACTAACACTGTCTGCTTGAAATTTCGGACAGATCACGCCATTCCCTGCATTTAGGCCCTTTTTGCACAAATCTACACCGTTTCACCGATCTGAACCAAAATGTGTATACTGCCTGAAATTGCGGCGAGGCCACTCCATCCCTTGAATTTAGGCTGTTTGGCACAAATCTACATCGTTCACTGATCGAAAACAAAATGTGTATACCTACACTTTGAAACCCGATGAGTAACACTGTCCACTTGAAAATTTGGACATTCCCTGCATTTTGGCCCTTTGGCACAAAACTACACCGTTTCACCGATCTCAACCAGATTGTACATAATCACCCTTTGGAACTCGACGAGTATCACTGTCCACTCGAAATTTCGGACAGACCACTCCATTTCCCGCACTAGGGCCCTTTGGTACAAATCTACATCGTTCACCGATCGAAAACAAAGTGTGTATACTTACCCTTTGGAACCCGATGCGTAACACTGTCCACTTGAAATTCCACAGCTCAGGAATTCCTCGGGGTTGCCAGCTTCCTAACTCACCAGTCACGAGCCCTTGAGGGTAAACCAGAAGTGGTGGGTCTACACACACCCTGCCTCTTTGAGGGCCTTGAGCAGAAGACAGGAGATATTATGAAAATGAAAAGAAGGCAGACCCCTCGAAGAATGAGGGTATCAGGAAAGATGAGACAAAGCCAATTAAGGCGGGAAATTGAAAGACTCACTAGCCCTCGGATACCCTAATACAGTCTGGGTCGGAAGAGAACAAGAGTTGACCAAGGGAGGCCGACAGGAAAGAGAACTGAAATGAGCCCGGCACCAGGAAGTAGAAGCTATGCCAGACTCAGCTGGGGTCCCGTGGTCGCCAACCCACGTCCCACAAGTTACGAGCAGTACGGTCTTTCACTGGACGCATCGAGTACAGGCCTAAGCCAGAAAATAAGGTTGAGACTTAGGAAGACATCAAAGCTAGACACCTGAATTACCTATATCAGTTTTAAAATAACACCATGTTCGTTTAGTAGTCATTTTTTCATTACATTATTATTATCATCATAAGTGCAAATGACCTAGGTGTTACGCGCATCAAACCAATAATCATCGCCGCATAAAGTCTTTCTCGACTATGATTTTTAAAATATTTATTTTTGGTTGGTTGGTTCTTAAGTTTAGGGGCTGCGACAACGCGGTCATGTAGCCCCGTGTACTTTGGGTGTTTGTAGAATCTGTCTGATAACCGGTGTTAATTGTGATGACTGTATTAGTGTGTGTTATCTGTTTTTTAATTTAAGTACAAACTGCAACATACAATTCTTCAAATAGTTCGTACTTTTGCCGCCAAGCGCCACCGTCAACGACTACTAGGCCAAGTTCGGAACTTAGTTACTAGACGCCACTGCAGTCGGCTCTTGGCAACGGACGTAGACATCTAAGAGCGTTGTTTACATTCTTAACCTATCCAATTTAGCTTCACACAGGTGTAATTAGTGGAAGGTTCTTTAACATGCCATAAATTTATGACATGGGACCGCCGGCTTTACTTCCCCTCCGAAGAAAGGCATACTGAGGGATTTTTTACGCTCTTAAAAATCCGACGGCTTCGGCCGGGTTTGAACCCGCTATCTTGCGCACAGAAGCTCAGCATGCTACCAAATACGCCACCGAAGCCGCCATATATTTAGTTTTATTACAGTACATTGTATACATTATACGTTGAAGTGTCAATTCAATACCGGTAATAGTTTCTCTTATCATCGTCATCATAAGAGCAAATGACCTACAGTAGATGTTACGCCCATTACACCATTAATCACCCCACACAATAAGTCTTCCTCGCCTGTGAATTTTGAAATATGTATTTCTATTACGGTAGTTTGTAAGTTTGACGTGTCAATTCAACAGTAGTTTTTATTATTATCCTTATCAAAAGGGCAAATGACCTAGAAATTACTCCCTCATTGTCTTTGGGGGCAAATGACTTAGATTTTAAGTCCATTATATTTCTAAGGAGACCTTAAACATTATCATCATTCCACCGGGCGAAGCCGGGTACTACTGCTAGTATGTACTAAAATTAAATTGAAATACCAACAGGAACAGTTACAAATTCCCTGTCCACTCAGCCAAGATATTCTGCAGATCTCTCCTGTGGGCCTCAACATTATTTTATTTTATTCCTTTCCTGATGGAAATCCGGTAGTACCTTATTTCAACTCCTGGGGACCTCCCCAAGCCTGTCCCTTATAAAGCTACACACACTACTACAGTCATCACATAATCGGAGCAATTCTACCCACACCCAACTGCATGGGGCTGATGACCAAGATGTCCCAAGCCCATAAAATGAATTAACAGCAGACAAAATCAAGTCATTATGTTTATTTTGTGTTGTGTTGGATTCTGACACATGTATGCGTTTGACAGAGTGCCATTTAAGCTCATGAATAGGAATGAATGAATACGAATACCCTACTTGTTTACGGATTTACAGGAGGCAGTCAAGATAGGAATTACCTAGAAATTTAAATTCTGTATGTGTGGGAACCCATGATAAACCACTTGCTGGGTGGCTAAGCGGAGAATCAAACCCAACATTTCCCGGTTTACCTCACTAGGCTGTGTGTACCCTGTTCTTACCCTCAGACTAGAATTAGATTTCTTGACATTCAGCAATCAAACATGGACCCCAGAAGTGTCAACCAAGAACTATACCACCTGATTGGTCTCATTTATTTTTAAGAATAATATGTACTAAAGAGAAATTGAAATTGATCCAAGTTATTTATTTTTACTGTGCTTCGAATGGAGGTTGCGGCGTTGTGTATAGTGCAGCCATTATATCCAATGTTGCAATGAGTAAATGTTCCCCGATATTGGTATAGGACACATTACCTGTATGTACTCTGAATAAGTGAAGCAATAGAGCAATACTTAATTAAATTACTAGAACTGAAAGTTCCGGTAACAATTCCATAGCCAAAATTGTGACGTGCCTTTTATTTCTTAGTTGTTTTGCAGAAAATACCATACTAAGAGTGTAGAGTTGAAATACAACTTGAACAAGAACACGGCAGCCTAGAATAAATACACACGAGACACGACAATAGAGCACTTTAGAACAGTAACGAGAGCGAACTTTCAGTGGAGATGTTGGCAACCATGTGAATACAAACAATTTATGACCAGAACGTAAAACTATGCCAGCGCTCAGAGCATGTTAAAACAATTGGGATCAGTTCAGTCGTTTGCAAACGACTTGTTTATGTTACGGTGAGTAGTCGTTGAATTCATTCGACTGTTTTCTAAAAGCAGTCAAACAAGTCGATGGTTTTAACTTTTGTCAGTCGACTGCTGATGCCCATCTCTACAAATCAATTGACAACCAGAATCAATTTGAGCGTACACACCCTCCGACTTGCTAAAATGCTATTAATATTAGATCCCAATATAAAATAGTTTCTGATTTAATTTTCCTGGAAAACCTATTCTATGTTTGCATCGATCATTACCATCACGCTATGGGGAGAATTTCATAATAATTTTCCTGTAATTCATTTATCACGCGGTAGAATAAATGAATGAAATTCAATCATAAAATAAATAGAACTCTAAGCCATAATTGGTAAGCCCATGTTCAAGTTGTGTAATAATTCAAGAATGCACCCAATTCTCATTAAAAGTGTATAGACTGTGTTAAGGAGTTAAAACATAACCTAAATATTGAATGCTTAACATTTCCAATGAAATGACATACATATATATATTTGGACAACTGGACGTAGGCTATTTCATTGAAAGAATCTACGAACAAGAAACTGTATAAAACTATAGGCACCTACAGCCGTCAAGCTGTCCTCACAGTACCCGCTGGAGATTTACATCACCACTCTATCTGTACGGTACCTCGAGATAAGCCTAAGTGCGCCAACTGTGAGGGAACACATAAACTCTTCCATCCCTGCCCTCATGTCTTTGCCACGAACCCCCCTCCCACACAGCACGCCACTGCTCTGACACAGTTGTTAGGCCTGCTACAACAACTCTCAGCCATAACCCTGTAAACTACAGCTAAACAAAACCCAGAACCCCCTAATACACTTCATTTGCAGAGCAATAAAATCCATAAAACAACTCCGCAACAAGCTTCACAAAACCTAAATTATAAACGAAAAGACTACTCCACAAACACCAAAATCAGTAAACCTCCTTCATTTCAGCCTCACTACACCTTAAACAGACATAGAAAGCATAGTCATGACCCCTTCATGGAGTAGGCTATTGTCTAAACACGATCATGTCTCCTTCAACTTTACTGAAGAATTCATTAAATTCTATTAAAAATTCATAAACTCATTCCACAAATCTTAAAATTAGTATACATCCCTCATTTCAGTTACTCTATTCAATAAACAAACATAGAAGGCGTAGCCATGACCCCTTCATGGAGTAAGCTATTGTCTAAATCTGACCACGCATACTACAACCTTACTCTAATTCAAAATTACAGCCAAATGATCCATCTGACTGGGAGGCTTACCTGGGATGATGGGCCAGAAAACCGGTATCTGGAGTTCAAGCATAACCTAAATATTGAATGCTTAACATTTCCAATAACTTGGACAACTGGATTTAGGCCATTTCATTGAACGAATCAACGAACTGTATAAAACTATAGGCACCTACAGGTATACTTAACTTATTAATTAAAGCTCTACAATAAACATACAGCACAATGAATTGTAGCATGAAGTTATCCTGAAGAAGTCGTTTGATTAGAACGATTACTTAAATTCGAATGATGCCATTCGCTTGGAATTAGTCGTTTGCCAACGACTTGTTTCATTCCAATGATTTCCAACGATTGTTTTGAGATCAGTCGTTTGCAAACGACTTGTTTATGATACGGTGAGCAGTCGTTGAATTCATTCGACTGTTTTTTAAAAGCAGTCGAATAAGTCGATTGTTTTAACTATCGACTAATTCGACTGTTTTCAGTCGACTGCTGCCCATCTCTACACACAACTAATTTTCTACACCAGCCGCTACTGAGCACGAGCTGTGACTGGCTTAGACATTAGCATCCTACGTGTTGAAAAATATTGTAAGTAACGTGTAGGAATAAAATACTACCTATAGGTATGTCAACCATTACATTGGCATATAATAAATGAATTATATTTATCTTGTATTTATTTATCCCACGATATAACATAATACAAGGTGAAGAGTCCTTTAAAACAAATTGTTTACTGTGATACTGGAAGAAACAATACAACACAGTGGTAATAGTTCTAGCCTGCACCTATTTGTTAATAAAATTCCATGTGATTTCACTCAGATCTCTGTTGTAGTGGCTTATTATATGTGCACCTTGTAACTTAATAGTACATTATGCAACGAGCCTATAATGACAATAATTAAGACACGAGTTTTATAATTTCCATACGAGTGTCTTAATTACAAATATAGACGAGTTGCATACGACTGTTTATGTTCGACGATAATTATAACTATTTTATGTTCGAACATAAATATTCATAAATATCTGTCGAGATTTAACCAGTTTTATGTACTGAACAGAGCTCATGGGATGCAAAGAATACCTTGTATTTAACCATGGCCTCCTGGAATACCTCACTATGACACTCGCCACGCAGTGAAATTTAAAATAGGGGGCCATGGAAGTGAGCGCAGGTGCGATGCTATCCTCACCTAATTGGTCACACAACTGTTTCTTGAGCTCTGATTGGTGGGAGAAACTGTATCATAATGAAAACTGGTACTATAATGAGCCTCATTATAGTACAGTTTTCTGACATAATATTTACATTTCGCCAGTGTCGAACATAAACATATTAACCAATCTTCTTTACACTGTTTTATGAGTTAACACCACATCAAAACTGATGAGGATTTATTTTAGTTGGACACAGAAGCATATTTATTAATGTAATAGACATCTATGATTGATGAAACCCATAAGATTGCCTCTCTCACCTTTCAGAAAATAACTAAAATTTTAATTCTGCGATTAATGTAACTAATCCAAGTGTGTTTCTATTACACAACAATTAAGGGTAACTCCAGCATATCTTCTAGATTTTTGATGTGTCAGGTGAGTGGATTTGTTACTGCTTCTGCAGGTATCACCCTTCTGAAAGATGTCTCATCGTTTCTAATTCTATTCTTAATCTTCTGCCAGAGGAGAAATAGTTTTGCAACGCATGAATAGTGCTGTAGCTGCTGAATTTTCTAAAAATAATTATGGAATGATGGGAAGAAAAATAAATATAGCCTATTCTAAAATAACAACATACGCATAAAATGAAACCATTCTGATGAACTTAATATGCTTCAAATTCAGAGTACAAATGCGTTCACCATTTGGTGCTTCGTTCATTTGTATATTTGGACCAAAATGTAGACCTCTGAAATAAATTTTAATGTTGGACTTAGCTCCACAGAACAAGAGCACACAGCCACCCATAGGACCAGTGTGTGTTAAGATTTTAGAACCTGTAATTACAGTTCTACATCAGTAATGGCATTACTACATATTCGACCAACTGAATACTTGCCACTGCACCAGTAACTAACATGTGCAAGAACTGATCTTTTTTGATTACGGTACCAATAATTTGAAATTCAAGGAAGGGGAAAATGTTAAAGCTTAGACACGTTGCCATGAGCCATGACATTTTTAATCTACCGCAATGTAAAATGAATTATTAACACTCCTCAAGAACTTGAGTACACATATGCAATAGGCCCATGGTACTGTAAGTTATGTATCTCTGCAAGATGTAATCAAGTTGAAAACATTACGGTAACATAGACACTTACCTGGTCATTTCTCAGGAAAGTAGGCCTAATTGCCACATTCATCTGCTATTCCGAGAACAGCAATTTACGATTTGTTTGTTCACAGAATTTGGTAGGCCTACCTGTGGAATAAATAATAGTGAAAGTTAATTAATATGTCAAGTAGAATATCACCTGTACACTGCGTCTAATATCAATTCAAAACTAGGCTACCGGTACGGTATATTTTTCACAGGCACTACAGAAACAAGTTTTCACTTAAACTCTTAAAATAAGCGTACTTACTTGGCGTAGCAGAAGAAGAACTGTTCACTTCTCATTACCAAGAAGACGATTTGATGAAAGAAAGATGAGAAAGAACACAACATTAGCTTATTATAAAATATTAATGTACGGCCAATATTGTTTACACCAAGCACGACATAAACAGAACGTCCATGTTGGTCAATGCCGCCAACCCAGTAGAAATACTGTTTATTTAATGATAAGTGCCGTAATTATCGTCGGTGAGCAAGATAATTGCAAGGAAATGTCAATTAGGAATTATGTGTATATTTATTGACTAAATATAGGGATATATTTGCAATTTAATTACAACGTGTATCATGCATATGTTGGCAAGACGATATACAGAGCTCCATATGGCTGGCCGCGCAACTACACCGATGGTACCAAATAATCCCTATCTGGTTGACACCCCCTGGGTTGGGGTCAAAATTTTGCATTAAGTTGCAGCTCTACCCATATATCCGCCTTGTTTTGGACATAGCAAACACGTTACCCAGTCACAAGTTCAGCAGATCATGGAGCATATAATAAAAGGTAGTACGAGAATCTCGGATCTCGGACGCGAACGGTGAAGTTGGGACCAAAGTTCATTACGCTAGTTCCAGATAACGTCAGCACCGTCGCTTGAGTTCGCTAATACTGTGCCCAAAAGCGATACGCAAATCAGAACAAAAGGAGAAGCCTCCATTTTCTTTTCTGTGATTCTCTCCGCATTGACTAAATTCGTTGTTTAGGTAAGTTATAATCACTCTAATTAAATATTGTGGTTTAAAATCGTATCTTAGTGTTCGGTTGTTGTTGTTGTTTGAGTCTTCAGTCTTTTGACTGGTTTGATGCAGCTCTCCATGCCTCCCTGTCCTGAGTGTTCGGTATGTGTCCGTAATCGTATTTATGTAATTTTCTTTTCATGGTTCCTATTGATCTTCGGGGATTCGTGGTTTGAATTGTTTCACGTGTTCGATTCTGTCCACCACTGCTCTCTTCGCCGAGTTCCGTGTGTTAGGCGTACTTTCCTGCCAAGTTGAAGTATTTCAATGTGAGAATTTTTTATAATGTTACCGGTAATTAATGACGTGTCCATGCAGGGATCTTTGAAATATTCTATACGGACATGATATAATTTAGTGATGATGTGCCTGCTTTAACATTAGAACTGTTATAAGACTTGTTCGTGCCACATGGCGATTAATTCAGAATACCGTATTTAATTTTCGTGGATACAGACATGCACATGTGAATGGTAACGACAATTAGGTCTATACAATTTACCCTATGTTAGTTTTATGAGTGGGTAAGGATAACTACTGGGCCGATGACCTCGTAGTTACGCCCCTTGAAACCTCAATAACTAAAGCTCTACCCTCAATGCGCTGTCGGCAGACGGTAGTGGGCAGACGGCAGACTGTAGTTGAAGGCTGACCCGTGCTCTCTTATGGCTCATTCACAATGTGAAGTTGCTTGTCGGTAGTAGATAGTTGGCAATCGACAGCGTGTAGTCGGCTGTCGCCAATTTTATCTTTGACAGCCAACTGCATATTTGAGAGCCAATGAGAAAAGATCACAAGATGGTGTCACTTTGTCGTCATCAGCTGTGTAGTTGACTAGTTGTATTCGCGGTATATTCTTCGCATAATTACAGTATATAAAAATATGATGACTGGGACAGAAGTTATGTTAATTGATCTTGTGAGGGAACGCCGTTGGATGTATGACATGAGTGAGTCCAAGTATCTAAAAGGAAACTGTTCATTGATTGTAATGTTTTCCTTTGTAGCAAATGTAATGCAGCGGAAGGTAACGCTGAATGAGAGCCCATCGTACGAAAACATTTTCTAAAGTAGGGCCTACTGGTACTGAAATTAGCCAAAATACATTTTGTAATGACGAAAAATAAATTAGGAAATGATGTAGTAATAGATTGAACGTGTTGGGAGCCCTCGGGCATTCAATCAAAAATGACCAGCTACACAAAAACAATTCTGTTCAAAAAACAGTAGGCCTAATTCAGAGTTCGATTTGTTATTAATTATTTACAAGAGGGGATACTGGATGTACGAGTATTTTTCCTCAATTTTAACAATGCTGTACCAGTTAACAGCATTAAAAATAAATCGTACCACTCCCAGGTTATGCATCGTTGCAAATTTTAGGTTAGGTTGTCGACAATGACGACCTTCTCAAGGAATAAATGAAAGTCAAGTTATTATTTACTCCTAGCATTGTAGGTGGCTATGTTGTGAACAACCGCCTTCTGACTTCATCTGCCGTCCACCGGATGCCCACTACCGACAGCGCATTGTGGGTAGACCTTAACTGAGGAAAACTACATCTTTCATTCACTACTGTTGATGAAGAATTTGATATGTACCGTAATAGTGGAGCACTCGTGGCAAACTGGCAATGCCTTAATTACCGTTTCTTAAGTCCATGAGTAGTAACAAACTGCCATCTGGCAATGAGGTAATTACTGTGACATAATAGCTAGCCAATAGTGGCAAACTGCCATCTGGCAATGAGGTAATTACTGTGACATAATAGCTAGCCAATAGTGGCAAACTGCCATCTGGTAGGGATGGGCGCGACTGAAGCCCGGAATCGCGAGTGTCGACTCGATTGACTCCAAACACCGGTCTCGGTTCGCATGAAGCCTCGCGACTCCACGTTAATCTGATGCGTATTGCGGGACCGCTTCGCATGAAGCCTCGAGACTCCAAGCTCACCTGATGAGTATTGCGGGGCCGCTTCGCATGAAGCCTCGCGACTCCAAGCTCACCTGATGAGTATTGCGGGGTCGCTTCGCTTGAAGCCTCGCGACTCCAAGCTCACCTGATGAGTATTGCGGGGCCGCTTCGCATGAAGCCCCGCGACTCCAAGCTCACCTGATGAGTATTGCGGGGTCGCTTCGCATGAAGACTCGTGACTCCAAGCTCCCCTGATGAGTATTGCAGGGCCGCTTCCCACGAAGCCTCGCGACTCCAAGCTCCCCTGATTAATATTGTGGGGTCTCTTCGCATGAAGCCTCGCGACTCCTAGCTCACATGATGAGTATTGCGGGGTCGCTTCGCATGAAGCCTCGCGACTCCAAGCTCACCTGATGAGTATTGCGGGGTCGCTTCGCATGAAGACTCGCGACTCCCAGCTCACCTGATGAGTATTGCGGGGTCGCTTCACATGAAGCCTCGCGACTCCAAGCTCCCCTGATGAGTATTGCGGGGTCGCTTCGCATGAAGACTCGCGACTCCACGTTAGTCTGATGCATATTGTGGGGCCGCTTCGCATGAAGACTCGCGACTCCCAGCTCACCTGATGAGTATTGCGGGGTCGCTTCGCATGAAGCCTCGCGACTCCAAGCTCACCTGATGAGTATTGCGGGGCCGCTTCGCATGAAGCCTCGCGACTCCTAGCTATCCTGATGGGTATTGCGGGGTCGCTTCGCATGAATCCTGGCGACTCCGAGCTCACCTGATGAGTATTGCGGGGTCGCTTCGCATGAAGCCTCGCGACTCCAAGCTCATCTGATGAGTATTGCGGGGGCACACAGTCTCTTTTTATCCGAATCTATTATTATTATTATTATTTACAATCATTGTACCAAATTATTGCAATATTGCACCTTTGGCAGGTTGTATTACTATTATTGCTATTAATAATAATCATCATAATAAACACAATAACAATAACGCCTATAACTTTATCGATGACAACCCGAAACAATCAGCCATGTTTGCTGGCAAATAATCCTATTGTATTCATCGTAAAACAGGTATCAAGGGACAAACGTGGACGGATAACAATACCGTCACAATATGAGAGGACTGTGCGCATATCTTAAACAAGGCAATTAACAAACCATAACATAGGCCCAATCTTATATTAATTCAACACCCAAATTGGTATTCGACATTCCATATAACGATCTTGCTGGCAAAATTAATATCCTATCACTATGCATGAACTAGGCCTATACAGCATATTCTCTTACTGTAGAATCCTACAGTAGATCATAACAAAGAACGACTATGCATATAATCATTCTATTGATTCGTTTTGCAGGTTATAATAGCTTGCCATACATTTAAATACCAAAAAAGTATCACTGGCAAGCTAGCAGCAAGATTTATTCAGCTGCATTTTAAACATGCCGCAGCGATAGCGAACAACGTTGCTGCTGGCGCCGTGTGGCATACATGTTCAAGCAGTTCCAAAAACAGTTGTTAAATGGCGTTAGTGCATCAGTGGAGTCGAGAGTATCGGTTCCAGCGGCAGCAGTCTCGACTCCATTCGCAACCCATCCCTACCATCTGGCAATGAGGTAATTACTGTGACATAATAGCTAGCCAATAGTGGCAAACTCCCATCTGGCAATTAGGTAATTACTGTGACATAATAGCTAGCCAATAGTGGCAAACTCCCATCTGCTATGAGGTAATTACTGTGCCATAATAGCCAATAGTGGCAAACTCCCATCTGGTATGAGGTAATTACTGTGACATAATAGTTAGCCAATAGTGGCAAACTCCCATCTGGCAATGAGGTAATTACTGTGACATAATAGTTAGCCAATAGTGACAAACTCCCATCTGCTATGAGGTAATTACTGTGACAATAGCTAGCCAATAGTGGCAAACTCCTATCGGGTATGAGGTAATTACCGTGACTTAATAGTGGGCCACTAGTGACCCATTGCCATGCGCTGGCC
The DNA here is from genome assembly GCA_946902985.2 of Meconema thalassinum. Lineage (NCBI taxonomy): Eukaryota > Metazoa > Arthropoda > Insecta > Orthoptera > Tettigoniidae > Meconema > Meconema thalassinum. The sequence goes on along the minus strand of OX336388.2, from coordinate 49,775,677 downwards.
ATGAGTCACCCTGCAATTTGCATGCCAAAAGGCTGGGCAGTGGTTGCTTTGTAGGTCTGGGCTCTACATGGGCTGTATTGCCACATGCTTAGTGGCACACTGCAACTTGGTGGTGAAAATAATATTCTGAATGTAAGTGGAACGCGGCTTATACACTTGCAGCAGACATGAATGTGACTTTAACATACCTTGTGTCCTTTTTTTAATCTTCGGCACGATATTATGTATTGAAATTAGGAAACCTGGTCACTATTGAACCTCATATTTGTGCTCAAGTTCGTAAATATGTGTTTTTATTTATTGCTATTTTAAAAACGGCTGCCATGTTTGGAGAGCACTTGCATCTCGTTCAACCGTCATGAAGGCTCACTCTACCGGCACGCACTGAGGCGCACACATTGTTGCCAACATGTGAGAAACAAAATCACTGTTGATAAAAAGAAGCGGGATACAATATCACTGTTCAACTAAAGAAAACGTCATCGGGACGCGTTAGGCTGTAACCATTGTCAAAACTCATTGGTCTGGGCACGTTAGGCTGTAACCATGGTCAAAACCCATTTGATTGGACAAAACGAAGGTTGGAAGTTTGGGTGGGCTCAAGTATAGATTGCGATTACCTGCTCTTAGTGGAAATTTAGTGACCTCGTTGACGTCATCTATGACGTGTTTATGTTGATGCTCATTTGTCTGGAGTGATTGTGCCGTCTGCCTAGTGTGCGCCTTTTTTTCCAGTGTTCCGTGAGAGTTTGAAACGTTCAGTCGCGTGTTGCGGAAATAAAGTTTCAATTTTGTCGAGGTATAATGTGTATGGTATATTTATGCTGTTTGTGTATTTTTGGTGGTAGGTATTGTGTTGTCAAGAAGTTTAAAAGTAATTAAGTTGGCCACTGTATTGTAGGACGTGAAATTGATATTATTAGTATTGTGGCATTTCAATTGGAAGTGTGAACATGGCGATACATTTGAATTCGGGACAATACCGATTGAAATTTCCCTTCATTATGACTCACATACTGGAAATATGTGCTCTATTACGTAATGATGTGTGTTTTTTGTTCTTGAATTTGAACTACGGCAGTCATATTGGTCACTCCAGCTGTGCGAGACATTATGTCACGGCAGTGTGCCCAACATGTATGATAAAATTCACCACCACTAAGAAATCTGGACGTGTTAGGCTGTAACCATTGTGAAAACCATTGATCTGGACGAGTTAGGCTGTAACCATTGTCAAAACCATTGACCTGGACGCGTTCGGCTGTAACCATTGTCATAACCATTCTTCTGGAGGAGTTAGGCTGTAACCATTGTCAAAACTATTGACCTGGACGCGTTCGGCTGTAACCATTGTCAAAACCATTCTTCTGGACGAGTTTGGCTGTAACCATTGTCAAAACCATTGACCTGGATGCGTTCGGCTGTAACCATTGTCAAAACCATTCATCTGGATGAGTGGACGCGTTAGGCTATAACCATTGTCAAAACCATTCATCTGGATGTGTTAGGCTATAACCATTGTCAAAACCATTCATCTGGACGCGTTAGGTTGTAAGCATTGTCAAAACCATTGGTCTAGGCGGGTTAGGCTGTAACCATTGTTAAAACCATTGATCTGGATGCCTTAAGCTGTAACCATTGATCTGGACGCATTGGACAAAACGAAGTTTAGAAGGTCAGGGGTAGGTGTGGCCTTCGCCCGCTGGCAGCTGGCTGGGCAAGGTTCACACAAAACCATTGGATTGGACGTATAAAAGTATAAATGAACACGGCGCTCTTGACTAGTTTTCACTATATTGGCCATTTGTTGGTTAGACTACTGTCTGGATGAAAATTACTGATTGCGCTGGAAGTGTCAGTCTGTGGACTAGTATAGATCACTATACATTTCCGTATAAAATTCCCCCAAAATGAAACGACGGGGTTGATGATGTTATCGATGACGTCTTGAAATACTCCAGTAGCAAGCTTGCAGGAAAAGTCTGGGAAAAGGGGATTTTGAATGGGGGAAACATTAATAGAAATTAGCATTTACAATAAATGTTGAAAATGAGATGTGTATCGCGATCTTTACTTGACCTTCATGGGAGGTAAAGATCATGATACATATTTTTATTATCAGCTCAAATGCGAAAATTTCCATGTGTATCGCGATTTTTTTAAGATCAGCTGAAGTGCCAATGTTTCTATGTGTATCGCGATCTTTACTTCTAAAGAATGTGATACACATCGAAAATTTGCCATTTGAGCTCAATTTAAAAAATCACGATGCTCATCAAAAATTTGCCATTTGAGCTCAATTTAAAAAATCACGATGCTCATCAAAAATTTGCAATTTCAGGTCTTTTAAAAAAAATTATACACGTGAAAATTTTCTCATTTCGGGTCATATTTTAAAAACATGTATTGCGATCTTTACTTGACCTCTAGTAAAGATGGCGATACACATTCCGCTTTCAACGTTTTTTGTTAATGCTAATTTCTGTAAAGTTTCCCCCACCCAAAACCCCTATTCCCCAGGCTTTTCCCGTAAGCTTGCTAGAGGGGTAATTCATAATCGATTACGTCACAACGCCGCCGTTTTGTTTTAGGGGAATTTTATACGGATATGTACCGCGATCTATACTAATCCTGGTCAGGTGTATGCGTGGCCTTGGCCTTGTCAAAACCACTGTTGTGCAAAAAAAAAATGCACATATTTACTACAGCGGAGCAATATACTGCACTGTAATTACAGAGCAGATAACAAAAAACACTAATTTCAGCCTTGGAAAAATAAAATCATTACAGTGAAGAGATAATAATAATAATGTTATTGGTTTGACGTCCCTTTTAACTACACTGGCTTTTAGAGACGCCGGGGTGCCAGAATTTTGCCCCGATGGGGATCTTTAACGTGCCAGTAAATCGACTGACACGGCTCCCTCGCATTTGCGCACCCTCAAATGCCAGCTGACTGCGCCAGGTTTCGAACCTGCAACCTTGGGCTCAGCAAGCGAGAACGTTACCCCTGAGCCACGCAGCCAGACACAGTGAAGAGAAATATTGCACACACTGGCCTAATTGGAGCGGTGAACAGAGTGCTGCACACTAGAGACTGAACTGGGCGCTCCTTTGTTTTACATAGTGCCGTAAGGGCGAGGTTGGCAGTATAGTTTTGATGACAGAACTGCGGGGATAGAGAAGAGACCCGAATACTCACGACCACAACCGATGATGATTTGGACGAATGGCGGCCACAGCTGTAATTTTAGCTATATAAGTCGTGATCCTATTTGGGAAGGCCAGGTGGGTCACAGACGGCGGAGGAGTAAACATCTATTACTACATTTTCTCCAGATATTTTCCTGACCATTACTACAGGTATTTTGGTTAGTTTTTCTACTTTAGAAAAGTTATGACGAAGTCATAAGTCATGCACTGCACTGAGCAAATTTCAAATAGTCTTAATTTGCCACCAGCTGTCCCGATATATTATGAGAGCTATGGCCACCAGCTGTCCCGGTATATTATGAGAGCTATGGCCACCAGCTGTCCCGGTATATTATGAGAGCTATGGCCACCAGCTGTCCCGATATATTATGAGAGCTATGGCCACCAGCTGTCCCGATATATTATGAGAGCTATGGCCACCAGCTGTCCCGATATATTATGAGAGCTATGGCCACCAGCTGTCCCGGTATATTATGAGAGCTATGGCCACCAGCTGTCCCGGTATATTATGAGAGCTATGGCCACCAGCTGTCCCGATATATTATGAGAGCTATGGCCACCAGCTGTCCCGATATATTATGAGAGCTATGGCCACCAGCTGTCCCGATATATTATGAGAGCTATGGCCACCAGCTGTCCCGGTATATTATGAGAGCTATGGCCACCAGCTGTCCCGATATATTATGAGAGCTATGGCCACTTTATCCAAATTGTATTCAATATTTCTAAATATCTCGTATAATATTGATATTATGCTCATTTGGAGTAAAATACACAGTTCAAAAATAATTAGGGGAACGTTCTTGAACGTGTGCCTTGCTCCACAAACCAATACCTCACACCCAGGTATATTACCAACTAAGCCTTGACGAATACAAAAGAATATCGATGGATTCTCGTTCAATTTCAGAACACAAACGGAAATGCCCAAATAGTGGCGAAAACAAAGTGAAAACAGTACTCCTGGGTGCATTTTATCACAGTTGGAAAGCTTCAGTTTGGTGTATGTCCTCCACGAACATTTACTCCTACAAATATCACAGCTTGGCACCTACGTGGCATGCTCCGTATATGTCGATGGAGGTCGCGTTGCTGTATCAGGTCCCATTCTTCAATGAGATCCTTTTGAGGTCTTGGAGCGTTTGTGCTGGAACAGGATGCCCTCGAACACTTCTATCAAGCCTATCCCACACATGCTCGATGACATTAAGGTCGGAACTCACTGTTGGTCATCCCATCCCTTGAATGTCCAGTATTCGCAAGACATCTCTGGAGATATGCGCTACATGAACCCTGGCATTGTCGTGCACGAGTACGAATTCAGGGCCAACACCGTATTCAGCAGCCAACGCATGCTGTAGCAGTATCTGCTCGATGTACCCCGCTGCAGTAAGATTTCCATGGACGACGACAAGATCCGTTCGGCCATCAATACTGATGCCACGCCACATCATCACATAACCTTGTCCGAATCTGTTGACTTCCTGGACAACATTTGGCATGTACTGCTCACCACGGCGTCTCCATACACGACATCCATCACGCTGTGTGACGGGAAATCTGGACTCGTCTGTGAACAAAACAGGCCTCCATTGGCGAAGTTGTCAGTTGACGTGGGTACGGGCATACAGAAGGTGACCTGTGTGATGTTGCTGCGTTAAACGGGGCACTCCAACAGGACGTTTGGGTCATAAGGACACTTCTCTTAACCTGTTTCTTACTGTCTGGTCGGTCACCGTGACTCCAGTGACCCTCCTGAGGCCATGTTGCAGTTGTCCGGCAGTTGCTGAACGACGCTGCAATGCACAGATGTTCAGATATCGGTAATCTTATGGGGTTGTCATGCGTCCACGAACTTGTCCAACCCTCTTTGTGAACTGGTCTGTCTCATTGTAGCGGTTCCACATGCGTTGAATAACTGACGGAGAGACATTGAGATCCACAGCAACACGACGAATAGTCCATCCTTCCTTGATCTAAGTGACAGCCCTTGCGACTTGACCTCGTTAAGATGTCTCATGCCATGTGCTGGTTTACGTACAACGTGCTCAAATGACGGCAGTAGTCTGTGTACCTCACAACAACTCTCGTATGCACCGCTATTCACTTTGTTTTGAGTGGTCATCTGATGGTTTAATGTATGGCTACGCCTACAGATGGAGTTTAACTTCGATTTGACATAACCTGGAGTAGCTAAGACACAAGACATGCTGTATGACCATTGGTTGCGTTCACGGTAGCAAACAGTTGATCAACTGCTCCAAAGCTGATGCATCGGGAGCGGGATCAGGTTTTACGTGTACCTTTGAACGGTTTGCTCCATCTGATCTGTAGCAGCGCGCGTTGTTCGAAAGTGGACAAGGGCGATGTACTATCCTCGAGCCTGCGATGTTGAAATGATCAGATAATCTTGTGAGAGTGAATGCTGATATTAGATCAGTATCTAATTTACCTTTAGTTTTAAAACTCGGAACGAGATTGGTGTGAAACTATGTACCGAAGGCTGTGAACATGTATCAAACCATATCTTTCTCCCGATAATATTAGGCCTATGTACGTAAATTTCTTGCCTTTCTTATACGGCATTTATTGTGTTATGCTAGTTCGGCTACGGTAAAAAACTTAACAGTTTAACGTATGGTACGGTATATTAAGGTGGTATATCCCAAGACTTATGATAATTAAAGTAATTGTAATCCCTTCAAATTGAACAAGGTTGGTTAGGCCTATGTCTCAATAGACCGAATATTTATTCAAGAATATCAATATAGCTTTGATTTTATTAATGTAGTGTTATAACCTATGAGAAGGGTCAAGAATCTGTAAGTCTAGCAGTAAACCTCTTACCAGTCATCCACACATGATGACTTCATTATTTGTTAGCATTGCTTCATCTATTTAATTTGTTCCTAGGTATCCTTCATGCTGATACTTTCCTACTTCTTATATCTTTTCTTTTTCACTCTAGTTTTCTTCTCAAGGATTTGAAGCTTTTGGATTTATTCATCAGATTAACTGTGCTATACAGATTTTAGTTACTGTACTATAAAAATTAATTGTATTTACAAAAAAATCAGGTTAGATAGCAAAATTAATTTGAAACATTACAAGAATATAAATCACATTGTCCCTACCTGTCAACTAGAGGTATTTATCTGGACCATTACCCTTCCCCTATCTAATAAGGTCAGATGACCTCAAGGTTCCACACTTTAAAATTATAACCAGCATCTAGAAATAACATTTCTGGGTCCCTCATTTAAAGCAAAGGAAATCATGGTATGAGCCTGTATTATCCTTGTTATGCCTTACTTATTTACACCCCAATATTAGTACTTAAAGAGAAAGGCACAACATGAACTGTTGATGGATTAACTTAGTCTCTTACTTGGCAGTCCATTCTCCTCCTATCAATACACAACTGGTTTCCATACCATATTCCCTATATGCTACTGTTCATCTAATGAAAATGAAAAATGTTAGCCTACAGAATTTTGGTTGAAAACAGTTGTCTAAAAGATGCTTTCACCATTTATTTTTTAATAGATCATGTCATCAAATGGTCCACTAACATAGAAAGGATTAAAAAATAGGATATTTTAAAATTATTGCTACCTAAGTCTGGGCAGTACAGAATGAGGTAGAGGAAACTACACTGCAAAAATATAAACTGAAAAAAATAAGATATAAAAATCAGGAAAGTACCAGGATGAATGACACCTAGGAACAAAGATAAATGAAGCAGTGCTAAGGAATACATCTTTTCTGTGATAATTTGAAGCCATTCTTTTTCTTTTTTTTTTCAGTGTTGCCTATACAGGTTATCTTTGCTGTTTCTCAGTCGGTCAACATGGGGTACAAAATTATTATGTAAACCCACTCCTGGAAACAGTTACATGTATTAGTTGCCCATTGCCCATTTAAGTGTGATAACTAACTAATACATCTAATTTTTTCCAGGAGTGTGTTTATTTATTTATAATTTTGTACGCGAAAAGCAGCAATGACTACATTTTATCTTGAATTTCAGTACATAATCATTACCAGCTGCTTGATGTACGATACTGGTACTTCATTGGGGCTTGGCTAGTGGGCTCGTACAATTACATAACGTTACCGAAGGTAACATTCATGACTCATCACTCTCTTAAAGGCATTGATACTTGGTTACTAACAATATGTGCCTGGTAGAGTGATGGTTGGCACGAATCAGCAAACTAAATGTTAAAAGAAGTAATATCTTCCACCTAGGCTCATTACCAGATTGAATACAAATGAAACTACAGTACAGCAGAACTATAGGTGTAGTTTTGTAACAAACATAGTTCATTCAGTCACCGTACAAGAACATCAGGTCTTCTGTGGTCAGCAGCAAATACTGCTGTGTGATAGAATATGCAGATTATAAAGTGAAGCATCACTGTAATGAGGTGTTAAAATTCAGGCAAGCTGCGATAAGGTAATAAAATATTGGACAAACTGGGTAAGTGCTGTGTTGAACAGTGCTCAATCTTCTCTGCTTGAGTAAGAAGAGAAATATATTTTATTTCTTGAGTTGCAGTACATAGGCCTAGCCATTACCAGCTTCTTGGTAGCCTACTGCAGTGAACCTAGGCTAGTGAGCTTGCCTAATTGTAGCCTATACTGTACAGTAGCCTACTAGTAGGCAATATTCATGAAACCTCACTCCCTTTATCATTTTACTAACAATTTACTTTACAGGTTACTAAGCTTGTAACTAAAAGCCTCCTTCCCAATCCTAGCCTCAGTTAAAAATACATGCCCTACTACTGACACCACATTATTTTGGAATGTATCCTGTAGCCTAGGCTACTGTTAAAATATAGATCAATATGTAGCATACACACAAGAGAGTGAGTAGAAGCCGTCGGATTTATTAAGAGCGTTAAAAATCCCTCAGTATGACTTCCTTCGGAGGGGAAGTAAAGCCGGCGGTCCCATGTCATAGATTTATGGCATGTTAAAGAACCTTCCATTAATTGCACCTGTGTGAAGCTAAATTGGATAGGTTAAGAATGTAAACAACGCTCTTAGGTTTCTACGTTCGTTGCCAAGAGCCGACTGCGGTGGCGTCTAGTAGCTAAGTCATGCACTTGGCCTAGTAGTCTTTGACGGTGGCGCTTGGTGGCAAAAGTAGGAACTATTTGAAAAATTCTAAGTTGCAGTACTTAAATTAAAAAAACAGATAACACACACTAATACAGTCATCACAATTAACACCGGTTATCAGACAGATTCTACGCACACCCAAAGTACACGGGGCTACATGACCGCGTTGTCGCAGCCCCTAAACTTAAGAACCAACCAACCAACCAAAATAAATTAACCTTATGTCACAATTTCTAAATCCATTCTCATAATGCATTTTACTTAATAGTCAGTTCCTATTTGAGTACAGAGGCCTAACCTGTCCCCTGAGAGAAAATCATCACTTGTTTGACAAAAGGAAGTCAAGGATGGAAATTTTGGTGTTGGATTAGTTGAAGCATGGACAAAATACAGTATGTGCATACAATAATTGTCACAAAATGTTAATACTCAGGCATGTTGAGATACTGTAAGTGAAAGAAATAAAGGACAAACTGGGTAAGTGCTACTGTATGTTGAAGAGTGCTTAATTTTCTCTCCTTGTGCAAGAAAAGAAATTTATATACAGTATATATATATATTATATCTTGAGTTTCAGTGCATAATCATTCCCAGCTTCTTGATGTATGGTACTGGTAGCCTACTGCAGTGAACATTGGCTATTGAGCATGCCCAATTATAGCCAATGGTACCAGTACGGTAGGTAATATTCATTACATTGAAAGGCATGTGGATGTTTAATCTAGACCTGAACAGCAACCGAGAAGCAATATAACTGTTAAGATAAGACTGCTAATGCCATGAAAAGAAAAGTAGCCTAATGGTTACTGGTACTTGAAATGCTTACCAAGGGAAGCTGGTTTATTTCAAACATAGAAACATATTTATAGGGTAGGGCCTATACATGACCAAATTAACCTCATTCAGTCCAAGCTGAAAGCCAGGGGGGGGGGGGGGAGGGAGGCTAATCTAGACCTAAACAGCATCCAAGAAGCAAGAGAACTGTTAAGATAAGTCTGATAATACCATGAAAAGAAAAATACTGATAGGCTACTAGTATTTCCCAGTCATTACATTCTAATCAGCCAAACACACAGTTTTCTTTTGGAAGAATCACCTAATAATGTAGGCACAGACAGACCTACGGTAATTCTTATTCCTATTGCATACTAATCTTTAACCCAACAAGTACCGGTATCCTACGGTATGGAAATAATTCAGAATTTGGGGTAGGCCCAGTACAATGCCGGTATTTTTTATACAGTACCGGTAGCCTATGCTTGCTCCAAATGAAAGGTATTTTTATACAGTATCAGAAGCCTAGAAGTTTGATTCTCTCTATACTGCCTACACAACAATATATTCGTCGAGGTACAGTATTTAGCCCAAAGCATAGGTTAAAATCGTATTTTCAGACCAAATTACCCCAGACAAGTGATGAAAAAACGCTGAAACATTGATTTAAAAACTTTAAAAATGCAAATTGCCACTAAAAAGGAAACCACACACCTGAATTCATATAATTTTTAATACTAGGAACAAAAGAATGGCTGTAACACCCGATATATCAGGTTATGTTGTTTCACACATAGGTTAAAATTTGTCGCAACTGCGGTCCGTAAATCGGAATAAAGATATATCACGAATTTAACACAATGCAGGTCATTTTATAGGCTATAGAGGGACCGTGATGTTGTGTTCTTCATTATTATTTCAGTATTCATCAGTTCAGGAACAATTTTGAGCGATTTCCACAATGTTTACATTTGTTTTCAAATCTACTTCATGCTATAGGCCATGTTGGTTTTAAACATGTTCCGTGGATGGAGCGAAGTTTTCTACGCTCCATAAAATGGCGTCCTCTCCATGGAACATGTTTAGGGAGCGCTCCATCACACCGCGTTCACAGCGTACTTTCTTCAACAGTTCATCAACTGTTTGCTACCATGAACGCAACCATTGGAACCCTATTTACAAATTGAACGTTCACATACCAGACGTTACAAAACATGTTCCCCCAATTTTCTTGAACTGTGTACTTCCTAGATATTTCGGAAAACAGTTATTCCAACACTAGCATCTGGCGATGAGTATAATTACAGCAACTAAGTAGTCCACCACCAGTGACACAGTGTCATGCGGAAATGAAAATAATAACCGTGATTTCAGTGGTGGTTCGTACTCTTGAACAAGGTTCGGGCACAGCCCAACATACTCCCATAATGCTACCATGAGTGGATAAGGAAACCGATGTTACTCAATTGGGTGGTGGCCATCTAGACTGTGATGGCCCAGCAGTCAAGCTGCTTGCCTCCCACCAAGGTTGGTTGTGTTCAATTCCCAGTTGATGCTTATGGGATTTCCGAGGTGAAATGTCACATCTGGTGGCTCAGATGCCACGTTATAGGGGGTCCCGTGATTTATGATCGTGAAGTTGATGATCACGTAATAGTACAAGCACTCTGTCCATTCCTTCCGATATTCCTAAAGTAGGTTGCTTAAACCCAATACTTCCACGGTTTCATTGAAGACATTAATAACGTGAACACTTCAAATTCCTGAAAATCCAGTGAATATTATTAAGGTCTTAATCGTAGCATTCAGCCTCGGTCTAATAACTCTGATCTATACCAATAATTAACAATAAGCTTACCATTGCTCCAGGGGTGACTTGTATGAGACAGCATTCTCCTTCTACTGTAAGATACGTTGCTAATGACAACCATTATGTACCACCGGTATCGTCAGTGATACTCAACAAACAAAGGAATGGTCACCACATGGGTTTACAAACATAACTGAATCTTGCAGGTGCCAAAAATTTCAAACCAAAGCAAACATGGAGGCAGGGTGGTGGTTGTTTCATTAGTTGCTTAGACATTGTGGTCATTTAGCCCAGTGAACTTGGGTGAGTATGAAATTGTTGTCTGATAACCTGTGTTATTGTGATGACTGTATTAGTATGTGTATGGGTAGAGGCATGATGTTTTTGAACTAAGTTTTGAACGATTTCGCGAGAGGGATCCTAATTTTCACGTAATTTTGTGAAATAGATATTGTAAATTACTAGTGAAAATGCACAGCCTGCTTCCAGTCGACCGACCGGGTCAGGAATGGAATGAATGAAGCCCCATCTAGCGGCGAGGATATGAACTGTGCCGACTGCCGAAGCCTGTCGCAATCTCCTGGGGCAATGATTAAATGAATGACAGAAGAAATGATAGTGGAGAGTGTTGCTGGAATTAAAATTTGACAGGGAAAACGGGAGTACCTGGAGAAAAACCTGTCTGCCTCCGCTTTGTCCAGCACAAATCTCACATGGAGTGACTGGGATTTTAACCACTAGTGAGCATCCAATATTATTTTATTACATTCCTGATTATGATATTAATTGTTCAGTGTACCAGAACGTGATGAACATATATCATTCACTCATCTTCCGGGAGTCGTTAGGAATTGAAAATACTGTCAAATATCACTGCTGCACTCGATATATTTCTAATTGCTTGAATGAAGGTTCTTATTTGTAGCTTGTTCAACGAGGGCAGACATGTTTGATTGATGTCATATCAGATGTCGCATCACTGTTGCCAACATGTCCGATACAAAATACACCACATGACAAACGTAACTTTGTAATTATGTGTAAAAAGAAAAAATTGGGGGGAAAAAATAGGAAAACCATTGGCCTGGATGAAGATTATTGATGTGTGTCAAAAACCAGGGGTGTTTATATTAGCTCGCTACCTAGCATTTATTGGTGCAGGCGAAGACCATTGGTCTGCCAGATGCGATATAGTACCGAATGCGTTGGGTTGGCAATTCTGTACATGTTGCTAGAAATGGCGGAGTCAGCTGGAATTTCATCTATATAAGTCGTGATGCTATTTGGGAAGGCTGGGTGGGTTACAGACAGCGGAGGAATCACATCTATTACTATATCGTCTCCAGATACCATTACTACAGGTATTTTGGCTAATTTCAGTAGTTGAGGAATGTTTTACTTCGGTTCTGGTGTTCTGTACTGTTCTATATAAGGTGCGTTCAGAAAATAACGAACCGGCGGCATAATTACAGACACCAGTACCTGTATGTTAGAAGTATTGGCCCTGGCTGTTGAAGCACTTGTCCCACTGTGACACGAGGTGGTGAATGGCTGTCTCATAAAATTCCCTGGGCTGCGATGTGAACCAGTTCCGCACGTACAGCTGGACGTCGGCGTCCGAGGTGAATCGTTGGCCCCGCAGAGCCCTTTTCAGGGGACCAAACATGGCGTTATCACAGGGAGGGAGGTCTGGACTGTATGGAGGGTGGCCGAGAACCTCCCATTTGAATTTCTGCACGAGTGCTTCGACCGTGTTGGCCGTATAAGGTCGTGCATTGTCATGGAGCGTCCACGGCGGCTATGGCGTTCACTGTCACTCGGCGGTCCTGGGTAATGAGTGCATCAACCAGCTGGACGTTGTCATCGGTAATGCAGGAGGGTGCCCCAGACCGGGCATCATCTGCTAACGTCACCCGTCCTTCCCTGAAGCACTTGTGCCACGCCTTGACCCTTGCAAGGGACATGCAGTGTTCGCCGTACACTTGTGGCATTCGACGATGAATGTCCGTTCCCCCTACTCCTTTCGCTGTCAGAAACCGAACACCACCTCTTTGCTCTTCGCTTGACGCTTCCATGTCACTGTTTGCAATGTGACTGGCAGCTTTGGATGATTGATGCCTGCTGCTGCTCGCTTTGTATCGTCACGTGACGTGCACGCATGCCCTCTAGCTTGTAATTGGTCCAATTCACATGGACTACGACTCAATGAGACAAAAACACAAGCTATCATAATCTCCCACCCAAAAATTCTCCGTAAAATAAAAAATAATCCCACCCTACCAAACTTACGCTTGCGCAACTCCCCAATCGAATTCCGAGAATCAGTCGAAGATCTGGGCGTGATAATTGACGAACAACTCTCTTGGACGCAGCAAGTCCACAACGTCTCTAGAAAAGTATTTTCCGCACTGAATTCATTGAGACGATTTGGGAATATTTCCTCTCGCGTGTTAAAAGAACGACTTGTTTCCTCCCTAGTACTACCTCATTTTGACTATTGCGATGTGGTATACAATGACCTGTCTGCTACTCTTAAAAACAAACTCCAACTTGCACAAAATGCCTGTGTACGCTACATATGCAACTTACGGTATTACGACCACGTCACCCCTGCGTACGAACAACTCAGCTGGTTGCGACTAAATCAACGCCTCGATCTTCATTCTTTATGTCTTTTCCGACAAATACTCTTAAGTTCCTCTCCAGCTTACCTGCATTCTCAGTTTCACTGCCTCTCACACGAACATAGTCTTGGTACACGGTCAAAAAATGATTCACTCATGCTCATACCAATACACCGTACGGTACGCTACACTAACTCCTTCGTAGTTTCTACTGCACGACTGTGGAACAACCTGCCGCGCTCTGTCAGAGGAGCAACCCCGTCTAGCTTCAGGCAGCAATGCCAGCTGTACATATCACAAAGAAATGAAACCTGAACTCAACACGTCAAATATTTGAATCCGTATGCTGAGTTATATTCGTGTTTCTAATTTACGTTTAATTTATTTTCTGTTTAGTTACCTAAATGTTTTCTTACATCCTTTTAAATGCGCATTGCAAAATCAATATTAGGCTATAGTAATAACTCATCCATGATGCTTATCATCATCATTAACATCATCACATCATCATCAGGTTCTGTTTTATTAGTGTTTGTGTTTCCCTATTATTTCCTTACTTTAGCTATAATTAACTAATTACAATAATTTTTCCTACGCCATGCTTGCGTGCCATTATATGTATTGTGATCAAATCTGAAATTTATTCCTGTTAGATTTAAGTACCATTGTTAAGTTTTGCAAATAATGTAATAATGTATTAATTGTAAAATCTGGTTAGATGGAAGAGAGGGCCCAATGGCCCTAATCTTGCCAGACAAAATAAATCTACCTATCTACCTACCTATCTACCTACCTCCGTCTGTTCCGGACTGTACATTTACACCCTGATATATATCTCGGGGTTGCTGCGTTGCCGTTTGTTGACACTTATCGCTTCCTGGGGCTCCATTTTGACAGCTAATTGGCGTGGCAGTACCATATACTGCAACTAAAAACGACGTATCTCAGAAAACTGATCATGCTCAAGTTTCTTAGTGGTAGTATGTGAGGGGCTGACCATGCGGTGTTGCTACGATTCTACCTAGCCCTCCGGCCTGACTATGGTTCAGCGGCATACGGTTCAGCAAGACCAGCAATCTTGAAAATGTTGGACTGTATCCGCCACGTTAGGCTGGCTACCGGTGCCTTCCGGACCAGCCCGATACTCAGCCTACTCGCCGAATCGGGTGTTCCACTTCTAAATTATAGACGGCAACATATGCTGCCAATGCGTGTCAAATGCCGCTATCGAGCTCTCTTCAGTATCCAATACCAAGAGCAGTACGCTAACCAGCCTCTTAGCACTCGGCCCGTTGGTATTAGACTCGATAGCTCGTGGACTGAAATGGGAGTGGCTGTAGGTCCCTGTATGATCCGGACACCTAGCAAGGTGCCTCCGTGGCAAGTCCCTCGTCCTGAAATTTGGTTTGATCCACACCGAGGTCCTAAGGTGAACAGGGATGCTTCCTTTTATCGGAGGCAGTTCCACAGCATAGTTCACCAATTTTCGGACGCTGGCATTCTATATACAGATGGTTGGAAGGTGGACGAGAAGGTAGGTTGTGCTTAAGTTATTGACGGTGCAAATACCAAGATCTCATTGCCTGAGGCCTGTAGTGTGTTTACTGCGGAGCTCGTTGCCATCTATGAAGCTCTGCAGTTTGCAGTACAGGATGTACGAATCCACTTTCTCGTGTGTACCGACTCTTTGAGTTGGTTGCAGTCAATTGCTACATGTTTCCCACAACACCCCCTGGTGCAGCGAATCCACGACCTACTAGCCGGGTTGTGCCACGCTGACACTCGAATCACCTTTCTGTGGCTTCCAACCCACATGGGTATCGCGGGAAATGAGTTAGCGGATAAAGCTGCAAAAGAGGCGGTATCACTACCACCTCGACCAATGGAGGTACCCGCTACAGATATTCGCACTCAGTTATGTCTACAAGTACTGGCATTTTGGGAGAGTCAGTGGCTAGCCGACCCACTGCCCAGTAAACTGAGAGCGATCAAGGGATCTACTCACGTGTGACGGAGCTCTTTCTGGTCACGGAGAGAGTCCGTCATTTTGTGTAAGCTAAAGATAGCTCATACAAGATCCACCCACTCATACCTAATGAGAAGGGAAGACCCCCACTTTGTACCTGTGGAGCCGTTTTCATCGTGGCCCATAATTAACAGAGTGTGTGGATCTTGCTGACTTTCGAAGAAACCTTGGTTTTCAGATGACGCTCAAACTTGTATTAGCCGATGACGCGGTGGCTGCTGATCTCGTCATCCGCTTTATAAGTGCGAGTGGGTTAGGACCAGCAATCTAAATTTTTCAGTCAACATTGACTTTGAACCGGCTTGTTCGTTTTTGAATGATGAATTTTTTGTTTTTCTGTAATTTGTTTATTTTTATAATTATTTGCTTTATTAATTTTCGGTGTTTTCCAGTTTAGGTGTCCACCTCTAAATTTTAAATTCCATTCCAAATTTGTATAATTTAATCAGTGTTAAGAGGGGCAGATGACCTCGTAGTTCCGCCCCTTAACACAACAATAACTAACATATCTGGGAAGTTTTCGTTTACATATGACGAAACATGTTACATTTTCCTTGACATATGAAAACAGTTCTTTGTTTTCGACACATTGGCATTAAGTACTTTCAAGTTCTTTTGCAGAACATCACCGAACAAACTGAATTTATGAGCCCAGCAAGCGATGTGAATTAAGTGTTCTCCCATAATTCCCTTAAGCAGTTCACTACATTTTAACATATGCAGGGCGGAATCAGATCACATACTTTACATTCTCTTCGTTAATTTCAAAATTATCTGTTATATAATACGCTAAGTTCATCCGACAAAAACACTCAAGCTCCTGAACCAGAAGGAGTTTGTGCCAAAATCTTCCAAATCGTCTCAATAGTGCTGGAATAATCTTGCATTTCTTCGAAAGTTGACGCAAATATATTTGTTTAAAAGGAGAGTTTAGAGAAATAAACAAGACGATAGCCCCTGGCAGAACTGTGTCGCGTCCAGCCTGCTTAACACTAGAGCCGGGCGGGTTGTCTATACTAGAGCTGGTAATAATTGATTAGTAGACACGAGATAAGAAAATAAGTTTTTTAAATGCTTGAAATGAGAAGTCATCGCTTAAGTTGAGTTAGGCTTATTTTCGAAATGAGGTTAAGATACGAGTACTTCCCTGTTTATGTTAACAATAACCAAATAGCAGTCGGTGACCGTGGAAGAGCAAACAGCAAACAAATTGGGAAGGGTTTTCAGCAAAGCTTTTGAATCTTGTTCAATTTTTGTTGGGAAGACTGTTTAAATTCTGGACAGGAACATTTTTGTTTTATTTGGTGTTAGCCTGGTTTCCACAAAGACCTGTCAGTTGTAACTCTTCAGTCGGTCAACTTCAGTTTGCCCAAAGGGCGAAGTCCAATGTATAAAATATATGAATTGTACAATGTATAAAATGTATGAATTGTCAGTAAATAACACTCTTGGAAACATTACATGTGTTCGTATAATGGCTTTCACGGCCAGTGAATTAAAACTCAGCAATTCTTCTAGGTTTGTGCCGTGTCTTGTGTGGGATTTTGCCTAGGACACCAAGCTGTCTCATCAGCAGGCTCTTGGTGTCCCTGCCCGGACCCCCACAGGAGTAGCGAACTGCGCTTGACCTCCCTTGTATAGAGTGCAACTGCTCCTGTTTACTGCGAGAACTAAAAGCTCAAGCAGCCATAACCTCCCTATGAAGGCTTCCAAAAAGATGGTATATTGGCTTACTCGTCCAGTGAATTAAATCTCGGCAATTCTTCTAGGTTTGTATAGGAAACAGTGAAAGAATGGCTTCAACAGTTCACAAAGAAGATGCATTATTTAAAAATAAATGTTACAATATAATTCAATTAATTGATGATCTGTTTTGGAGCAAAAATACTAGCAAGTACACATTTTCTGGGGAGAGACAGTTCCGCTTCGCAGTCACAATGTTTTCTGCAATTGAAAATACTCCTTCAGCGCTGCAGGTGGTCGCGGGGATGATCAAGTATTTCTTTGCTAGTTTAGCGGGCTTTGGATATATTGTTTGATTCATTTTCCATCGGTGAAAAAGGATGAGTATGGAAGTCAGGCGGTGAATTCCCAAGATAGACGTCTAGCTCGTCTTTTGCAATGTTTGCGATATTTACGCTACATCTACATAATTTCCTATTTTTACCGCGCTTTCTATAGCTGCCCTATCATGAGAACATTTAGTTTTTATCGAACATGAGTAAAAGTTGACTTTAGACATTCCTTCGTTCGTTACATGTCACATTTGTATCTTTGGAGTCGAAATTTTATGTGTTACGGACGGTCAACACGATATTACCCAATTATCTGAGGGGTGATTCCCTAATCCTGAGAACTATTCTTCATATGAGATTAATGGGTATTGATATTTACAATATATACACTTATTTAGTTGCAGGAGCAAATAGTCAAGATATGTTATTTCTTGTTGAGATACTCATAGTGGTGATAGTTATTAAATTGTCAGGTTATTGAGTCAGCAAAAACACCCACACGTTGTGCACAAAGACGGACCACACATCGCCCAAACTGCTAAGTGCTCACCTAAATTTCGATTCGTTGGCAACACTGGCTTTCAACACAATAATCCTTGGAGTGAGGTTAAATGAAACCTCAAAGCGGCATTGAGCAGTGGCTAGCATTCTTGGCTGTCATCACAGAGGCCCAGGTTCGAATCCTGGTATTCACAGTGAGGCAAAGCTGAGAACCTACCTTAGCCATCCTGGAGGTGCTTTTCTGTGGTTTCCCACTTCTACTCCAGACAAATGCCAGGATGGTTCCTAAGGCCGGTATTACACTATCAAAGAAGTTTGACAAAGACATTTTATAAAATATTTGATAAAACTGAACTTTTATAAAAGTCATACAAAGCAATAATCACACCAATACACTACATCAAATATTTTATCATAGTTCAGCAAAATGGATGACGGACAGTTCCTTGTTCACTTTACTGTATTACGGTAGTTGAAATTCTGTAGTGGCAATACCGGTATGTAAAAGAAGCGGAAAGGAACTAAACAATTATGGGTTAAACCATGGGTCGCCGTGTGACAGGAAAGATACAAGTAAAATCTTGCTGAACTAGCTGCAGTACGAGGACTTGAAAAATTACATTAATATTTAATTATTAATAATTATGATGAAATGAATGTTGGTGATGTTCGAAACAACCACTGCCCGAGCAAAGAAAATTGTAACATACGAATAAAAAAAGGATGCGTTAGGTGGGATTCGAACCCTGGCGCTATCGATCTGGAGTCAAGCTCTCTACTCATTCGGCCAACTAGACACTTGGTAGTGGTTAGTTACATGTATTACCTACCGGTAAAGCTCATGTGCTTATTTACACTTGCTTGTAAATTGACAAATTACCTACAATACAAATATTACAATCAGAATCTAAAATACTCTGCTATTCGTGGCTTATTTCAGCCTATTTAACTATTTAATTCCACTTTATATCCTGAAATGTGCATCGTTTGTGTGCAGCGCTTATAGCCTCGGCTATTTTACCTACACTTTATATCTGTTATTTATGTTTTACATGTTCATTATGTAACATTATGTAACATTTCATGCATTTCACACACTGATATGAGCATCTTCGTTGTGGTAATATTCCAGCTGATATGATCCGCCATTTTGATTTGAATCTTTTATCAAAGATAGCATGGTGCTCATACATTTTATAGAAGAAATTTTATAAAACCAACTTTTATAAAAGATTTCTCCATTACACTGTCATATCTTTTATCAAAGATCTTTGACAAATTTCTTCGATAGTGTAATACCGGCCTAAATGAGGCCACGGCCGCTTCCTTCCCAATCCTCATCTGAATTACAACTGCTCACACTAATACACTCATCACAATAACACAGGTTGTTTGTATGTCTACCCTCTATTTAGTGTAGTGTTATACAGTGTTGGTATTACTACTAGTGGAGTGACACAGTGTGGTGCATTAGCACCTAGTGTAATGTTATACAGTGTAGGTATTACTACTAGTGGAGTGTTACAGTGTGGTGCAATAGCACATAGTGTAGTGTTATACAGTGTAGGTATTACTACTAGTGGAGTGTTACAGTGTGGTGCAATAGCACATAGTGTAGTGTTATACAGTGTAGGTATTACTACTAGTGGAGTGTTACAGTGTGGTGCAATAGCACATAGTGTAGTGTTATACAGTGTAGGTATTACTACTAGTGGAGTGTTACAGTGTGGTGCAATAGCACCTAGTGTAGTTGTGGTGTTTGAAGCCATATTTTCAGTGTTGCCTTAGTAAACAAGAGTTTAGTGCTTTTCAGTCGGTCAACACGAATGTACCCAAAAGAGATGGGTTATACCCTAATCCTGAAATAAATTACATGAGATTAATAAAACACTAGGATGACCAGTTTCGATCGTCAAGCGATCATCATCAGATCCATTACACTTAGGCTACAAAATCCATGTTTGAAATACAGGTGAAAATATATACAATATGTACACACGTTATAATGAACATAGGAATGCGATAAGATATGGAACACATTCAGCCGTGTGCGAACATATGTGTGACGCAGAGCACAGCTTTACCAACATAGAGTCGGACCTTAAAATAATCCATCACGAATCGAAAGGCAGAGCTCTTGACATAAAGGAAGCAATCGAGATACACCTAGCCAAACGAAACAATCCCAACAATCTAAATGAACACACGTTCATGGAGAGCTCACCCCTCTTCACGCTACTAAAAAACACTCCCTGTCGGAAACAAAACACAATTTAGCGACACAGCCAAGCTAGATAAAAAAGGGGGGAAATTAGGGGGGTTTTAATAGGTAAATGTTATCTGGATCAGGTGTACGATGTACTTTTCTTCTACAATAAACCAAGGCCCATATTCGCAGCAGTATTAAAGGTGCCAGGACGTCCTCTTAAGACCGTCAACGCTTAGTTCGAATGGGTTATGCTCCACGCGTGGCGAGGGCTAATCCTCGGTCATTAATAGTTGTAGACCCACCTCATTCAATAACATATATCTTATCTACGTTGGCAACACCTCACATAAACACATCGCTATCACTCCCCACAGCACGTAGGGGCAGGGGGGGGGAGAAGGCAGGGAAAAACCAGTCGTTAAGATAACCACCGCAGTCGACCGCACAGTGAGTTCCAGTGAGCACGAAAACTGCGAGTAGCTGTAGTACGGAAGACAATCAGATAAGTAGTTAGCCCAAAAATTTTATAGTTTAACCATAGTTTACAACCATATAATCTCTCTAAAGTACAATCTCCGGATAGCTATCACCATTTAGCATTTCACCTAACATATATACTGCATTTGGCATACACTGACAGTTGCAGTACCAATACTGCAACTAAATAATTGTACATATTGTAAATATTTTCACCTGTATTTCAAACATGGATTTTGTAGCCTAAGTGTAATGGATCTGATGATGATCGCTTGACGATCGAAACTGGTCATCCTAGTGTTTTATTAATCTCATGTAATTTATTTCAGGATTAGGGTATAACCCATCTCTTTTGGGTACATTCGTGTTGACCGATTGAAAAGCACTAAACTCTTGTCACCTAGTGTAGTGTTATACAGTGTAGGTATTACTACTAGTGGAGTGTTACAGTGTGGTGCAATAGTACATAGTGTAATGTTATACAGTGTAGGTATTACTACTAGTGGAGTGACACAGTGTGGTGCAATAGCACCTAGTGTAGTGTTATACAGTGTTGGTATTGCTAGTAGTGGAGTGTTAAAGTGTGGTGCAATAGCACCTAGTGTAATGTTATACAGTGTAGGTATTACTACTAGTGGAGTGTTACAGTGTGGTGCAATAGCACATAGTGTAGTGTTATACAGTGTTGGTATTACTACTAGTGGAGTGTTACAGTGTGGTGCAATAGCACCTAGTGTAGTGTTATACAGTGTTACAGTATATATATATATATAGTATGATCAAATAGGGAGTGATGAGGAGTAACACCACTTTTAAAAACCCTGGTCCAGCTGGCCCGGCTGGTAGTACCTTGTTAGGGTCCCTTGCCAGGGTTGCGGTGAAGTCCTCAACGGTACCTGCAGTGAAAGATGTGAACTCTGGCACAGTGTGGTTGGCGGAAGGGGAAGCCTATTGCTCAGGTTTAATAGGGCAAACTATTGTCCACAGTTATGATGGGCAGGTTTTGGCCCAACGGCAAAATGAGCGGATGAGGAGTCAATCACTCTCATGGCTCCCAACGGTCATAGAGGCGGAAGAGGCCACGCCAGACGGACTGGCTGTAAAGGCGCACCTCAGTAGTACTTGAGTATGCGGCAGTTCGTTGCAGTCTCTGTGTTCGGTCCTGCATGTCTCATTCTTTGTGAGCCGCAGGATAAGGCTCAGAGATCATAGTGTGTGGGTCTCGTCCTGGCAAGCTGAGATCCACCCTAAGCAAATTCACGCCAGTGGCACTTCTTCTGAACGTCACTTTTCGAAGTCCAACGGCGATGGGATATGGACGGTGGGGGCAGGTTAAGGGTGTAACTGGAAGCCCCTAGTTCGTACCTGCACGTTGGCAGCAGATGTGTGATGGTTGTCTTCCGGAGACTCTGTGACTACTCAGGAATTCGGTCCTGCATCTGAGTTTGGGCAGGCCTATTTAGGATCACCGCCGCCCACCCCACATGGGGAAGGCCCTAGAAAAGGTGGGCTAAACATCGGAAGTCACAATCTTGGTCCGGCTGGGCAACCGCACTCAGCAGGTCACCCCTCATGCGGTCGAAACTAAAAACAGTAAAGAATCACAATTTGATTATTGGATCATGGAACATCAGAACCTTGCTTGATTTGGACAATAACATTAGACCTGAGAGAAGGTGAGCTCTCGTAACCCATGAGTTATCAAGATTCAACGTTGACATTGCTGCTCTCAGTGAAACTAGGCTGTCTGCTGAAGGCAAGATTACTGAATCTGGAGCAGGATATACCATCTTCTGGAAAGGAAAGGAGGAGGGTGAATGTCGTATTCATGGTGTGGGCTTCGCTGTGAAGACCAAACTGGTAAATTATCACCAACTTACGCCCATTGCAATCAGGGAAAGGCTCATGACTCTCCGCATACCACTCTCAGGAGGTTCCTTTATGACACTCATCTCTGCTTATGCTCCTACCTTAGATTCTGATGATGAAGTAAAGGCTCAGTTCTATAATCAGCTAAGTGAAATCATCTCCAAGGTACCATCTGCAGATAAACTCTTGTTCCTCGGTGACTTCAATGCCAGAGTTGGGAAAGATCACAGGCTATGGAATAATGTGATGGGCAAACAGGGACTTGGAAAATGTAATCCCTATGGACTCTTGCTTCTTGGTCTTTGTGCAGAACACGAACTTTTCATTACCAACACGCAGTTCCGGCTACCTGACCACTTCAAAACCACGTGGATGCATCCTCGTTCCAAACATTGGCACATTCTTGATTATATCATTACCCGGCAATGTGATAAGGAGGACACTCTTATTACCAGAACAGCAAGGAATATAGACGATTGTTGGACAGATCATTAACTTCTTATATGTAAGCTCAGGATATCCATCAGACCTAAACCACCTAAGAACATCAAAAATTTGCCAAGAAAGAAGTTTAATACATCCAAACTTCAGGATAAATCCATGTACAAACATTTTGGAAACAGGAGCGTCACCCAGTTATCAGAAAACCCAGTAAAAATGATATTCAGCAAGAATGGGCCACATTACAGAAGATTATCAAACAGTCAGCTGAGGAAACCATTGGTTTTATAGTGCGGAAAAGACAAGACTGGTTTGATGACAACAATGAGGAAATTCTGTCTCTCATCAATGCCAAAAGGAATGCCTATCTTGCCCATCTTCAAGACCCAACTTCCAACACAAAGAGAGATAAACTACTGGAACTCAAGGGTAAATGCCAGACGCAGATAAGGCTGATTAATAATACTTGGTGGCAACAGAAGGCTCAGGAACTGCAGAGACTCAGATGTTCGAGACTTGAGGAACTTCTATGCTGTACTCAAGGAAATATATGGACCATCTCGCTCATCATCAGGTACACTGAAAAGCGCTGATAATTCTACTACCTTTACTGATAGTCAAGAAATCTTGAAACGCTGGAAGGAGCACTTCTCCAATCTCCTAAATCGTCCATCAGAAGCTGCTGAAGACTTCCTCTGTGATGTGCCGCAACAACCTGAACTACTGTGGTTGGCAGTACCTCCTACTTATCATGAATTCAGTGCAGCTCTCACCCAATTGAAACCCAGAAAAGCACTGGAACTAATTCAAGCCGGAGGTCATTCCCTCAAAACAAGAATTTTCATCCTTATCCTCAGAATATGGGAATCAAGAAAGGCACCTGGAGACCTAAAGAATGCCACTATCTTTAAAAAGGGTGATCTCATTGTTTGTGGCAACTACCGTGGTATATCACTGCTATCAATTGTGGGGAAGATTCTTGCAAGAATTCTACTTAACCGCCTCAAGGTAATCTCTGAGAAGATCCTCCCAGAGTCACAATGTGGATTTAGAGCTTCCAGAAGCACAATTGACTTGATTTTCTGTGTGAGACAGCTACAAGAAAAATGTAGAGAACAACTGAATCCACTCTTCTTAGTCTTTTATGACTTGGAAAAGGCATTTGATTCGGTTCCAAGACCAGCCATGTGGGCGGTGCTGAAGCGGTTTGGTTGCCCTCAGCGTTTTGTAGATCTAATCAAGGCTCTCCAGGATGGCATGACAGGTCAGGTTTGCCATCAGAATAAGATGTCCGATGAATTTCTCATTACCCATGGACTGAAACAAGGATGTGTACTGGCTCCAATGCTTTTTGCACTGTACTTGGCTGCAATGCTTTCTGATTCACCCACAATCATCCCAGGTGTGGAGATCAAGTATCGTTTTGATGGAGGGCTTTTCAACCTAACTCGTCTCCGCTCCTTGAGGAAAACTCAGGTTACTAACATGTTGTATGCAGATGATGCTGCGTCACCAACTCTCACACCAGAAGAGCTGCAAGAGTCAGTTAACTGTTACAAAAGTGCATGTGATCGCTTTGGTCTTACCATAAATGTCAATAAGACTAAAGTCTTGGCACAACCTTCACCAGGCACACCTCTTCCTCAGTTCAATATCTCCATTTCAAATTTGCCATTAGAACAGGTTGACCACTTCTCGTACCTGGGCAGTACCATTTCTGTGAGCTGTACCTGTGAGCAGGATGTGGATAAGAGAATTGGCGCAGCCCATGCAGCATATGGACGATTAGCGCACCGGGTCTTCATGAATAAAGATCTATCCATGAGTACAAAGCTTATGGTGTACAAGGCAGTAGTCATTTCTACATTGTTGTATGGCTGTGAAACGTGGACCCTTTACTGACGTGATCTTAGGAAGCTTGAGCGTTTCCACCTACAAAAACTTTGATCAATCCTGAGGATTAAATGGGAAGACCGCATTACCAATATTGCTGTTCTAGAAAAGGCTCAAATCAACAGCATAGAATCATCCATAATAGGTCACCAATTTTGATGGATTGGTCATGTCCATCGGATGGATGATGTGAGATTACCTAGTCAAATGCTATATGGTGAGTTATGCTAAGGCACCAGACCTCATGGTGGTCCTAAGAGGCGCTACAAGGACCAATTTAAGCAGACCCTGAAATTAACAGGTCTTGATTCACAAACCTGGGACATGCTGGCTGAAGACCGCTCAACTTGGCGCCGTACCATCTCGGATACTGTAAAGACGTTTGAAAGGGATCGACGCATACATGAAGAGGCCAAGCGTCAAGCTAGGAAACTTCGAGCAGCCCAACCACGTCCTCCTCCAGCAATACT
This sequence comes from Meconema thalassinum, assembly GCA_946902985.2. Taxonomy (NCBI): domain Eukaryota; kingdom Metazoa; phylum Arthropoda; class Insecta; order Orthoptera; family Tettigoniidae; genus Meconema; species Meconema thalassinum. The sequence goes on along the minus strand of OX336388.2, from coordinate 49,750,225 downwards.
ATGCGACTTGTGTGGTCGCTTGTTCCATGCCAGGATTGGACTCTTTAGTCACCGTAAACACATCCACAAACTGGACTGAAGGAAGAAGATTTATACTCGGATTCGAGTTAAAGCCGATGATGATGATGACCCTCTATTATTCCCGGGGTGGGGATGAGATGCGATGAATTTCTATGTGGCGGAAGGTTTTTACGGCCGGATGCCAAACCCCATGAGAGGAGTTAAGAGAGATGGAATTAATGCAGATTAATGAAACTGGGCAAGGATGTGGAAGAAAGCGGCCGTGGCGTGTCTGAAGGTACCGTCCCAGCATTTGCCTGGAGTTGAAAATGGGGGAAACCATTTCAAGGACGGCCGACGGCGGGATTCGAACCCACGTCTAACGCGTCCGCAGAGGGAGCTTGGCCCCATGGCCTAGCGCTGCACTTTGGCGAGCATAACTACCCCTGTCGGTCACATTAACACAGGTTATCAGACACATTCCATACACACCCAAGTATACGGGGCTACATGACTCGATGTCGAAAAGCCCTTACATGAATCAACAACATATCTAACGTACGGTATGCATCAGAAAGTGTTTATAACGCGTTGTTTCGAGTGGAAAAGATTGTACAGGAAGAATTATCGTGCTCTAATAGTTTATGGGGGATGTACTTTTTGAGTGTTTAGCGACCGGGTCAAACATTATAGAGTGTTTTGGTACCAACGCTAGCTTGCCTTGTAGTAGTACCTGCTGACAACTTTAAAACGCTAGCAGTCATCGCGTACGACGATGTAGTTGAGTTGTACTTCTATAGATGGCAGCAAAATCGGAAAATTCGTGAGTATTCTTGTTAATGTTGTATATTTAATTAATATTTGAATATATATCAATAGTAAATACACGTGGTGGGAGACGGGCAACGGCATGAAGTAGGGGATTGCCTGTAGGGGTGAAGTACAGTGGGGACTTCGTGTGCCCCGGGACCGCTGCGGTAGCTGTGAAGGCTCTATGGGAACCCTGAAAAGTGACGGCTGATGGGGCTCTGGTGAAGCTACGATAGGCCTAGCAAGCCAGTAGTGGTTATCATATTTGCTTTCAAAACAGGAACAGGCCTCGGAAGGGACGGATGCAAACGACGACGACCCGGATATGCTAATGGACTACGAGTTGGGACATTAAACATACAGACACTGACAGGAAAGGTGGAGGAGATTGTAGATGTGATGGAGAGAAGAAAACTGGATGTACTGGGCTTGGTAGAAACAAGATGGAAAGGAGAAGGTCGCAGAGAACTGAGGAAAGGGTACCGGTTGTACTGGAGTGGGAACAGTGAAGGAAGGAGCAGCGGAGTAGGAGTAGTTGTGAGAGATGGAATGAAGGAAGAGGTAAAGGGAATAAGTGACAGGATCATGAAGATCAGAGTAACTGTAAAGGGAAGAAGCCTGGAGATAGCCCAGGTATATGCCCCTCAAGTTGGATGTACAGCTCAAGAGAAGGAAGACTTTGAGGAGGAGCTACAACAGCAGTTGAATGGTCAGAGCATCAATGTCATGGGAGATTTGAATGTACATGTAGGAAGTGAAAGGCAAGGATATGAAAATGTATTGGGAGCAGAAGGATGGGGTAGCAAGAATGAAGAAGGGAGAAAGTTGCTGGATTTTTGCAAGAGAAATGGTTTAGTGGTAGGCAACTCCTGGTTCCGGAGGAAAGAAAGCCACAAGGTAACGTGGTACAGCAGTGATTTAACAAAGAAATCTTTGGTAGATTACATGCTGTACGACTGGGAAATGAAGAGAAGTGTCAGAGATATAAAGGTAATACCATCAGAGGCCTTAGATAGCGACCACAGAATACTTGTAATGAACCTGGGAGTTGTTAAGGATAGCAAGAGGACAGAGTACCAGGAAAGGAGAATCAAAGTATGGAAACTCAAGGAAAAGGAAGTCAAGGAAGAATTGCAGAAGATAATAAGGGAAAGGATGCCAACAGACAATCCTAAAACAGGGGAAGAGGAATGGAAGCAATTCAAAAACACAATGGTGGAAGCTGCAGTGGCAGTGTGTGGAAGAACAAGCAACAGAAAGCGGTGTAAAGAGACACCATGGTGGAATGAGAGAGTAAAAGAAGCTGTGGGAAGGAAGAACAAGGCTTTCAGAGTGTGGTTCCAGGAAAGAACTGATCTGGCAAGGGAAGATAAAGAAGAAAGAAGCAAACAAGATTGTCGCAGAGGAGAGGAAGAAGTGGATGGTAAAGTGGACAGAGATGATGGAGGAAGACAGTAGAGGAAATAAGAAAGTACTTTATGGGATGGTCAAAAGTAAGAGAAGAGGTCTGCGAGAGGATGTGGTAATGATGGACATAAACGGAAATGAGGTACACAACAAAGAGACACTCAAGACAGTGTGGAAAGAATACTATGAGGATTTGCTGAATCCAAATGGTCATAGGGAGGAATGCATTGGAAGATGGAGAAGACAACACAGGAATGGAAAAGGACCTGACTTGGAGAGAACTGGAGATGGCTATAGACAAGATGAAAGGAGGAAGGTCACCGGGTGTGGATGAAGTGAGTGTTGAAATGGTGAAGGCAGCAGGGGAGGTTGGGAAACAGTGGCTGTACCGTGTGATGAAGGTGATATGGAAGGAGAAAAAGACCCCAGAAGATTGGAAGAAAGGATTAATTGTCCCAATATTTAAGAAAGGAAGCAGAAAGGAGTGCAGAAATTACAGGGGAGTCACACTCATATCTCACTGTGCCAAGATATATGAAAAGATATTAGAAAGTAGAATACGAGCCAAAGTGGAGAGAAAATTGAGAGAGGAGCTGTATGGATTCAGACCTGGGAGATCAACAGTGGATCTCATATTTTCAGTGAGACAGCTCCAGGAACACCACTATGAATTTGGAGAGGATCTGTTGATGGCCTTCCTGGACATCGAAAAGGCCTATGATAGTGTGTGTAGGGAGAAGGTTTGGGAAGCAATGGAAAACATGGGAGTGGAAAAAGGGACTGTAGGCAGAGTGAAGGAGATGTATTGTGGAAGTGTGAGTTGTGTGAAAGTTGGAGGGGAAAGAACAGACTGGTTCAGACAAATGAGTGGCCTGAAAGAGGGTAGTGCGCTGTCACCCCTTCTCTTTATTGTGGTTATGGACGAGGTAATGACACGGATTGCAGGAAAGATAGGAGAAGATAAGATGAAAGCAATGGTGTTTGCAGATGATCTCATGGTCTGGGGAAACAAGGAGGAGGAAATTCAGGAGCAACTGAAGGCTTGGGAAGAAACAGTGGGAGAGTACGGATGGAAGTTCAACATCAGTAAATGTGAGATCCTGTTAACGACCAGGAAAAAGGACAGACCAATGAGTGGGATAACACTTGGAGGTGGACAGCTGAAGAAGGTGGAAAGTCTCAAGTACTTGGGAAGTCTAGTGGAGGAAAATAGGAGAAATGACAAATAGATTACGGAACGTGGCAGACAGGCAGAAGCATTTCTGAGAAGCATTAGGAGCTTAGTGTGGAATAAAGATGTCCCACCAGAAAGCAAGGAAGTGTTATACAGAAGCTACTATATCCCGATACTGACCTATGCTTCAGAAACGTGGACAATGAAGAAAAGAGACATAAGCAGAATACAGGCAGGTGAAATGAAGTTCCTGCGAAGTAGGATCGGAGTAACAAGAAGAGACAGGTTGAGGAATGAAAAGGTCAGGGAAATGGTGAAAGAGGAGCCCTTGCAAGGTAGGATTGAGACGTCAAGACTGAGGTGGTATGGACACTTAAAGAGAATGGATGAGAAGAGGATTCCCAAGAGGATACATGAGATGCAGATGCAGAAGAAACGACCAAGGGGAAGACCAAGAGATAGATGGCTGAAAGGAGTGGAGGAATGTGTCAAGAAGAGAGGCGAGGACTGGACCAGAGTGACAGCGGAGAGGTGGTGGGAAGAAAGGACTAAGTGGCGAGGCTTATGTTCCAAACAGACCCAGCCTGGGGCTGGAAACTGTACAAGATGATGATGATGAGTAAATACATATTGCAGTGCTTTGAAAGGAATACAAACGGTTTCGAACAATATTATACGAAGAAATTGAATTATATTGAATCACAAATCGATTTTAGTCAATACACTGCGCTCGAAAACGATATCAGATACTATCGATATAATTCAAGGTAAGAGCTGGTGGCTGGTTGTTCCAACGCTTCCCGTAATTCAAACGTGATATTTCTTAATTCGATTGATAGGAAGTACAGCACGGACAATTAAATAATACTGGTGTGTGATAAGTGCAGCTGTAATTTTGTCTTACCATTCATTTTTAATATTGTATTATAGTAGCCTACTCTTTCTATTTGTACATATCTGTGGGGTAGGCCTGTCATGCTATGTGCTATGTGGAAACATCCACAACTATTCTGATAGAGCCTATGTTTTCTTCTCTACCTGATATCACAGGGGGAAGAAATCGCCTATTATTAGACCAATTACTAAAATATGAAAGAAAGAAAGGAATATAAAGTAGAGGTGGGGTGATAGAGTAGGGGAAAGGGAGGGGTAGGCACGGGGCGGGAGGGGAGGGGAGTGAGTAGGCCAGGTCGGGGACGGATCGCGCTCGAGTGTACATCGTCACGCCATCTCATATTGTCAGTTGGAACTATTTGCGTCGAGCAATAGGTTGGGGTCAAAATTTTGCATTAAGTTGCAGCTCTACCCATATATCCTCCTTGGTGTTTAGATAGTTTAGTATCTATTAAAGTGAAGTCGTGAGATCATTGTGTTGTTTATGTTACCTAAGCTAACTTGTACTGTATTCCACTACTTGAAATGTCGATTCTACTTCCGCACAAAAGAGATACTTATGTCCAAGTCAGCAAAATAATCTAGAAAATACACCAAAGTGTTCAGTTGCTGAAGTCATCTTTGAACGTGAGTTGTATGTTCAGGTTTCGTATGTAGCCAGAACCTATAGCACTGTAGCCTCTGTTGATCTCGGGACTCGGCGACACACAGGCGTTACCAGTGCCATCTGTGTGGCGGTCCACGATCCTACACTTCCTCTTCTATACGCTATGGTATAACACACAGGCGTTACCAGTGCCATCTGTGCGGCGGCCCACGATCCTACACTTCCTCTTCTATATACTATGGTATAACACACAGGCGTTACCAGTGCCATCTGTGCGGCGGCCCACGATCCTACACTTCCTCTTCTATACGCTATGGTATAACTTTGTTAACCCGGAACCTATTTTTAACGGGAAGAAATGTGAGCCTGTTTGATTCTGTTGAAGGCAGTTTTACTGTATTGTGCTATTTGGCTGCAGGCTCGGTCTGGTAATGATGTTGTTGTGTTGTAGAATGGGCGACTTGGGAACTATGACCTGTGTGGACCCTCTCCGTGAGGTAACTATACCTAGTTCTAATGATTCCTTACAAAGCTTATGAGTACATAAAGGAGGGTATTTGGAATACTTTCGATTTTGATTCACCTCTTTGCGTGTTTGGCTAATAAAATATTGTTTTTTTTTATTAATTGACCTATCTGCTCAGAACCTTGGAGGATATGTTATTTGTATAGGTGCCCAAGTTGTCTCTTGCCTTTCAACTTAATATTTACTGGTTATCTGGAAAACAGAATCCTCGTATGTGTCTTAAAGAGTATGAGTACTTTGCAATCGTCCTTACAAGCTTACAAAGCAAAATTGAAATCTTTACAGAAAACTTTTGTTTCCCTTTATATTCCTTCAAAATATGAAACAGATCCATTTGAGTTTTAACTCAATTTACATTTTTTTTGTGTTGGTTCAATGACGACAGGCTACGTAAATTAATGTTTTCTTACAGTGCTTCATTCTTGTGTAATGTTCTCTTCTCCGCCGTTGAGTAATCGAAGTACTACGTGTAATTTACAAACTAAGGTCTTGGTTGAACTGAATCCAGAAAGGTATGTTGTTGTCTTATTAATGCTTTCAGTACAGGAAGTGAGGTTTTATAACACTCATTTACCGCGTGTATTGTCAAGTGTTTATACAATTTTCAAAAGAAGTGTTAGCAAGGTGCGCTCGGAACTGACAGTGCGATAATCAGTTCAGACGAGTCTGTTGACGATAATAATACGAGTGGAATTGACAATGATAGCAGTGATTGTAGTTTCGATGCGGTTGATGGACAGACAAGTGAGTAAAATTACACGTATTTATGTTTCATCTTACTTCTCATGCTAGGTGTACTTCAGTTAGCCGGTCCGCAGTATGGAATAGAGTAGCTACAATGTGTTAATATTCCGTGATATTTAATTTCGTGACGCGTTCTGAATAACATCACACATACATCATTGATGTAAGACTGGCTGCACGGCTCAGTATAAGGAGGTATAAGGTGGCAACGATCAAAAGAACCTGCGCAAAGCTCACTTCCCCGCGCATTCACTCTGAGTTGATGTGCGACGTCACAGAGGAGCGGTAGAGGGGGTCACATGCTGTCTGGCTGCCTTACCGAACACACTGCGGAGATACGCTGACAATAGCTTCGAGGCCAATCCATTTTTGCGCTCTTATTATTTTCTTAGTTTTATATATGTTTTCTTTATTGTAGTCCTATAATCCCTTGTCGTATAGCGTGTACTTAATTTGTAAATGTGTTTATGTATATAGTGTTGTGTACCATGCTATTCGAGTAATAGTATCATTTGAGTTTCGTTATGGCATTTCCAGCTTTGAGATGAAATACAAGGGCATTAGTGCCACATTTGACTAATATCATGCAGTGTTTATTTAGGGTTCAATGTGTACTGACTTGACAAAGTGTGCAGCCTAGAAGTGCTGGTTATTTCATCGCAATGTTCTCGGCAGACGAGTATGTTGACCTGCTGCTCATCCACGGTGAAGCTAGACAGAACCCACAAGACGTACAGCGCCTGTATCAGGAAAGATTTCCAAACAGAAGGCAACCAGTCGCAAATACTATAGCACGGTGGAGCGACGTTTGTGTATAACTTCGTCATTTCCTCGAGCAGCTGCGAACAGTCGCCAGTTACGTCAGGTGCTACTACTGAGTTGGTTTTGGACACTTTCCGGGACAATCCTCTCACTAGTACCCTGGCAGTAGCTCAACAGGCCAGTGTCTGTGGTACGGATCTTGCATGATAGTTCGTTTCATCTGCATCACCTGCAGCTACATCAACAACTCTATGGGACAAGATTTAGAATCTTGGTCGGTATTTTGTCCATGGATCCCGGACGTAGTTGCATATAATCACGCGTTTTTGTCTCAAATTTTATTTTCGGACGAGTGGCGATGCACAATAATAGTTCAGTGAATCGTCACAACATGCACTACTGGAGTGTTGAAAATTCCCACTGGGTGAGACAGAAGTCATTTCAGGTCAGATGGGGAGTAAATGTTTGGGTGATCACCTAATTGGACCATATTTCTTTGATGAACATTTGACGGGAGCTTGGTACCTACAATGCTGCCCTGGATGAGCGTGTATCCATGAGGTATCGACACGATGTCAGCAGCTGTTCACGACCACCTGAATGCTGCACACCCCGCTCGATGGATAAGAAGGGGAGGACCTGTCACCTTGCCTGCTAGATCGCCCGACTTGTCATCACTCGACGTCTTCCTATGGGGCTGTTTGAAAGATGTAGTTTACGCTAAGCAGCCGGAAGATCCTGAAAGCCTTCGAAACAATATTACAGAGGCGTGAAACTCAATAAATCCCGACATAGCAGTCTCTGTCGCGGCATGACCGGAGAGGCATGGCCTCTGAACAGTGGGACTGTTCTAGCTTGACTGATCGCTCGCATCACTTTCAAACGCAAAATGAAATATCACGCGCATCGCTGGGTCAACAGGGTGTCTACCGGTAACGAAAATAACGAAAGAGTAACGAATTTTACAAACAGGTAACGAAAGTAACGAAAAAGTAACGAATTTTACAGACGAGTAACGAAATTTTTCTGAAATCATTTAAACTCGCGCCGCTAGGTTCAGAGATTGCGATGGAGCGAGTTTCACGCAAGCGGCGCCGTTTGCGAAAAGCTATATTTCCCCGTCCCTGATCTCAAGGAAATGCATACTGAGTATACCTTGTGTGGTATACATTAATTCAACGTATATTTTCGGCATCAAGAAGACTTTCTAGTTTTGTGGGAAATATTTTTCTCTGTTATTAGGAAACCTGACTTTTCATGAGACGTTTATTCGCGAAAACTTCCGAAACTAAACAGAAACGTCTCATTTCTGTTATTGACCTCTAAATTTGGAGACTATGTAAAATTGAAGTCCAGAAATAACGCGAAATAATTTAATGTGGCAATCTTGTGAAATGTTACAGTTTCGGAACAAAAATTACGAAATAGCTTCGAAATACATAATAACTTACCGGTATTTTAAACATCAGTCTCGTAAATTTGCGACATCCGGTATGGTTAATTCGAAATTCAGTTATATGTCGATTTTTCCTTCGAATTTTGGTTCCTTCGGATATATAATCTAACTGGTTATTTCGATAACTTGTATAATTCGTGTTTCGCATTCGAAAGGAAATGTGCCCTCTTGTCATATTATTCGTGCAATCCTCCCAGAATAATTCGTAATATTCGATACGGTTCCTACTTCGAACGTTCAACCTCCAAAATCACATCCTCAAGACGACCGGCTGACCGAGATCGACGTCAGTTGCGTAAAATGATAAAACCCGTCCCCTATCGTGAACTTGTGACCACGTGGACTGCGGGAATCCTGTCAAAGGTGAATGGGCAACCATCATGAAACATTCCGAAACCTACTCGCCACTTTTCCCATGACCGTATACTTAAAAGAGTACGGGGAGCGAGAAGTGTGTCAACCCACTTAGAAGTGACTGCCTACGTAGCCTCGCGACACTAATTTTTCCTCGTGATCCACCCTGACCTGATGAACTCCCAACCACAGCATACGGACAGCGGGAATCACGGCACCGACCATACAACATGCCCATAACTACTCGTTAATTTTAACCATGCCCAACCTTGAGCTTGCCTCCACCATTCTGTCAGGGCAGATAGACAGGCTGGTAATCGTTGAACGGCCGGGTGCAGCGCCGATTGCATAATATCGCGAGGACAACGTGAATCTCGTAAAACGGCCGAGAGCGATTGCTATACTTCGCGATATTTCTCTGCATTCAATGACGAGGACAACTGGATTCTTGTCAAACGGACAGCGAGTGGCGCCGATCGCGTAATAATGCTATATTTTCTAGTGCCCGACCTCAAGGACAATGGAAATCTCGTCGAATGTCTAAACGTGGCACCGTTTATCTAAATCGCGATTTTTCTCCGTGTTCTTTCGTGAAAACTACGGGAATCTCGTCAAACGTCTGAGACCAGCGCCGATCGTGTAACATCTCGATATTTCACCGTACTTGACTGCAAAGTCAGAATTCGGTAACGATCACGTAAAGGCTTGGTTTCTCAGAACTGACGCGTGCGAGGCCGACGTTGCGTACTTTCGTCGCAATGACGCTGCAAGGCTTGTGGTTTCCCACTCTGCGAAGCGGATCATTTGCCGCGCACATGTCTACAGAATTACAGTTCTTTTTCTCAGCGGTGAACATTTTCAGGTGGTAACCTCGACGTAAAAAAGGCTTTGTGTCCAATGGATCTCGCAGCCTGTTTGCTAGTCCTAGAAGAGGAAGCGGATGATGAGGAAGAAATTATCCTGCGTTGTTTCGGCGGAGAAGGAAGCGATGTCTTTAAAAGTAGGAAAACCGAGGGGGCCTACAATATTCTTGTGAAACGCCATTTGATTGACAGTGAAACTAAATTCAGAAGTTATTTTCGGGTCTCAAGGGACCTTTTTCATACGATTTTAAATTGTATCAAAAAAGATATTACGAAGTCACCGAGTAATAACAGGTATCAAAAGACCATATCACCTGAGGAGAAGCTCTGTGTCACACTAAGGTGAGTGTAATCATTTAGTAAATCGTAAGGTAATTATTAAATGAATTTGTCTTCTTCAAAACTACTAGTATGTTTTAATTTGGAATTCCGAACAGATTATTGTTGCAAAATATTTTATACAAAGTAAAAGAATGAAAAATGTGTTTTACAATACAAGATTATTTTGTAATATGGATGCAGTCAGGGTAATAAAGTGATGTATTGGGACAGGGCAGACGACTCTTCATCCTGCACTGACGATGGACCAGGTGGCAATTCGGTAATAGCAGATGTTGAAAACGCCGTGGATAAAGTGGTTCGTTGTTGGTGCAGATGTCGCAACTCCATCTCTGTTACAATTTGACAAACTTTCATTCGCGTTTCGGCGATGATACCACAGGGTGATCTTCTTTGTGTCCTTCAGATTTAGCAGCTAATAGCTGTTTCATAATAGCCATCCTATCTTCGCGACCCTTCTTTATTTCATCAAGTGCTTGGTCCTTGAAGAAGTTGGCCATCCTTTTTCTGTGCGATGAATTTACACTGATGTCCGCTTCCCCACTCTGATATCCTTCTTCACGAACATTTAATTCTTCCTTTTCTTCCTCATTTTCCTCGGAACCTAGTTCTTCCTTCCGCTTTCCGTAATATTCCTCGTCACTATGATGGATTCCATGCTCATTCGCAGTCTTTTCTTGATAGGACGATACAGCTCTGCAACAACAACAACAAGACTCTACTAACCTGAACTGAAGATTTTTCTTTCTGACAATGCCAAGGTTTATTTATTGACATTGGGTGAAGTATGCAATGATTAACGTACAAATAAATGATGAGCATATTGTGGCACCTACGGCTCCTCCCCCTTTAAAATAACTATCACCACCACCAAATACCTACTTTCTTTCCTGAAAAGCAACGTCGAGGAAAGCAAATTTGGCTGCAGTACCAGTTTTGTATTTGCCCTTCTACTTGATTTTTCTGTAGGTATCTCGGATCGATCGCCACCTTGTTTTGCACTCATTTTCTGGGCAGGAAACAAACAAAGATCAATTTAACTAAGCAACCACTACAAACAACTTTAACATTTTTGAAATATATTATACTGTTTTTATTTTATAGTTTTGTGGCCTAAACTTCATCTACCACTAGCATTCACCACCAATAAATAAACATCTAATAATAGTTCTTCCTTTTTCATAGGTACATGTCCACGGGTGAATCTTTCAGATCACTAGCCTTCCAGTTCAGAATCACGCATAGCCACTCCACTTAAAGCGATTTCTTGCAGACTGAAGAGTGAGGTCATACCTATGCTCACTGAGGATGTGTTGAAAGTAGTTGCAAATGGTTTCTCTAACAAGTGGAATTACCCAAACTGTTGTGGTGCAATCGACGGCAAACATATACGAGAAAAATGTCCCAACATGACTGGGTCACTGTGTTACAACTATAAAGGATATTTTTCTCAAGTCCTACTCGCTTTGGTAGATCACAACTACAAATACTTATTTCTTGATGTTGGTTCATACGGAAAAGAAGGCGATGCTGGAATATTTAAAAAGTCTCACTTGCACAGAATGATAACCGAAGGAACATTCCCTTTTCCTCGTCCCAGTGCATTACCCGGAACTGAGAAAAGTCTCCAACAATCCAAAGTTTTGCCGCACGTCATTGTTGGTGATGAGGCATTCAGTTTGACTACTACAATGATGAGACCTTATCCACAAAAGCAATCGCGGCATGATGAGGAAAAGCGTATATTCAACTTCAGGCACAGCCGGGCTAGGAGAACAACTGAAAATACCTTTGGGATTATGTGTCAGTACTGGAGAGTTTTCTTCACCCCTATAGCAGTATCAATGGAAACTGTTGATGATCTTGTGATGTCAGCCTGTATCCTCCACAACCTTCTCCGGAATGAGCTGATCTCTTGCCCAAATGAACACATTATTGGCAATTTAGAATTACCAAAGGACAACATGGTTCCTCTGGCAGCTGACAACGGAGGAAATTCTACACATGATGCTTTCATGATAAGAGACAGCTTCAAGCAATACTTTTGTAGCAGGGAGGGAGAATTGGCATGGCAAATAGATTATGCTAACAGGGTGGAGTAAATTAGGATTTCTTTATAACGGACAAATGTGTGTTTGTTTACCTAGAGATCAGTTCTTCTGTGACCCAATTCACATAATTCCTTATTAAAACACGTAATTTTATGAAATGTACTAGATTGAACTCAAAATAAACTTATTGGCATGTTTGATATTAACGGAATAGATTAATTGGTTGATATATTACTTTTTACTTTATTCATAATTATAGGTTATGATAGTTATTATTATTAATCTGCCAGCTTATAAACAGTACCATAGTAATAAACAATACCAGCTAGCAACATACCTGTTCTATCCATCTTCAGTGCAATCATTTTCCACAACGTGTCCTTCACGACGTTGTTTTTATAGCTTTTGTGTTGTAAATTATACAACACTGGGTTCATTCTCACTTCTTTGATCAGTATCTCGTCCATTTCGTCCGTGAAACTCATCTTGTTGCTTATTACCCGTGGAAATAAGGACAGAAACAATGTCACCTCGCACAAATCTGGCGGGATGAATCAGTGCGGGGTGACGCTAAGAGGTCTCACTGCGAAGTTGCGCAGACCGTGCAGCGTGAGAAACCACTGCCATAAGCTTGTGTAGTCTGGATGTGTGCGAGGCGGGCCTCGCACCTCGCATGCGTCGGTTCTGAGAAACCAAGCCTTAACGTCGCATACATTTCTTCGTGATTTACCGCGGGGACAAAGGAAATCTCGCCAAACGGTAAAGAGCAGAGCAACTTCTTGATATTAGCTGAAACAACTAATTTATAATAAATATCTAGTTTTTTTTAAATTTTTATTTTTTGATTTATTTTATTTACAGCTTTAAACACAGTTCATTGTTGTCTTTCTTCACCGCGTAATGATGTCCTATGCTTGCAGACCGCAGACTTATCTTGAATTCAAAGGTAACTAAAATTATTTAAAGTTAACTAAAAGATAGCTAAAAAGTACCGTAACTAATTTTTACTTCATCGTTACAGTAGACACCCTGGTCAAGTTTGGCAGTATACGGTTTCTACATATGAGTAGGATGAAAGGTTGCATTTTCCGGAAGATATAGGAACATGAATCACAATTCTACGCCCAGTCGTTTACTTTTTATGTTATTTTTAAATTGGCTGGCTGAGTGGCTCAGCCGTAACGTTCCCTCTTGCTCTGCCCAAGGTTGCAAGATCGTATCCTGGCGCAAATGCGAGGGAGCCATGTCAGCTGATTTACTGTCACGTTAAAGATCCCTTTTGGGGAAAATTCCGGCACCCCGGCGTTTCAAAAAGCCACAGTAGTTAAGAGAGACGTAATAAAAATGACAATAATATTTTAAAATTATGTGAAAGAGAACACCACTCATTGATCATTAATCACTCACTCATTACTACTCGTAAAATCTTCTGCAATGTAGGTATGGTCTTAAACGAATGTTTTTTAGCAAGTCTTGTCATAATAGAAACAAGCCTTCAAGAAAACTAATCAGTTAGCACATCACACGAAATAAAATAATAAAGAAAAGTACGGCACATGAAAATAGACTAACCGAAACAATAGGAAATCTGGAATTTATTTATTTTGTGATTTGTCTTAAGTACCGTATTTCGTTCCTTGCAGGCGAATGTCCTGCCTCTCCGTCAAAACTGTTGTTATTCAGTGTCTTCGTCCACTTGAATCCCATTTTACGTAAAAGGCGTCGAAAACTCTCTTTACTGCCTGAAAAACTATCATTTTTTAACTTAGAAAGTACTGTAGCAGTCGAAGCGTGCGAATTTTCATTTTGTGCAAAGCAAGATCATATATTCATCGTCGTAGAGAGGCCTTCCATCGACCCAAAAACCTTTCCTTCACTTACTATCGCCCTAATTGTACGCTCAGGAACTCCTGCAGCCGCTCCTGCCCGTTTGCCGAATGTATTTATAGGTATGTCAACACCCCTTTCCGCTTCTTGTTTCATGAAATTGTGCACATTAGATATTATTTCTCTCGCCTGACTGTGTAATGTTTTTGTTTTTAACTTGGCAGCACCGGAGGCATTGCGATCGTCTCAGTGTCTTTCAAATCCATGGCCTATGATTACAACAACAAGATGGTTACTGGTATATCAATAATGCGCACGTATTCAGTCGAGAGCAAAGCATTTAAACACACACAAAAACCTGCAATTTCAACTAAGGTAGAAAGAGAAAACCAAGGTAAGTAGAGCAAACTGCTTCGTTCCTAGCTGCTGCTGAGTTCGGGAGCCAATGTAATGTTGTCAAGTCGTTGCACAATGATGAGGCAGGTGAGTGAAGCTCTCATCTGCATTGCGTAGCATTATGTTATCACGGCCAAGTCCAAGCAGAGAATGAACGATGTTCCTACATCGGGACTCGGGGAGGAGGTGTGAAGGAACTAATCTGCGTCGCAGCAGTGACTGCTGTGTGGGGCTATAACACCTGCAATGCTTAACGAGCCCAGATGTCAAGTCAACAGCGTGCTGAAATGTGCCATCCATTTGAACACTTACTTCGCTAAAAAACTTGCTCAGTCAAGCGAATTCAAACCCCTAATCATTCTAACTCATTCAATCCTCGTCTACACACGAACCCTGTTAATCAGAACACTACCAAATGAAGTAAATAAACAAACCGACCAACAAAACAAACAGCAAATATATGAATCGTGCCAAATGAATAAATTGGGATTGTGAATGATTCTCAAAAGTACTCAATAAATTAAGTTTGCTCTACTGGGATTCGAACCCACCTCCCAAACACAGGCCTGCTACCTGCTACGCACTTGTACCATTGCTCCATGGCTACTCGTCCCTTCACTTTGCCTGAGAGTGTATGAGATGTGATTTTGCTTTCCACTTCGAATGTTCATTCACGTTTTTTATCAGTAAGCTACCATACCCTGCGTTAATTTGGTATCCAATTGAAAGAAAATAATCGGTACATGAAACATATGACAGTTTGATGCATTGTATAATCGCTTGTCACACAGGTTTTTGTAAAGTCGTTTAGGGTCATTGGGGCTTGGCTATGGGCGGGGAAATTTTGCCGAAAACTAGCAAAATAAGGGGCACAAGACTCACCCGGTATACAACAAGTTTTAAAGTTGGTCACCTTTGGTCCGCTAATGTTGTGTAGTAGTTGGCGGGTGTCTTCACGCTTTTGCTACCACTTACCGCCAAGCCCTGCTGTCTTTCACTCATATCAGTGCCGTTGTCAGTGAGTTATTACTTTGCTTTCTGTGAATCATAAAAGCGAACACTAACGAGACAAAGGTATAATAAAAATCACAATTGGATATACTTTTCATCTTAACCCTCGTGATCAGGATCTGATGATGACCGCGTAATCCTAAATTCCACCCTTATTTATCAGTGAATAATATTAATAGTGTACATTTGTAAAGACTGTAATAAGGGTGTCCATCCTTCACATGTGTGAATATTAGTGAATAGTTTCTTTTCATCCAAAAAGTGAATTCTGGAGTGTGAGTAGTGAAATAGACATTAGTCAACTAGCCTGAAACTAGGGCCATTTGCATATAATGTAAGAATTAGATGATTGCATGTTCTATCTGTATCTACCCCTTATTTCCAAAGGGATCGTGGATGGGTTGCGATGACATTCCTTGTGGCTGATGGTTTCTACAGCCGGATGCCCTTCCTGTAATAATAATAATAATAACTTATTGTAACTGTAATACTGTATAGAGAGCTCCGTGTGTGATATTGGAAACATCACCTCTCTAAAATAATGCTGTTTCCGATAGTATTCTTTTAGTGTTAACAATATTTGATCATGAAGTACCTTTTTCTATTTTTCAAGTAAATATTTATTTGAATCATCACTACATTTAATATAATTTATAAAATAATACCACAGTAAGTTACATTAATGAAATTAAAACGAAATACTATCCAATTTACATAAATAGTACAGAAGTAATTACGTATAATTTACCGCAAGATAAGTGCAGGCTAGACCCTGGCAGTATAGGATATGGACACCCTGTAAATGGCTGTCTGTCAAAGAGTAAATAATAATGTGAATAATTTAATGATTTGGTGAAAATTAATAATAAATGAATTAAATAATATTTATAGCAATTATTTTGGAAATTCTTGAGCTGTACAGTAATTATTAATGCATTGTATACAAGGAAACTGATGATTTAAGTAATGGCAGCCAATGACCAGTGATCTGTTTGTGGGGAAATAGGACATAGGGGGCATTGTAAAATAGTGAGTATTATAAATAGCAGTGGTTAGCAATGATTGTGATAACAATGTGTTGTGATGTTCATTGCCACAGATTAGCTACATTTAACAGTAAATGTTGGTAGAGGTTAGGAACAGGGTCGTATTATTGTGTTCAGTTGTTCCTCGAAGTCAACGTTGGAGAACCAGGCCTTGACCAATACAGCAATATTGGATTATCGTGCTGTTCAAGTATTCTATATGGGGTTATTCTGATGTTCATTTGTCTTTGTTAACTCTTTATAGGTCTGTATACTAACCTCCTGCTATAGGACAAATCATATTGTAAAACATGCAGGCGTATGAATCCTTCACCCATATTGCCACAACTTATCTTTTCGTGGTGTTATTATTACCAAGTAGTATTTCTTTATCACCTTGACCTAACCTAAGGAGCTCTTAAATTAAAAAAAAAGTAAACAATAAAACATAATAACAATTAGTATTAAGAGTATAATATACTCGCTGTCACCCAGAAGGCTTCTATGGGACACGAAGATCCCACTATTAAAAGTATAATAAATATACTCACTGCCACTCAGAAGGCTTCTATGGGACACGAAGATCCCACTATTAAAGTATAATATACTCACTGTCACTCAGAAGGTTTCTATGGGACACGAAGATCCCGCTATTAAAAGTATAATAAATATACACACTGTCACTCAGAAGGCTTCTATGGGACAAAGATCCCACTCTTAAAAGTATAATATACTCACTCTCACTCGGAAGGCTTCTATGGGAAACGAAGATCCCGCTATTAAAAGTTTAATACATATACTCACTGTCACTCAGAAGGCTCCTATGGGACACGAGGATCCCGCTATTAAAAGTATAATTTACTCAATATCACTTAGAAGGCTTCTATGGGACACGAGGATCCAGCTATTAAAAGTATAATATACTCACTGTCACTCAGAAGGCTTTTATGGGACACGAAGATCCCGCTGTTAAAGTATAATATACTAGCTGTCACTCAGAAGGCTTCTATTGGGCACGAAGATCCCGCTATTAGAAGTATAATAAATATATTATCGAATGGAGTTGTTGATTCTCCCCCAATCAATACAATTTAATTGTATTGATTGGGTGGAGAATCAACAACCCCATTCGACAGTTGTAAACGTCAATACGGACCTCAAACATGGAAAACCTTCCAAATAATCTTAATAAATATACTCACTGTCACTCAGAACAAGTAGGCTTCTATGGGACACGAAGATCCCGCTATTAAAGTATAATATACTCCCTGTCACTCAGAAGGCTTCTGAGAGACACGAAGATCCCGCTATTAAAAGTATAATATACTCATTGTCACTCAGAAGGCTTATATGGGACACGAGGATCCCGCTATTAAAAGTATAATATACTCACTCTCACTCAGAAGGCTTCTATGGGACACGAAGATCCCGCTATTAAAGTATAATATACAAGCTGTCTCTCAGAAGGCTTCTGAGAGACACGAAGATCCCGCTATTAAAAGTATAATATACTCATTGTCACTCAGAAGGCTTCTATGGGACACGAGGATCCCGCTATTAAAAGTATAATATACTCATTGTCACTCAGAAGGCTTCTATGGGACACGAAGATCCCGCTATTAAAGTATAATATACTAGCTGTCACTCAGAAGGCTTCTGAGAGACACGAAGATCCCGCTATTAAAAGTATAATATACTCATTGTCACTCAGAAGGCTTCTATGGGACACGAAGATCCCGCTATTAAAGTATAATATACTCCCTGTCACTCAGAAGGCTTCTGAGAGACACGAAGATCCCGCTATTAAAAGTATAATATACTCATTGTCACTCAGAAGGCTTTTTGGGACACGAAGTTCCCGCTATTAAAAGTATAATATACTCACTGTCACTCAGAAGGCTCCTATGGGACACGAAGATCCTGCTATTAAAAGTTTAATAATATACTCACTGTCACTCAGAAGGCTCCTATGGGACACGAGGATCCCGCTATTAAAAGTATAATTTACTCAATATCACTCAGAAAGGCTTCTATGGGACAAGAAATCCCGCTATTAAAAGTTTAATACATATACTCACTGTCACTCAGAAGGCTCCTATGGGACACGAGGATCCCGCTATTAAAAGTATAATTTACTCAATATCACTTAGAAGGCTTCTATGGGACACGAGGATCCCGCTATTAAAAGTATAATATACTCACTGTCACTCAGAAGGCTTTTATGGGACACGAAGATCCCGCTGTTAAAGTATAATATACTAGCTGTCACTCAGAAGGCTTCTATGGGACACGAAGATCCCGCTATTAGAAGTATAATAAATATATTATCGAATGGAGTTGTTGATTCTCCCCCAATCAATACAATTTAATTGTATTGATTGGGCGGAGAATCAACAACCCCATTGGATAGTTGTAAACGTCAATACAGACCTCAAACATGGAAAACCTTCCAAATAATCTTAATAAATATACTCACTGTCACTCAGAACAAGTAGGCTTCTATGGGGCACGAAGATCCCGCTATTAAAGTATAATATACTCACCGTCACTCAAAAGGTTTCTATGTGGCTCGATGATCCCGCTATTGAAAGTATAATATATAAACTGTCACTCAGAAGGCTTCTATGGGACACGAAGATCCTGCTATTAAAAGTATAATATACTCACTGTCACTCAGAAGGCTTCTATAGGATACGAAGATCCCACTATTAAAAGTATAATTTACTCACTGTCACTCAGAAGGCTTCCATGGGACACGAAGATCCCGCTATAAATGTATAATATACTCACTGTCACTCAAAAGGCTCCTATGGGACTCGAAGATCCCGCGAATAAAAGTATAATATACTCACTGTCACTCAGAAGGCTTCTATGAGACACAAAGATCCCGCTATTAAATGTATAATATAATCACTGTCACTCAGAAGGCTTCTATGGGAATCGAAGATCCCACTATTAAAATTATAATATACTCACTGTCACTCATTAGGCTTCTATGGGACACGAAGATCCCGCTGTTAAAGTATAATATACTCACTCTCACTCAGAAGGCTTCTATGGGACACGAGGATCCCGCTATTAAAAGTATAATATACTCACTGTCACTCAGAACGAGAAGGCTTCTATGGGACAAGAAGATCCCGCTATTAAAAGTATAATAAATATACTCACTGTCACATAGAAGACTTCTACGGGACACGAAGATCCCGCTATTAAAAGATTAATACATATATTCACTGTCCCTCAGAACGAGAAGGCTTCTATGGGACACGAAGATCACGCTATTAAAAGTATAATAAATATACTCACTGTCACTCAGAAGGCTTCTATGGGACACGTAGATCCCGCTGTTAAAGTATAATATACTCACTGTCACTCAGAAGGCTTCTATGGGACACGAAGATCCCGTTATTAAAAGTATAATATAATCATTGTCATTCAGAAAGCTTCTATGGGACACAAAGATCCCGCTATTAAAAGTATAATATACTCACTGTCACTCAGAAGGCTTCTTTGGGACACAAAGATCCCGCTGTTAAAGTATAATATACTAGCTGTCACTCAGAAGGCTTCTATGGGACACGAAGAACCCGCTGTTAAAGTATAATATATTCACTGTCACTCAGAAGGCTTCTATGGGACACGAAGATCCCGCCATTAAACGTTTAGAATATATACTCACTGTCACTCAGAACGAGAAGGCTTCCATGGGACTCGAAGATCCCGCTATTAAAAGTTTAAAAATTATACTCACTGTCACTCAGAACGAGAAGGCTTCCATGGGACACGTAGATCCCGCTGTTAAAGTATAATATATTCACTGTCACTCAGAAGGCTTCTATGGGACACGAAGATCCCGCCATTAAACGTTTAAAATATATACTCACTGTCACTCAGAACGAGAAGGCTTCCATGGGACTCGAAGATCCCGCTATTAAAAGTTTAAAAATTATACTCACTGTCACTCAGAAGGCTTCTATAGGACACGAAGATCCCACGATTAAAAGTATAATATACTCACTGTCATTCAGAAGGCTTCCATGGGATACGAAGATCCCGCTATTAAAGTATAATATACTCACTCTCACTCAAAATGTTTCTATGGGACTCGAAGATCCCGCGATTAAAAGTATAATATGCTCACTGTCACTCAAAAGGCTTCTATGAGACACAAAAATCCCGCTATTAAATGTATAATATACTCACTGTCACTCAGAAGGCTTCTATGGGACACGAGGTTCCCGCGATTAAATGTATAATATACTCACTGTCACTCAGAAAGCTTCTATGAGACACAAAGATCCCGGTATTAAATGTATAATATAATCACTCTCACTCAGAAGGCTTCTATGGGACACGAGGATCCCGCTATTAAAAGTATAATATACTCACTGTCACTCAGAAGGCTTGTATTGGACACGAAGATCCCACTATTAAGAGTATAATATACTCACTGTCACTCATTAGGCTCCTATGGGACACGATGATCCCGCTATTAAAGTATAATATACTCACTGTCACTCAGAAGCCTTCTATGGGACACGAAGATCCCGCTATTAAAGTATAATATACTCACTGTCACTCAAAAGGCTTCTATGGGACTCGAAGATCCCGCGATTAATAGTATAATATACTCACTGTCACTCAGAAGGCTTCTATGAGACACAAAGATCCCGCTTTTAAATGTATAATATTATCACTGTCACTCAGAAGGCCTCTATGGGACACGAGGATCTCGCTATTACAAGTATAATAAATATACTCACTGTCACTTAGAAGACTTCTATGGGACACGACGATCCCGCTATTAAAAGTTTAAAACATATTTTCACTGTTCCTCAGAACGAGAAGGCTTCTATGGGAGACGAAGATCACGCTATTAAAGGTATAATAAATATACTCACTGTCACTCAGAAAGAGAAGGCTTCTATGGGACTCGAAGATCCCGCTATTAAGACTGTAATATATATACTCACTGTCACTCAGAACGAGAAGGCTTCTATAGGACACGAAGTTCCCACTATTAAAGTATAATATACTCACTCTCACTCAGAAGGCTACTATGGGACACGAGGACCCCGCTATTAAAAGTATAATATACTCACTGTCACTCAGAAGGCTTTTATGGGACACGAAGATCCCCTTTATAGAATATTATATACTAGCTGTCACTCAGAAGGCTTCTATGGGACACGATCCCGCTATTAAAGTATAATATACTCACTGTCACTCAAAAGGCTTCTATGGAACTCGATGATGCCGCGATTAAAAGAATAATATAGTCACTGTCACTCAGAAGGCTTCTATGGGACACGAGGATCCCGCTGTTAAAGTATAATATAGTCACTGTCACTCAGAGGGCTTCTATGGGACACAAAGATCCCGCTATTAAAAGTATAATATACTCACTGTCACTCAGAAGGCTTCTATGGGACACGAAGATCCCACTATTAAACGTATAATATACTCACTGTCACTCATTAGGCTTCTATGGGACGCGAAGATCCTGCTATTAAAAGTATAATAAATATACACACTGTCACTCAGAACGAGTGGACTTCTAAGGGACACGAAGATCCCGCATTTAAAGTATAATATACTCACTGTCACTCAAAAGGCTTATATGGGACTCGACGATCCCGCGGTTAAAAGTCACTTAGAAGGCTTCTATGGGACACGAAGATCCCGCTATTAAAATTATAATATACTCACTGTCACTCAGAAGGCTCCTATGGGACACGAAGATCCCGCTATTAAAAGTTTAATAATATACTCACTGTCACTCAGAAGGCTCCTATGGGACACGAGGATGCCGCTATTAAAAGTATAATATACTAGCTGTCACTCAGAAGGCTCCTATGGGACACGAGGATCCCGCTATTAAAAGTTTAATAATTTACTCACTGTCACTCAGAAGGCTCCTATGGGACTCGAAGATCCCGCTATTAGAAGTTTAATAATATACTCACTGTCATTCAGAAGGCTTTTATGGGACACGAAGATCCCGCTATTAAAAGTTTAATAATATACTAGCAGTCACTCAGAAGGCTTCTATGGGACTCGAAGATCCCGTGGTTAAAAGTCACTTAGAAGGCTTCTATGGGACACGAAAATCCCGCTATTAAAATTATAATATATTCACTGTCACTCAGAAGGCTCCTATGGGACACGAAGATCCCGCTATTAAAAGTTTAATAATATACTCACTGTCACCCAGAAGGCCCCTATGGGACACGAGGATCCCGCTATTAAAAGTATAATATACTCAATATCACTTGGAAGGCTTTTATGGGACACGAAGATCCCGCTGTTAAAGTATAGTATACTAGCTGGCACTCAGAAGGCTTCTATGGGACACGAAGATCCCGCTATTAGAAGTATAATAAATATATTATCGAATGGAGTTGTTGATTCTCCCCCAATCAATACAATTTAATTGCATTGATTGGGCGGAAAATCAACAACCCCATTCGATAGTTGTAAACGTCAATACGGACCTCAAACATGGAAAACCTTCCAAATAATTTTAATAAATATACTCACTGTCACTCAGAACAAGTAGGCTTCTATGGGACACGAAGATCCCGCTATTAAAGTATAATATACTCACCGTCACTCAAAAGGTTTCTATGTGACTCGATGATCCCGCTATTGAAAGTATAATATAATAACTGTCACTCAGAAGGCTTCTATGGGACACGAAGATCCTGCTATTAAAAGTATAATATACTCACTGTCACTCAGAAGGCTTCTATAGGACACGAAGATCCCACTATTAAAAGTATAATATACTCACTGTCACTCATTAGGCTTCTATGGGACACGAAGATCCCGCTGTTTAAGTATAATATACTCACTGTCATTCAGAAGGCTTCTATAGGACACGAAGATCACACTATTAAAAGTATAATATACTCACTGTCACTCAGAAGGCTTCTATGGGACACGAAGATCCCGCTATTAGGGGTATAATATACTCACTGTCACTCAAAAGGCTTCTATGGGACTCGAAGTTCCTGCGATTAAAAGTATAATATACTCACTGTCACTCAGAAGGCTTCTATGAGTCACAAAGATCCCGCTATTAAATGTATAATATAATCACTGTCACTCAGAAGGCTTCTATGGGACACGAGGATCCCGCTATTAAAAGTATAATATACTCACTGTCACTCAGAACGAGAAGGCTTCTATGGGACACGAAGATCCCGCTATTAAAAGTATAATAAATATACTCACTGTCACTTAGAAGACTTCTATGGGACACGAAGATCCCGCTATTAAAAGTTTAAAACATATATTCACTGTCCCTCAGAAGGAGAAGGCTTCTATGGGACACGAAGATCACCCTATTAAAAGTATAATAAATATACTCACTGTCACTCAGAACGAGAAGGCTTCTATGGGACTCGAAGATCCCGCTATTAAGAGTGTAATAAATATACTCACTGTCACTCAGAACGAGAAGGCTTCTATGGGACACGTAGATCCCGCTGTTAAAGTATAATATACTCACTGTCACTCAGAAGGCTTCTATGGGACACGAAGATCCCGCCATTAAACGTTTAAAATATATACTTACTGTCACTCAGAACGAGAAGGCTTCCATGGGACACGTAGATCCCGCTGTTAAAGTATAATATATTCACTGTCACTCAGAAGGTTTCTATGGGACACGAAGATCCCGCCATTAAACTTTTAAAATATATACTCACTGTCACTCAGTACGAGAAGGCTTCCATGGGACACGAAGATCCCGCTATTAAAAGTTTAAAAAATATACTCGCTGTCACTCAGAACGAGAAGGCTTCTATGGGACACAAGGATCCCGCTATTAAAGTATAATATACCAACTGTCACTCAGAATGCTTCTATGGGACACGAAGATCCCTCTGTTAAAGTATAATATACTCACTGTCACTCAGAACGAGATGGCTTCTATGGGACACGAAGATCCAGCTATTAGAAGTATAATAAATATACTATCGAATGGGGTTGTTGATTCTCCCCCAATCAATACAATTTAATTGTATTGATGGGACGGAGAATCAACAACCCCATTCGATAGTTGTAAACGTCAATACGGACCTCAAACATGGAAAATCTTCCAAATAATCTTAATAAATATACTCACTGTCACTCAGAACAAGTAGGCTTCTATGGGACACGAAGATCCCGCTATTAAAGTATAATATACTCGCCGTCACTCAAAAGGTTTCTATGTGACTCGATGATCCCGCTATTGAAAGTATAATATAATAACTATCACTCAGAAGGGTTCTATGGGACACGAAGATCCCACTATTAAAAGTATAATATAGTCGCTGTCACTCATTAGGCTTCTATGGGACACGAAGATCCAGCTATTAGAAGTATAATAAATATACTATCGAATGGGGTTGTTGATTCTCCCCCAATCAATACAATTTAATTGTATTGATGTGTCGGAGAATCAACAACCCCATTCGATAGTTGTAAACGTCAACACGGACCTCAAACATGGAAAACCGTCCAAATAATCTTAATAAATATACTCACTGTCACTCAGAACATTTAGGCTTCTATGGGACTCGATGATCCCGCTATTGAAAGTATAATATAATAACTGTCACTCAGAAGGCTTCTATGGGACACGAAGATCCCACTATTAAAAGTATAATATACTCACTGTCACTCATTAGGCTTCTATGGGACACGAAGGTCCCGCTGTTAAAGTATAATATACTCACTGTCATTCAGAAGGCTTCTATAGGACACGAAGATCTCACTATTGAAAGTATAATATACTCACTGTCATTCAGAAGGCTTCTATGGGACACGAAGATCCCACTATTAAACGTATAATATACTCACTGTCACTCATTAGGCTTCTATGGGACACGAAGATCCTGCTATTAAAAGTATTATATACTCACTGTCACTCATTAGGCTTCTATGGGACACGAAGATCCCGCTGTTAAAGTATAATATACTCACTGTCATACAGAAGGCTTCTATAGGACACGAAGATCCCACTATTAAAAGAATAATATACTCACTGTCACTCAGAAGGCTTCCATGGGACACAAAGATCCCGCTATTAAAGTATAATATACTCACTGTCACTCAAAAGGCTTCTATGGGACTCGAAGATCCCGCGATTAAAAGTATAATATACTCACTGTCACTCAGAAGGCTTCTATGAGACACAAAGATCCCGCTATTAAATGTATAATATAATCACTGTCACTCAGAAGGCTTCTATGGGACACGAGGATCCCGCTATTAAAAGTATAATATACTCACTGTCACTCAGAAGGCTTCTATTGGACACGAAGATCCCACTATTAAAAGTATAATATACTCACTGTCACTCATTAGGCTTCTATGGGACACGAAGATCCCACTGTTTAAGTATAATATACTCACTGTCACTCAGAAGGCTTCTGTAGGACACGAAGATCCCACTATTAAAAGTATAATATACTCACTGGCACTCAAAAGGCTTATATGGGACTCGACGATCCCGCGGTTAAAAGTCACTTAAAAGGCTTCTATGGGACACGAAGATCCCGCTATTAAAATTATAATATACTCACTGTCACTCAGAAGGCTCCTATGGGACACGAAGATCCCGCTATTAAAAGTTTAATAATATACTCACTGTCACTCAGAAGGCTCCTATGGGACACGAGGATGCCGCTATTAAAAGTATAATATACTAGCTGTCACTCAGAAGGCTCCTATGGGACACGAGGATCCCGCTATTAAAAGTTTAATAATTTACTCACTGTCACTCAGAAGGCTCCTATGGGACACGAAGATCCCGCTATTAGAAGTTTAATAATATACTCACTGTCATTCAGAAGGCTTTTATGGGACACGAAGATCCCGCTATTAAAAGTTTAATAATATACTAGCAGTCACTCAGAAGGCTTCTATGGGACTCGAAGATCCCGCGGTTAAAAGTCACTTAGAAGGCTTCTATGGGACACGAAAATCCCGCTATTAAAATTATAATATATTCACTGTCACTCAGAAGGCTCCTATGGGACACGAAGATCCCGCTATTAAAAGTTTAATAATATACTCACTGTCACCCAGAAGGCCCCTATGGGACACGAGGATCCCGCTATTAAAAGTATAATATACTCAATATCACTTGGAAGGCTTTTATGGGACACGAAGATCCCGCTGTTAAAGTATAGTATACTAGCTGGCACTCAGAAGGCTTCTATGGGACACGAAGATCCCGCTATTAGAAGTATAATAAATATATTATCGAATGGAGTTGTTGATTCTCCCCCAATCAATACAATTTAATTGCATTGATTGGGCGGAAAATCAACAACCCCATTCGATAGTTGTAAACGTCAATACGGACCTCAAACATGGAAAACCTTCCAAATAATTTTAATAAATATACTCACTGTCACTCAGAACAAGTAGGCTTCTATGGGACACGAAGATCCCGCTATTAAAGTATAATATACTCACCGTCACTCAAAAGGTTTCTATGTGACTCGATGATCCCGCTATTGAAAGTATAATATAATAACTGTCACTCAGAAGGCTTCTATGGGACACGAAGATCCCACTATTAAAAGTATAATATAGCCGCTGTCACTCAGAAGGCTTCTATGGGACACGAAGATCCTGCTATTAAAAGTATAATATACTCACTGTCACTCAGAAGGCTTCTATAGGACACGAAGATCCCACTATTAAAAGTATAATATACTCACTGTCACTCATTAGGCTTCTATGGGACACGAAGATCCCGCTGTTTAAGTATAATATACTCACTGTCACTCAGAAGGCTTCTATAGGACACGAAGATCCCACTATTAAAAGTATAATATACTCACTGTCACTCAGAAGGCTTCTATGGGACACGAAGATCCCGCTATTAAAGTATAATATACTCACTGTCACTCAAAAGGCTTCTATGGGACTCGAAGTTCCTGCGATTAAAAGTATAATATACTCACTGTCACTCAGAAGGCTTCTATGAGTCACAAAGATCCCGCTATTAAATGTATAATATAATCACTGTCACTCAGAAGGCTTCTATGGGACACGAGGATCCCGCTATTAAAAGTATAATATACTCACTGTCACTCAGAACGAGAAGGCTTCTATGGGACACGAAGATCCCGCTATTAAAAGTATAATAAATATACTCACTGTCACTTAGAAGACTTCTATGGGACACGAAGATCCCGCTATTAAAAGTTTAAAACATATATTCACTGTCCCTCAGAAGGAGAAGGCTTCTATGGGACACGAAGATCACGCTATTAAAAGTATAATAAATATACTCACTGTCACTCAGAACGAGAAGGCTTCTATGGGACTCGAAGATCCCGCTATTAAGAGTGTAATAAATATACTCACTGTCACTCAGAACGAGAAGGCTTCTATGGGACACGTAGATCCCGCTGTTAAAGTATAATATACTCACTGTCACTCAGAAGGCTTCTATGGGACACGAAGATCCCGCCATTAAACGTTTAAAATATATACTTACTGTCACTCAGAACGAGAAGGCTTCCATGGGACACGTAGATCCCGCTGTTAAAGTATAATATATTCACTGTCACTCAGAAGGTTTCTATGGGACACGAAGATCCCGCCATTAAACTTTTAAAATATATACTCACTGTCACTCAGTACGAGAAGGCTTCCATGGGACACGAAGATCCCGCTATTAAAAGTTTAAAAAATATACTCGCTGTCACTCAGAACGAGAAGGCTTCTATGGGACACAAGGATCCCGCTATTAAAGTATAATATACCAACTGTCACTCAGAAGGCTTCTATGGGACACGAAGATCCCTCTGTTAAAGTATAATATACTCACTGTCACTCAGAACGAGATGGCTTCTATGGGACACGAAGATCCAGCTATTAGAAGTATAATAAATATACTATCGAATGGGGTTGTTGATTCTCCCCCAATCAATACAATTTAATTGTATTGATGGGACGGAGAATCAACAACCCCATTCGATAGTTGTAAACGTCAATACGGACCTCAAACATGGAAAATCTTCCAAATAATCTTAATAAATATACTCACTGTCACTCAGAACAAGTAGGCTTCTATGGGACACGAAGATCCCGCTATTAAAGTATAATATACTCACCGTCACTCAAAAGGTTTCTATGTGACTCGATGATCCCGCTATTGAAAGTATAATATAATAACTATCACTCAGAAGGGTTCTATGGGACACGAAGATCCCACTATTAAAAGTATAATATAGTCGCTGTCACTCATTAGGCTTCTATGGGACACGAAGATCCAGCTATTAGAAGTATAATAAATATACTATCGAATGGGGTTGTTGATTCTCCCCCAATCAATACAATTTAATTGTATTGATGTGTCGGAGAATCAACAACCCCATTCGATAGTTGTAAACGTCAACACGGACCTCAAACATGGAAAACCTTCCAAATAATCTTAATAAATATACTCACTGTCACTCAGAACATTTAGGCTTCTATGGGACTCGATGATCCCGCTATTGAAAGTATAATATAATAACTGTCACTCAGAAGGCTTCTATGGGACACGAAGATCCCACTATTAAAAGTATAATATACTCACTGTCACTCATTAGGCTTCTATGGGACACGAAGGTCCCGCTGTTAAAGTATAATATACTCACTGTCATTCAGAAGGCTTCTATAGGACACGAAGATCTCACTATTGAAAGTATAATATACTCACTGTCATTCAGAAGGCTTCTATGGGACACGAAGATCCCACTATTAAACGTATAATATACTCACTGTCACTCATTAGGCTCCTATGGGACACGAAGATCCTGCTATTAAAAGTATTATATACACACTGTCACTCATTAGGCTTCTATGGGACACGAAGATCCCGCTGTTAAAGTATAATATACTCACTGTCATACAGAAGGCTTCTATAGGACACGAAGATCCCACTATTAAAAGAATAATATACTCACTGTCACTCAGAAGGCTTCCATGGGACACAAAGATCCCGCTATTAAAGTATAATATACTCACTGTCACTCAAAAGGCTTCTATGGGACTCGAAGATCCCGCGATTAAAAGTATAATATACTCACTGTCACTCAGAAGGCTTCTATGAGACACAAAGATCCCGCTATTAAATGTATAATATAATCACTGTCACTCAGAAGGCTTCTATGGGACACGAGGATCCCGCTATTAAAAGTATAATATACTCACTGTCACTCCGAAGGCTTCTATTGGACACGAAGGTCCCACTATTAAAAGTATAATATACTCACTGTCACTCATTAGGCTTCTATGGGACACGAAGATCCCACTGTTTAAGTACAATATACTCACTGTCACTCAGAAGGCTTCTGTAGGACACGAAGATCCCACTATTAAAAGTATAATATACTCACTGGCACTCAGAAGGCTTCTATGGGACACAAAGATCCCGCTATTAAAGTATAATATACTCACTGTCACTCAAAAGGCTTCTATGAGACACAATGATCCCGCTATTAAATGTATAATATACTCACAGTCACTCAGAAGGCTTCTATGAGACACAAAGATCCCGCTATTAAATGTATAATATTATCACTGCCACTCAGAAGGCTCCTATGGGACACGAGGATCCCGCTATTAAAAGTATAATATACTCACTGTCACTCTGAACGAGAAGGTTTCTATGGGACACGAAGATCCCGCTATTAAAAGTATAATAAATATACTCACTGTCACTTAGAAGAATTCTATGGGACACGAAGATCCCGCTATTAAAAGTTTAAAACATATATTCACTGTCCCTCAGAACGAGAAGGCTTCTATGGGACACGAAGATCACACTATTAAACGTATAATAAATATATTCACTGTCACTCAGAACGAGAAGGCTTCTATGGGACACGAAGATCCCGCTATTAAGAGTTTAATATATATACTCACTGTCACTCAGAACGAGAAGGCTTCTATGGGACACGTAAATCCCGCTGTTAAAGTATAATATACTCACTCTCACTCAGAAGGCTTCTATGGGATACGAAGATCCCGCCATTAAACGTTTAAAATATATACTCACTGTCACTCAGAACGAGAAGGCTTCCATGGGACACGCAGATCCCGCTATTAAAAGTATAAAAAATATACTCGCTGTCACGCAGAACGAGAAGGCTTCCATGGGACACGAAGATCCCGCTATTAAAAGTGTAATAAATATACTCACTGTCACTCAGAACGAGAAGGCTTCTATGGGACACGAAGATCCCGCTATTAATGTATAATATACTCACCGTCACTCAAAAGGTTTCTATGGGACACGAAGATCCCATTATTAAAAGTATAATATACTCACTGTCACTCAGAAGGCTTCTATGGGACACGAAGATCCCGCTATTAATGTATAATATACTCACTGTCACTCAGAAG
Organism: Meconema thalassinum; assembly: GCA_946902985.2. Lineage (NCBI taxonomy): Eukaryota > Metazoa > Arthropoda > Insecta > Orthoptera > Tettigoniidae > Meconema > Meconema thalassinum. The sequence goes on along the minus strand of OX336388.2, from coordinate 49,719,573 downwards.
GCTTATATGGTACACGAAGATCCCGCTGTTAAAATATTATATACTCACTCTCACTCAGAAGGCTTCTATGGGACACGAAGATCCGGCTATTGGAAGTAAAAAAAATATACTCACTGTCACTCAAAAGGCTTCTATGGTACACGAAGATCCCGCTATTAAAAGTGTAATATACTCACTGTCACTCAAAAGGCTTCTATGGGACTTGAAGATCCCGCGATTAAAAGTATAATATCCTCACTGTCACTCAGAAGGATTCTATGAGACACAAAGATCCCGCTACTAAAAGTATAATATACTCACTGTCACTCAGAAGGCTTCTATGAGACACGAGGATCCCGCTATTAAAACTATAATATACTCACTGTCACTCAGAAGGCTTATATGGTACACGAAGATCCAGCTGTTAAAGTATTATATACTCACTCTCACTCAGAAGGCTTCTATGAGACACGAAGATCCTGCTATTGAAAGAAAAAAAATATACTCACTATCACTCAGAAGGCTTCTATGAGACACGAGGATCCCGCTATTAAAACTATAATATACTCACTGTCACTCAGAAGGCTTATATGGTACACGAAGATCCCGCTGATAAAGTATTATATACTCACTCTCACTCAGAAGGTTTCTATGGGACACGAAGATCCTGCTATTGAAAGTAAAAAAATATACTCACTGTCACTCAAAAGGCTTCTATGGGACTCGATGATCCCGCTATTGAAAGTATAATATAATCACTGTCACTCAGAAGGCTTCTATGGGACACGAAGTTCACGCTGTTAAAGTATTATATACTCACTCTCACTCAGAAGGCTTCTATGGGACACGAAGATCCTGCTATTGAAAGTAAAAAATATATACTCACTGTCGCTCAGAAGGCTTCTATGGGACACGAAGATCCCACTATTAAAAGTATAATATACACGCTGTCACTTAGTAGGCATTTATGGGACACCAAGATCCCGCTGTTAAAGTATAATATACTCACTGTCACTCAGAAGGCTTCTATGGGACACGAAGTTCCCGCTATTAAAGTATAATATACTCACTGTCACTCAAAAGGCTTCAATGGGACTCGAAGATCCCGCGATTAAAAGTATAATATACTCACTGTCACTCAGAAGGCTTCTATGATACACGAAGATACCGCTATTTAAGTATAATATACTCACCGTCACTCAAAAGGTTTCTATGGGACTCGATGATCCCGCTATTGAAAGTATAATATAATCACTGTCACTCAGAAGGCTTCTATGGGACACGAAGAACCCGCTATTAAAAGTATAATATACTCACTGTAACTCAGAAGGCTTCTATGGGACACGAAGATCCAGCTGTTAAAGTATTATATACTCACTCTCACTCAGAAGGCCTCTATGGGACACGAAGATCCCGCTATTAAACGTTTAAAAAATATACTCACTGTCACTCAGAACGAGAAGGCTTCTATGGGACACGAAGATCCCGCTATTAAAAGTATAATAAATATACTCACTGTCACTCAGAACGAGAAGGCTTCTATGGGACACGAGGATCCCGCTATTAAAAGTATAATATACTCGCTGTCACTTAGAAGACTTCTATGGGACACGAAGATCCCGCTATTAAAATTTTTAAAAAATATACCCACTGTCCCTCAGAATGAGAAGGCTTCTATGGGACACAAAGATCACGCTATTAAAAGTATAATAAATATACTCACTGTCACTCAGAACGAGAAGGCTTCTATGGAACACGAAGATCCCGCTGTTAAAGTATAATATACTCGCTGTCACTCAGAATGCTTCTATGGGACACGAAGATCCCGCCATTAAACGTTTAAAAAATATACTCACAGTCACTCAGAACGAGATGACTTCCATGGGAAACGAAGATCCCGCTATTAAAAGTTTAAAAAATATACTCGCTGTCACTCAGAACGAGAAGGCTTCTATGGGACACGAATATCACTCTATTAAATGTATAATAACTATACTCACTGTCACTCAGAAGGAGAAGGCTTCTATGGGACACGAAGATCCCGCTATTAAAGTATAATATACTCACTGTCACTCAAAAGGCTTCTATGGGACTCGAAGATCCCGCGATTAAAAGTATTATATACTCACTGTCACTCAGAAGGCTTCTATGAGACACAAAGATCCCGCTATTAAATGTATAATATTATCACTGTCACTCAGAAGGCTCCTATGGGACACAAGGATCCCGCTATTAAAAGTATAATATACTCACTGTCACTCAGAACGAGAAGGCTTCTATGGGACACGAAGATCCCGCTATTAAAAGTATAATAAATATACTCACTGTCACTTAGAAGACTTCTATGGGACACGAAGATCCCGCTATTAAAAGTTTAAAACATATATTCACTGTCCCTCAGAACGAGAAGGCTTCTATGGGACACGAAGATCCCGCTATTAAGAGTGTATTATATATACTCACTGTCACTCAGAACGAGAAGGCTTCTATGGGACACGTAGATCCCGCTGTAAAAGTATAATATACTCACTCTCACTCAGAAGGCTTCTATGGGACACGAAGATCCCGCCATTAAACGTTTAAAGTATATACTCACTGTCACTCAGAACGAGAAGGCTTCCATGGGAGACGCAGATCCAGCTATTAAAAGTTTAAAAAATATACTCGCTGTCACGCAGAACGAGAAGGCTTCTATGGGACACGAAGATCCCGCTATTAAAGTATAATATACTCACCGTCACTCAAAAGGTTTCTATGGGACACGAAGATCCCACTATTAAAATATAATATACACGCTGTCACTCAGTAGGCATTTATGGGACACCAAGATCCCGCTGTTAATGTATAATATACTCACTGTCACTCAGAAGGCTTCTATGGGACACGAAGATCCCGCAATTTAAGTATAATATACTCACTGCCACTCAAAAGGCTACTATGGGACTCGAAGATCCCGCGATTAAAAGTATAATATACTCACTGTCACTCAGAAGGCTTCTATGAGACACGAGGATCCCGCTATTAAAGTATAATATACTCACCGTCACTTAAAAGGTTTCTATGGGACTCGATGATCCCGCTATTGAAAGTCTAATATAATCACTGTCACTAAGAAGGCTTCTATGGGACACGAAGATCCCACTTTTAAAAGTATAATATTGTCGCTGTCACTCAGAAGGCTTCTATGGGACACGAAGATCCCGCTATTAAAAGTATAATATACTCACTGTCAATCAGAAGGCTTCTATGGGACTCGAATATCCCGCAGTTAAAGTATTATATACTCACTCTCACTCAGAAGGCCTCTATGGGACACGAAGATCCCGCTATTAAACGTTTAAAAAATATACTCACTGTCACTCAGAACGAGAAGGCTTCTATGGGTAACGAAGATCCCGCTATTAAAAGTATAATAAATATACTCACTGTCACTCAGAACGAGAAGGCTTCTATGGGACACGAAGATCCCGCTATTAAAAGTATAATATACTCGCTGTCACTTAGAAGACTTCTATGGGACACGAAGATCCCGCTATAAAAATTTTAAAAATATACCCACTGTCCCTCAGAATGAGAAGGTTTCTATGGGACACGAAGATCCCGCTATTAAACGTTTAAAAAATATACTCACAGTCACTCAGAACGAGATGACTTCCATGGGAAACGAAGATCCCGCTATTAAAAGTTTAAAAAATATACTCGCTGTCACTCAGAACGAGAAGGCTTCTATGGGACACGAATATCACTGTATTAAAAGTATAATAACTATACTCACTGTCACTCAGAAGGAGAAGGCTTCTATGGGACACGAAGATACCGCTATTAAAGTATAATATACTCACTGTCACTTAGAACTAGAAGGCTTCTATTTGACACAAGGATCCCGCTATTAAGGTATGATATACCAAATGTCACTCAGAAGGCTTCTATGGGAGAATCCTGCTATTAAAACTGTAATATACCCACTGTCCCTCAGAATGAGAAGGCTTCTATGGGACACGAAGATCCCGCTATTAAACGTTTAAAAAATATACTCACTGTCACTCAGAACGAGAAGACCTCCATGGGAAACGAAGATCCCGCTATTAAAAGTTTAAAAATTATACTCGCTGTCACTCAGAACGAGAAGGCTTCTATGGGACACGAATATCACTCTATTAAAAGTATAATAACTATACTCACTGTCACTCAGAAGGAGAAGGCTTCTATGGTACACGAAGATACCGCTATTAAAGTATAATATACTCACCGTCACTCAAAAGGTTTCTATGGGACGCGAAGATCCCAGTATTAAAGTATAATATACTCGATGTCACTCAGAAGGCTTCTATGGGACACGAAGATCCCGCTATTAAGAGTTTAAAAAATATACCCACCGTCACTCAGAACTAGAAGGCTTCTATTTGACACAAGGATCCCGCTATTAAGGTATAATATACCAACTATCACTCAGAAGGCTTCTATGGGAGAATCCTGCTATTAAAAGTGTAATATACTCACTGTCACTCAGAATGCTTCTATGGGACACGAAGATTCCGTTATTAAAAGTATAATATACTCACTGTCACTCAGAAGGCTTCTATGGGACACGAAGATCCCGCTGTTAAAAATATAATATACTCACTGTCACTCAGAAGGCTTCTATGGGACACGAAGATCCCACTATTAAAAGTATAATATACTCACTCTCACTCAGAAGGCTTCTATGGGACACAAGGATCCCGCTATTAAAATTATAATATACTCACTGTCACTCAGAAGGCTTCTATGGGACTCGAAGATGCCGCGATTAAAAGTTTAATATACTCACTGTCACTCAGCAGGCTTCTATGGGACACGTAGATCCCGCTATTAAAGTATAATATACTCACTGTCACTCAGAAGGCTTCTATGGGACACGAAGTTCCCGCTATTAAAGTATAATATACTCACTGTCACTCAAAAGGCTTCAATGGGACTCGAAGATCCCGCGATTAAAAGTATAATATACTCACTGTCACTCAGAAGGCTTCTATGATACACGAAGATACCGCTATTTAAGTATAATATACTCACCGTCACTCAAAAGGTTTCTATGGGACTCGATGATCCCGCTATTGAAAGTATAATATAATCACTGTCACTCAGAAGGCTTCTATGGGACACGAAGAACCCGCTATTAAAAGTATAATATACTCACTGTAACTCAGAAGGCTTCTATGGGACACGAAGATCCAGCTGTTAATGTATTATATACTCACTCTCACTCAGAAGGCCTCTATGGGACACGAAGATCCCGCTATTAAACGTTTAAAAAATATACTCACTGTCACTCAGAACGAGAAGGCTTCTATGGGACACGAAGATCCCGCTATTAAAAGTATAATAAATATACTCACTGTCACTCAGAACGAGAAGGCTTCTATGGGACACGAGGATCCCGCTATTAAAAGTATAATATACTCGCTGTCACTTAGAAGACTTCTATGGGACACGAAGATCCCGCTATTAAAATTTTTAAAAAATATACCCACTGTCCCTCAGAATGAGAAGGCTTCTATGGGACACAAAGATCACGCTATTAAAAGTATAATAAATATACTCACTGTCACTCAGAACGAGAAGGCTTCTATGGAACACGAAGATCCCGCTGTTAAAGTATAATATACTCGCTGTCACTCAGAATGCTTCTATGGGACACGAAGATCCCGCCATTAAACGTTTAAAAAATATACTCACAGTCACTCAGAACGAGATGACTTCCATGGGAAACGAAGATCCCGCTATTAAAAGTTTAAAAAATATACTCGCTGTCACTCAGAACGAGAAGGCTTCTATGGGACACGAATATCACTCTATTAAATGTATAATAACTATACTCACTGTCACTCAGAAGGAGAAGGCTTCTATGGGACACGAAGATCCCGCTATTAAAGTATAATATACTCACTGTCACTCAAAAGGCTTCTATGGGACTCGAAGATCCCGCGATTAAAAGTATTATATACTCACTGTCACTCAGAAGGCTTCTATGAGACACAAAGATCCCGCTATTAAATGTATAATATTATCACTGTCACTCAGAAGGCTCCTATGGGACACAAGGATCCCGCTATTAAAAGTATAATATACTCACTGTCACTCAGAACGAGAAGGCTTCTTTGGGACACGAAGATCCCGCTATTAAAAGTATAATAAATATACTCACTGTCACTTAGAAGACTTCTATGGGACACGAAGATCCCGCTATTAAAAGTTTAAAACATATATTCACTGTCCCTCAGAACGAGAAGGCTTCTATGGGACACGAAGATCCCGCTATTAAGAGTGTATTATATATACTCACTGTCACTCAGAACGAGAAGGCTTCTATGGGACACGTAGATCCCGCTGTAAAAGTATAATATACTCACTCTCACTCAGAAGGCTTCTATGGGACACGAAGATCCCGCCATTAAACGTTTAAAGTATATACTCACTGTCACTCAGAACGAGAAGGCTTCCATGGGAGACGCAGATCCCGCTATTAAAAGTTTAAAAAATATACTCGCTGTCACGCAGAACGAGAAGGCTTCTATGGGACACGAAGATCCCGCTATTAAAGTATAATATACTCACCGTCACTCAAAAGGTTTCTATGGGACACGAAGATCCCACTATTAAAATATAATATACACGCTGTCACTCAGTAGGCATTTATGGGACACCAAGATCCCGCTGTTAATGTATAATATACTCACTGTCACTCAGAAGGCTTCTATGGGACACGAAGATCCCGCAATTTAAGTATAATATACTCACTGCCACTCAAAAGGCTACTATGGGACTCGAAGATCCCGCGATTAAAAGTATAATATACTCACTGTCACTCAGAAGGCTTCTATGAGACACGAGGATCCCGCTATTAAAGTATAATATACTCACCGTCACTTAAAAGGTTTCTATGGGACTCGATGATCCCGCTATTGAAAGTCTAATATAATCACTGTCACTAAGAAGGCTTCTATGGGACACGAAGATCCCACTTTTAAAAGTATAATATTGTCGCTGTCACTCAGAAGGCTTCTATGGGACACGAAGATCCCGCTATTAAAAGTATAATATACTCACTGTCAATCAGAAGGCTTCTATGGGACTCGAATATCCCGCAGTTAAAGTATTATATACTCACTCTCACTCAGAAGGCCTCTATGGGACACGAAGATCCCGCTATTAAACGTTTAAAAAATATACTCACTGTCACTCAGAACGAGAAGGCTTCTATGGGTAACGAAGATCCCGCTATTAAAAGTATAATAAATATACTCACTGTCACTCAGAACGAGAAGGCTTCTATGGGACACGAAGATCCCGCTATTAAAAGTATAATATACTCGCTGTCACTTAGAAGACTTCTATGGGACACGAAGATCCCGCTATAAAAATTTTAAAAATATACCCACTGTCCCTCAGAATGAGAAGGTTTCTATGGGACACGAAGATCCCGCTATTAAACGTTTAAAAAATATACTCACAGTCACTCAGAACGAGATGACTTCCATGGGAAACGAAGATCCCGCTATTAAAAGTTTAAAAAATATACTCGCTGTCACTCAGAACGAGAAGGCTTCTATGGGACACGAATATCACTGTATTAAAAGTATAATAACTATACTCACTGTCACTCAGAAGGAGAAGGCTTCTATGGGACACGAAGATACCGCTATTAAAGTATAATATACTCACTGTCACTTAGAACTAGAAGGCTTCTATTTGACACAAGGATCCCGCTATTAAGGTATGATATACCAAATGTCACTCAGAAGGCTTCTATGGGAGAATCCTGCTATTAAAACTGTAATATACCCACTGTCCCTCAGAATGAGAAGGCTTCTATGGGACACGAAGATCCCGCTATTAAACGTTTAAAAAATATACTCACTGTCACTCAGAACGAGAAGACCTCCATGGGAAACGAAGATCCCGCTATTAAAAGTTTAAAAATTATACTCGCTGTCACTCAGAACGAGAAGGCTTCTATGGGACACGAATATCACTCTATTAAAAGTATAATAACTATACTCACTGTCACTCAGAAGGAGAAGGCTTCTATGGTACACGAAGATACCGCTATTAAAGTATAATATACTCACCGTCACTCAAAAGGTTTCTATGGGACGCGAAGATCCCAGTATTAAAGTATAATATACTCGATGTCACTCAGAAGGCTTCTATGGGACACGAAGATCCCGCTATTAAGAGTTTAAAAAATATACCCACCGTCACTCAGAACTAGAAGGCTTCTATTTGACACAAGGATCCCGCTATTAAGGTATAATATACCAACTGTCACTCAGAAGGCTTCTATGGGAGAATCCTGCTATTAAAAGTGTAATATACTCACTGTCACTCAGAATGCTTCTATGGGACACGAAGATTCCGTTATTAAAAGTATAATATACTCACTGTCACTCAGAAGGCTTCTATGGGACACGAAGATCCCGCTGTTAAAAATATAATATACTCACTGTCACTCAGAAGGCTTCTATGGGACACGAAGATCCCACTATTAAAAGTATAATATACTCACTGTCACTCAGAAGGCTTCTATGGGACACAAGGATCCCGCTATTAAAATTATAATATACTCACTGTCACTCAGAAGGCTTCTATGGGACTCGAAGATGCCGCGATTAAAAGTTTAATATACTCACTGTCACTCAGCAGGCTTCTATGGGACACGTAGATCCCGCTATTAAAGTATAATATACTCACTGTCACTCAGAAGGCTTCTATGGGACTCGAAGATCCCGCTATTAAAGTATAATATACTCACTGTCACTCAAAAGGCTTCAAAGGGACACGGAGGTCCCGCTATTAAAGGTATAATAAATATACTCACTGTCACTCAGAACGAGAAGGCTTCTATGGGACTCGAAGATCCCGCTATTAAATTATAATATAGTCACTGTCACTCAAAAGGTTTCTATGGGATACGAAGATCCCACAATTAAAAGTATAATATAGTCGCTGTCACGCAGAAGGCTTCTATGGGACACGAAGATCCTGCTATTAAAAGTATAATATACTCATTGTCACTCAGAAGGCTTCTATAGGACACGAAGATCCCACTATTAAAAGTATAATATACTCACTGTCACTCATTAGGCTTCTATGGGACACGATGATCCCGCTGATAAAGTATAATATACTCACTGTCATTCAGAAGGCTTCTATAGGACACGAAGATCCCACTATTAAAAGTATAATATACTCACTGTCACTCAGAGGGCTTCCATGGGACACGAAGATCCCACTATTAAAGTATAATATACTCACTGTCACTCAAAAGGATCCTATGGGACACGAAGATCCAGCTGTTAAAGTATTATATACTCACTCTCACTCAGAAGGCTTCTATAGGACACGAAGATCCCACTATTAAAAGTATAATATACTCACTGTCACTCAAAAGGCTTCTATGGGACTCGAAGATCCCGCGATTAAAAGTATAATATACTCACTGTCAATCAGAAGGCTTCTATGAGACACAATGATCCCGCTATTAAATGCATAATATAATCACTGTCACTCAGAAGGCTTCTATGGGACACGAGGATCCCGCTATTAAAAGTATATTATACTCACTGTCACTCACAAGGCTTCTATTGGACACGAAGATCCCAATATTAAAAGGATAATATACTCACTGTCACTCATTAGGCTTCTATGGGACACGAAGATCCAGCTGTTAAAGTATTATATACTCACTCTCACTCAGAAGGCTTCTATAGGACACGAAGATCCCACTATTAAAAGTATAATATACTCACTGTCACTCAGAAGGCTTCTATGGGACACGAAGTTCCCGCTATTAAAGTATAATATACTCACTGCCACTCAAAAGGCTTCTATGGGACTCGAAGATCCCGCGATTAAAAGTATAATATACTCACTGTCACTCAGAAGGCATCTATGAGACACAAAGATCCCGTTATTAAATGTTTAATATTATCGCTGTCACTCAGAAGGCTTCTATGGGACACGAAGATCCCGCTATTAAAGGTTTAAAACATATATTCACTGTCCCTCAGAACGAGAAGGCTTCTATGGGACACGAAGATCACGCTATTAAAAGTATAAGAAATATACTCACTGTCACTCAGAACGAGAAGGCTTCTATGGGACACGAAGATCCCGCTATTAAAAGTATAATAAATATACTCACTGTCACTTAGAAGACTTCTATGGGACACGAAGATCCCGCTATTAAAGGTTTAAAACATATATTCACTGTCCCTCAGAACGAGAAGGCTTCTATGGGACACGAAGATCACGCTATTAAAAGTATAAGAAATATACTCACTGTCACTCAGAAAGAGAAGGCTTCTATGGGACACGAATATCACTGTATTAAAAGTATAATAACTATACTCACTGTCACTCAGAAGGAGAAGGCTTCTATGGGACACGAAGATACCGCTATTAAAGTATAATATACTCACTGTCACTTAGAACTAGAAGGCTTCCATGGGACACGCAGATCCCGCTATTAAAAGTTTAAAAAATATACTCGCTGTCACTCAGAACGAGAAGGCTTCTATGGGACACGAAGATCCCGCTATTAAAAGTGTAATAAATATACTCACTGTCACTCAGAACGAGAAGGCTTCCATGGGAGACGCAGATCCCGCTATTAAAAGTTTAAAAAATATACTCGCTGTCACGCAGAACGAGAAGGCTTCTATGGGACACGAAGATCCCGCTATTAAAAGTGTAATAAATATACTCAGTGTCAGTCAGAACGAGAAGGCTTCTATGGGACACGAAGATCCCGCTATTAAAGTATAATATACTCACCGTCACTCAAAAGGTTTCAATGGGACACGAAGATCCCACTATTAAAAGTATAATATACACGCTGTCACTCAGTAGGCATTTATGGGACACCAAGATCCCGCTGTTAAAGTATAATATACTCACTGTCACTCAGAAGGCTTCTAAGGGACACGAAGATCCCGCAATTTAAATATAATATACTCACTGCCTCTCAAAAGGCTACTATGGGACTCAAAGATCCCGCGATTAAAAGTATAATATACTCACTGTCACTCAGAAGGCTTCTATGAGACACGAGGATCCCGCTATTAAAGTATAATATACTCACCGTCACTCAAAAGGTTTCTATGGGACTCGATGATCCCGCTATTGAAAGTATAATATAATCACTGTCACTCAGAAGGCTTCTATGGGACACGAAGATCCCACTTTTAAAAGTATAATATTGTCGCTGTCACTCAGAAGGCTTCTATGGGACACGAAGATCCCGCTATTAAAAGTATAATATACACACTGTCAATCAGAAGCCTTCTATGGGACACGAATATCCCGCTGTTAAAGTATTATATACTCACTCTCACACAGAAGGCCTCTATGGGACACGAAGATCCCGCTATTAAACGTTTAAAAAATATACTCACTGTCACTCAGAACGAGAAGGCTTCTATGGGACACGAAGATCCCGCTATTAAAAGTATAATAAATATACTCACTGTCACTCAGAACGAGAAGGCTTCTATGGGACACGAAGATCCCGCTATTAAAAGTACAATATACTCGCTGTCACTTAGAAGACTTCTATGGGACATGACGATCCCGCTATAAAAATTTTAAAAATATACCCACTGTCCCTCAGAATGAGAAGGCTTCTATGGGACACGAAGATCACGCTATTAAAAGTATAATAAATATACTCACTGTCACTCAGAAAGAGAAGGCTTCTATGGGACACGAATATCACTGTATTAAAAGTATAATAACTATACTCACTGTCACTCAGAAGGAGAAGGCTTCTATGGGACACGAAGATACCGCTATTAAAGTATAATATACTCACTGTCACTTAGAACTAGAAGGCTTCTATTTGACACAAGGATCCCGCTATTAAGGTATAATATACCAACTGTCACTCAGAAGGCTTCTATGGGAGAATCCTGCTATTAAAAGTGTAATATACCCACTGTCCCTCAGAATGAGAAGGCTTCTATGGGACACGAAGATCCCGCTATTAAACGTTTAAAAAATATACTCACTGTCACTCAGAACGAGAAGGCTTCTATGGGACACGAAGATCCCGCTATTAAAAGTTTAAAAATTATACTCGCTGTCACTCAGAACGAGAAGGCTTCTATGGGACACGAATATCACTCTATTAAAAGTATAATAACTATACTCACTGTCACTCAGAAGGAGAAGGCTTCTATGGGACACGAAGATACCGCTATTAAAGTATAATATACTCACCGTCACTCAAAAGGTTTCTATGGGACGCGAAGATCCCAGTATTAAAGTATAATATACTCGATGTCACTCAGAAGGCTTCTATGGGACACGAAGATCCCGCTATTAAGAGTTTAAAAATATACCCACCGTCACTCAGAACTAGAAGGCTTCTATTTGACACAAGGATCCCGCTATTAAGGTATAATATACCAACTGTCACTCAGAAGGCTTCTATGGGAGAATCCTGCTATTAAAAGTGTAATATACTCACTGTCACTCAGAATGCTTCTATGGGACACGAGGATTCCGCTATTAAAAGTATAATATACTCACTGTCACTCAGAAGGCTTGTATGGGACACGAAGATCCCGCTGTTAAAAATATAATATACTCACTTTCACTCAGAAGGCTTCTATGGGACACGAAGATCCCACTATTAAAAGTTTAATATACTCACTGTCACTCATAAGGCTTCTATGGGACACAAGGATCCCGCTATTAAAATTATAATATACTCACTGTCACTCAGAAGGCTTCTATGGGACTCGAAGATGCCGCGATTAAAAGTATAATATACTCACTGTCACTCAGAAGGCTTCTATGGGACACGTAGATTCCGCTATTAAAGTATAATATACTCACTGTCACTCAGAAGGCTTCTATGGGACACGAAGATCCCGCTATTAAAGTATAATATGCTCACTGTCACTCAGAAGGCTTCTATGGGACTCGAAGATCCCGCTATTAAAGTATAATATACTCACTGTCACTCAAAAGGCTTCAATGGGACACGAAATTCCCGCTATTAAAGGTATAATAAATATACTCACTGTCACTCAGAACGAGAAGGCTTCTATGGGACTCGAAGATCCCGCTATTAAATTATAATATAGTCACTGTCACTCAAAAGGTTTCTATGTGACTCGATGATGCCGCTATTGAAAGTATAATATAATAACTGTCACTCAGAAGGCTTCTATGGGATACGAAGATCCCACAATTAAAAGTATAATATAGTCGCTGTCACGCAGAAGGCTTCTATGGGACACGAAGATCCTGCTATTAAAAGTATAATATACTCATTGTCACTCAGAAGGCTTCTATAGGACACGAAGATCCCACTATTAAAAGTATAATATACTCACTGTCACTCATTAGGCTTCTATGGGACACGATGATCCCGCTGATAAAGTATAATATACTCACTGTCATTCAGAAGGCTTCTATAGGACACGAAGTTCCCGCTATTAAAAGTATAATATACTCACTGTCACTCAGAGGGCTTCCATGGGACACGAAGATCCCGCTATTAAAGTATAATATACTCACTGTCACTCAAAAGGCTTCTATGGGACTCGAAGATCCCGCGATTAAAAGTATAATATACTCACTGTCAATCAGAAGGCTTCTATGAGACACAATGATCCCGCTATTAAATGCATAATATAATCACTGTCACTCAGATGGCTTCTATGGGACACGAGGATCCCGCTATTAAAAGTATATTATACTCACTGTCACTCAGAAGGCTTCTATTGGACACGAAGATCCCAATATTAAAAGGATAATATACTCACTGTCACTCATTATGCTTCTGTGGGACACGAAGATCCAGCTGTTAAAGTATTATATACTCACCCTCACTCAGAAGGCTTCTATAGGGCACGAAGATCCCACTATTAAAAGTATAATATACTCACTGTCACTCAGAAGGCTTCTATGGGACACGAAGATCCCGCTATTAAAGTATAATATACTCACTGTCACTCAAAAGGCTTCTATGGGACTCGAAGATCCCGTGATTAAAAGTATAATATACTCACTGTCACTCAGCAGGCATCTATGAGACACAAAGATCCCGTTATTAAATGTTTAATATTATCACTGTCACTCAGAAGGCTTCTATGGGACACGAGGATCCCGCTATTAAAAGTATAATATACTCACTGTCACTCAGAACGAGAAGGCTTCTATGGGACACGAAGATCCCGCTATTAAAAGTATAATAAATATACTCACTGTCACTTAGAAGACTTCTATGGGACACGAAGATCCCGCTATTAAAGGTTTAAAACATATATTCACTGTCCCTCAGAACGAGAAGGCTTCTATGGGACACGAAGATCACGCTATTAAAAGTATAATAAATATACTCACTGTCACTCAGAACGAGAAGGCTTCTATGGGACACGAAGATCCCGCTATTAAGAGTGTAATATATATACTCACTGTCACTCAGAACGAGAAGGCTTCTATGGGACACGTAGATCCCGCTGTTAAAGTATAATATACTCACTGTCACTCAGAAGGCTTCTATGGGACACGAAGATCCCGCCATTAAACGTTTAAAATATATACTCACTGTCACTCAGAACGAGAAGGCTTCCATGGGACACGCAGATCCCGCTATTAAAAGTTTAAAAAATATACTCGCTGTCACTCAGAACGAGAAGGCTTCTATGGGACACGAAGATCCCGCTATTAAAAGTGTAATAAATATACTCACTGTCACTCAGAACGAGGAGGCTTCTATGGGACACGAAGATCCCGCTATTAAAGTATAATATACTCACCGTCACTCAAAAGGTTTCTATGGGACACGAAGATCCCAGTATTAAAAGGATAATATACTCACTGTCACTCAGAAGTCTTCTATGGGACACGAAGATCCCACTATTAAGAGTTAAAAAAATATACCCACTGTCACTCAGAACTAGAAGGCTTGTATTTGACACAAGGATCCCGCTATTAATGTATAATATACCAACTGTCACTCAGAAGTCTTCTATGGGACACGAAGATCCCACTATTAAAAGTGTAATATACTCACTGTCACTCAGAAGGATTCTTTGGGACATGAAGATCCCGCTATTTAAAGTGTAATGTACTCACTGTCACTCAGAAGGCTTCTATGGGACACGTAGATCCCGCTATTAAAGTATAATATGCTCACTGTCACTCTAAAGGCTTCTATGGGACACGAAGACGCCGCGAATTAAAGTATAATATACTCACTGTCACTCAGAAGGCTTCTATGGGACACAAAGATGCCGCTATTAAAAGTATAATATACTCACTGTCACTCAGAAGGCTTCTAAAGGACACGAAGATCCCGCTATTAAAAGTATAATATACTCACTGTCACTCAGAAGGCTACTATGGGACACGAGGATCCCGCTATTAAAAGTATAATATACTCACTGTCACTCAGAAGGCTTTTATGGGACACGAAGATCCCGCTAATATAATATAATATACTAGCTGTCACTCAGAAGGCTTCTATGGGACACGATCTGGCTATTAAAGTATAATATACTCACTGTCACTCAAAAGGCTTCTATGGGACACGAAGACGCCGCGAATAAAAGTATAATATCCTCACTGTCACTCAGAAGGCTTCTATGGGACTCAAAGATGCCGCTATTAAAAGTATAATATACTCACTGTCACTCAGAAGGTTACTATGGGACACGAGGATCCAGCTATTAAAAATATAATATACTCACTGTCACTCAGAAGGCTTTTATGGGACACGAAGATTCCGCTTATAAAATATAAAATACTAGCTGTCACTCAGAAGGCTACTATGGGACACGAGGATCCCGCTATTGAAAGTATAATATACTCACTGTCACTCAGAAGGCTTTTATGGGACACGAAGATCCCGCTTATAAAATATAATATTCTAGCTGTCACTCAGAAGGCATCTATGGGACACGATCACGCTATTAAACGTATAATAAATATATTCACTGTCACTCAGAACGAGAAGGCATCTATGGGACACGAAGATCCCGCTATTAAAAGTATAATAAATATACTCACTGTCAATCAGAACGAATGGGCTTCTAAGGGACACGAAGATCCCGCTATTAAAGTATAGTATACTCACTGTCATTCAAAAGGCTTCTATGGGACTCGAAGATCCCGCGGTTAAAAGTCACTCAGAAAGCTTCTATGGGACACGAAGATCCCGCTATTAAAGGTATAATATACTCACTGTCACTCAGAAGGCTACTATGGGACACGAAGATCCCGCTATTAAAAGAATAATATACTCACTGTCACTCAGAAGGCTTCTATGGGACACGAGGATCCCGCTATTAAAAGTATAATTTACTCACTGTCACTCAGAAGGCTTTTATGGGACACGAAGTTCCCG
This sequence comes from Meconema thalassinum, assembly GCA_946902985.2. Classification (NCBI taxonomy): domain Eukaryota; kingdom Metazoa; phylum Arthropoda; class Insecta; order Orthoptera; family Tettigoniidae; genus Meconema; species Meconema thalassinum. The sequence goes on along the minus strand of OX336388.2, from coordinate 49,703,192 downwards.
CTGTTAAAGTATAATATACTCGCTGTCACTCAGAAGGCTTCTATGGGACACGAAGTTCCTGCTATTGAAAGTTTAAAAAATATACTCACCGTCACTCCGAACGAGAAGGCTTCTTTTTGACATAAAGACCCCGCTATTGAAGTATAATATACCAACTGTCACTCAGAAGGCTTCTATGGGACACGAATATCCTGCTATTATAAGTATAATATACTCACTCTCACTCAGAAGGCTTCTATGGGACTCGAAGATCCCGCGATTAAAAGTATAATATACTCACTGTCACTCAGAAGGCTTCTATGAGACACAAAGATCCCGCTATTAAAAGTATAATATACTCACTGTCAATCAAAAGGCTTCTATGGGACTCGAAGATCCCGCGATTAAAAGTATAATATACTCACTGTCACTCAGAAGGCTTCTATGAGACACAAAGATCCCGCTATTAAAAGTATAATATACTCACTGTCACTCGGAAGGCTTCTATGGGACACGAAGATCCTGCTATTGAGAGTAAAAAAATATACTCACTGTCACTCAGAACGAGAAGGCTTCTATGGGACACGAAGATCCCACTATTAAAAGTATAATATTGTCGCTGTCACTCAGAAGAATTCTATGGGACACGAAGATCCTGCTATTAAAAGTATAATATACTCACTGTCACTCAGAAGGCTTCTATGGGACACGAAGTTCCCACTATTAAATGTATAATATACACGCTGTCACTCAGTAGGCATTTATGGGACACCAAGATCCCGCTGTTAAAGTATAATATACTCACTGTCACTCAGAAGGCTTCTATGGGACAAGAAGATCCCGCTATTAAAGTATAATATACTCACTGTCACTCAAAAGGCTTCTATGGGCTCGAAGATCCCGCGATTAAAAGTATAATATACTCACTGTCACTCAGAAGGCTTCTATGAGACACGAGGAATCCGCTATTAAAGTATAATATACTCACCGTCACTCAGAAGGTTTCTATGGGACTCGATGATACCGCTATTGAAAGTATAATATAATCACTGTCACTCAGAAGGCTTCTATGGGAAACGATGATCCCACTATTAAAAGTATAATATTGTCGCTGTCACTCAGAAGGCTTCTATGGGACACGAAGATCCCGCTATTAAAAGTATAATATACTCACTGTCACTCAGAAGGCTTCTATGGGACACGAAGATCCCGCTGTTAAAGTATTATATACTCACTCCCACTCAGAAGGCCTCTATGGGACACGAAGGTCCCGCTATTGAACGTTTAAAAAATATACTCACTGTCACTCAGAACGAGATGGCTTCTATGGGACACGAAGATCCCGCTATTAAAAGTATAATAAATATACTCACTGTCACTCAGAACGAGAAGGCTTCTAGGGGACACGATGATCCCGCTATTAAAAGTATAATATACTCGCTGTCACTTAGAAGACGTCTATGGGACACGAAGATCCCGCCATTAAACGTTAAAAAAAACACTGTCCCTCAGAATGAGAAGGCTTCTATGGGACACGACGATCACGCTATTAAAAGTATAATAAATATACTCACTGTCACTCAGAACGAGAAGGCTTCTATGGGACCGGAGATCCCGCTATTAAGAGTTTAATATATATACTCACTGTCACTCAGAACGAGAAGGCTTCTATGGAACACGAAGATCCCGATGTTAAAGTATAATATACTCCCTGTCACTCAAAAGGCTTCTATGGGACACGAAGATCCCGCCATTAAACGTTTAAAAAATATACTCACTGTCACTCAGAACGAGAAGACTTCCATGGGACACGAAGATCCCGCTATTAAAAGTTTAACAAATATACCCACTGTCACTCAGAACTAGAAGGCTTCTATTTGGCACAAGGATCCCGCTATTAAGGTATAATATACCAACTGTCACTCAGAAGGCTTCTATGGGAGAATCCTTCTATTAAAAGTGCAATATACTCACTGTCACTCAGAAGGCTTCTATGGGACACGAGGATTCCGCTATTAAAGTATAATATACTCACTGTCACTCAAAAGGCTTCTATGGGACTCGAAGATGCCGCGATTGAAAGTATAATATACTCACTGTCACTCAGAAGGCTTCTATGGGACACGAAGATCCCGCTGTTAAAAATATAATATACTCACTGTCACTCAGAAGGCTTCTATGGGACTCGAAGATCCCACTATTAAAAGTATAATATAGTCACTGTCACTCAGTAGGCCTCTATGGGACATGATGATCCCGCTGTTAAAGTATAATATACTCACTGTCACTCAGAAGGCTTCTATGGGACACGAGGATCCCGCTATTAAAATTATAATATCCTCACTGTCACTCAGAAGGATTTTATGAGACACAAAGATCCCGCTGTTAAAGTATAATATACTCACTGTCACTCAGCAGGCTTCTATGGGACACCAAGATCCCGCAATTAAAGTATAATATACTCACTGTCACTCAGAAAGCTTTTATGAGACACAAAGATCCCGCTGTTAAAGTATAATATACTCACTGTCACTCAGAAGGCTTCTATGGGACACGAAGATCCCGCTATTAAAGTATAATATACTCACAGTCACTCAGAAGGCTTCTATGGGACACGAGGATCCCGCTATTAAAATTATAATAAATATACTCACTGTCACTCAGAACGAGAAGGCTTCTATGGGACACGAAGATCCCGCAATTAAAAGTTTAAAAAATAGTCTCACTGTCACTCAGAACGAGAAGGCTTCTATTTGACATGAAGATCCCGCTATTAAAATATAATATACCAATTGTCACTCAGAAGGCTTCTATGGGACACGAAGATTCCGCTATTAAAGTATAATATACTCACTGTCACTCAAAAGGCTTCTATGGGATTCGAAGATGCCGCGATTAAAAGTATAATATACTCACTGTCACCCAGAAGGCTTCTATGGGACACGAAGATCCCGCTGTTAAAAATATAATATACTCACTTTCACCCAGAAGGCGACTATGGGACACGAAGGTCCCACTATTAAAAGTTTAATATACTCAGTGTCACTCATTAGGCTTCTATGGGACACGAAGATCCCGCTGTTAAAGTATAATATACTCACTGTCATTCAGAAGGCTTCTATAGGACACGAAGATCCCACTATTGAAAGTATAATATACTCACTGTCATTCAGAAGGCTACTATGGGACAGGAAGATCCCACTGTTAAAGTATAATATACTCACTGTCACTCAGAAGGCTTCTATAGGACACGAAGATCCCACTATTAAAAGTATAATATACTCACTGTCACTCAGAAGGCTTCTATGGGACACGAAGTTCCCGCTATTAAAGTATAATATACTCACTGTCACTCAAAAGGCTTCTATGGGACTCGAAGATCCCGCGATTAAAAGTATAATATACTCACTGTCATTCAGAAGTCTTCTATGAGACACGAGGATCCCGCTATTAAAACTATAATATACTCACTGTCACTCAGAAGGCTTATATAGTACACAAAGATCCCGCTGTTAAAGTATAATATACTCACTCTCACTCAGAAGGCTTCTATGAGAAACGAAGTTCCTGCTATTGAAAGTAAAAAAATATACTCACTGTCACTCAGAAGGCTTCTATGAGGCAAGAGGATCCCGCTATTAAAACTATAATATACTCACTGTCACTCAGAAGGCTTATATGGTACACGAAGATCCCGCTGTTAAAGTATTATATACTCACTCTCACTTAGAAGGCTTCTATGGGACACGAAGATCCTGCTATTTAAAGTAAAAAATATACTCACTGTCACTCAAAAGGCTTCTATGGGACTCGATTATCCCGCTATTGAAAGTATAATATAATCAAAGTCACTCAGAAGGCTTCTATGGGACACGAAGTTCCCACTATTAAAGTATAATATACTCACTGTCACTCAGAAGGCTTATATGGTACACGAAGATCCCGCTGTTAAAGTATTATATACTAACTCTCTCTCAGAGGGCTTCTATGGGACACGAAGATCCTGCTATTGAAAGTAAAAAAAAATATACTCACTGTCGCTCAGAAGGCTTCTATGGAACACGAAGATCCCACTATTAAAAGTATAATATACACGCTGTCACTCAGTAGGCATTTATGGGACACCAAGATCCCGCTGTTAAAGTATAATATACTTACTGTCACTCATAAGGCTTCTATGGGACACGAAGATCCCGCTATTAAAGTATAATATACTCCCTGTCACTCAAAAGGCTTCAATGGGACTCGAAGATCCCGCGATTAAAAGTATAATATACTCACTGTCACTCAGAAGGCTTTTTTGAGACACGATGATCCCGCTATTAAAGTATAATATACTCACCGTCACTCAAAAGGTTTCTATGGGACTCGATGATTCCGCTATTGAAAGTATAATATAATCACTGTCACTCAGAAGGCTTCTATGGGACACGAAGATCCCGCTGTTAAAGTAATATATACTCACTCTCACTCAGAAGGCCTCTATGGGATACGAAGATCCCGCTATTAAAAGTATAAAATAGTCGCTGTCACTCAGAAGGCTTTTTTGAGACACAATGATCCCGCTATTAAAGTATAATATACTCACCGTCACTCAAAAGGTTTCTATGGGACTCGTTGATCCCGCTATTAAAAGTATAATATAGTCGCTGTCACTCAGAAGGCTTCTATGGGACACGAAGATCCCACTATTAAAAGTATAATATAGTCGCTGTCTCTCAGAAGGCTTCTATGGGACACGAAGATCCCGCTGTTAAAGTAATATATACTCACTCTCACTCAGAAGGCTTCTATGGGACACGAAGATCCCGCTGTTAAAGTATAATATACTCGCTGTCACTCAGAAGGCTTCTATGGGACTCGATGATCCCGCTATTAAAAGTATAATATAGTCGCTGTCACTCAGAAGGCTTCTATGGGACACGAAGATCCCGCTATTAAAAGTATAATATACTCACTGTCACTCAGAAGGCTTCTATGGGACACGAAGATACCGCTGTTAAAGTAATATATACTCACTCTCACTCAGAAGGCCTCTATGGGACACGAAGATCCCGCTATTAAACGTTTAAAAAATATACTCACTGTCACTCAAAACGAGAAGGCTTCTATGGGACACGAAGATCCCGCTATTAAAAGTATAATAAATATACTCACTGTCACTCAGAACGAGAAGGCTTCTATGGGACACGAAGATCCCGCTATTAAAAGTATAATATACTCGCTGTCACTTAGAAGACTTCTATGGGACACGAAGATCCCGCTATTAAAATTTTTAAAAAATATACCCACTGTCCCTCAGAATGAGAAGGCTTCTATGGGACACAAAGTTCACGCTATTAAAAGTATAATAAATATACTCACTGTCACTCAGAACGAGAAGGCTTCTATGGAACACGAAGATCCCGCTGTTTAAGTATAATATACTCGCTGTCACTCAGAAGGCTTCTATGGGACACGAAGATCCCGCCATTAAACGTTTAAAAAATATACTCACTGTCACTCAGAACGAGAAGACTTCCATGGGAAACGAAGATCCCCCTATTGAAAGTTTAAAAAATATACTCGCTGTCACTCAGAACGAGAAGGCTTCTATGGGACACTAATATCACTCTATTAAAAGTATAATAACTATACTCACTGTCACTCAGAAGGAGAAGGCTTCTATGGGACACGAAGATCCCGCTATTAAAGTATAATATACTCACTGTCACTCAAAAGGCTTCTATGGGACTCGAAGATCCCGCGATTAAAAGTATAATATGCTCACTGTCACACAGAAGGCTTCTATGAGACACAAAGATCCCGCTATTAAATGTATAATATTATCACTGTCACTCAGAAGGCTCCTATGGGACATGAGGATCCCGCTATTAAAGGTATAATATACTGACTGTCACTCTGAACGAGAAGGCTTCTTTGGGACACGAAGATCACGCTATTAAAAGTATAATAAATATACTCACTGTCACTCAGAACGAGAAGGCTTCTATGGGACACGAAGATCCCGCTATAAGAGTGTAATATATATACTCACTGTCACTCAGAACGAGAAGGCTTCTATGGGACACGTAGATCCCGCTGTTAAAGTATAATATACTCACTGTCACTCAGAAGGCTTCTATGGGACACGAAGATCCCGCCATTAAACGTTTAAAATATATACTCACTGTCACTCAGAACGAGAAGGCTTCCATGGGACACGCAGATCCCGCTATTAAAAGTTTAAAAAATATACTCGCTGTCACTCAGAACGAGAAGGCTTCTATGGGACACGAAGATCCCGCTATTAAAAGTGTAATAAATATACTCACTGTCACTCAGAACGAGAAGGCTTCCATGGGAGACGCAGATCCCGCTATTAAAAGTTTAAAAAATATACTCGCTGTCACGCAGAACGAGAAGGCTTCTATGGGACACGAAGATCCCGCTATTAAAGGTGTAATAAATATACTCAGTGTCACTCAGAACGAGAAGGCTTCTATGGGACACGAAGATCCCGCAATTAAAGTATAATATACTCACCGTCACTCAAAAGGTTTCTATGGGACACGAAGATCCCACTATTAAAAGTATAATATACACGCTGTCACTCAGTAGGCATTTATGGGACACCAAGATCCCGCTGTTAAAGTATAATATACTCACTGTCACTCAGAAGGCTTCTATGGGACACGAAGATCCCGCAATTTAAGTATAATATACTCACTGCCACTCAAAAGGCTACTATGGGAATCGAAGATCCCGCGATTAAAAGTATAATATACTCACTGTCACTCAGAAGGCTTCTATGAGACACGAGGATCCCGCTATTAAAGTATAATATACTCACCGTCGCTCAAAAGGTTTCTATGGGACTCGATGATCCCGCTATTGAAAGTATAATATAATCACTGTCACTCAGAAGGCTTCTATGGGACACGAAGATCCCACTTTTAAAAGTATAATATTATCGCTGTCACTCAGAAGGCTTCTATGGGACACGAAGATCCCGCTATTAAAAGTATAATATACTCACTGTCAATCAGAAGGCTTCTATGGGACACGAATATCCCGCTGTTAAAGTATTATATACTCACTCTCACTCAGAAGGCCTCTATGGGACACGAAGATCCCGCTATTAAAAGTATAATAAATATACTCACTGTCACTCAGAACGAGAAGGCTTCTATGGGACACGAAGATCCCGCTATTAAAAGTATAATATACTCGCTGTCACTTAGAAGACTTCTATGGGACACGAAGATCCCGCTATAAAAATTTTAAAAATATACCCACTGTCCCTCAGAATGAGAAGGCTTCTATGGGACACGAAGATCACGCTATTAAAAGTATTATAAATATACTCACTGTCACACAGAAAGAGAAGGCTTCTATGGGACACGAATATCACTGTATTAAAAGTATAATAACTATACTCACTGTCACTCAGAAGGAGAAGGCTTCTATGGGACACGAAGATACCGCTATTAAAGTATAATATACTCACTGTCACTTAGAACTAGAAGGCTTCTATTTGGCACAAGGATCCCGCTATTAAGGTATAATATACCAACTGTCACTCAGAAGGCTTCTATGGGAGAATCCTGCTATTAAAAGTGTAATATACCCACTGTCCCTCAGAATGAGAAGGCTTCTATGGGACACGAAGATCCCGCTATTAAACGTTTAAAAAATATACTCACTGTCACTCAGAACGAGAAGACCTCCATGGGAAACGAAGATTCCGCTATTAAAAGTTTAAAAATTATACTCGCTGTCACTCAGAACGAGAAGGCTTCTATGGGACACGAATATCACTGTATTAAAAGTATAATAACTATACTCACTGTCACTCAGAAGGAGAAGGCTTCTATGGGACACGAAGATACCGCTATTAAAGTATAATATACTCACCGTCACTCAAAAGGTTTCTATGGGACGCGAAGATCCCAGTATTAAGGTATAATATACTCGATGTCACTCAGAAGGCTTCTATGGGACACGAAGATCCCGCTATTAAGAGTTTAAAAAATATACCCACCGTCACTCAGAACTAGAAGGCTTCTATTTGACACAAGGATCCCGCTATTAAGGTGTAATATACCAACTGTCACTCAGAAGGCTTCTATGGGAGAATCCTGCTATTAAAAGTGTAATATACTCACTGTCACTCAGAATGCTTCTATGGGACCCGAAGATTCCGCTATTAAAAGTATAATATACTCACTGTCACTCAGAAGGCTTCTATGGGACACGAAGATCCCGCTTTTAAAAATATAATATACTCACTGTCACTCAGAAGGCTTCTATGGGACACGAAGATCCCACTATTAAAAGTATAATATACTCACTGTCACTCAGAAGGCTTCTATGGGACACAAGGATCCCGCTATTAAAATTATAATATACTCACTGTCACTCAGAAGGCTTCTATGGGACTCGAAGATGCCGCGATTAAAAGTATAATATACTCACTGTCACTCAGAAGGCTTCTATGGGACACGTAGATCCCGCTATTAAAGTATAATATACTCACTGTCACTCAGAAGGCTTCTATGGGACACGAAGATCCCGCTATTAAAGTATAATATGCTCACTGTCACTCAGAAGGCTTCTATGGGACTCGAAGATCCCGCTATTAAAGTATAATATACTCACTGTCACTCAAAAGGCTTCAATGGGACACGAAGGTCCCGCTATTAAAGGTATAATAAATATACTCACTGTCACTCAGAACGAGAAGGCTTCTATGGGACTCGAAGATCCCGCTATTAAATTATAATATAGTCGCTGTCACTCAAAAGGTTTCTATGTGACTCGATGATGCCGCTATTGAAAGTATAATATAATAACTGTCACTCAGAAGGCTTCTATGGGATACGAAGATCCCACAATTAAAAGTATAATATAGTCGCTGTCACGCAGAAGGCTTCTATGGGACACGAAGATCCTGCTATTAAAAGTATAATATACTCATTGTCACTCAGTAGGCTTCTATAGGACACGAAGATCCCACTATTAAAAGTATAATATACTCACTGTCACTCATTAGGCTTCTATGGGACACGATGATCCCGCTCATAAAGTATAATATACTCACTGTCATTCAGAAGGCTTCTATAGGACACGAAGATCCCACTATTAAAAGTATAATATACTCACTGTCACTCAGAGGGCTTCCATGGGACACGAAGATCCCGCTATTAAAGTATAATATACTCACTGTCACTCAAAAGGCTTCTATGGGACTCGAAGATCCCGCGATTAAAAGTATAATATACTCACTGTCAATCAGAAGGCTTCTATGAGACACAATGATCCCGCTATTAAATGCATAATATAATCACTGTCACTCAGAAGGCTTCTATGGGACACGAGGATCCCGCTATTAAAAGTATATTATACTCACTGTCACTCAGAAGGCTTCTATTGGACACGAAGATCCCAATATTAAAAGGATAATATACTCACTGTCACTCTTTAGGCTTCTATGGGACACGAAGATCCAGCTGTTAAAGTATTATATACTCACTCTCACTCAGAAGGCTTCTATAGGACACGAAGATCCCACTATTAAAAGTATAATATACTCACTGTCACTCAGAGGGCTTCCATGGGACACGAAGATCCCGCTATTAAAGTATAATATACTCACTGTCACTCAAAAGGCTTCTATGGGACTCGAAGATCCCGCGATTAAAAGTATAATATACTCACTGTCACTCAGAAGGCATCTATGAGACACAAAGATCCCGTTATTAAATGTTTAATATTATCACTGTCACTCAGAAGGCTTCTATGGGACACGAGGATCCCGCTATTAAAAGTATAATATACTCACTGTCACTCAGAACGAGAAGGCTTCTATGGGACACGAAGATCCCACTATTAAAAGTATAATATAGTCACTGTCACTCAGTAGGCCTCTATGGGACATGAAGATCCCGCTGTTAAAGTATAATATACTCACTGTCACTCAGAAGGCTTCTATGGGACACGAGGATCCCGCTATTAAAATTATAATATCCTCACTGTCACTCAGAAGGCTTTTATGAGACACAAAGATCCCGCTGTTAAAGTATAATATACTCACTGTCACTCAGCAGGCTTCTATGGACACCAAGATCCCGCAATTAAAGTATAATATACTCACTGTCACTCAGTAGGCTTTTATGAGACACAAAGATCCCGCTGTTAAAGTATAATATACTCACTGTCACTCAGAAGGCTTCTACGGGACACGAAGATCCCGCTATTAAAGTATAATATACTCACAGTCACTCAGAAGGCTTCTATGGGACACGAGGATCCCGCTATTAAAATTATAATAAATATACTCACTGTCACTCAGAACGAGAAGGCTTCTATGGGACACGAAGATCCCGCAATTAAAAGTTTAAAAAATAGTCTCACTGTCACTCAGAACGAGAAGGCTTCTATTTGACATGAAGATCCCGCTATTAAAATATAATATACCAATTGTCACTCAGAAGGCTTCTATGGGACACGAAGATTCCGCTATTAAAGTATAATATACTCACTGTCACTCAAAAGGCTTCTATGGGATTCGAAGATGCCGCGATTAAAAGTATAATATACTCACTGTCACCCAGAAGGCTTCTATGGGACACGAAGATCCCGCTGTTCAAAATATAATATACTCACTTTCACCCAGAAGGCTACTATGGGACACGAAGGTCCCACTATTAAAAGTATAATATACTCAGTGTCACTCATTAGGCTTCTATGGGACACGAAGATCCCGCTGTTAAAGTATAATATACTCACTGTCATTCAGAAGGCTTCTATAGGACACGAAGATCCCACTATTAAAAGTATAATATACTCACTGTCATTCAGAAGGCTACTATGGGACAGGAAGATCCCACTGTTAAAGTATAATATACTCACTGTCACTCAGAAGGCTTCTATAGGACACGAAGATCCCACTATTAAAAGTATAATATACTCACTGTCACTCAGAAGGCTTCTATGGGACACGAAGTTCCCGCTATTAAAGTATAATATACTCACTGTCACTCAAAAGGCTTCTATGGGACTCGAAGATCCCGCGATTAAAAGTATAATATACTCACTGTCACTCAGAAGTCTTCTATGAGACACGAGGATCCCGCTATTAAAACTATAATATACTCACTGTCACTCAGAAGGCTTATATGGTACACAAAGATCCCGCTGTTAAAGTATAATATACTCACTCTCACTCAGAAGGCTTCTATGAGACACGAAGTTCCTGCTATTGAAAGTAAAAAAATATACTCACTGTCACTCAGAAGGCTTCTATGAGGCAAGAGGATCCCGCTATTAAAACTATAATATACTCACTGTCACTCAGAAGGCTTATATGGTACACGAAGATCCCGCTGTTAAAGTATTATATACTCACTCTCACTTAGAAGGCTTCTATGGGACACGAAGATCCTGCTATTTAAAGTAAAAAATATACTCACTGTCACTCAAAAGGCTTCTATGGGACTCGATTATCCCGCTATTGAAAGTATAATATAATCAAAGTCACTCAGAAGGCTTCTATGGGACACGAAGTTCCCGCTATTAAAGTATAATATACTCACTGTCACTCAGAAGGCTTATATGGTACACGAAGATCCCGCTGTTAAAGTATTATATACTCACTCTCTCTCAGAAGGCTTCTATGGGACACGAAGATCCTTCTATTGAAAGTAAAAAAAATATACTCACTGTCGCTCAGAAGGCTTCTATGGAACACGAAGATCCCACTATTAAAAGTATAATATACACGCTGTCACTCAGTAGGCATTTATGGGACACCAAGATCCCGCTGTTAAAGTATAATATACTCACTGTCACTCATAAGGCTTCTATGGGACACGAAGATCCCGCTATTAAAGTATAATATACTCCCTGTCACTCAAAAGGCTTCAATGGGACTCGAAGATCCCGCGATTAAAAGTATAATATACTCACTGTCACTCAGAAGGCTTTTTTGAGACACGATGATCCCGCTATTAAAGTATAATATACTCACCGTCACTCAAAAGGTTTCTATGGGACTCGATGATCCCGCTATTGAAAGTATAATATAATCACTGTCACTCAGAAGGCTTCTATGGGACACGAAGATCCCGCTGTTAAAGTAATATATACTCACTCTCACTCAGAAGGCCTCTATGGGACACGAAGATCCCGCTATTAAAAGTATAAAATAGTCGCTGTCACTCAGAAGGCTTTTTTGAGACACGATGATCCCGCTATTAAAGTATAATATACTCACCGTCACTCAAAAGGTTTCTACGGGACTCGTTGATCCCGCTATTAAAAGTATAATATAGTCGCTGTCACTCAGAAGGCTTCTATGGGACACGAAGATCCCACTATTAAAAGTATAATATAGTCGCTGTCTCTCAGAAGGCTTCTATGGGACACGAAGATCCCGCTGTTAAAGTAATATATACTCACTCTCACTCAGAAGGCTTCTATGGGACACGAAGATCCCGCTGTTAATGTATAATATACTCGCTGTCACTCAGAAGGCTTCTATGGGACTCGATGATCCCGCTATTAAAAGTATAATATAGTCGCTGTCACTCAGAAGGCTTCTATGGGACACGAAGATCCCGCTATTAAAAGTATAATATACTCACTCTCACTCAGAAGGCTTCTATGGGACACGAAGATACCGCTGTTAAAGTAATATATACTCACTCTCGCTCAGAAGGCCTCTATGGGACACGAAGATCCCGCTATTAAACGTTTAAAAAATATACTCACTGTCACTCAAAACGAGAAGGCTTCTATGGGACACGAAGATCCCGCTATTAAAAGTATAATAAATATACTCACTGTCACTCAGAACGAGAAGGCTTCTATGGGACACGAAGATCCCGCTATTAAAAGTATAATATACTCGCTGTCACTTAGAAGACTTCTATGGGACACGAAGATCCCGCTATTAAATTTTTTAAAAAATATACCCACTGTCCCTCAGAATGAGAAGGCTTCTATGGGACACAAAGTTCACGCTATTAAAAGTATAATAAATATACTCACTGTCACTCAGAACGAGAAGGCTTCTATGGAACACGAAGATCCCGCTGTTTAAGTATAATATACTCGCTGTCACTCAGAAGGCTTCTATGGGACACGAAGATCCCGCCATTAAACGTTTAAAAAATATACTCACTGTCACTCAGAACGAGAAGACTTCCATGGGAAACGAAGATCCCCCTATTAAAAGTTTAAAAAATATACTCGCTGTCACTCAGAACGAGAAGGCTTCTATGGGACACGAATATCACTCTATTAAAAGTATAATAACTATACTCACTGTCACTCAGAAGGAGAAGGCTTCTATGGGACACGAAGATCCCGCTATTAAAGTATAATATACTCACTGTCACTCAAAAGGCTTCTATGGGACTCGAAGATCCCGCGATTAAAAGTATAATATGCTCACTGTCACACAGAAGGCTTCTATGAGACACAAAGATCCCGCTATTAAATGTATAATATTATCACTGTCACTCAGAAGGCTCCTATTTGACACGAGGATCCCGCTATTAAAGGTATAATATACTGACTGTCACTCTGAACGAGAAGGCTTCTTTGGGACACGAAGATCACGCTATTAAAAGTATAATAAATATACTCACTGTCACTCAGAACGAGAAGGCTTCTATGGGACACGAAGATCCCGCTATAAGAGTGTAATATATATACTCACTGTCACTCAGAACGAGAAGGCTTCTATGGGACACGTAGATCCCGCTGTTAAAGTATAATATACTCACTGTCACTCAGAAGGCTTCTATGGGACACGAAGATCCCGCCATTAAACGTTTAAAATATATACTCACTGTCACTCAGAACGAGAAGGCTTCCATGGGACACGCAGATCCCGCTATTAAAAGTTTAAAAAATATACTCGCTGTCACTCAGAACGAGAAGGCTTCTATGGGACACGAAGATCCCGCTATTAAAAGTGTAATAAATATACTCACTGTCACTCAGAACGAGAAGGCTTCCATGGGAGACGCAGATCCCGCTATTAAAAGTTTAAAAAATATAATCGCTGTCACGCAGAACGAGAAGGCTTCTATGGGACACGAAGATCCCGCTATTAAAAGTGTAATAAATATACTCAGTGTCACTCAGAACGAGAAGGCTTCTATGGGACACGAAGATCCCGCAATTAAAGTATAATATACTCACCGTCACTCAAAAGGTTTCTATGGGACACGAAGATCCCACTATTAAAAGTATAATATACACGCTGTCACTCAATAGGCATTTATGGGACACCAAGATCCCGCTGTTAAAGTATAATATACTCACTGTCACTCAGAAGGCTTCTATGGGACACGAAGATCCCGCAATTTAAGTATAATATACTCACTGCCACTCAAAAGGCTACTATGGGAATCGAAGATCCCGCGATTAAAAGTATAATATACTCACTGTCACTCAGAAGGCTTCTATGAGACACGAGGATCCCGCTATTAAAGTATAATATACTCACCGTCGCTCAAAAGGTTTCTATGGGACTCGATGATCCCGCTATTGAAAGTATAATATAATCACTGTCACTCAGAAGGCTTCTATGGGACACGAAGATCCCACTTTTAAAAGTATAATATTGTCGCTGTCACTCAGAAGGCTTCTATGGGACACGAAGATCCCGCTATTAAAAGTATAATATACTCACTGTCAATCAGAAGGCTTCTATGGGACACGAATATCCCGCTGTTAAAGTATTATATACTCACTCTCACTCAGAAGGCCTCTATGGGACACGAAGATCCCGCTATTAAAAGTATAATAAATATACTCACTGTCACTCAGAACGAGAAGGCTTCTATGGGACACGAAGATCCCGCTATTAAAAGTATAATATACTCGCTGTCACTTAGAAGACTTCTATGGGACACGAAGATCCCGCTATAAAAATTTTAAAAATATACCCACTGTCCCTCAGAATGAGAAGGCTTCTATGGGACACGAAGATCACGCTATTAAAAGTATAATAAATATACTCACTGTCACTCAGAAAGAGAAGGCTTCTATGGGACACGAATATCACTGTATTAAAAGTATAATAACTATACTCACTCTCACTCAGAAGGAGAAGGCTTCTATGGGACACGAAGATACCGCTATTAAAGTATAATATACTCACTGTCACTTAGAACTAGAAGGCTTCTATTTGGCACAAGGATCCCGCTATTAAGGTATAATATACCAACTGTCACTCAGAAGGCTTCTATGGGAGAATCCTGCTATTAAAAGTGTAATATACCCACTGTCCCTCAGAATGAGAAGGCTTCTATGGGACACGAAGATCCCGCTATTAAACGTTTAAAAAATATACTCACTGTCACTCAGAACGAGAAGACCTCCATGGGAAACGAAGATTCCGCTATTAAAAGTTTAAAAATTATACTCGCTGTCACTCAGAACGAGAAGGCTTCTATGGGACACGAATATCACTCTATTAAAAGTATAATAACTATACTCACTGTCACTCAGAAGGAGAAGGCTTCTATGGGACACGAAGATACCGCTATTAAAGTATAATATACTCACCGTCACTCAAAAGGTTTCTATGGGACGCGAAGATCCCAGTATTAAGGTATAATATACTCGATGTCACTCAGAAGGCTTCTATGGGACACGAAGATCCCGCTATTAAGAGTTTAAAAAATATACCCACCGTCACTCAGAACTAGAAGGCTTCTATTTGACACAAGGATCCCGCTATTAAGGTGTAATATACCAACTGTCACTCAGAAGGCTTCTATGGGAGAATCCTGCTATTAAAAGTGTAATATACTCACTGTCACTCAGAATGCTTCTATGGGACCCGAAGATTCCGCTATTAAAAGTATAATATACTCACTGTCACTCAGAAGGCTTCTATGGGACACGAAGATCCCGCTGTTAAAAATATAATATACTCACTGTCACTCAGAAGGCTTCTATGGGACTCGAAGATGCCGCGATTAAAAGTATAATATACTCACTGTCACTCAGAAGGCTTCTATGGGACACGTAGATCCCGCTATTAAAGTATAATATACTCACTGTCACTCAGAAGGCTTCTATGGGACACGAAGATCCCGCTATTAAAGTATAATATGCTCACTGTCACTCAGAAGGCTTCTATGGGACTCGAAGATCCCGCTATTAAAGTATAATATACTCACTGTCACTCAAAAGGCTTCAATGGGACACGAAGGTCCCGCTATTAAAGGTATAATAAATATACTCACTGTCACTCAGAACGAGAAGGCTTCTATGGGACTCGAAGATCCCGCTATTAAATTATAATATAGTCGCTGTCACTCAAAAGGTTTCTATGTGACTCGATGATGCCGCTATTGAAAGTATAATATAATAACTGTCACTCAGAAGGCTTCTATGGGATACGAAGATCCCACAATTAAAAGTATAATATAGTCGCTGTCACGCAGAAGGCTTCTATGGGACACGAAGATCCTGCTATTAAAAGTATAATATACTCATTGTCACTCAGTAGGCTTCTATAGGACACGAAGATCCCACTATTAAAAGTATAATATACTCACTGTCACTCATTAGGCTTCTATGTGACTCGATGATGCCGCTATTGAAAGTATAATATAATAACTGTCACTCAGAAGGCTTCTATGGGATACGAAGATCCCACAATTAAAAGTATAATATAGTCGCTGTCACGCAGAAGGCTTCTATGGGACACGAAGATCCTGCTATTAAAAGTATAATATACTCATTGTCACTCAGTAGGCTTCTATGGGACACGATGATCCCGCTCATAAAGTATAATATACTCACTGTCATTCAGAAGGCTTCTATAGGACACGAAGATCCCACTATTAAAAGTATAATATACTCACTGTCACTCAAAAGGCTTCTATGGGACTCGAAGATCCCGCGATTAAAAGTATAATATACTCACTGTCAATCAGAAGGCTTCTATGAGACACAATGATCCCGCTATTAAATGCATAATATAATCACTGTCACTCAGAAGGCTTCTATGGGACACGAGGATCCCGCTATTAAAAGTATATTATACTCACTGTCACTCAGAAGGCTTCTATTGGACACGAAGATCCCAGTATTAAAAGGATAATATACTCACTGTCACTCTTTAGGCTTCTATGGGACACGAAGATCCAGCTGTTAAAGTATTATATATTCACTCTCACTCAGAAGGCTTCTATAGGACACGAAGATCCCACTATTAAAAGTATAATATACTCACTGTCACTCAGAGGGCTTCCATGGGACACGAAGATCCCGCTATTAAAGTATAATATACTCACTGTCACTCAAAAGGCTTCTATGGGACTCGAAGATCCCGCGATTAAAAGTATAATATACTCACTGTCACTCAGAAGGCATCTATGAGACACAAAGATCCCGTTATTAAATGTTTAATATTATCACTGTCACTCAGAAGGCTTCTATGGGACACGAGGATCCTGCTATTAAAAGTATAATATACTCACTGTCACTCAGAACGAGAAGGCTTCTATGGGACACGAAGATCCCGCTATTAAAAGTATAATAAATATACTCACTGTCACTTTGAAGACTTCTATGGGACACGAAGATCCCGCTATTAAAGGTTTAAAACATATATTCACTGTCCCTCAGAACGAGAAGGCTTCTATGGGACACGAAGATCACGCTATTAAAAGTATAATAAATATACTCACTGTCACTCAGAACGAGAAGGCTTCTATGGGACACGAAGATCCCGCTATTAAGAGTGTAATATATATACTCACTGTCACTCAGAACGAGAAGGCTTCTATGGAACACGTAGATCCCGCTGTTAAAGTATAATATACTCACTGTCACTCAGAAGGCTTCTAAGGGACACGAAGATCCCGCCATTAAACGTTTAAAATATATACTCACTGTCACTCAGAACGAGAAGGCTTCCATGGGACACGCAGATCCCGCTATTAAAAGTTTAAAAAATATACTCGCTGTCACTCAGAACGAGAAGGCTTCTATGGGACAGGAAGATCCCGCTATTAAAAGTGTAATAAATATACTCACTGTCACTCAGAACGAGAAGGCTTCTATGGGACACGAAGATCCCGCTATTAAAGTATAATATACCAACTGTCACTCAGAAGTCTTCTATGGGACACGAAGATCCCACTATTAAAAGTGTAATATACTCACTGTCACTCAGAAGGCTACTTTGGGACACGAAGATCCCGCTATTTAAAGTGTAATGTACTCACTGTCACTCAGAAGGCTTCTATGGAACACGAAGATCCCGCTATTAAAGTATAATATGCTCACTGTCACTCAAAAGGCTTCTATGGGACACGAAGACGCCGCGAATTAAAGTATAGTATACTCACTGTCACTCAGAAGGCTTCTATGGGACACAAGGATGCCACTATTAAAAGTATAATATACTCACTGTCACTCAGAAGGCTTCTATAGGACACGAAGATCCCGCTATTAAAAGTATAATATACCCACTGTCACTCAGAAGGCTACTATGGGACACGAGGATCCCGCTATTAAAAGTATAATATACTCACTGTCACTCAGAAGGCTTTTATGGGACACGAAGATCCCGCTTATATAATATAATATACTCACTGTCACTCAAAAGGCTTCTATGGGACACGAAGACGCCGCGAATAAAAGTATAATATACTCACTGTCACTCAGAAGGCTTCTATGGGACACAAAGATGCCGCTATTAAAAGTATAATATACTCACTGTCACTCAGAAGGTTACTATGGGACACGAGGATCCAGCTATTAAAAATATAATATACTTACTGTCACTCAGAAGGCTTTTATGGGACACGAAGATTCCGCTTATAAATTATAAAATACTAGCTGTCACTCAGAAGGCTACTATGGGACACGAGGATCCCGCTATTGAAAGTATAATATACTCACTGTCACTCAGAAGGCTTTTATAGGACACGAAGATCCCGCTTATAAAATATAATATTCTAGCTATCACTCAGAAGGCATCTATGGGACACGATCACGCTATTAAACGTATAATAAATATATTCACTGTCACTCAGAACGAGAAGGCATCTATGGGACACGAGGATCCCGCTATTAAAAGGATAATAAATATACTCACTGTCAATCAGAACGAATGGGCTTCTAAGGGACACGAAGATCCCGCTATTAAAGTATAGTATACTAACTGTCACTCAAAAGGCTTCTATGGGACTCGAAGATCCCGCGGTTAAAAGTCACTCAGAAAGCTTCTATGGGACACGAAGATCCCGCTATTAAAGGTATAATATACTCACTGTCACTCAGAAGGCTACTATGGGACACGAAGATCCCGCTATTAAAAGAATAATATACTCACTGTCACTCAGAAGGCTTCTATGGGACACGAGGATCCCGCTATTAAAAGTATAATTTACTCACTGTCACTCAGAAGGCTTTTATGGGACACGAAGTTCCCGCTGTTAAAGTATAATATACTCGCTGTCACTCAGAAGGCTTCTATGGGACACGAAGTTCCTGCTATTAAAAGTTTAAAAAATATACTCACCGTCACTCCGAACGAGAAGGCTTCTTTTTGACATAAAGACCCCGCTATTAAAGTATAATATACCAACTGTCACTCAGAAGGCTTCTATGGGACACGAATATCCTGCTATTAAAAGTATAATATACTCACTCTCACTCAGAAGGCTTCTATGGGACTCGAAGTTCCCGCGATTAAAAGTATAATATACTCACTGTCACTCAGAAGGCTTCTATGAGACACAAAGATCCCGCTATTAAAAGTATAATATACTCACTGTCACTCAAAAGGCTTCTATGGGACTCGAAGATCCCGCGATTAAAAGTATAATATACTCACTGTCACTCAGAAGGCTTCTATGAGACACAAAGATCCCGCTATTAAAAGTATAATATACTCACTGTCACTCGGAAGGCTTATATGGTACACGAAGATCCCGCTGTTAAAGTATTATATACTCACTCTCACTCAGAAGGCTTCTATGGGACACGAAGATCCTGCTATTGAGAGTAAAAAATATACTCACTGTCACTCAGAACGAGAAGGCTTCTATGGGACACGAAGATCCCTCTATTAAAAGTATAATATTGTCGCTGCCACTCAGAAGGCTTCTATGGGACACGAAGATCCTGCTATTAAAAGTATAATATACTCACTGTCACTCAGAAGGCTTCTATGGGACACGAGGTTCCCACTATTAAAAGTATAATATACACGCTGTCACTCAGTAGGCATTTATGGGACACCAAGATCCCGCTGTTAAAGTATAATATACTCACTGTCACTCAGAAGGCTTCTATGGGACACGAAGATCCCGCTATTAAAGTATAATATACTCACTGTCACTCAAACGGCTTCTATGGGCTCGAAGATCCCGCGATTAAAAGTATAATATACTCACTGTCACTCAGAAGGCTTCTATGAGACACGAGGAATCCGCTATTAAAGTATAATATACTCACCGTCACTCAAAAGGTTTCTATGGGACTCGATGATACCGCTATTGAAAGTATAATATAATCACTGTCACTCAGAAGGCTTCTATGGGAAACGATGATCCCACTATTAAAAGTATAATATTGTCGCTGTCACTCAGAAGGCTTCTATGGGACACGAAGATCCCGCTATTAAAAGTATAATATACTCACTGTCACTCAGAAGGCTTCTATGGGACACGAAGATCCCGCTGTTAAAGTATTATATACTCACTCCCACTCAGAAGGCCTCTATGGGACACGAAGGTCCCGCTATTGAACGTTTAAAAAATATACTCACTGTCACTCAGAACGAGATGGCTTCTATGGGACACGAAGATCCCGCTATTAAAAGTATAATAAATATACTCACTGTCACTCAGAACGAGAAGGCTTCTAGGGGACACGATGATCCCGCTATTAAAAGTATAATATACTCGCTGTCACTTAGAAGACGTCTATGGGACACGAAGATCCCGCCATTAAACGTTAAAAAAAACCACTGTCCCTCAGAATGAGAAGGCTTCTATGGGACACAACGATCACGCTATTAAAAGTATAATAAATATACTCACTGTCACTCAGAACGAGAAGGCTTCTATGGGACCGGAGATCCCGCTATTAAGAGTTTTATATATATTCTCACTGTCACTCAGAACGAGAAGGCTTCTATGGAACACGAAGATCCCGATGTTAAAGTATAATATACTCCCTGTCACTCAAAAGGCTTCTATGGGACACGAAGATCCCGCCATTAAACGTTTAAAAAATATACTCACTGTCACTCAGAACGAGAAGACTTCCATGGGACACGAAGATCCCGCTATTAAAAGTTTAACAAATATACCCACTGTCACTCAGAACTAGAAGGCTTCTATTTGACACAAGGATCCCGCTATTAAGGTATAATATACCAACTGTCACTCAGAAGGCTTCTATGGGAGAATCCTTCTATTAAAAGTGCAATATACTCACTGTCACTCAGAAGGCTTCTATGGGACACGAAGATTCCGCTATTAAAGTATAATATACTCACTGTCACTCAAAAGGCCTCTATGGGACTCGAAGATGCCGCGATTGAAAGTATAATATACTCACTGTCACTCAGAAAGCTTCTATGGGACACGAAGATCCCGCTGTTAAAAATATAATATACTCACTGTCACACAGAAGGCTTCTATGGGACTCGAAGATCCCACTATTAAAAGTATAATATAGTCACTGTCACTCAGTAGGCCTCTATAGGACATGAAGATCCCGCTGTTAAAGTATAATATACTCACTGTCACTCAGAAGGCTTCTATGGGACACGAGGATCCCGCTATTAAAATTATAATATCCTCACTGTCACTCAGAAGGCTTCTATGAGACACAAAGATCCCGCTATTAAAAGTATAATATACTCACTGTCACTCAAAAGGCTTCTATGGGACTCGAAGATCCCGCGATTAAAAGTATAATATACTCACTGTCACTCAGAAGGCTTCTATGAGACACAAAGATCCCGCTATTAAAAGTATAATATACTCACTGTCACTCGGAAGGCTTATATGGTACACGAAGATCCCGCTGTTAAAGTATTATATACTCACTCTCACTCAGAAGGCTTCTATGGGACACGAAGATCCTGCTATTGAGAGTAAAAAATATACTCACTGTCACTCAGAACGAGAAGGCTTCTATGGGACACGAAGATCCCTCTATTAAAAGTATAATATTGTCGCTGCCACTCAGAAGGCTTCTATGGGACACGAAGATCCTGCTATTAAAAGTATAATATACTCACTGTCACTCAGAAGGCTTCTATGGGACACGAGGTTCCCACTATTAAAAGTATAATATACACGCTGTCACTCAGTAGGCATTTATGGGACACCAAGATCCCGCTGTTAAAGTATAATATACTCACTGTCACTCAGAAGGCTTCTATGGGACACGAAGATCCCGCTATTAAAGTATAATATACTCACTGTCACTCAAACGGCTTCTATGGGCTCGAAGATCCCGCGATTAAAAGTATAATATACTCACTGTCACTCAGAAGGCTTCTATGAGACACGAGGAATCCGCTATTAAAGTATAATATACTCACCGTCACTCAAAAGGTTTCTATGGGACTCAATGATACCGCTATTGAAAGTATAATATAATCACTGTCACTCAGAAGGCTTCTATGGGAAACGATGATCCCACTATTAAAAGTATAATATTGTCGCTGTCACTCAGAAGGCTTCTATGGGACACGAAGATCCCGCTATTAAAAGTATAATATACTCACTGTCACTCAGAAGGCTTCTATGGGACACGAAGATCCCGCTGTTAAAGTATTATATACTCACTCCCACTCAGAAGGCCTCTATGGGACACGAAGGTCCCGCTATTGAACGTTTAAAAAATATACTCACTGTCACTCAGAACGAGATGGCTTCTATGGGACACGAAGATCCCGCTATTAAAAGTATAATAAATATACTCACTGTCACTCAGAACGAGAAGGCTTCTAGGGGACACGATGATCCCGCTATTAAAAGTATAATATACTCGCTGTCACTTAGAAGACGTCTATGGGACACGAAGATCCCGCCATTAAACGTTAAAAAAAACCACTGTCCCTCAGAATGAGAAGGCTTCTATGGGACACAACGATCACGCTATTAAAAGTATAATAAATATACTCACTGTCACTCAGAACGAGAAGGCTTCTATGGGACCGGAGATCCCGCTATTAAGAGTTTTATATATATACTCACTGTCACTCAGAACGAGAAGGCTTCTATGGAACACGAAGATCCCGATGTTAAAGTATAATATACTCCCTGTCACTCAAAAGGCTTCTATGGGACACGAAGATCCCGCCATTAAACGTTTAAAAAATATACTCACTGTCACTCAGAACGAGAAGACTTCCATGGGACACGAAGATCCCGCTATTAAAAGTTTAACAAATATACCCACTGTCACTCAGAACTAGAAGGCTTCTATTTGACACAAGGATCCCGCTATTAAGGTATAATATACCAACTGTCACTCAGAAGGCTTCTATGGGAGAATCCTTCTATTAAAAGTGCAATATACTCACTGTCACTCAGAAGGCTTCTATGGGACACGAAGATTCCGCTATTAAAGTATAATATACTCACTGTCACTCAAAAGGCCTCTATGGGACTCGAAGATGCCGCGATTGAAAGTATAATATACTCACTGTCACTCAGAAAGCTTCTATGGGACACGAAGATCCCGCTGTTAAAAATATAATATACTCACTGTCACACAGAAGGCTTCTATGGGACTCGAAGATCCCACTATTAAAAGTATAATATAGTCACTGTCACTCAGTAGGCCTCTATAGGACATGAAGATCCCGCTGTTAAAGTATAATATACTCACTGTCACTCAGAAGGCTTCTATGGGACACGAGGATCCCGCTATTAAAATTATAATATCCTCACTGTCACTCAGAAGGCTTTTATGAGACACAAAGATCCCGCTGTTAAAGTATAATATACTCACTGTCACTCAGAAGGCTTCTATGGGACACGAAGATCCCGCTATTAAAGTATAATATACTCACAGTCACTCAGAAGGCTTCTATGGGACACGAGGATCCCGCTATTAAAATTATAATATACTAGCTGTCACTCAGAAGGCATCTATGGGACACGATCCCGCTATTAAAATTATAATAAATATACTCACTGTCACTCAGAACGAGAAGGCTTCTATGGGACACGAAATTCCCGCAATTAAAAGTTTAAAAAATAGTCTCACTGTCACTCAGAACGAGAAGGCTTCTATTTGACATGAAGATCCCGCTATTAAAATATAATATACCAATTGTCACTCAGAAGGCTTCTATGGGACACGAAGATTCCGCTATTAAAGTATAATATACTCACTGTCACTCAAAAGGCTTCTATGGGATTCGAAGATGCCGCGATTAAAAGTATAATATACTCACTGTCACCCAGAAGGCTTCTATGGGACACGAAGATCTCGCTGTTAAAAATATAATATACTCACTTTCACCCAGAAGGCTACTATGGGACACGAAGTTCCCACTATTAAATGTATAATATACTCAGTGTCACTCATTAGGCTTCTATGGGACACGAAGATCCCGCTGTTAAAGTATAATATACTCACTGTCATTCAGAAGGCTTCTATAGGACACGAAGATCCCACTATTGAAAGTATAATATACTCACTGTTATTCAGGAGGCTACTATGGGACAGGAAGATCCCACTTTTAAAGTATAATATACTCACTCTCTCTCAGAAGGCTTCTATGGGACACGAAGATCCTGCTATTGAAAGTAAAAAAAATATACTCACTGTCGCTCAGAAGGCTTCTATGGAACACGAAGATCCCACTATTAAAAGTATAATATACACGCTGTCACTCAGTAGGCATTTATGGGACACCAAGATCCCGCTGTTAAAGTATAATATACTCACTGTCACTCATAAGGCTTCTATGGGACACGAAGATCCCGCTATTAAAGTATAATATACTCCCTGTCACTCAAAAGGCTTCAATGGGACTCGAAGATCCCGCGATTAAAAGTATAATATACTCACTGTCACTCAGAAGGCTTTTTTGAGACACGATGATCCCGCTATTAAAGTATAATATACTCACCGTCAGTCAAAAGGTTTCTATGGGACTCGATGATCCCGCTATTGAAAGTATAATATAATCACTGTCACTCAGAAGGCTTCTATTGGACACGAAGATCCCGCTGTTAAAGTAATATATACTCACTCTCACTCAGAAGGCCTCTATGGGACACGAAGGTCCCGCTATTGAACGTTTAAAAAATATACTCACTGTCACTCAGAACGAGATGGCTTCTATGGGACACGAAGATCCCGCTATTAAAAGTATAATAAATATACTCACTGTCACTCAGAACGAGAAGGCTTCTAGGGGACACGATGATCCCGCTATTAAAAGTATAATATACTCGCTGTCACTTAGAAGACGTCTATGGGACACGAAGATCCCGCCATTAAACGTTAAAAAAAACCACTGTCCCTCAGAATGAGAAGGCTTCTATGGGACACAACGATCACGCTATTAAAAGTATAATAAATATACTCACTGTCACTCAGAACGAGAAGGCTTCTATGGGACCGGAGATCCCGCTATTAAGAGTTTTATATATATACTCACTGTCACTCAGAACGAGAAGGCTTCTATGGAACACGAAGATCCCGATGTTAAAGTATAATATACTCCCTGTCACTCAAAAGGCTTCTATGGGACACGAAGATCCCGCCATTAAACGTTTAAAAAATATACTCACTGTCACTCAGAACGAGAAGACTTCCATGGGACACGAAGATCCCGCTATTAAAAGTTTAACAAATATACCCACTGTCACTCAGAACTAGAAGGCTTCTATTTGACACAAGGATCCCGCTATTAAGGTATAATATACCAACTGTCACTTAGAAGGCTTCTATGGGAGAATCCTTCTATTAAAAGTGCAATATACTCACTGTCACTCAGAAGGCTTCTATGGGACACGAAGATTCCGCTATTAAAGTATAATATACTCACTGTCACTCAAAAGGCCTCTATGGGACTCGAAGATGCCGCGATTGAAAGTATAATATACTCACTGTCACTCAGAAAGCTTCTATGGGACACGAAGATCCCGCTGTTAAAAATATAATATACTCACTGTCACACAGAAGGCTTCTATGGGACTCGAAGATCCCACTATTAAAAGTATAATATAGTCACTGTCACTCAGTAGGCCTCTATAGGACATGAAGATCCCGCTGTTAAAGTATAATATACTCACTGTCACTCAGAAGGCTTCTATGGGACACGAGGATCCCGCTATTAAAATTATAATATCCTCACTGTCACTCAGAAGGCTTTTATGAGACACAAAGATCCCGCTGTTAAAGTATAATATACTCACTGTCACTCAGAAGGCTTCTATGGGACACGAAGATCCCGCTATTAAAGTATAATATACTCACAGTCACTCAGAAGGCTTCTATGGGACACGAGGATCCCGCTATTAAAATTATAATATACTAGCTGTCACTCAGAAGGCATCTATGGGACACGATCCCGCTATTAAAATTATAATAAATATACTCACTGTCACTCAGAACGAGAAGGCTTCTATGGGACACGAAATTCCCGCAATTAAGAGTTTAAAAAATAGTCTCACTGTCACTCAGAACGAGAAGGCTTCTATTTGACATGAAGATCCCGCTATTAAAATATAATATACCAATTGTCACTCAGAAGGCTTCTATGGGACACGAAGATTCCGCTATTAAAGTATAATATACTCACTGTCACTCAAAAGGCTTCTATGGGATTCGAAGATGCCGCGATTAAAAGTATAATATACTCACTGTCACCCAGAAGGCTTCTATGGGACACGAAGATCTCGCTGTTAAAAATATAATATACTCACTTTCACCCAGAAGGCTACTATGGGACACGAAGTTCCCACTATTAAATGTATAATATACTCAGTGTCACTCATTAGGCTTCTATGGGACACGAAGATCCCGCTGTTAAAGTATAATATACTCACTGTCATTCAGAAGGCTTCTATAGGACACGAAGATCCCACTATTGAAAGTATAATATACTCACTGTTATTCAGGAGGCTACTATGGGACAGGAAGATCCCACTTTTAAAGTATAATATACTCACTCTCTCTCAGAAGGCTTCTATGGGACACGAAGATCCTGCTATTGAAAGTAAAAAAAATATACTCACTGTCGCTCAGAAGGCTTCTATGGAACACGAAGATCCCACTATTAAAAGTATAATATACACGCTGTCACTCAGTAGGCATTTATGGGACACCAAGATCCCGCTGTTAAAGTATAATATACTCACTGTCACTCATAAGGCTTCTATGGGACACGAAGATCCCGCTATTAAAGTATAATATACTCCCTGTCACTCAAAAGGCTTCAATGGGACTCGAAGATCCCGCGATTAAAAGTATAATATACTCACTGTCACTCAGAAGGCTTTTTTGAGACACGATGATCCCGCTATTAAAGTATAATATACTCACCGTCAGTCAAAAGGTTTCTATGGGACTCGATGATCCCGCTATTGAAAGTATAATATAATCACTGTCACTCAGAAGGCTTCTATTGGACACGAAGATCCCGCTGTTAAAGTAATATATACTCACTCTCACTCAGAAGGCCTCTATGGGACACGAAGGTCCCGCTATTGAACGTTTAAAAAATATACTCACTGTCACTCAGAACGAGATGGCTTCTATGGGACACGAAGATCCCGCTATTAAAAGTATAATAAATATACTCACTGTCACTCAGAACGAGAAGGCTTCTAGGGGACACGATGATCCCGCTATTAAAAGTATAATATACTCGCTGTCACTTAGAAGACGTCTATGGGACACGAAGATCCCGCCATTAAACGTTAAAAAAAACCACTGTCCCTCAGAATGAGAAGGCTTCTATGGGACACAACGATCACGCTATTAAAAGTATAATAAATATACTCACTGTCACTCAGAACGAGAAGGCTTCTATGGGACCGGAGATCCCGCTATTAAGAGTTTTATATATATACTCACTGTCACTCAGAACGAGAAGGCTTCTATGGAACACGAAGATCCCGATGTTAAAGTATAATATACTCCCTGTCACTCAAAAGGCTTCTATGGGACACGAAGATCCCGCCATTAAACGTTTAAAAAATATACTCACTGTCACTCAGAACGAGAAGACTTCCATGGGACACGAAGATCCCGCTATTAAAAGTTTAACAAATATACCCACTGTCACTCAGAACTAGAAGGCTTCTATTTGACACAAGGATCCCGCTATTAAGGTATAATATACCAACTGTCACTTAGAAGGCTTCTATGGGAGAATCCTTCTATTAAAAGTGCAATATACTCACTGTCACTCAGAAGGCTTCTATGGGACACGAAGATTCCGCTATTAAAGTATAATATACTCACTGTCACTCAAAAGGCCTCTATGGGACTCGAAGATGCCGCGATTGAAAGTATAATATACTCACTGTCACTCAGAAAGCTTCTATGGGACACGAAGATCCCGCTGTTAAAAATATAATATACTCACTGTCACACAGAAGGCTTCTATGGGACTCGAAGATCCCACTATTAAAAGTATAATATAGTCACTGTCACTCAGTAGGCCTCTATAGGACATGAAGATCCCGCTGTTAAAGTATAATATACTCACTGTCACTCAGAAGGCTTCTATGGGACACGAGGATCCCGCTATTAAAATTATAATATCCTCACTGTCACTCAGAAGGCTTTTATGAGACACAAAGATCCCGCTGTTAAAGTATAATATACTCACTGTCACTCAGAAGGCTTCTATGGGACACGAAGATCCCGCTATTAAAGTATAATATACTCACAGTCACTCAGAAGGCTTCTATGGGACACGAGGATCCCGCTATTAAAATTATAATATACTAGCTGTCACTCAGAAGGCATCTATGGGACACGATCCCGCTATTAAAATTATAATAAATATACTCACTGTCACTCAGAACGAGAAGGCTTCTATGGGACACGAAATTCCCGCAATTAAAAGTTTAAAAAATAGTCTCACTGTCACTCAGAACGAGAAGGCTTCTATTTGACATGAAGATCCCGCTATTAAAATATAATATACCAATTGTCACTCAGAAGGCTTCTATGGGACACGAAGATTCCGCTATTAAAGTATAATATACTCACTGTCACTCAAAAGGCTTCTATGGGATTCGAAGATGCCGCGATTAAAAGTATAATATACTCACTGTCACCCAGAAGGCTTCTATGGGACACGAAGATCTCGCTGTTAAAAATATAATATACTCACTTTCACCCAGAAGGCTACTATGGGACACGAAGTTCCCACTATTAAATGTATAATATACTCAGTGTCACTCATTAGGCTTCTATGGGACACGAAGATCCCGCTGTTAAAGTATAATATACTCACTGTCATTCAGAAGGCTTCTATAGGACACGAAGATCCCACTATTGAAAGTATAATATACTCACTGTTATTCAGGAGGCTACTATGGGACAGGAAGATCCCACTTTTAAAGTATAATATACTCACTCTCTCTCAGAAGGCTTCTATGGGACACGAAGATCCTGCTATTGAAAGTAAAAAAAATATACTCACTGTCGCTCAGAAGGCTTCTATGGAACACGAAGATCCCACTATTAAAAGTATAATATACACGCTGTCACTCAGTAGGCATTTATGGGACACCAAGATCCCGCTGTTAAAGTATAATATACTCACTGTCACTCATAAGGCTTCTATGGGACACGAAGATCCCGCTATTAAAGTATAATATACTCCCTGTCACTCAAAAGGCTTCAATGGGACTCGAAGATCCCGCGATTAAAAGTATAATATACTCACTGTCACTCAGAAGGCTTTTTTGAGACACGATGATCCCGCTATTAAAGTATAATATACTCACCGTCAGTCAAAAGGTTTCTATGGGACTCGATGATCCCGCTATTGAAAGTATAATATAATCACTGTCACTCAGAAGGCTTCTATTGGACACGAAGATCCCGCTGTTAAAGTAATATATACTCACTCTCACTCAGAAGGCCTCTATGGGACACGAAGATCCCGCTATTAAAAGTATAATATAGTCGCTGTCACTCAGAAGGCTTTTTTGAGACACGATGATCCCGCTATTAAAGTATAATATACTCACCGTCACTCAAAAGGTTTCTATGGGACTCGATGATCCCGCTATTAAAAGTATAATATAGTCGCTGTCACTCAGAAGGCTTCTATGGGACACGAAGATCCCACTATTAAAAGTATAATATAGTCGCTGTCACTCAGAAGGCTTCTATGGGACACGAAGATCCCGCTGTTAAAGTTATATATACTCACTCTCACTCAGAAGGCTTCTATGGGACACGAAGATCCCACTATTGAAAGTATAATATAGTCGCTGTCACTCAGAAGGCTTCTATGGGACTCGATGATCCCGCTATTAAAAGTATAATATAGTCGCTGTCACTCAGAAGGCTTCTATGAGACACGAAGATCCCGCTATTAAAAGTATAATATACTCACTGTCACTCAGAAGGCTTCTATGGGACACGAAGATACCGCTGTTAAAGTAATATATACTCACTCTCACTCAGAAGGCCTCTATGGGACACGAAGATCCCGCTATTAAACGTTTAAAAAATATACTCACTGTCATTCAAAACGAGAAGGCTTCTATGGGACACGAAGATCCCGCTATTAAAAGTATAATAAATATACTCACTGTCACTCAGAACGAGAAGGCTTCTATGGGACACGAAGATCCCGCTATTAAAAGTATAATATACTCGCTGTCACTTAGAAGACTTCTATGGGACACGAAGATCCCGCTATTAAAATTTTTAAAAAATATACCCACTGTCCCTCAGAATGAGAAGGCTTCTATGGGACACAAAGTTCACGCTATTAAAAGTATAATAAATATACTCACTGTCACTCAGAACGAGAAGGCTTCTATGGAACACGAAGATCCCGCTGTTTAAGTATAATATACTCGCTGTCACTCAGAAGGCTTCTATGGGACACGAAGATCCCGCCATTAAACGTTTAAAAAATATACTCACTGTCAGTCAGAACGAGAAGACTTCCATGGGAAACGAAGATCCCCCTATTAAAAGTTTAAAAAATATACTCGCTGTCACTCAGAACGAGAAGGCTTCTATGGGACACGAATATCACTCTATTAAAAGTATAATAACTATACTCACTGTCACTCAGAAGGAGAAGGCTTCTATGGGACACGAAGATCCCGCTATTAAAGTATAATATACTCACTGTCACTCAAAAGGCTTCTATGGGACTCGAAGATCCCGCGATTAAAAGTATAATATACTCACTGTCACACAGAAGGCTTCTATGAGACACAAAGATCCCGCTATTAAATGTATAATATTATCACTGTCACTCAGAAGGCTCCTATGGGACACGAGGATCCCGCTATTAAAAGTATAATATACTGACTGTCACTCTGAACGAGAAGGCTTCTTTGGGACACGAAGATCCCGCTATTAAAAGTATAATAAATATACTCACTGTCACTTAGAAGACTTCTATGGGATACGAAGATCCCGCTATTAAAAGTTTAAAACATATATTCACTGTCCCTCAGAACGAGAAGGCTTCTATGGGATACGAAGATCACGCTATTAAAAGTATAATAAATATATTCACTGTCACTCACAACGAGAAGGCTTCTATGGGACACGAAGATCTCGCTATTAAGGGTGTAATATATATACTCACTGTCACTCAGAACGACAAGGCTTCTATGGGACACGTAGATCCCGCTGTTAAAGTATAATATACTCACTGTCACCCAGAAGGCTTCTATGGGACACGAAGATCCCGCCATTAAACGTTTACAATATATACTCACTGTCACTCAGAACGAGAAGGCTTCCATGGGACACGCAGATCCCGCTATTAAAAGTTTAAAAAATATACTCGCTGTCACTCACAACAAGAAGGCTTCTATGGGACACGAAGATCCCGCTATTAAAAGAGTAATAGATATACTCACTGTCACTCAGAACGAGAAGGCTTCTATGGGACACGAAGATTCCGCTATTAATGTATAATATACTCACCGTCACTCAAAAGGTTTCTATGGGACACGAAGATCCCAGTATTAAAAGTATAATATACTTACTGTCACTCAGAAGGCTTCTATGGGACACGAAGATCCCGCTATTAAAGTATAATATACTCACTGTCACTCAGAAGGCTTATATGGTACACGAAGATACCGCTGTTAAAGTATTATATACTCACTCTCACTCAGAATGCTTCTATGGGACACGAAGATCCTGCTATTGAAAGTTAAAAAAATATACTCGCTGTCACTCAAAAGGCTTCTATGGGACACGAAGATCCCGCTATTAAAAGTATAATATACTCACTGTCACTCAAAAGGCTTCTATGGGACTTGAAGATCCCGCGATTAAAAGTATAATATACTCACTGTCACTCAGAAGGATTCTATGAGACACAAAGATCCCGCTACTAAAAGTATAATATACTCACTGTCACTCAGAAGGCTTCTATGAGACACGAGGATCCCGCTATTAAAACTATAATATACTCACTGTCACTCAGAAGGCTTATATGGTACACGAAGATCCCGCTGTTAAAGTATTAAACACTCACTCTCACTCAGAAGCTTCTATGAGACACGAAGATCCTGCTATTGAAAGTAAAAAAATATACTCACTGTCACTCAGAAGGCTTCTATGAGACACGAGGATCCCGCTATTAAAACTATAACATACTCACTGTCACTCAGAAGGCTTATATGGTACACGAAGATCCCGCTGTTAAAGTATTATATACTCACTCTCACTCAGAAGGCTTCTATGGGACACGAAGATCCTGCTATTGAAAGTAAAAAATATACTCACTGTCACTCAAAAGGCTTCTATGGGAATCGATGATCCCGCTATTGAAAGTATAATATAATCACTGTCACTCAGATAGCTTCTATGGGACACGAAGATCCCACTGTTAAAGTATTATATACTCACTCTCACTCAGAAGGCTTCTATGGGACACGAAGATCCTGCTATTGAAAGTAAAAAATATATACTCACTGTCGCTCAGAAGGCTTCTATGGGACACGAGGATCCCACTATTAAAAGTATAATATACACGCTGTCACTCAGTAGGCATTTATGGGACACCAAGATCCCGCTGTTAAAGTATAATATACTCACTGTCACTCAGAAGGCTTCTATGGGACACGAAGATCCCGCTATTAAAGTATAATATACTCACTGTCACTCAAAAGGCTTCAATGGGAATCGAAGATCCCGCGATTAAAAGTATAATATACTCACTGTCACTCAGAAGGCTTTTTTGAGACACGATGATCCCGCTATTAAAGTATAATATACTCACCGTCACTCAAAAGGTTTCTATGGGACTCGATGATCCCGCTATTGAAAGTATAATATAATCACTGTCACTCAGAAGGCTTCTATGGGACACTAAGATCCCACTATTAAAAGTATAATATAGTCGCTGTCACTCAGAAGGCTTCTATGGGACACGAAGATCCCGCTGTTAAAGTATTATATACTCACTCTCACTCAGAAGGCCTCTATGGGACACGAAGATCCCGCTATTAAACGTTTAAAAAATATATACTCACTGTCACTCAGAACGAGAAGGCTTCTATGGGACACGAAGATCCCGCTATTAAAAGTATAATATACTCGCTGTCACTTAGAAGACTTCTATGGGACACGAAGATCCCGCTATTAAATTTTTTAAAAAATATACCCACTGTCCCTCAGAATGAGAAGGCTTCTATGGGACACAAAGATCACGCTATTAAAAGTATAATAAATATACTCACTGTCACTCAGAACGAGAAGGCTTCTATGGAACTCGAAGATCCCGCTGTTAAAGTATAATATACTCGCTGTCACTCAGAAGGCTTCTATGGGACACGAAGATCCCGCTATTAAACGTTTAAAAAATATACTCACTGTCACTCAGAACGAGAAGACTTCCATGGGAAACGAAGATCCCGCTATTAAAAGTTTAAAAAATATACTCGCTGTCACTCAGAACGAGAAGGCTTCTATGGGACACGAATATCACTCTATTAAAATTATAATAACTATACTCACTGTCACTCAGAAGGAGAAGGCTTCTATTGGACACGAAGATCCCGCTATTAAAGTATAATATACTCACTGTCACTCAAAAGGCTTCTATGGGACTCGAAGATCCCGCGATTAAAAGTATAATATACTCACTGTCACTCAGAAAGCTTCTATGAGACACAAAGATCCCGGTATTAAATGTATAATATACTCACTGTCACTCAGAAGGCTCCTATGGGACACGAGGATCCCGCTATTAAAAGTATAATATACTCACTGTCACTCTGAACGAGAAGGCTTCTTTGGGACACGAAGATCCCGCTATTAAAAGTATAATATAGTCGCTGTCACTCAGAAGACTTCTATGGGACACGAAGATCCCGCTATTAAAAGTTTAAAACATATATTCACTGTCCCTCAGAACGAGAAGGCTTCTTTGGGACACGAAGATCACGCTATTAAAAGTATAATAAATATATTCACTGTCACTCAGAAAGAGAAGGCTTCTATGGGACAAGAAGATCCCGCTATTAAGAGTGAAATATATATACTCACTGTCACTCAGAACGAGAAGGCTTCTATGGGACACGTAGATCCAGCTGTTAATGTATAATATACTCACTGTCACTCAGAAGGCTTCTATGGGACACGAAGATCCCGCCATTAAACGTTTAAAATATATACTCACTGTCACTCAGAACGAGAAGGTTTCCATGGGACACGCAGATCCCGCTATTAAAAGTTTAAAAAATATACTCGCTGTCACGCAGAACGAGAAGGCTTCTATGGGGCACGAAGATCCCGCTATTAAAAGTGTAATAAATATACTCAGTGTCACTCAGAACGAGAACGCTTCTATGGGACACGAAGATCCCGCTATTAAAGTATAATATACTCACCGTCACTCAAAAGGTTTCTATGGGACACGAAGATCCCAGTATTAAAAGTATAATATACTCACTGTCACTCAGAAGGCTTCTATGGGACACGAAGATCCCGCTATTAAAGTATAATATACTCACTGTTACTCAAAAGGCTTCTATAGGACTCGAAGGTCCCGCGATTAAAAGTATAATATACTCACTGTCACTCAAAAGGCTTCTATGAGACACAAAGATCCCGCTACTAAAAAAATAATATACTCACTCTCACTCAGAAGGCTTCTATGGGACACGAAGATCCTGCTATTGAAAGTAAAAATATATACTCACTGTCACTCAAAAGGCTTCTATGGGACACGAAGATCCCGCTAATAAAAGTTAAAAAAATATACTCACTGTCACTCAGAACGAGAAGGCTTCTATGGGACACGAAGATCCCGCTATTAAAGTATAATATACTCACCGTCACTCAAAAGGATTCTATGGGACACGAAGATCCCGCAATTTAAGTATAATATACTCACTGTCAATCAGAAGGCTTCTATGGGACACGAAGATCCCACAATTAAAAGTATAATTTTGTCGCTGTCACTCAGAAGGCTTCTATGGGAAACGAAGATCCTGCTATTAAGAGTATAATATACTCACTGTCACTCAGAAGGCTTCTATGGGACACGAAGATCCCACTATTAAAAGTATAATATACACGCTGTCACTCAGTAGGCATCTATGGGACACCAAGATCCCGCTGTTAAAGTATAATATACACATTGTCACTCAGAAGGCTTCTATGGGACACGAAGATCCCGCAATTTAAGTATAATATACTCACTGTCACTCAAAAGGCTTCTATGGGACTCGAAGATCCCGCGATTTAAAGTATAATATACTCACTGTCACTCAGAAGGCTTCTATGAGACACGAGGATCCCGCTATTAAAGTATAATATACTCACCGTCACTCAGAAGGCTTCTATGGGACACGAGGATCCCGCTATTAAAGTATAATATGCGCACCGTCACTCAAAAGGTTTCTATGGGACTCGAAGATCCCGCGATTAAAAGTGTAATATACTCACTGTCACTCAGAAGGCTTCTATGAGACACGAGGATCCCGCTATTGAAAGTATAATATAATCACTGTCACTCAGAAGGCCTCTATGAGACACGAGGATCCCGCTATTAAAGTATAATATACTCACCGTCACTCAAAAGGTTTCTATGGGACTCGAAGATCCCGCGATTAAAAGTATAATATACTCACTGTCACTCAGAAGGCTTCTATGAGACACGAGGATCCCGCTATTGAAAGTATAATATAATCACTGTCACTCAGAAGGCTTCTATGGGACACGAAGATCCCACTATTAAAAGTATAATATTGTCGCTGTCACTCAGAAGGCTTCTATGGGACACGAAGGTCCCGCTATTAAAAGTATAATATACTCACTGTCACTCAGAAGGCTTCTATGGGACACGAAGATTCCGCTGTTAAAGTATTATATACTCACTCTCACACAGAAGGCCTCTATGGGACACGAAGATCCCGCGATTAAACGTTTAAAAAATATACTCACTGTCACTCAGAACGAGAAGGCTTCTATGGGACACGAAGGTCCCGCTATTAAAAGTATAATAAATATACTCACTGTCACTCAGAACGAGAAGGCTTCTATGGGACACGAAGATCCCGCTATTAAAAGTATAATATACTCGCTGTCACTTTGAAGACTTCTATGGGACACGAGGATCCCGCTATTAAAAGTATAATATACTCACTGTCACTCTGAACGAGAAGGCTTCTTTGGGACACGAAGATCCCGCTATTAAAAGTATAATAAATATACTCACTGTCACTTAGAAGACTTCTATGGGACACGAAGATCCCGCTATTAAAAGTATAAAACATATATTCACTGTCCCTCAGAACGAGAAGGCTTCTATGGGACACGAAGATCACGCTATTAAAAGTATAATAAATATATTCACTGTCACTCAGAACGAGAAGGCTTCTATGGGACACGAAGATCCCGTTATTAAGAGTGTAATATATATACTCACTGTCACTCAGAACGAGAAGGCTACTATGGGACACGTAGATCCCGCTGTTAAAGTATAATATACTCACTGTCACTCAGAAGGCTTCTATGGGACACGAAGATCCCACCATTAAACGTTTAAAATATATACTCACTGTCACTCAGAACGAGAAAGTTTCCATGGGACACGCAGATCCCGCTATTAAAAGTTTAAAAAATATACTCGCTGTCACGCAGAACGAGAAGGCTTCTATGGGACACGAAGATCCCGCTATTAAAAGTGTAATAAATATACTCAGTGTCACTCAGAACGAGAAGGCTTCTATGGGACACGAAGATCCCGCTATTAAAGTATAATATACTCACCGTCACTCAGAAGGTTTCTATGGGACACGAAGATCCCAGTATTAAAATTATAATATACTCACTGTCACTCAGAAGGCTTCTATGGGACACGGAGATCCGGCTATTAAAGTATAATATACTCACTGTCACTCAAAAGGCTTCTATGGGACTCGAAGATCCCGCGATTAAAAGTATAATATACTCACTGTCACTCAGAAGGCTTCTATGAGACACAAAGATCCCGCTACTAAAAAAATAGTATACTCACTCTCACTCAGAAGGCTTCTATGGGACACGAAGGTCCTGCTATTGAAAGTAAAAAAATATACTCACTGTCACTCAAAAGTCTTCTATGGGACACGAAGATCCCGCTAATAAAAGTTAAAAAAATATACTCACTGTCACTCAGAACGACAAGGCTTCTATGGGACACGAAGATCCCGCTATTAAAGTATAATATACTCACCGTCACTCAAAAGGTTTCTATGGGACTCGATGATCCCGCTATTGAAAGTATAATATAATCACTGTCGCACAGAAGGCTTCTATGGGACACGAAGATCCCACTATTAAAAGTATAATATTGTCGCTGTCACTCAGAAGGCTTCTATGGGACACGAAGATCCTGCTATTAAAAGTATAATATACTCACTGTCACTCAGAAGACTTCTATGGGACACGAAGATCCCACTATTAAAAGTATAATATACACGCTGTCACTCAGTAGGCATTTATGGGACACCATGATCCCGCTGTTAAAGTATAATATACTCACTGTCACTCAGAAGGCTTCTATGGGACACGAAGATCCCGCAATTTAAGTATATTATACTCACTGTCACTCAAAAGGCTTCTATGGGACTCGAAGATCCCGCGATTAAAAGTATAATATACTCACTGTCACTCAGAAGGCTTCTATGAGACACGAGGATCCCGCTATTAAAGTATAATATACTCACCGTCACTCAAAAGGTTTCTATGGGACTCGATGATCCCGCGATTAAAAGTATAATTTACTCACTGTCACTTAGAAGGCTTCTATGGGACACGAAGATCCCGCTATTAAAAGTATAATATACTCACTGTCACTCAGAAGGCTTCTATGGGACACGAAGATCCCGCTGTTAAAGTATTATATACTCACTCTCACTCAGAAGGCTTCTATGGGACACGAAGATCCCGCTATTAAAGTATAATATACTCACTGTCGCTCAAAAGGCTTCTATGGGACTCGAAGATCCCGCGGTTAAAAGTATAATATACTCACTGTCACTCAGAAGGCTTCTATGAGACACGAGGATCCCGCTATTAAATGTATAATATACTCACTGTCACTCAGAAGGCTTCTATGAGACACAAAGGTCCCGCTATTAAATGTATAATATACTCACAGTCACTCAGAAGGCTTCTATTAGACACAAAGATCCCGCTATTAAATGTATAATATTATCACTGTCACTCAGAAGGCTCCTATGGGACACGAGGATCCCGCTATTAAAAGTATAATATACTCACTGTCACTCTGAACGAGAAGGTTTCTATGGGACACGAAGATCCCGCTATTAAAAGTATAATAAATATACTCACTGTCACTTAGAAGACTTCTATGGGACACGAAGATCCCGCTATTAAAAGTTTAAAACATATTTTCACTGTCCCTCAGAACGAGAAGGCTTCTATGGGACACGAAGATCACGCTATTAAACGTATAATAAATATATTCTCTGTCACTCAGAACGAGAAGGCTTCTATGGGACACGAAGATCCCGCTATTAAGAGTGTAATATATATACTCACTGTCACTCAGAACGAGAAGGCTTCTATTGGACACGTAGATCCCGCTGTTAAAGTATAATATACTCACTGTCACTCAGAAGGCTTCTATGGGACACGAAGATCCCACCATTAAACGTTTAAAATATATACTCACTGTCACTCAGAACGAGAAGGCTTCCATGGGACACGAAGATCCTGCTATTAAAAGTGTAATAAATATACTCACTGTCACTCAGAACGAGAAGGCTTCTATGGGACACGAAGATCCCGCTATTAATGTATAATATACTCACCGTCACTCAAAAGGTTTCTATGGGACACGAAGATCCCGGTATTAAAAGTATAATATACTCACTGTCACTCAGAAGGCTTCTATGGGACACGAAGATCCCGCTATTAAAGTATAATATACTCACTGTCACTCAGAAGGCTTATATGGTACACGAAGATCCCGCTGTTAAAGTATTATATACTCACTCTCACTCAGAAGGCTTCTATGGGACACGAAGATCCTGCTATTGAAAGTAAAAAATATATACTCACTGTCACTCAAAAGGCTTCTATGGGACACGAAGATCCCGCTATTAAAAGTGTAATATACTCACTGTCACTCAAAAGGCTTCTATGGGACTTGAAGATCCCGCGAATAAAAGTAGAATATACTCACTGTCACTCAGAAGGATTCTATGGGACACAAAGATCCCGCTACTAAAAGTATAATATACTCACTGTCACTCAGAAGGCTTCTATGAGACACGAGGATCCCGCTATTAAAACTATAATATACTCACTGTCACTCAGAAGGCTTATATGGTACACGAAGATCCCGCTGTTAAAGTATTATATACTCACTCTCACTCAGAAGGCTTCTATGAGACACGAAGATCCTGCTATTGAAAGTAAAAAAATATACTCACTGTCACTCAGAAGGCTTCTATGAGACAAGAGGATCCCCCTATTAAAACTATAATATACTCACTGTCACTCAGAAGGCTTATATGATACACGAAGATCCCGCTGTTAAAGTATTATATACTCACTCTCACTCAGAAGGCTTCTATGGGACACGAAGATCCTGCTATTGAAAGTAAAAAATATACTCACTGTCACTCAAAAGGCTTCTATGGGACTCGATGATCCCGCTATTGAAAGTATAATATAATCACTGTCACTCAGAAGGCTTCTATGGGACACGAAGATCCCGCTATTAAAGTATAATATACTCACTGTCACTCAGAAGGCTTGTATAGTACACGAAGATCCCGCTGTTAAAGTATTATATACTCACTCTCACTCAGAAGGCTTCTATGGGACACGAAGATCCTGCTATTGAAAGTAAAAAAATATACTCACTGTCGCTCAGAAGGCTTCTATGGAACACGAAGATCCCACTATTAAAAGTATAATATACACGCTGTCACTCAGTAGGCATTTATGGGACACCAAGATCCCGCTGTTAAAGTATAATATACTCACTGTCACTCATAAGGCTTCTATGGGACACGAAGATCCCGCTATTAAAGTATAATATACTCACTGTCACTCAAAAGGCTTCAATGGGACTCGAAGTTCCCGCGATTAAAAGTATAATATACTCACTGTCACTCAGAAGGCCTCTATGGGACACGAAGATCCCGCTATTAAAAGTATAATATAGTCGCTGTCACTCAGAAGGCTTTTTTGAGACACGATGATCCCGCTATTAAAGTATAATATACTCACCGTCACTCAAAAGGTTTCTATGGGACTCGATGATCCCGCTATTGAAAGTATAATATAATCACTGTCACTCAGAAGGCTTCTATGGGACACGAAGATCCCGCTGTTAAAGTAATATATACTCACTCTCACTCAGAAGGCCTCTATGGGACACGAAGATCCCGCTATTAAAAGTATAATATAGTCGCTGTCACTCAGAAGGCTTTTTTGAGACACGATGATCCCGCTATTAAAGTATAATATACTCACCGTCACTCAAAAGTTTTCTATGGGACTCGATGATCCCGCTATTAAAAGTATAATATAGTCGCTGTCACTCAGAAGGCTTCTATGGGACACGAAGGTCCCACTATTAAAAGTATAATATAGTCGCTGTCACTCAGAAGGCTTCTATGGGACACGAAGATCCCGCCATTAAACGTTTAAAAAATATACTCACTGTCACTCAGAACGAGAAGACTTCCATGGGAAACGAAGATCCCGCTATTAAAAGTTTAAAAAATATACTCGCTGTCACTCAGAACGAGAAGGCTTCTATGGGACACGAATATCACTCTATTAAAAGTATAATAACTATACTCACTGTCACTCAGAAGGAGAAGGCTTCTATGGGACACGAAGATCCCGCTATTAAAAGTATAATATAGTCGCTGTCACTCAGAAGACTTCTATGGGACACGAAGATCCCGCTATTAAAAGTTTAAAACATATATTCACTGTCCCTCAGAACGAGAAGGCTTCTTTGGGACACGAAGATCACGCTATTAAAAGTATAATAAATATATTCACTGTCACTCAGAAAGAGAAGGCTTCTATGGGACAAGAAGATCCCGCTATTAAGAGTGAAATATATATACTCACTGTCACTCAGAACGAGAAGGCTTCTATGGGACACGTAGATCCAGCTGTTAATGTATAATATACTCACTGTCACTCAGAAGGCTTCTATGGGACACGAAGATCCCGCCATTAAACGTTTAAAATATATACTCACTGTCACTCAGAACGAGAAGGTTTCCATGGGACACGCAGATCCCGCTATTAAAAGTTTAAAAAATATACTCGCTGTCACGCAGAACGAGAAGGCTTCTATGGGGCACGAAGATCCCGCTATTAAAAGTGTAATAAATATACTCAGTGTCACTCAGAACGAGAACGCTTCTATGGGACACGAAGATCCCGCTATTAAAGTATAATATACTCACCGTCACTCAAAAGGTTTCTATGGGACACGAAGATCCCAGTATTAAAAGTATAATATACTCACTGTCACTCAGAAGGCTTCTATGGGACACGAAGATCCCGCTATTAAAGTATA
Source organism: Meconema thalassinum (assembly GCA_946902985.2). Taxonomy (NCBI): domain Eukaryota; kingdom Metazoa; phylum Arthropoda; class Insecta; order Orthoptera; family Tettigoniidae; genus Meconema; species Meconema thalassinum. The sequence continues at coordinate 49,660,960 of OX336388.2, read as the reverse complement.
ATATACTCACTGTTACTCAAAAGGCTTCTATAGGACTCGAAGGTCCCGCGATTAAAAGTATAATATACTCACTGTCACTCAAAAGGCTTCTATGAGACACAAAGATCCCGCTACTAAAAAAATAATATACTCACTCTCACTCAGAAGGCTTCTATGGGACACGAAGATCCTGCTATTGAAAGTAAAAATATATACTCACTGTCACTCAAAAGGCTTCTATGGGACACGAAGATCCCGCTAATAAAAGTTAAAAAAATATACTCACTGTCACTCAGAACGAGAAGGCTTCTATGGGACACGAAGATCCCGCTATTAAAGTATAATATACTCACCGTCACTCAAAAGGATTCTATGGGACACGAAGATCCCGCAATTTAAGTATAATATACTCACTGTCAATCAGAAGGCTTCTATGGGACACGAAGATCCCACAATTAAAAGTATAATTTTGTCGCTGTCACTCAGAAGGCTTCTATGGGAAACGAAGATCCTGCTATTAAGAGTATAATATACTCACTGTCACTCAGAAGGCTTCTATGGGACACGAAGATCCCACTATTAAAAGTATAATATACACGCTGTCACTCAGTAGGCATCTATGGGACACCAAGATCCCGCTGTTAAAGTATAATATACACATTGTCACTCAGAAGGCTTCTATGGGACACGAAGATCCCGCAATTTAAGTATAATATACTCACTGTCACTCAAAAGGCTTCTATGGGACTCGAAGATCCCGCGATTAAAAGTATAATATACTCACTGTCACTCAGAAGGCTTCTATGAGACACGAGGATCCCGCTATTAAAGTATAATATACTCACCGTCACTCAGAAGGCTTCTATGGGACACGAGGATCCCGCTATTAAAGTATAATATGCGCACCGTCACTCAAAAGGTTTCTATGGGACTCGAAGATCCCGCGATTAAAAGTGTAATATACTCACTGTCACTCAGAAGGCTTCTATGAGACACGAGGATCCCGCTATTGAAAGTATAATATAATCACTGTCACTCAGAAGGCCTCTATGAGACACGAGGATCCCGCTATTAAAGTATAATATACTCACCGTCACTCAAAAGGTTTCTATGGGACTCGAAGATCCCGCGATTAAAAGTATAATATACTCACTGTCACTCAGAAGGCTTCTATGAGACACGAGGATCCCGCTATTGAAAGTATAATATAATCACTGTCACTCAGAAGGCTTCTATGGGACACGAAGATCCCACTATTAAAAGTATAATATTGTCGCTGTCACTCAGAAGGCTTCTATGGGACACGAAGGTCCCGCTATTAAAAGTATAATATACTCACTGTCACTCAGAAGGCTTCTATGGGACACGAAGATTCCGCTGTTAAAGTATTATATACTCACTCTCACACAGAAGGCCTCTATGGGACACGAAGATCCCGCGATTAAACGTTTAAAAAATATACTCACTGTCACTCAGAACGAGAAGGCTTCTATGGGACACGAAGGTCCCGCTATTAAAAGTATAATAAATATACTCACTGTCACTCAGAACGAGAAGGCTTCTATGGGACACGAAGATCCCGCTATTAAAAGTATAATATACTCGCTGTCACTTTGAAGACTTCTATGGGACACGAGGATCCCGCTATTAAAAGTATAATATACTCACTGTCACTCTGAACGAGAAGGCTTCTTTGGGACACGAAGATCCCGCTATTAAAAGTATAATAAATATATTCACTGTCACTTAGAAGACTTCTATGGGACACGAAGATCCCGCTATTAAAAGTATAAAACATATATTCACTGTCCCTCAGAACGAGAAGGCTTCTATGGGACACGAAGATCACGCTATTAAAAGTATAATAAATATATTCACTGTCACTCAGAACGAGAAGGCTTCTATGGGACACGAAGATCCCGTTATTAAGAGTGTAATATATATACTCACTGTCACTCAGAACGAGAAGGCTACTATGGGACACGTAGATCCCGCTGTTAAAGTATAATATACTCACTGTCACTCAGAAGGCTTCTATGGGACACGAAGATCCCACCATTAAACGTTTAAAATATATACTCACTGTCACTCAGAACGAGAAAGTTTCCATGGGACACGCAGATCCCGCTATTAAAAGTTTAAAAAATATACTCGCTGTCACGCAGAACGAGAAGGCTTCTATGGGACACGAAGATCCCGCTATTAAAAGTGTAATAAATATACTCAGTGTCACTCAGAACGAGAAGGCTTCTATGGGACACGAAGATCCCGCTATTAAAGTATAATATACTCACCGTCACTCAGAAGGTTTCTATGGGACACGAAGATCCCAGTATTAAAATTATAATATACTCACTGTCACTCAGAAGGCTTCTATGGGACACGGAGATCCGGCTATTAAAGTATAATATACTCACTGTCACTCAAAAGGCTTCTATGGGACTCGAAGATCCCGCGATTAAAAGTATAATATACTCACTGTCACTCAGAAGGCTTCTATGAGACACAAAGATCCCGCTACTAAAAAAATAGTATACTCACTCTCACTCAGAAGGCTTCTATGGGACACGAAGGTCCTGCTATTGAAAGTAAAAAAATATACTCACTGTCACTCAAAAGTCTTCTATGGGACACGAAGATCCCGCTAATAAAAGTTAAAAAAATATACTCACTGTCACTCAGAACGACAAGGCTTCTATGGGACACGAAGATCCCGCTATTAAAGTATAATATACTCACCGTCACTCAAAAGGTTTCTATGGGACTCGATGATCCCGCTATTGAAAGTATAATATAATCACTGTCGCACAGAAGGCTTCTATGGGACACGAAGATCCCACTATTAAAAGTATAATATTGTCGCTGTCACTCAGAAGGCTTCTATGGGACACGAAGATCCTGCTATTAAAAGTATAATATACTCACTGTCACTCAGAAGACTTCTATGGGACACGAAGATCCCACTATTAAAAGTATAATATACACGCTGTCACTCAGTAGGCATTTATGGGACACCATGATCCCGCTGTTAAAGTATAATATACTCACTGTCACTCAGAAGGCTTCTATGGGACACGAAGATCCCGCAATTTAAGTATATTATACTCACTGTCACTCAAAAGGCTTCTATGGGACTCGAAGATCCCGCGATTAAAAGTATAATATACTCACTGTCACTCAGAAGGCTTCTATGAGACACGAGGATCCCGCTATTAAAGTATAATATACTCACCGTCACTCAAAAGGTTTCTATGGGACTCGATGATCCCGCGATTAAAAGTATAATTTACTCACTGTCACTTAGAAGGCTTCTATGGGACACGAAGATCCCGCTATTAAAAGTATAATATACTCACTGTCACTCAGAAGGCTTCTATGGGACACGAAGATCCCGCTGTTAAAGTATTATATACTCACTCTCACTCAGAAGGCTTCTATGGGACACGAAGATCCCGCTATTAAAGTATAATATACTCACTGTCGCTCAAAAGGCTTCTATGGGACTCGAAGATCCCGCGGTTAAAAGTATAATATACTCACTGTCACTCAGAAGGCTTCTATGAGACACGAGGATCCCGCTATTAAATGTATAATATACTCACTGTCACTCAGAAGGCTTCTATGAGACACAAAGGTCCCGCTATTAAATGTATAATATACTCACAGTCACTCAGAAGGCTTCTATTAGACACAAAGATCCCGCTATTAAATGTATAATATTATCACTGTCACTCAGAAGGCTCCTATGGGACACGAGGATCCCGCTATTAAAAGTATAATATACTCACTGTCACTCTGAACGAGAAGGTTTCTATGGGACACGAAGATCCCGCTATTAAAAGTATAATAAATATACTCACTGTCACTTAGAAGACTTCTATGGGACACGAAGATCCCGCTATTAAAAGTTTAAAACATATTTTCACTGTCCCTCAGAACGAGAAGGCTTCTATGGGACACGAAGATCACGCTATTAAACGTATAATAAATATATTCTCTGTCACTCAGAACGAGAAGGCTTCTATGGGACACGAAGATCCCGCTATTAAGAGTGTAATATATATACTCACTGTCACTCAGAACGAGAAGGCTTCTATTGGACACGTAGATCCCGCTGTTAAAGTATAATATACTCACTGTCACTCAGAAGGCTTCTATGGGACACGAAGATCCCACCATTAAACGTTTAAAATATATACTCACTGTCACTCAGAACGAGAAGGCTTCCATGGGACACGAAGATCCTGCTATTAAAAGTGTAATAAATATACTCACTGTCACTCAGAACGAGAAGGCTTCTATGGGACACGAAGATCCCGCTATTAATGTATAATATACTCACCGTCACTCAAAAGGTTTCTATGGGACACGAAGATCCCGGTATTAAAAGTATAATATACTCACTGTCACTCAGAAGGCTTCTATGGGACACGAAGATCCCGCTATTAAAGTATAATATACTCACTGTCACTCAGAAGGCTTATATGGTACACGAAGATCCCGCTGTTAAAGTATTATATACTCACTCTCACTCAGAAGGCTTCTATGGGACACGAAGATCCTGCTATTGAAAGTAAAAAATATATACTCACTGTCACTCAAAAGGCTTCTATGGGACACGAAGATCCCGCTATTAAAAGTGTAATATACTCACTGTCACTCAAAAGGCTTCTATGGGACTTGAAGATCCCGCGAATAAAAGTAGAATATACTCACTGTCACTCAGAAGGATTCTATGGGACACAAAGATCCCGCTACTAAAAGTATAATATACTCACTGTCACTCAGAAGGCTTCTATGAGACACGAGGATCCCGCTATTAAAACTATAATATACTCACTGTCACTCAGAAGGCTTATATGGTACACGAAGATCCCGCTGTTAAAGTATTATATACTCACTCTCACTCAGAAGGCTTCTATGAGACACGAAGATCCTGCTATTGAAAGTAAAAAAATATACTCACTGTCACTCAGAAGGCTTCTATGAGACAAGAGGATCCCCCTATTAAAACTATAATATACTCACTGTCACTCAGAAGGCTTATATGATACACGAAGATCCCGCTGTTAAAGTATTATATACTCACTCTCACTCAGAAGGCTTCTATGGGACACGAAGATCCTGCTATTGAAAGTAAAAAATATACTCACTGTCACTCAAAAGGCTTCTATGGGACTCGATGATCCCGCTATTGAAAGTATAATATAATCACTGTCACTCAGAAGGCTTCTATGGGACACGAAGATCCCGCTATTAAAGTATAATATACTCACTGTCACTCAGAAGGCTTGTATAGTACACGAAGATCCCGCTGTTAAAGTATTATATACTCACTCTCACTCAGAAGGCTTCTATGGGACACGAAGATCCTGCTATTGAAAGTAAAAAAATATACTCACTGTCGCTCAGAAGGCTTCTATGGAACACGAAGATCCCACTATTAAAAGTATAATATACACGCTGTCACTCAGTAGGCATTTATGGGACACCAAGATCCCGCTGTTAAAGTATAATATACTCACTGTCACTCATAAGGCTTCTATGGGACACGAAGATCCCGCTATTAAAGTATAATATACTCACTGTCACTCAAAAGGCTTCAATGGGACTCGAAGTTCCCGCGATTAAAAGTATAATATACTCACTGTCACTCAGAAGGCCTCTATGGGACACGAAGATCCCGCTATTAAAAGTATAATATAGTCGCTGTCACTCAGAAGGCTTTTTTGAGACACGATGATCCCGCTATTAAAGTATAATATACTCACCGTCACTCAAAAGGTTTCTATGGGACTCGATGATCCCGCTATTGAAAGTATAATATAATCACTGTCACTCAGAAGGCTTCTATGGGACACGAAGATCCCGCTGTTAAAGTAATATATACTCACTCTCACTCAGAAGGCCTCTATGGGACACGAAGATCCCGCTATTAAAAGTATAATATAGTCGCTGTCACTCAGAAGGCTTTTTTGAGACACGATGATCCCGCTATTAAAGTATAATATACTCACCGTCACTCAAAAGTTTTCTATGGGACTCGATGATCCCGCTATTAAAAGTATAATATAGTCGCTGTCACTCAGAAGGCTTCTATGGGACACGAAGGTCCCACTATTAAAAGTATAATATAGTCGCTGTCACTCAGAAGGCTTCTATGGGACACGAAGATCCCGCCATTAAACGTTTAAAAAATATACTCACTGTCACTCAGAACGAGAAGACTTCCATGGGAAACGAAGATCCCGCTATTAAAAGTTTAAAAAATATACTCGCTGTCACTCAGAACGAGAAGGCTTCTATGGGACACGAATATCACTCTATTAAAAGTATAATAACTATACTCACTGTCACTCAGAAGGAGAAGGCTTCTATGGGACACGAAGATCCAGCTATTAAAGTATAATATACTCACTGTCACTCAAAAGGCTTCTATGGGACTCGAAGATCCCGCGATTAAAAGTATAATATACTCACTGTCACACAGAAGGCTTCTATGAGACACAAATATCCCGCTATTAAATGTATAATATTATCACTGTCACTCAGAAGGCTCCTATGGGACACGAGGATCCCGCTATTAAAAGTATAATATACTCACTGTCACTCTGAACGAGAATGCTTCTTTGGGACACGAAGATCCCGCTATTAAAAGTATAATAAATATACTCACTGTCACTTAGAAGACTTCTATGGGACACGAAGATCCCGCTATTAAAAGTTTAAAACATATATTCACTGTCCCTCAGAACGAGAAGGCTTCTATGGGACACGAAGATCACGCTATTAAAAGTATAATAAATATATTCACTGTCACTCAGAACGAGAAGGCTTCTATGGGACACGAAGATCTCGCTATTAAGAGTGTAATATATATACTCACTGTCACTCAGAACGACAAGGCTTCTATGGGACACGTAGATCCCGCTGTTAAAGTATAATATACTCACTGTCACTCAGAAGGCTTCTATGGGACACGAAGATCCCGCCATTAAACGTTTAAAATATATACTCACTGTCACTCAGAACGAGAAGGCTTCTATGGGACACGAAGATCCCGCTATTAATGTATAATATACTCACCGTCACTCAAAAGGTTTCTATGGGACACGAAGATCCCAGTATTAAAAGTATAATATACTCACTGTCACTCAGAAGGCTTCTATGGGACACGAAGATCCCGCTATTAAAAGTATAATATACTCACTGTCACTCAAAAGGCTTCTATGGGACTTGAAGATCCCGCGATTAAAAGTATAATATACTCACTGTCACTCAAAAGGATTCTATGAGACACAAAGATCCCGCTACTAAAAGTATAATATACTCACTGTCACTCAGAAGGCTTCTATGAGACACGAGGATCCCGCTATTAAAACTATAATATACTCACTGTCACTCAGAAGGCTTATATGGTACACGAAGATCCCGCTGTTAAAGTATTATATACTCACTCTCACTCAGAAGGCTTCTATGAGACACGAAGATCCTGCTATTGAAAGTAAAAAAATATACTCACTGTCACTCAGAAGGCTTCTATGAGACACGAGGATCCCGCTATTAAAACTATAATATACTCACTGTCACTCAGAAGGCTTATATGGTACACGAGGATCCCTCTGTTAAAGTATTATATACTCACTCTCACTCAGAAGGCTTCTATGGGACACGAAGATCCTGCTATTGAAAGTAAAAAATATACTCACTGCCACTCAAAAGCTTCTATGGGACTCGATGATCCCGCTACTGAAAGTATAATATAATCACTGTCACTCAGAAGGCTTCTATGGGACACGAAGATCCCGCTGTTAAAGTATTATATACTCACTCTCACTCAGAAGGCTTCTATGGGACACGAAGATCCTGCTATTGAAAGTAAAAAATATATACTCACTGTCGCTCAGAAGGCTTCTATGGGACACGAAGATCCCACTATTAAAAGTATAATATACACGCTGTCACTCAGTAGGCATTTATGGGACACCAAGATCCCGCTGTTAAAGTATAATATACTCACTGTCACTCAGAAGGCTTCTATGGGACACGAAGATCCCGCTATTAAAGTATAATATACTCACTGTCACTCAAAATGCTTCAATGGGACTCGAAGATCCCGCGATTAAAAGTATAATATACTCACTGTCACTCAGAAGGCTTTTTTGAGACACGATGATCCCGCTATTAAAGTATAATATACTCACCGTCACTCAAAAGGTTTCTATGGGGCTCGATGATCCCGCTATTGAAAGTATAATATAATCACTGTCACTCAGAAGGCTTCTATGGGACATGAAGATCCCACTATTAAAAGTTTAATATAGTCGCTGTCACTCAGAAGGCTTCTTAGGGACACGAAGATCCCGCTATTAAAAGTATAATATACTCACTGTCACTCAGAAGGCTTCTATGGGACACGAAGATCCCGCTGTTAAAGTATTATATACTCACTCTCACTCAGAAGGCCTCTATGGGACACGATGATCCCGCTATTAAACGTTTAAAAAATATACTCACTGTCACTCAGAACGAGAAGGCTTCTATGGGACACGAAGATCCTGCTATTAAAATTTTTAAAAAATATACCCACTGTCCCTCAGAATGAGAAGGCTTCTATGGGACACAAAGATCACGCTATTAAAAGTATAATAAATATACTCACTGTCACTGAGAACGAGAAGGCTTCTATGGAACACGAAGATCCCGCTGTTAAAGTATAATATACTCGCTGTCACTCAGAAGGCTTCTATGGGACACGAAGATCCCGCTATTAAACGTTTAAAAAATATACTCACTGTCACTCAGAACGAGAAGACTTCCATGGGAAACGAAGATCCCGCTATTAAAAGTTTAAAAAATATACTCGCTGTCACTCAGAACGAGAAGGCTTCTATGGGACACGAATATCACTCTATTAAAAGTATAGTAACTATACTCACTGTCACTCAGAAGGAGAAGGCTTCTATGGGACACGAAGATCCGGCTATTAAAGTATAATATACTCACTGTCACTCAAAAGGCTTCTATGGGACTCGAAGATCCCGCGATTAAAAGTATAATATACTCACTGTCACTCAGAAGGCTTCTATGAGACACAAAAATCCCGTTATTAAATGTATAATATTATCACTGTCACTCAGAAGGCTACTATGGGACACGAGGATCCCGCTATTAAAAGTATAATATACTCACTGTCACTCTGAACGAGAAGTCTTCTTTGGGACACGAAGATCCCGCTATTAAAAGTATAATAAATATACTCACTGTCACTTAGAAGACTTCTATGGGACACGAAGATCCCGCTATTTTAAGTTTAAAACATATATTCACTGTCCCTCAGAACGAGAAGGCTTCTATGGGACACGATGATCACGCTATTAAAAGTATAATAAATAGATTCACTGTCACTCAGAACGAGAAGGCTTCTATGGGACACGAAGATCCCGCTATTAAGAGTGTAATATATATACTCACTGTCACTCAGAACGAGAAGGCTTCTATGGGACACGTAGATCCCGCTGTTAAAGTATAATATACTCACTGTCACTCAGAAGGCTTCTATGGGACACGAAGATCCCGCCATTAAACGTTTAAAAGATATACTCACTGTCACTCAGAACGAGAAGGTTTCCATGGGACACGCAGATCCCGCTATTAAAAGTTTAAAAAATATACTCGCTGTCACGCAGAACGAGAAGGCTTCTATGGGACACGAAGATCCCGCTATTAAAAGTGTAATAAATATACTCAGTGTCACTCAGAACGAGAAGGCTTCTATGGGACACGAAGATCCCGCTATTACAGTATAATATTCCCACCGTCACTCAAAAGGTTTCTATGGGACACGAAGATCCCAGTATTAAAAGTATAATATACTCACTGTCACTCAGAAGGCTTCTATGGGACACGAAGATCCCGCTATTAAAGTATAATATACTCACTGTCACTCAAAAGGCTTCTATGGGACTCGAAGGTCCCGCGATTAAAAGTATAATATACTCACTGTCACTCAGAAGGCTTCTATGAGACACAAAGATCCCGCTACTAAAAAAATAATATACTCACTCTCATTCAGAAGGCTTCTATGGGACACGAAGATCCTGCTATTGAAAGTAACAAAATGTACTCACTGTCACTCAAAAGGCTTCTATGGGACACGAAGATCCCGCTAATAAAAGTTAAAGAATATACTCACTGTCACTCAGAACGAGAAGGCTTCTATGGGACACGAAGATCCCGCTATTAAAGTATAATATACTCACCGTCACTCAAAAGGTTTCTATTGGACACGAAGATCCCAGTATTAAAAGTATAATATACTCACTGTCACTCAGAAGGCTTCTATGGGACACGAAGATCCCGCTATTAAAGTATAATATACTCACTGTCACTCAGAAGGCTTCTATGGGACACGAAGATCCCGCTATTAAAAGTATAATATACTCACTGTCACTCAGAAGGCTTCTATGGGACACGAAGATCCTGCTATTGAAAGTAAAAAAATGTACTCACTGTCACTCAAAAGGCTTCTATGGGACACGAAGATCCCGCTAATAAAAGTTAAAGAATATACTCACTGTCACTCAGAACGAGAAGGCTTCTATGGGACACGTAGATCCCGCTGTTAAAGTATAATATACTCACTGTCACTCAGAAGGCTTCTATGGGACACGAAGATCCCGCGATTAAACGTTTAAAATATATACTCACTGTCACTCAGAACGAGAAGGCTTCCATGGGACACGCAGATCCCGCTATTAAAAGTTTAAAAAATATACTCGCTGTCACGTAGAACGAGAAGGCTCCTATGGGACACGAAGACCCCGCAATTAAAAGTGTAATAAATATACTCAGTGTCACTCAGAACGAGAAGGCTTCTATGGGACACGAATATCCCGCTATTAAAGTATAATATACCCTCCGTCACTCAAAAGGTTTCTATGGGACACGAAGATCCCAGTATTAAAAGTATAATATACTCACTGTCACTCAGAAGGCTTCTATGGGACACGAAGATCCCGCTATTAAAGTATAATATACTCACTGTCACTCAAAAGGCTTCTATGGGACTCGAAGGTCCCGCGATTAAAAGTATAATATACTCACTGTCACTCAGAAGGCTTCTATGAGACACAAAGATCCCGCTACTAAAAAAATAATATACTCACTCTCTTTCAGAAGGCTTCTATGGGACACGAAGATCCTGCTATTGAAAGTAAAAAAATGTACTCACTGTCACTCAAAAGGCTTCTATGGGACACGAAGATCCCGCTAATAAAAGTATAATATACACGCTGTCACTCAGTAGGCATTTATGGGACACCAAGATCCCGCTGTTAAAGTATAATATACCCACTGTCACTCAGATGGCTTCTATGGGACACGAAGATCCCGCAATTTAAGTATAATATACTCACTGTCACTCAAAAGGCTTCTATGGGACACGAAGATCCCACAATTAAAAGTATAATATTGTCGCTGTCACTCAGAAGGCTTCTATGGGAAACGAAGATCCTGCTATTAAAAGTATAATATACTCACTCTCACTCAGAAGGCTACTATGGGACACGAAGATCCCACTATTAAAAGTATAATATACACGCTGTCACTCAGTAGGCATTTATGGGACACCAAGATCCCGCTGTTAAAGTATAATATACCCACTGTCACTCAGATGGCTTCTATGGGACACGAAGATCCCGCAATTTAAGTATAATATACTCACTGTCACTCAAAAGGCTTCTATGGGACTCGAAGATCCCGCGATTAAAAGTATAATATACTCACTGTCACTCAGAAGGCTTCTATGAGACACGAGGATCCCGCTATTAAAGTATAATATACTCACCGTCACTCAGAAGGCTTCTATGGGACACGAGGATCCCGCTATTAAAGTATAATAAACTCACCGTCATTCAAAAGGTTTCTATGGGACTCGAAGATCCCGCGATTAAAAGTATAATATACTCACTGTCACTCAGAAGGCTTCTATGAGACACGAGGATCCCGCTATTGAAAGTATAATATAATCACTGTCACTCAGAAGGCTTCTATGAGACACGAGGATCCTGCTATTAAAGTATAATATACTCACCGTCACTCAAAAGGTTTCTATGGGACTCGAAGATCCCGCGATTAAAAGTATAATATACTCACTGTCACTCAGAAGGCTTCTATGAGACACGAGGATCCCGCTATTGAAAGTATAATATAATCACTGTCACTCAGAAGGCTTCTATGGGACACGAAGATCCCACTATTAAAAGTATAATATTGTCGCTGTCACTCAGAACGCTTCTATGGGACACGAAGATCCCGCTATTAAAAGTATAATATACTCACTGTCACTCAGAAGGCTTCTATGGGACATGAAGATCCCGCTGTTAAAGTATTATATACTCACTCTCACTCAGAAGGCCTCTATGGGACACGAAGATCCCGCTATTAAACGTTTAAAAAATATACTCACTGTCACTCAGAACGAGAAGGCTTCTATGGGACACGAAGATCCCGCTATGAAAAGTATAATAAATATACTCACTGTCACTCAGAACGAGAAGGCTTCTATGGGACACGAAGATCCCGCTATTAAAAGTATAATATACTCGCTGTCACTTAGAAGACTTCTATGGGACACGAGGATCCCGCTATTAAAAGTATAATATACTCACTGTCACTCTGAACGAGAAGGCTTCTTTGGGACACGAAGATCCCGCTATTAAAAGTATAATAAATATACTCACTGTCACATAGAAGACTTCTATGGGACACGAGGATCCCGCTATTAAAAGTATAAAACATATATTCACTGTCCCTCAGAACGAGAAGGCTTCTATGGGACACGAAGATCACGCTATTAAAAGTATAATAAATATATTCACTGTCACTCAGAACGAGAAGGCTTCTATGGGACACGAAGATCCCGCTATTAAGAGCGTAATATATATACTCACTGTCACTCAGAACGAGAAGGCTTCTATGGGACACGTAGATCCCGCTGTTAAAGTATAATATACTCACTGTCACTCAGAAGGCTTGTATGGGACACGAAGATCCCGCCATTAAACGTTTAAAATATATACTCACTGCCACTCAGAACGAGAAGGTTTCCATGGGACACGCAGATCCCGCTATTAAAAGTTTAAAAAATATACTCGCTGTCACGCAGAACGAGAAGTCTTCTATGGGACACGAAGATCCCGCTATTAAAAGTGTAATAAATATACTCAGTGTCACTCAGAACGAGAAGGCTTCTATGGGACACGAAGATCCCGCTATTAAAGTATAATATACTCACCGTCACTCAAAAGGTTTCTATGGGACACGAAGATCCCAGTATTAAAATTATAATATACTCACTGTCACTCAGAAGGCTTCTATGGGACACGAAGATCCGGCTATTAAAGTATAATATACTCACTGTCACTCAAAAGGCTTCTATGGGACTCGAAGATCCCGCGATTAAAAGTATAATATACTCACTGTCACTCAGAAGGCTTCTATGAGACACAAAGATCCCGCTACTAAAAAAATAATATACTCACTCTCACTCAGAAGGCTTCTATGGGACACGAAGATCCCGCTATTAAAGTATAATATACTCACCGTCACTCAAAAGGTTTCTATGGGACTCGATGATCCCGCTATTGAAAGTATAATATAATCACTGTCACTCAGAAGGCTTCTATGGGACACGAAGTTCCCACTATTAAAAGTATAATATTGTCGCTGTCACTCAGAAGGCTTCTATGGGACACGAAGATCCCGCTGTTAAAGTATAATATACTCACTGTCATTCAGAAGGCTTCAATAGGACACGAAGATCCCACTATTAAAAGTATAATATACTCACTGTCACTCAGAAGGCTTCCATGGGACACGAAGATCCCGCTATTAAAGTATAATATACTCAATGTCACTCAAAAGGCTTCTATGGGATTCGAAGATCCCGCGATTAAAGTATAATATACTCACTGTCACTCAGAAGGCTTCTATGAGACACAATGATCCCGCTATTAAATGTATAATATAATCACTGTCAATCAGGAGGCTTCTATGGGACACGAGGATCCCGCTATTAAAAGTATAATATACTCACTGTCACTCAGAAGGCTTCTATTGGACACGAAGATCCCACTATTAAAAGTATAATATACTCACTGTCACTCATTAGGCTTCTATAGGACACGAAGATCCCACTATTATAAGTATAATATACTCACTGTCACTCAGAAGGCTTCTATGGGACACGAAGATCCCGCTATTAAAGTATAATATACTCACTGTCACTCAAAAGGCTTCTATGGGACTCGAAGATCCCACTATTAAAAGTATAATATACTCACTGTCACTGAGAAGGCTTCTATGAGACACGAGGATCCCGCTATTAAATGTATAATATACTCACTGTCCATCAGAAGGCTTCTATGAGATACAAAGATCCCGCTATTAAATGTATAATATACTCACAGCCACTCAGAAGGCTTCTATTAGACACAAAGATCCCGCTATTAAATGTATAATATTATCACTGTCACTCAGAAGGCTCCTATGGGACACGAGGATCCCGCTATTAAAAGTATAATATACTCACTGTCACTCTGAACGAGAAGGTTTCTATGGGACACGAAGATCCCGCTATTAAAAATATAATAAATATACTCACTGTCACTTAGAAGACTTCTATGGGACACGAAGATCCCGCTATTAAAAGTTTAAAACATTTATTCACTGTCCCTCAGAACGAGAAGGCTTCTATGGGACACGAAGATCTCGCTATTAAACGTATAATAAATATATTCTCTGTCACTCAGAACGAGAAGGCTTCTATGGGACACGAAGATCCCGCTATTAAGAGTGTAATATATATACTCACTGTCACTCAGAACGAGAAGGCTTCTATTGGACACGTAGATCCCGCTGTTAAAGTATAATATACTCACTGTCACTCGGAAGGCTTCTATGGGACACGAAGATCCCGCCATTAAACGTTTAAAATATATACTCACTGTCACTCAGAACGAGAAGGCTTCCATGGGACACGCAGATCCCGCTATTAAAAGTTTATAAAATATACTCGCTGTCACTCAGAACGAGAAGGCTTCTATGGGACACGAATATCCCGCTATTAAAAGTGTAATAAATATACTCACTGTCACTCAGAACGAGAAGGCTTCTATGGGACACGAAGATCCCAGTATTAAAAGTATAATATACTCACTGTCACTCAGAAGGCTTCTATGGGACACGAAGATCCCGCTATTAAAGTATAATATACTCACTGTCACTCAGAAGGATTATATGGTACACGAAGATCCCGCTGTTAAAGTATTATATACTCACTCTCACTCAGAAGGCTTCTATGGGACACGAAGATCCTGCTATTGAAAGTAAAAAATATATACTCACTGTCACTCAAAAGGCTTCTATGGGACACGAAGATCCCGCTATTAAAAGTGTAATATACTCACTGTCACTCAAAAGGCTTCTATGGGACTTGAAGATCCCGCGAATAAAAGTAGAATATACTCACTGTCACTCAGAAGGATTCTATGAGACACAAAGTTCCCGCTACTAAAAGTATAATATACTCACTGTCACTCAGAAGGCTTCTATGAGACACGAGGATCCCGCTATTAAAACTATAATATACTCACTGTCACTCAGAAGGCTTATATGGTACACGAAGAGCCCGCTGTTAAAGTATTATATACCCACTCTCACTCAGAAGGCTTCTATGAGACACGAAGATCCTGCTATTGAAAGTAAAAAAATATACTCACTGTCACTCAGAAGGCTTCTATGAGACAAGAGGATCCCGCTATTAAAACTATAATATACTCACTGTCACTCAGAAGGCTTATATGGTACACGAAGATCCCGCTGTTAAAGTATTATATACTCACTCTCACTCAGAAGGCTTCTATGGGACACGAAGATCCTGCTATTGAAAGTAAAAAATATACTCACTGTCACTCAAAAGGCTTCTATGGGACTCGATGATCCCGCTATTGAAAGTATAATATAATCACTGTCACTCAGAAGGCTTCTATGGGACACGAAGATCCCGCTATTAAAGTATAATATACTCACTGTCACTCAGAAGGCTTATATGGTACACGAAGATCCCGATGTTAAAGTATTATATACTCACTCTCACTCAGAAAGCTTCTATGGGACACGAAGATCCTGCTATTGAAAGTAAAAAATATATACTCACTGTCGCTCAGAAGGCTTCTATGGAACACGAAGATCCCGCTATTAAAAGTATAATATACACGATGTCACTCAGTAGGCATTTATGGGACACCAAGATCCCGCTGTTAAAGTATAATATACTCACTGTCACTCATAAGGCTTCTATGGGACACGAAGATCCCGCTATTAAAGTATAATATACTCACTGTCACTCAAAAGGCTTCAATGGGACTCGAAGATCCCGCGATTAAAAGTATAATATACTCACTGTCATTCAGAAGGCTTTTTTGAGACACGATGATCCCGCTATTAAAGTATAATATACTCACCGTCACTCAAAAGGCTTCTATGGGACTCGATGATCCCGCTATTGAAGGTATAATATAATCACTGTCACTCAGAAGGCTTCTATGGGACTCGAAGATCCCGCTGTTAAAGTAATATATACTCACTCTCACTCAGAAGGCCTCTATGGGACACGAAGATCCCACTATAGAAAGTATAATATAGTCGCTGTCACTCAGAAGGCTTTTTGAGACACGATGATCCCGCTATTAAAGTATAATATACTCACCGTCACTCAAAAGGTTTCTATGGGACTCGATGATCCCGCTATTAAAAGTATAATATAGTCGCTGTCACTCACAAGGCTTCTATGGGACACGAAGATCCCACTATTAAAATTATAATATAGTCGCTGTCACTCAGAAGGCTTCTATGGGACTCGATGATCCCGCTATTAAAAGTATAATATAGTCGCTGTCACTCAGAAGGCTTCTATGGGACACGAAGATCCCGCTATTAAAAGTATAATATACTCACTGTCACTCAGAAGGCTTCTATGGGACACGAAGATACCGCTGTTAAAGTAATATACACTCACTCTCACTCAGAAGGCCTCTATGGGACACGATGATCCCGCTATTAAACGTTTAAAAAATATACTCACTGTCACTCAAAACGAGAAGGCTTCTATGGGACACGAAGATCGCGCTATTAAAAGTATAATAAATATACTCACTGTCACTCAGAACGAGAAGGCTTCTATGGGACACGAAGATTCCGCTATTAAAAGTATAATATACTCGCTGTCACTTAGAAAACTTCTCTGGGACACGAAGATCCCGCTATTAAAATTTTTAAAAAATATACCCCCTGTCCCTCAGAATGAAAGGGCTTCTATGGGACACAAAGATCACGCTATTAAAAGTATAATAAATATACTCACTGTCACTCAGAACGAGAAGGCTTCTATGGAACACGAAGATCCCGCGATTAAAAGTATAATATACTCACTGTCACACAGAAGGCTTCTATGAGACACAAAGATCCCACTATTAAATGTATAATATTATCACTGTCACTCAGAAGGCTCCTATGGGACACGAGGATCCCGCTATTAAAAGTATAATA
This sequence comes from Meconema thalassinum, assembly GCA_946902985.2. NCBI lineage: Eukaryota > Metazoa > Arthropoda > Insecta > Orthoptera > Tettigoniidae > Meconema > Meconema thalassinum. The sequence continues at coordinate 49,643,371 of OX336388.2, read as the reverse complement.
TACTCACTGTCACTCTGAACGAGAAGGCTTCTTTGGGACACGAAGATCCCGCTATTAAAAGTATAATAAATATGTACACTGTCACTTAGAAGACTTCTATGGGACACGAAGATCCCGCTTTAAAAGTTTAAAACATATATTCACTGTCCCTCAGAACGAGAAGGCTTCTATGGGACACGAAGGTCACGCTATTAAAAGTATAATAAATATATTCACTGTCACTCAGAACGAGAAGGCTTCTATGGGACACGAAAATCTCGCTATTAAGAGCGTAATATATATACTCACTGTAACTCAGAACGACAAGGCTTCTATGGGACACGTAGTTCCCGCTGTTAAAGTATAATATACTCACTGTCACTCAGAAGGCTTCTATGGGACACGAAGATCCCGCCATTAAACGTTTAAAATATATACTCACTGTCACTCAGAACGAGAAGGCTTCTATTGGACACGAAGATCCCGCCATTAATGTATAATATACTCACCGTCACTCAAAAGGTTTCTATGGGACACGAAGATCCCAGTATTAAAAGTATAATATACACACTGTCACTAAGAAGGCTTCTATGGGACACGAAGATCCCGCTATTAAAGTATAATATACTCACTGTCACTCAGAAGGCTTATATGGTACACGCAGATCCCGCTGTTAAAGTATTATATACTCACTCTCACTCTGAAGGCTTCTATGGGACACGAAGATCCTGCTATTGAAAGTAAAAAATATACTCACTGTCACTCAAAAGGCTTCTATGGGACACGAAGATCCCGCTATTAAAAGTATAATATACTCACTGTCACTCAAAAGGCTTCTATGGGACTTGAAGATCCCGCGATTAAAAGTATAATATACTCACTGTCACTCAGAAGGATTCTATGAGACACAAATATCCCGCTACTAAAAGTATAATATACTCACTGTCACTCAGAAGGCTCCTATGAGACACGAGGATCCCGCTATTAAAACTATAATATACTCACTGTCAGTCAGAAGGCTTATATGGTACACGAAGATCCCGCTGTTAAAGTATTATATACTCACTCTCACTCAGAAGGCTTCTATGAGACACGAAGATCCTGCTATTGAAAGTAAAAAAATATACTCACTGTCACTCAGAAGGCTTCTATGAGAAAGGAGGATCCCGCTATTAAAACTATAATATACTCACTGTCACTCAGAAGGCTCATATGGTACACGAAGATCCCGCTGTTAAAGTATTATATACTCACTCTCACTCAGAAGGCTTCTATGGGACACGATGATCCTGCTATTGAAAGTAAAAAATATATACTCACTGTCGCTCAGAAGGCTTCTATGGGACACGAAGATCCTGCTATTGAAAGTAAAAAATATACTCATTGTCACTCAAAAGGCTTCTATGGGACTCGATGATCCCGCTATTGAAAGTATCATATAATCACTGTCACTCAGAAGGTTTCTATGGGACACGAAGATCCCGCTGTTAAAGTATTATATACTCACTCTTACTCAGAAGGCTTCTATGGGACACGATGATCCTGCTATTGAAAGTAAAAAATATATACTCACTGTCGCTCAGAAGGCTTCTATGGGACACGAAGATCCCACTATTAAAAGTATAATATACACGCTGTCACTCAGTAGGCATTTATGCGACACCAAGATCCCGCTGTTAATGTATAATATACTCACTGTCACTCAGAAGGCTTCTATAGGACACGAAGATCCCGCTATTAAAGTATAATATACTCACTGTCACTCAAAAGGCTTCAATGGGACTCGAAGATCCCGCGATTAAATGTATAATATACTCACTGTCACTCAGAAGGCTTTTTTGAGACACGATGATCCCGCTATTAAAGTATAATATACTCACCGTCACTCAAAAGGTTTCTATGGGACTCGATGATCCCGCTATTGAAAGTATAATATAATCACTGTCACTCAGAAGGCTTCTATGGGACACGAAGATCCCACTATTAAAAGTATAATATAGTCGCTGTCACTCAGAAGGCTTCTATGGGACACGAAGATCCCGCTATTAAAAGTATAATATACTCACTGTCACTCAGAAGGCTTCTATGGGACACGAAGATCCCGCTGTTAAAGTATTATATACTCACTCTCACTCAGAAGGCCTCTATGGGACACGAAGATCCCGCTATTAAACGTTTAAAAAATATACTCACTGTCACTCAGAACGAGAAGGCTTCTATGGGACACGAAGATCCCGCTATTAAAAGTATAATAAATATACTCACTGTCCCTCAGAACGAGAAGGCTACTATGGGACACGAAGATCCCGCTATTAAAAGTATAATATACTCGCTGTCACTTAGAAGACTTCTATGGGACACGAAGATCCCGCTATTAAAATTTTTAAAAAATATACCCACTGTCACTCAGAACGAGAAGGCTTCTATGGAACACGAAGATCCCGCTGTTAAAGTATAATATACTCGCTGTCACTCAGAAGGCTTCTCTGGGACACGAAGATCCCGCTATTTAACGTTTAAAAAATATACTCACTGTCACTCAGAACGAGAAGGCTTCTATGGGACACGAATATCACTCTATTAAAAGTATAATAACTATACTCACTGTCACTCAGAAGGAGAAGGCTTCTATGGGACACGAAGATCCCGCTATTAAAGTATAATATACTCACTGTCACTCAAAAGGCTTCTATGGGACTCGAAGATCCCGCGATTAAAAGTATAATATACTCACTGTCACTCAGAAGGCTTCTATGAGACACAAAGATCCCGCTATTAAATGTATAATATTATCACTGTCACTCAGAAGGCTCCTATGGGACACGAGGATCCCGCTATTAAAAGTATAATATAATCACTGTCACTCTGAACGAGAAGGCTTCTTTGGGACACGAAGATCCCGCTATTAAAAGTATAATAAATATACTCACTGTCACTTAGAAGACTTCTATGGGACACGAAGATCCCGCTATTAAAAGTTTAAAACATATATTCACTGTCCCTCAGAACGAGAAGGCTTCTATGGGACACGAAGATCACGCTATTAAAAGTATAATAAATATATTCACTGTCAGTCAGAACGAGAAGGCTTCTATGGGACACGAAAATCCCGCTATTAAGAGTGTAATATATATACTCACTGTCACTCAGAACGAGAAGGCTTCTATGGGACACGTAGATCCCGCTGTTAAAGTATAATATACTCACTGTCACTCAGAAGGATTCTATGGGACACGAAGATCCCGCCATTAATCGTTTAAAATATATACTCCCTGTCACTCAGAACGAGAAGGTTTCCATGGGACACGCAGATCCCGCTATTAAAAGTTTAAAAAATATACTCGCTGTCACGCAGAACGAGAAGGCTTCTATGGGACACGAAGATCCCGCTATTAAAAGTGTAATAAATATACTCAGTGTCACTCAGAACGAGAAGGCTTCTATGGGACACGAAGATCCCGCTATTAAAGTATAATATACTCACCGTCACTCAAAAGGTTTCTATGGGACACGAGGATCCCAGTATTAAAAGTATAATATACTCACTGTCACTCAGAAGGCTTCTATGGGACACGAATATCCCGCTATTAAAGTATAATATACTCACTGTCACTCAAAAGGCTTCTATGGGACTCGAAGGTCCCGCGATTAAAAGTATAATATACTCACTGTCACTCAGAAGGCTTCTATGAGACACAAAGATCCCGCTACTAAAAAAATAATATACTCACTCTCACTCAGAAGGCTTCTATGGGACACGAAGATCCTGCTATTGAAAGTAAAAAAATATACTCACTGTCACTCAAAAGGCTTCTATGGGACACGAAGATCCCGCTAATAAAAGTTAAAAAAATATACTCACTGTCACTCAGAACGAGAAGGCTTCTATGGGACACGAAGATCCCGCTATTAAAGTATAATATACTCACCGTCACTCAAAAGGTTTCTATGGGACACGAAGATCCCGCAATTTAAGTATAATATACTCACTGTCAATCAGAAGGCTTCTATGGGACACGAAGATCCCACTATTAAAAGTATAATATTGTCGCTGTCAATCAGAAGGCTTCTATGGGAAACGAAGATCCTGCTATTAAAAGTATAATATACTCACTGTCACTCAGAAGGCTTCTATGGGACACGAAGATCCCACTATTAAAAGTATAATATACACGCTGTCACTCAGTAGGCATTTATGGGACACCAAGATCCCGCTGTTAAAGCATAATATACTCACTGTCACTCAGAAGGCATCTATGGGACACGAAGATCCCGCAATTTAAGTATAATATACTCACTGTCACTCAAAAGGCTTCTATGGGACTCGAAGATCCCGCGATTAAAAGTATAATATACTCACTGTCACTCAGAAGGCTTCTATGAGACACGAGGATCCCGCTATTAAAGTATAATATACTCACCGTCACTCAGAAGGCTTCTATGGGACACGAGGATCCCGCTATTAAAGTATAATATACTCACCGTCACTCAAATGGTTTCTATGGGACTCGAAGATCCCGCGATTAAAAGTATAATATACTCACTGTCACTCAGAAGGCTTCTATGAGACACGAGGATCCCGCTATTGAAAGTATAATATAATCACTGTCACTCAGAAGGCTTCTATGAGACACGAGGATCCCGCTATTAAAGTATAATATACTCACCGTCACTCAAAAGGTTTCTATGGGACTCGAAGATCCCGCGATTAAAAGTATAATATACTCACTGTCACTCAGAAGGCTTCTATGACACACGAGGATCCCGCTATTGAAAGTATAATATAATCACTGTCACTCAGAAGGCTTCTATGGGACACAAAGATCCCACTATTAAAAGTATAATATTGTCGCTGTCACTCAGAAGGCTTCTATGGGACACGAAGATCCCGCTATTAAAAGTATAATATACTCACTGTCACTCAGAAGGCTTCTACGGGACACGAAGATCCCGCTGTTAAAGTATTATATACTCACTCTCACTCAGAAGGCCTCTATGGGACACGAAGATCCCGCTATTAAACGTTTAAAAAATATACTCACTGTCACTCAGAACGAGAAGGCTTCTATGGGACACGAAGATCCCGCTATTAAAAGTATAATAAATATACTCACTGTCACTCAGAACGAGAAGGCTTCTATGGGACACGAAGATCCCGCTATTAAAAGTATAATATACTCGCTGTCACTTAGAAGACTTCTATGGGACACGAGGATCCCGCTATTAAAAGTATAATATACTCACTGCCACTCTGAACGAGAAGGCTTCTTTGGGACACGAAGATCCCGCTATTAAAAGTATAATAAATATACTCACTGTCACTTAGAAGACTTCTATGGGACACGAAGATCCCGCTATTAAAAGTATAAAACATATATTCACTGTCCCTCAGAACGAGAAGGCTTCTATGGGACACGAAGATCACGCTATTAAAAGTATAATAAATATATTCACTGTCACTCAGAACGAGAAGGCTTCTATGGGACACGAAGATCCCGCTATTAAGAGTGTAATATATATACTCACTGTCACTCAGAACGAGAACGCTTCTATGGGACACGTAGATCCCGCTGTTAAAGTATAATATACTCACTGTCACTCAGAAGGCTTCTATGGGACACGAAGATCCCGCCATTAAACGTTTAAAATATATACTCACTGTCACTCAGAACGAGAAGGTTTCCATGGGACACGCAGATCCCGCTATTAAAAGTTTAAAAAATATACTCGCTGTCACGCAGAACGAGAAGGCTTCTATGGGACACGAAGATCCCACTATTAAAAGTGTAATAAATATACTCAGTGTCACTCAGAACGAGAAGGCTTCTATGGGACACGAAGATCCCGCTATTAAAGTATAATATACTCACCGTCACACAAAAGGTTTCTATGGTACACGAAGATCCCAGTATTAAAATTATAATATTCTCACTGTCACTCAGAAGGCTTCTATGGGACACGAAGATCCGGCTATTAAAGTATAATATACTCACTGTCACTCAGAAGGCTTCTATGAGACACAAAGATCCCGCTACTAAAAAAATAATATACTCACTCTCACTCAGAAGGCTTCTATGGGACACGAAGGTCCTGCTATTGAAAGTAAAAAAATATACTCACTGTCACTCAAAAGGCTTCTATGGGACACGAAGATCCCGCTAATAAAAGTTAAAAAAATATACTCACTGTCACTCAGAACGAGAAGGCTTCTATGGGACACGAAGATCCCGCTATTAAAGTATAATATACTCACCGTCACTCAAAAGGTTTCTATGGGACTCGATGATCCCGCTATTGAAAGTATAATATAATCACTGTCACTCAGAAGGCTTCTATGGGACACGAAGATCCCACTATTAAAAGTATAATATTGTCGCTGTCACTCAGAAGGCTTCTATGGGACACGAAGATCCTCCTATTAAAAGTATAATATACTCACTGTCACTCAGAAGGCTTCTATGGGACACGAAGATCCCGCTGTTAAAGTATAATATACTCACTGTCACTCAGAAGGCTTCTATGGGACACGAAGATCCCGCAATTTAAGTATAATATACTCACTGTCACTCAAAAGGCTTCTATGGGACTCGAAGATCCCGCGATTAAAAGTATAATATACTCACTGTCACTCAGAAGGCTTCTATGAGACACGAGGATCCCGCTATTAAAGTATAATATACTCACCGTCAATCAAAAGGTTTCTATGGGACTCGATGATCCCGCGATTAAAAGTATAATATACTCAATGTCACTCAGAAGGCTTCTATGGGACACGATGATCCCGCTATTAAAAGTATAATATACTCGCTGTCACTTAGAAGACTTCTATGGGACAAGAAGATCCCGCTATTAAAATTTTAAAAATATACCCACTGTCCCTCAGAATGAGAAGGCTTCTATGGGACACGAAGATCACGCTATTGAAAGTATAATAAATATACTCACTGTCACTCAGAAAGAGAAGGCTTCTATGGGTCACGAATATCACTCTATTAAAAATATAATAACTATACTCACTGTCACTCAGAAGGAGAAGGCTTCTATGGGACACGAAGATACCGCTATTAAAGTATAATATACTCACTGTCACTTAGAACTAGAAGGCTTCTATTTGACACAAGGATCCCGCTATTAAGGTATAATATACCAACTGTCACTCAGAAGGCTTCTATGGGAGAATCCTGCTATTAAAAGTGTAATATACCCACTGTCCCTCAGAATGAGAAGGCTTCTATGGGACACGAAGATCCCACTATTAAAATTATAATATAGTCGCTGTCACTCAGAAGGCTTCTATGGGACTCGATGATCCCGCTATTAAAAGTATAATATAGTCGCTGTCCCTCAGAAGGCTTCTATGGGACACGAAGATCCCGCTATTAAAAGTATAATATACTCACTGTCACTCAGAAGGCTTCTATGGGACACGAAGATACCGCTGTTAAAGTAATATACACTCACTCTCACTCAGAAGGCCTCTATGGGACACGATGATCCCGCTATTAAACGTTTAAAAAATATACTCACTGTCACTCAAAACGAGAAGGCTTCTATGGGACACGATGATCGCGCTATTAAAAGTATAATAAATATACTCACTGTCACTCAGAACGAGAAGGCTTCTATGGGACACGAAGATTCCGCTATTAAAAGTATAATATACTCGCTGTCACTTAGAAAACTTCTCTGGGACACGAAGATCCCGCTATTAAAATTTTTAAAAAATATACCCACTGTCCCTCAGAATGAAAGGGCTTCTATGGGACACAAAGATCACGCTATTAAAAGTATAATAAATATACTCACTGTCACTCAGAACGAGAAGGCTTCTATGGAACACGAAGATCCCGCGATTAAAAGTATAATATACTCACTGTCACACAGAAGGCTTCTATGAGACACAAAGATCCCACTATTAAATGTATAATATTATCACTGTCACTCAGAAGGCTCCTATGGGACACGAGGATCCCGCTATTAAAAGTATAATATACTCACTGTCACTCTGAACGAGAAGGCTTCTTTGGGACACGAAGATCCCGCTATTAAAAGTATAATAAATATGTACACTGTCACTTAGAAGACTTCTATGGGACACGAAGATCCCGCTTTAAAAGTTTAAAACATATATTCACTGTCCCTCAGAACGAGAAGGCTTCTATGGGACACGAAGGTCACGCTATTAAAAGTATAATAAATATATTCACTGTCACTCAGAACGAGAAGGCTTCTATGGGACACGAAAATCTCGCTATTAAGAGTGTAATATATATACTCACTGTCACTCAGAACGACAAGGCTTCTATGGGACACGTAGTTCCCGCTGTTAAAGTATAATATACTCACTGTCACTCAGAAGGCTTCTATGGGACACGAAGATCCCGCCATTAAACGTTTAAAATATATACTCACTGTCACTCAGAACGAGAAGGCTTCCTTGGGACACGCAGATCCCGCTATTAAAAGTTTAAAAAATATACTCGCTGTCACTCAGAACGAGAAGGCTTCTATTGGACACGAAGATCCCGCCATTAATGTATAATATACTCACCGTCACTCAAAAGGTTTCTATGGGACACGAAGATCCCAGTATTAAAAGTATAATATACACACTGTCACTAAGAAGGCTTCTATGGGACACGAAGATCCCGCTATTAAAGTATAATATACTCACTGTCACTCAGAAGGCTTATATTGTACACGCAGATCCCGCTGTTAAAGTATTATATACTCACTCTCACTCTGAAGGCTTCTATGGGACACGAAGATCCTGCTATTGAAAGTAAAAAATATACTCACTGTCACTCCAAAGGCTTCTATGGGACACGAAGATCCCGCTATTAAAAGTATAATATACTCACTGTCACTCAAAAGGCTTCTATGGGACTTGAAGATCCCGCGATTAAAAGTATAATATACTCACTGTCACTCAGAAGGATTCTATGAGACACAAATATCCCGCTACTAAAAGTATAATATACTCACTGTCACTCAGAAGGCTCCTATGAGACACGAGGATCCCGCTATTAAAACTATAATATACTCACTGTCAGTCAGAAGGCTTATATGGTACACGAAGATCCCGCTGTTAAAGTATTATATACTCACTCTCACTCAGAAGGCTTCTATGAGACACGAAGATCCTGCTATTGAAAGTAAAAAAATATACTCACTGTCACTCAGAAGGCTTCTATGAGAAAGGAGGATCCCGCTATTAAAACTATAATATACTCACTGTCACTCAGAAGGCTCATATGGTACACGAAGATCCCGCTGTTAAAGTATTATATACTCACTCTCACTCAGAAGGCTTCTATGGGACACGATGATCCTGCTATTGAAAGTAAAAAATATATACTCACTGTCGCTCAGAAGGCTTCTATGGGACACGAAGATCCTGCTATTGAAAGTAAAAAATATACTCATTGTCACTCAAAAGGCTTCTATGGGACTCGATGATCCCGCTATTGAAAGTATCATATAATCACTGTCACTCAGAAGGTTTCTATGGGACACGAAGATCCCGCTGTTAAAGTATTATATACTCACTCTTACTCAGAAGGCTTCTATGGGACACGATGATCCTGCTATTGAAAGTAAAAAATATATACTCACTGTCGCTCAGAAGGCTTCTATGGGACACGAAGATCCCACTATTAAAAGTATAATATACACGCTGTCACTCAGTAGGCATTTATGCGACACCAAGATCCCGCTGTTAATGTATAATATACTCACTGTCACTCAGAAGGCTTCTATAGGACACGAAGATTCCGCTATTAAAGTATAATATACTCACTGTCACTCAAAAGGCTTCAATGGGACTCGAAGATCCCGCGATTAAATGTATAATATACTCACTGTCACTCAGAAGGCTTTTTTGAGACACGATGATCCCGCTATTAAAGTATAATATACTCACCGTCACTCAAAAGGTTTCTATGGGACTCGATGATCCCGCTATTGAAAGTATAATATAATCACTGTCACTCAGAAGGCTTCTATGGGACACGAAGATCCCACTATTAAAAGTATAATATAGTCGCTGTCACTCAGAAGGCTTCTATGGGACACGAAGATCCCGCTATTAAAAGTATAATATACTCACTGTCACTCAGAAGGCTTCTATGGGACACGAAGATCCCGCTGTTAAAGTATTATGTACTCACTCTCACTCAGAAGGCCTCTATGGGACACGAAGATCCCGCTATTAAACGTTTAAAAAATATACTCACTGTCACTCAGAACGAGAAGGCTTCTATGGGACACGAAGATCCCGCTATTAAAAGTATAATAAATATACTCACTGTCCCTCAGAACGAGAAGGCTACTATGGGACACGAAGATCCCGCTATTAAAAGTATAATATACTCGCTGTCACTTAGAAGACTTCTATGGGACACGAAGATCCCGCTATTAAAATTTTTAAAAAATATACCCACTGTCACTCAGAACGAGAAGGCTTCTATGGAACACGAAGATCCCGCTGTTAAAGTATAATATACTCGCTGTCACTCAGAAGGCTTCTCTGGGACACGAAGATCCCGCTATTTAACGTTTAAAAAATATACTCACTGTCACTCAGAACGAGAAGACTTCCATGGGAAACGAAGATCCCGCTATTAAAAGTTTAAAAAATATACTCGCTGTCACTCAGAACGAGAAGGCTTCTATGGGACACGAATATCACTCTATTAAAAGTATAATAACTATACTCACTGTCACTCAGAAGGAGAAGGCTTCTATGGGACACGAAGATCCCGCTATTAAAGTATAATATACTCACTGTCACTCAAAAGGCTTCTATGGGACTCGAAGATCCCGCGATTAAAAGTATAATATACTCACTGTCACTCAGAAGGCTTCTATGAGACACAAAGATCCCGCTATTAAATGTATAATATTATCACTGTCACTCAGAAGGCTCCTATGGGACACGAGGATCCCGCTATTAAAAGTATAATATAATCACTGTCACTCTGAACGAGAAGGCTTCTTTGGGACACGAAGATCCCGCTATTAAAAGTATAATAAATATACTCACTGTCACTTAGAAGACTTCTATGGGACACGAAGATCCCGCTATTAAAAGTTTAAAACATATATTCACTGTCCCTCAGAACGAGAAGGCTTCTATGGGACACGAAGATCACGCTATTAAAAGTATAATAAATATATTCACTGTCACTCAGAACGAGAAGGCTTCTATGGGACACGAAAATCCCGCTATTAAGAGTGTAATATATATACTCACTGTCACTCAGAACGAGAAGGCTTCTATGGGACACGTAGATCCCGCTGTTAAAGTATAATATACTCACTGTCACTCAGAAGGATTCTATGGGACACGAAGATCCCGCCATTAATCGTTTAAAATATATACTCCCTGTCACTCAGAACGAGAAGGTTTCCATGGGACACGCAGATCCCGCTATTAAAAGTTTAAAAAATATACTCGCTGTCACGCAGAACGGGAAGGCTACTATGGGACACGAAGATCCCGCTATTAAAAGTGTAATAAATATACTCAGTGTCACTCAGAACGAGAAGGCTTCTATGGGACACGAAGATCCCGCTATTAAAGTATAATATACTCACCGTCACTCAAAAGGTTTCTATGGGACACGAGGATCCCAGTATTAAAAGTATAATATACTCACTGTCACTCAGAAGGCTTCTATGGGACACGAATATCCCGCTATTAAAGTATAATATACTCACTGTCACTCAAAAGGCTTCTATGGGACTCGAAGGTCCCGCGATTAAAAGTATAATATACTCACTGTCACTCAGAAGGCTTCTATGAGACACAAAGATCCCGCTACTAAAAAAATAATATACTCACTCTCACTCAGAAGGCTTCTATGGGACACGAAGATCCTGCTATTGAAAGTAAAAAAATATACTCACTGTCACTCAAAAGGCTTCTATGGGACACGAAGATCCCGCTAATAAAAGTTAAAAAAATATACTCACTGTCACTCAGAACGAGAAGGCTTCTATGGGACACGAGGATCCCGCTATTAAAGTATAATATACTCACCGTCACTCAATAGGTTTCTATGGGACACGAAGATCCCGCAATTTAAGTATAATATACTCACTGTCAATCAGAAGGCTTCTATGGGACACGAAGATCCCACTATTAAAAGTATAATATTGTCGCTGTCAATCAGAAGGCTTCTATGGGAAACGAAGATCCTGCTATTAAAAGTATAATATACTCACTGTCACTCAGAAGGCTTCTATGGGACACGAAGATCCCACTATTAAAAGTATAATATACACGCTGTCACTCAGTAGGCATTTATGGGACACCAAGATCCCGCTGTTAAAGCATAATATACTCACTGTCACTCAGAAGGCTTCTATGGGACACGAAGATCCCGCAATTTAAGTATAATATACTCACTGTCACTCAAAAGGCTTCTATGGGACTCGAAGATCCCGCGATTAAAAGTATAATATACTCACTGTCACTCAGAAGGCTTCTATGAGACACGAGGATCCCGCTATTAAAGTATAATATACTCACCGTCACTCAGAAGGCTTCTATGGGACACGAGGATCCCGCTATTAAAGTATAATATACTCACCGTCACTCAAATGGTTTCTATGGGACTCGAAGATCCCGCGATTAAAAGTATAATATACTCACTGTCACTCAGAAGGCTTCTATGAGACACGAGGATCCCGCTATTGAAAGTATAATATAATCACTGTCACTCAGAAGGCTTCTATGAGACACGAGGATCCCGCTATTAAAGTATAATATACTCACCGTCACTCAAAAGGTTTCTATGGGACTCGAAGATCCCGCGATTAAAAGTATAATATACTCACTGTCACTCAGAAGGCTTCTATGAGACACGAGGATCCCGCTATTGAAAGTATAATATAATCACTGTCACTCAGAAGGCTTCTATGGGACACAAAGATCCCACTATTAAAAGTATAATATTGTCGCTGTCACTCAGAAGGCTTCTATGGGACACGAAGATCCCGCTATTAAAAGTATAATATACTCACTGTCACTCAGAAGGCTTCTACGGGACACGAAGATCCCGCTGTTAAAGTATTATATACTCACTCTCACTCAGAAGGCCTCTATGGGACACGAAGATCCCGCTATTAAACGTTTAAAAAATATACTCACTGTCACTCAGAACGAGAAGGCTTCTATGGGACACGAAGATCCCGCTATTAAAAGTATAATAAATATACTCACTGTCACTCAGAACGAAAAGGCTTCTATGGGACACGAAGATCCCGCTATTAAAAGTATAATATACTCGCTGTCACTTAGAAGACTTCTATGGGACACGAGGATCCCGCTATTAAAAGTATAATATACTCACTGCCACTCTGAACGAGAAGGCTTCTTTGGGACACGAAGATCCCGCTATTAAAAGTATAATAAATATACTCACTGTCACTTAGAAGACTTCTATGGGACACGAAGATCCCGCTATTAAAAGTATAAAACATATATTCACTGTCCCTCAGAACGAGAAGGCTTCTATGGGACACGAAGATCACGCTATTAAAAGTATAATAAATATATTCACTGTCACTCAGAACGAGAAGGCTTCTATGGGACACGAAGATCCCGCTATTAAGAGTGTAATATATACTCACTGTCACTCAGAACGAGAACGCTTCTATGGGACACGTAGATCCCGCTGTTAAAGTATAATATACTCACTGTCACTCAGAAGGCTTCTATGGGACACGAAGATCCCGCCATTAAACGTTTAAAATATATACTCACTGTCACTCAGAACGAGAAGGTTTCCATGGGACACGCAGATCCCGCTATTAAAAGTTTAAAAAATATACTCGCTGTCACGCAGAACGAGAAGGCTTCTATGGGACACGAAGATCCCACTATTAAAAGTGTAATAAATATACTCAGTGTCACTCAGAACGAGAAGGCTTCTATGGGACACGAAGATCCCGCTATTAAAGTATAATATACTCACCGTCACTCAAAAGGTTTCTATGGTACACGAAGATCCCAGTATTAAAATTATAATATTCTCACTGTCACTCAGAAGGCTTCTATGGGACACGAAGATCCGGCTATTAAAGTATAATATACTCACTGTCACTCAAAAGGCTTCTATGGGACTCGAAGATCCCGCGATTAAAAGTATAATATACTCACTGTCACTCAGAAGGCTTCTATGAGACACAAAGATCCCGCTACTAAAAAAATAATATACTCACTCTCACTCAGAAGGCTTCTATGGGACACGAAGGTCCTGCTATTGAAAGTAAAAAAATATACTCACTGTCACTCAAAAGGCTTCTATGGGACACGAAGATCCCGCTAATAAAAGTTAAAAAAATATACTCACTGTCACTCAGAACGAGAAGGCTTCTATGGGACACGAAGATCCCGCTATTAAAGTATAATATACTCACCGTCACTCAAAAGGTTTCTATGGGACTCGATGATCCCGCTATTGAAAGTATAATATAATCACTGTCACTCAGAAGGTTTCTATGGGACACGAAGATCCCACTATTAAAAGTATAATATTGTCGCTGTCACTCAGAAGGCTTCTATGGGACACGAAGATCCTCCTATTAAAAGTATAATATACTCACTGTCACTCAGAAGGCTTCTATGGGACACGAAGATCCCGCTGTTAAAGTATAATATACTCACTGTCACTCAGAAGGCTTCTATGGGACACGAAGATCCCGCAATTTAAGTATAATATACTCACTGTCACTCAAAAGGCTTCTATGGGACTCGAAGATCCCGCGATTAAAAGTATAATATACTCACTGTCACTCAGAAGGCTTCTATGAGACACGAGGATCCCGCTATTAAAGTATAATATACTCACCGTCAATCAAAAGGTTTCTATGGGACTCGATGATCCCGCGATTAAAAGTATAATATACTCAATGTCACTCAGAAGGCTTCTATGGGACACGAAGATCCCGCTATTAAAAGTATAATATACTCGCTGTCACTTAGAAGACTTCTATGGGACAAGAAGATCCCGCTATTAAAATTTTAAAAATATACCCACTGTCCCTCAGAATGAGAAGGCTTCTATGGGACACGAAGATCACGCTATTGAAAGTATAATAAATATACTCACTGTCACTCAGAAAGAGAAGGCTTCTATGGGTCACGAATATCACTCTATTAAAAATATAATAACTATACTCACTGTCACTCAGAAGGAGAAGGCTTCTATGGGACACGAAGATACCGCTATTAAAGTATAATATACTCACTGTCACTTAGAACTAGAAGGCTTCTATTTGACACAAGGATCCCGCTATTAAGGTATAATATACCAACTGTCACTCAGAAGGCTTCTATGGGAGAATCCTGCTATTAAAAGTGTAATATACCCACTGTCCCTCAGAATGAGAAGGCTTCTATGGGACACGAGGATCCCGCTATTAAAGTATAATATACTCACCGTCAATCAAAAGGTTTCTATGGGACTCGATGATCCCGCGATTAAACGTATAATATACTCAATGTCACTCAGAAGGCTTCTATGGGACACGAAGATCCCGCTATTAAAAGTATAATATACTCGCTGTCACTTAGAAGACTTCTATGGGACAAGAAGATCCCGCTATTAAAATTTTAAAAATATACCCACTGTCCCTCAGAATGAGAAGGCTTCTATGGGACACGAAGATCACGCTATTGAAAGTATAATAAATATACTCACTGTCACTCAGAAAGAGAAAGCTTCTATGGGTCACGAATATCACTCTATTAAAAGTATAATAACTATACTCACTGTCACTCAGAAGGAGAAGGCTTCTATGGGACACGAAGATACCGCTATTAAAGTATAATATACTCACTGTCACTTAGAACTAGAAGGCTTCTATTTGACACAAGGATCCCGCTATTAAGGTATAATATACCAACTGTCACTCAGAAGGCTTCTATGGGAGAATCCTGCTATTAAAAGTGTAATATACCCACTGTCCCTCAGAATGAGAAGGCTTCTATGGGACACGAAGATCCCGCTATTAAACGTTTAAAAAATATACTCACTGTCACTCAGAACGAGAAGACTTCCATGGGAAACGAAGATCCCGCTATTAAAAGTATAAAAATTATACTCGCTGTCACTCAGAACGAGAAGGCTTCTATGGGACACGAATATCACTCTATTAAAAGTATAATAACTATACTCACTGTCACTCAGAAGGAGAAGGCTTCTATGGGACACGAAGATACCGCTATTAAAGTATAATATACTCACCGTCACTCAAAAGGTTTCTATGGGACACGAAGATCCCAGTATTAAAGTATAATATACTCGATGTCACTCAGAAAGCTTCTATGGGACACGAAGATCCCGCTATTAAGATTTTTAAAAATATACCCACCGTCACTCAGAACTAGAAGGCTTCTATTTGACACAAGGATCCCGCTATTAAGGTACAATATACCAACTGTCACTCAGAAGGCTTCTATGGGAGAATCCTGCTATTAAAAGTGTAATATACTCACTGTCACTCAGAAGGCTTCTATGGGACACGAAGATCCCGCTCTTAAAGTATTATATACTCACTCTCACTCAGAAGGCCTCTATGGGACACGAAGATCCCGCTATTAAACGTTTAAAAAATATACTCACTGTCACTCAGAACGAGAAGGCTTCTATGGGACACGAAGATCCCGCTATTAAAAGTATAATAAATATACTCACTGTCCCTCAGAACGAGAAGGCTACTATGGGACACGAAGATCCCGCTATTAAAAGTATAATATACTCGCTGTCACTTAGAAGACTTCTATGGGACACGAAGATCCCGCTATTAAAATTTTAAAAAAATATACCCACTGTCACTCAGAACGAGAAGGCTTCTATGGAACACGAAGATCCCGCTGTTAAAGTATAATATACTCGCTGTCACTCAGAAGGCTTCTCTGGGACACGAAGATCCCGCTATTTAACGTTTAAAAAATATACTCACTGTCACTCAGAACGAGAAGACTTCCATGGGAAACGAAGATCCCTCTATTAAAAGTTTAAAAAATATACTCGCTGTCACTCAGAACGAGAAGGCTTCTATGGGACACGAATATCACTCTATTAAAAGTATAATAACTATACTCACTGTCACTCAGAAGGAGAAGGCTTCTATGGGACACGAAGATCCCGCTATTAAAGTATAATATACTCACTGTCACTCAAAAGGCTTCTATGGGACTCGAAGATCCCGCGATTAAAAGTATAATATACTCACTGTCACTCAGAAGGCTTCTATGAGACACAAAGATCCCGCTATTAAATGTATAATATTATCACTGTCACTCAGAAGGCTCCTATGGGACACGAGGATCCCGCTATTAAAAGGATAATATAATCACTGTCACTCTGAACGAGAAGGCTTCTTTGGGACACGAAGATCCCGCTATTAAAAGTATAATAAATATACTCACTGTCACTTAGAAGACTTCTATGGGACACGAAGATCCCGCTATTAAAAGTTTAAAACATATATTCACTGTCCCTCAGAACGAGAAGGCTTCTATGGGACACGAAGATCACGCTATTAAAAGTATAATAAATATATTCACTGTCAGTCAGAACGAGAAGGCTTCTATGGGACACGAAAATCCCGCTATTAAGAGTGTAATATATATACTCACTGTCACTCAGAACGAGAAGGCTTCTATGGGACACGTAGATCCCGCTGTTAAAGTATAATATACTCACTGTCACTCAGAAGGATTCTATGGGACACGAAGATCCCGCCATTAATCGTTTAAAATATATACTCCCTGTCACTCAGAACGAGAAGGTTTCCATGGGACACGCAGATCCCGCTATTAAAAGTTTAAAAAATATACTCGCTGTCACGCAGAACGAGAAGGCTTCTATGGGACACGAAGATCCCGCTATTAAAAGTGTAATAAATATACTCAGTGTCACTCAGAACGAGAAGGCTTCTATGGGACACGAAGATCCCGCTATTAAAGTATAATATACTCACCGTCACTCAAAAGGTTTCTATGGGACACGAGGATCCCAGTATTAAAAGTATAATATACTCACTGTCACTCAGAAGGCTTCTATGGGACACGAATATCCCGCTATTAAAGTATAATATACTCACTGTCACTCAAAAGGCTTCTATGGGACTCGAAGGTCCCGCGATTAAAAGTATAATATACTCACTGTCACTCAGAAGGCTTCTATGAGACACAAAGATCCCGCTACTAAAAAAATAATATACTCACTCTCACTCAGAAGGCTTCTATGGGACACGAAGATCCTGCTATTGAAAGTAAAAAAATATACTCACTGTCACTCAAAAGGCTTCTATGGGACACGAAGATCCCGCTAATAAAAGTTAAAAAAATATACTCACTGTCACTCAGAACGAGAAGGCTTCTATGGGACACGAAGATCCCGCTATTAAAGTATAATATACTCACCGTCACTCAAAAGGTTTCTATGGGACACGAAGATCCCGCAATTTAAGTATAATATACTCACTGTCAATCAGAAGGCTTCTATGGGACACGAAGATCCCACTATTAAAAGTATAATATTGTCGCTGTCAATCAGAAGGCTTCTATGGGAAACGAAGATCCTGCTATTAAAAGTATAATATACTCACTGTCACTCAGAAGGCTTCTATGGGACACGAAGATCCCACTATTAAAATTATAATATACACGCTGTCACTCAGTAGGCATTTATGGGACACCAAGATCCCGCTGTTAAAGCATAATATACTCACTGTCACTCAGAAGGCTTCTATGGGACACGAAGATCCCGCAATTTAAGTATAATATACTCACTGTCACTCAAAAGGCTTCTATGGGACTCGAAGATCCCGCGATTAAAAGTATAATATACTCACTGTCACTCAGAAGGCTTCTATGAGACACGAGGATCCCGCTATTAAAGTATAATATACTCACCGTCACTCAGAAGGCTTCTATGGGACACGAGGATCCCGCTATTAAAGTATAATATACTCACCGTCACTCAAATGGTTTCTATGGGACTCGAAGATCCCGCGATTAAAAGTATAATATACTCACTGTCACTCAGAAGGCTTCTATGAGACACGAGGATCCCGCTATTGAAAGTATAATATAATCACTGTCACTCAGAAGGCTTCTATGAGACACGAGGATCCCGCTATTAAAGTATAATATACTCACCGTCACTCAAAAGGTTTCTTTGGGACTCGAAGATCCCGCGATTAAAAGTATAATATACTCACTGTCACTCAGAAGGCTTCTATGACACACGAGGATCCCGCTATTGAAAGTATAATATAATCACTGTCACTCAGAAGGCTTCTATGGGACACGAAGATCCCACTATTAAAAGTATAATATTGTCGCTGTCACTCAGAAGGCTTCTATGGGACACGAAGATCCCGCTATTAAAAGTATAATATACTCACTGTCACTCAGAAGGCTTCTACGGGACACGAAGATCCCGCTGTTAAAGTATTATATACTCACTCTCACTCAGAAGGCCTCTATGGGACACGAAGATCCCGCTATTAAACGTTTAAAAAATATACTCACTGTCACTCAGAACGAGAAGGCTTCTATGGGACACGAAGATCCCGCTATTAAAAGTATAATAAATATACTCACTGTCACTCAGAACGAGAAGGCTTCTATGGGACACGAAGATCCCGCTATTAAAAGTATAATATACTCGCTGTCACTTAGAAGACTTCTATGGGACACGAGGATCCCGCTATTAAAAGTATAATATACTCACTGCCACTCTGAACGAGAAGGCTTCTTTGGGACACGAAGATCCCGCTATTAAAAGTATAATAAATATACTCACTGTCACATAGAAGACTTCTATGGGACACGAAGATCCCGCTATTAAAAGTATAAAACATATATTCACTGTCCCTCAGAACGAGAAGGCTTCTATGGGACACGAAGATCACGCTATTAAAAGTATAATAAATATATTCACTGTCACTCAGAACGAGTAGGCTTCTATGGGACACGAAGATCCCGCTATTAAGAGTGTAATATATATACTCACTGTCACTCAGAACGAGAACGCTTCTATGGGACACGTAGATCCCGCTGTTAAAGTATAATATACTCGCTGTCACTCAGAAGGCTTCTATGGGACACGAAGATCCCGCCATTAAACGTTTAAAATATATACTCACTGTCACTCAGAACGAGAAGGTTTCCATGGGACACGCAGATCCCGCTATTAGAAGTTTAAAAAATATACTCGCTGTCACGCAGAACGAGAAGGCTTCTATGGGACACGAAGATCCCACTATTAAAAGTGTAATAAATATACTCAGTGTCACTCAGAACGAGAAGGCTTCTATGGGACACGAAGATCCCGCTATTAAAGTATAATATACTCACCGTCACTCAAAAGGTTTCTATGGTACACGAAGATCCCAGTATTAAAATTATAATATTCTCACTGTCACTCAGAAGGCTTCTATGGGACACGAAGATCCGGCTATTAAAGTATAATATACTCACTGTCACTCAAAAGGCTTCTATGGGACTCGAAGATCCCGCGATTAAAAGTATAATATACTCACTGTCACTCAGAAGGCTTCTATGAGACACAAAGATCCCGCTACTAAAAATATAATATACTCACTCTCACTCAGAAGGCTTCTATGGGACACGAAGTTCCTGCTATTGAAAGTAAAAAAATATACTCACTGTCACTCAAAAGGCTTCTATGGGACACGAAGATCCCGCTAATAAAAACTAATAAAATATACTCACTGTCACTCAGAACGAGAAGGCTTCTATGGGACACGAAGATCCCGCTATTAAAGTATAATATACTCACCGTCACTCAAAAGGTTTCTATGGGACTCGATGATCCCGCTATTGAAAGTATAATATAATCACTGTCACTCAGAAGGCTTCTATGGGACACGAAGATCCCACTATTAAAAGTATAATATTGTCGCTGTCACTCAGAAGGCTTCTATGGGACACGAAGATCCTCCTATTAAAAGTATAATATACTCACTGTCACTCAGAAGGCTTCTATGGGACACGAAGATCCCGCTGTTAAAGTATAATATACTCACTGTCACTCAGAAGGCTTCTATGGGACACGAAGATCCCGCAATTTAAGTATAATATACTCACTGTCACTCAAAAGGCTTCTATGGGACTCGAAGATCCCGCGATTAAAAGTATAATATACTCACTGTCACTCAGAAGGCTTCTATGAGACACGAGGATCCCGCTATTAAAGTATAATATACTCACCGTCAATCAAAAGGTTTCTATGGGACTCGATGATCCCGCGATTAAAAGTATAATATACTCAATGTCACTCAGAAGGCTTCTATGGGACACGAAGATCCCGCTATTAAAAGTATAATATACTCGCTGTCACTTAGAAGACTTCTATGGGACAAGAAGATCCCGCTATTAAAATTTTAAAAATATACCCACTGTCCCTCAGAATGAGAAGGCTTCTATGGGACACGAAGATCACGCTATTGATAGTATAATAAATATACTCACTGTCACTCAGAAAGAGAAGGCTTCTATGGGTCACGAATATCACTCTATTAAAAGTATAATAACTATACTCACTGTCACTCAGAAGGAGAAGGCTTCTATGGGACACGAAGATACCGCTATTAAAGTATAATATACTCACTGTCACTTAGAACTAGAAGGCTTCTATTTGACACAAGGATCCCGCTATTAAGGTATAATATACCAACTGTCACTCAGAAGGCTTCTATGGGAGAATCCTGCTATTAAAAGTGTAATATACCCACTGTCCCTCAGAATGAGAAGGCTTCTATGGGACACGAGGATCCCGCTATTAAAGTATAATATACTCACCGTCACTCAAAAGGTTTCTATGGGACTCGATGATCCCGCTATTGAAAGTATAATATAATCACTGTCACTCAGAAGGCTTCTATGGGACACGAAGATCCCACTATTAAAAGTATAATATTGTCGCTGTCACTCAGAAGGCTTCTATGGGACACGAAGATCCTCCTATTAAAAGTATAATATACTCACTGTCACTCAGAAGGCTTCTATGGGACACGAAGATCCCGCTGTTAAAGTATAATATACTCACTGTCACTCAGAAGGCTTCTATGGGACACGAAGATCCCGCAATTTAAGTATAATATACTCACTGTCACTCAAAAGGCTTCTATGGGACTCGAAGATCCCGCGATTAAAAGTATAATATACTCACTGTCACTCAGAAGGCTTCTATGAGACACGAGGATCCCGCTATTAAAGTATAATATACTCACCGTCAATCAAAAGGTTTCTATGGGACTCGATGATCCCGCGATTAAAAGTATAATATACTCAATGTCACTCAGAAGGCTTCTATGGGACACGATGATCCCGCTATTAAAAGTATAATATACTCGCTGTCACTTAGAAGACTTCTATGGGACAAGAAGATCCCGCTATTAAAATTTTAAAAATATACCCACTGTCCCTCAGAATGAGAAGGCTTCTATGGGACACGAAGATCACGCTATTGAAAGTATAATAAATATACTCACTGTCACTCAGAAAGAGAAGGCTTCTATGGGTCACGAATATCACTCTATTAAAAATATAATAACTATACTCACTGTCACTCAGAAGGAGAAGGCTTCTATGGGACACGAAGATACCGCTATTAAAGTATAATATACTCACTGTCACTTAGAACTAGAAGGCTTCTATTTGACACAAGGATCCCGCTATTAAGGTATAATATACCAACTGTCACTCAGAAGGCTTCTATGGGAGAATCCTGCTATTAAAAGTGTAATATACCCACTGTCCCTCAGAATGAGAAGGCTTCTATGGGACACGAAGATCCCACTATTAAAATTATAATATAGTCGCTGTCACTCAGAAGGCTTCTATGGGACTCGATGATCCCGCTATTAAAAGTATAATATAGTCGCTGTCCCTCAGAAGGCTTCTATGGGACACGAAGATCCCGCTATTAAAAGTATAATATACTCACTGTCACTCAGAAGGCTTCTATGGGACACGAAGATACCGCTGTTAAAGTAATATACACTCACTCTCACTCAGAAGGCCTCTATGGGACACGATGATCCCGCTATTAAACGTTTAAAAAATATACTCACTGTCACTCAAAACGAGAAGGCTTCTATGGGACACGATGATCGCGCTATTAAAAGTATAATAAATATACTCACTGTCACTCAGAACGAGAAGGCTTCTATGGGACACGAAGATTCCGCTATTAAAAGTATAATATACTCGCTGTCACTTAGAAAACTTCTCTGGGACACGAAGATCCCGCTATTAAAATTTTTAAAAAATATACCCACTGTCCCTCAGAATGAAAGGGCTTCTATGGGACACAAAGATCACGCTATTAAAAGTATAATAAATATACTCACTGTCACTCAGAACGAGAAGGCTTCTATGGAACACGAAGATCCCGCGATTAAAAGTATAATATACTCACTGTCACACAGAAGGCTTCTATGAGACACAAAGATCCCACTATTAAATGTATAATATTATCACTGTCACTCAGAAGGCTCCTATGGGACACGAGGATCCCGCTATTAAAAGTATAATATACTCACTGTCACTCTGAACGAGAAGGCTTCTTTGGGACACGAAGATCCCGCTATTAAAAGTATAATAAATATGTACACTGTCACTTAGAAGACTTCTATGGGACACGAAGATCCCGCTTTAAAAGTTTAAAACATATATTCACTGTCCCTCAGAACGAGAAGGCTTCTATGGGACACGAAGGTCACGCTATTAAAAGTATAATAAATATATTCACTGTCACTCAGAACGAGAAGGCTTCTATGGGACACGAAAATCTCGCTATTAAGAGTGTAATATATATACTCACTGTCACTCAGAACGACAAGGCTTCTATGGGACACGTAGTTCCCGCTGTTAAAGTATAATATACTCACTGTCACTCAGAAGGCTTCTATGGGACACGAAGATCCCGCCATTAAACGTTTAAAATATATACTCACTGTCACTCAGAACGAGAAGGCTTCCTTGGGACACGCAGATCCCGCTATTAAAAGTTTAAAAAATATACTCGCTGTCACTCAGAACGAGAAGGCTTCTATTGGACACGAAGATCCCGCCATTAATGTATAATATACTCACCGTCACTCAAAAGGTTTCTATGGGACACGAAGATCCCAGTATTAAAAGTATAATATACACACTGTCACTAAGAAGGCTTCTATGGGACACGAAGATCCCGCTATTAAAGTATAATATACTCACTGTCACTCAGAAGGCTTATATTGTACACGCAGATCCCGCTGTTAAAGTATTATATACTCACTCTCACTCTGAAGGCTTCTATGGGACACGAAGATCCTGCTATTGAAAGTAAAAAATATACTCACTGTCACTCCAAAGGCTTCTATGGGACACGAAGATCCCGCTATTAAAAGTATAATATACTCACTGTCACTCAAAAGGCTTCTATGGGACTTGAAGATCCCGCGATTAAAAGTATAATATACTCACTGTCACTCAGAAGGATTCTATGAGACACAAATATCCCGCTACTAAAAGTATAATATACTCACTGTCACTCAGAAGGCTCCTATGAGACACGAGGATCCCGCTATTAAAACTATAATATACTCACTGTCAGTCAGAAGGCTTATATGGTACACGAAGATCCCGCTGTTAAAGTATTATATACTCACTCTCACTCAGAAGGCTTCTATGAGACACGAAGATCCTGCTATTGAAAGTAAAAAAATATACTCACTGTCACTCAGAAGGCTTCTATGAGAAAGGAGGATCCCGCTATTAAAACTATAATATACTCACTGTCACTCAGAAGGCTCATATGGTACACGAAGATCCCGCTGTTAAAGTATTATATACTCACTCTCACTCAGAAGGCTTCTATGGGACACGATGATCCTGCTATTGAAAGTAAAAAATATATACTCACTGTCGCTCAGAAGGCTTCTATGGGACACGAAGATCCTGCTATTGAAAGTAAAAAATATACTCATTGTCACTCAAAAGGCTTCTATGGGACTCGATGATCCCGCTATTGAAAGTATCATATAATCACTGTCACTCAGAAGGTTTCTATGGGACACGAAGATCCCGCTGTTAAAGTATTATATACTCACTCTTACTCAGAAGGCTTCTATGGGACACGATGATCCTGCTATTGAAAGTAAAAAATATATACTCACTGTCGCTCTGAAGGCTTCTATGGGACACGAAGATCCCACTATTAAAAGTATAATATACACGCTGTCACTCAGTAGGCATTTATGCGACACCAAGATCCCGCTGTTAATGTATAATATACTCACTGTCACTCAGAAGGCTTCTATAGGACACGAAGATTCCGCTATTAAAGTATAATATACTCACTGTCACTCAAAAGGCTTCAATGGGACTCGAAGATCCCGCGATTAAATGTATAATATACTCACTGTCACTCAGAAGGCTTTTTTGAGACACGATGATCCCGCTATTAAAGTATAATATACTCACCGTCACTCAAAAGGTTTCTATGGGACTCGATGATCCCGCTATTGAAAGTATAATATAATCACTGTCACTCAGAAGGCTTCTATGGGACACGAAGATCCCACTATTAAAAGTATAATATAGTCGCTGTCACTCAGAAGGCTTCTATGGGACACGAAGATCCCGCTATTAAAAGTATAATATACTCACTGTCACTCAGAAGGCTTCTATGGGACACGAAGATCCCGCTGTTAAAGTATTATGTACTCACTCTCACTCAGAAGGCCTCTATGGGACACGAAGATCCCGCTATTAAACGTTTAAAAAATATACTCACTGTCACTCAGAACGAGAAGGCTTCTATGGGACACGAAGATCCCGCTATTAAAAGTATAATAAATATACTCACTGTCCCTCAGAACGAGAAGGCTACTATGGGACACGAAGATCCCGCTATTAAAAGTATAATATACTCGCTGTCACTTAGAAGACTTCTATGGGACACGAAGATCCCGCTATTAAAATTTTTAAAAAATATACCCACTGTCACTCAGAACGAGAAGGCTTCTATGGAACACGAAGATCCCGCTGTTAAAGTATAATATACTCGCTGTCACTCAGAAGGCTTCTCTGGGACACGAAGATCCCGCTATTTAACGTTTAAAAAATATACTCACTGTCACTCAGAACGAGAAGACTTCCATGGGAAACGAAGATCCCGCTATTAAAAGTTTAAAAAATATACTCGCTGTCACTCAGAACGAGAAGGCTTCTATGGGACACGAATATCACTCTATTAAAAGTATAATAACTATACTCACTGTCACTCAGAAGGAGAAGGCTTCTATGGGACACGAAGATCCCGCTATTAAAGTATAATATACTCACTGTCACTCAAAAGGCTTCTATGGGACTCGAAGATCCCGCGATTAAAAGTATAATATACTCACTGTCACTCAGAAGGCTTCTATGAGACACAAAGATCCCGCTATTAAATGTATAATATTATCACTGTCACTCAGAAGGCTCCTATGGGACACGAGGATCCCGCTATTAAAAGTATAATATAATCACTGTCACTCTGAACGAGAAGGCTTCTTTGGGACACGAAGATCCCGCTATTAAAAGTATAATAAATATACTCACTGTCACTTAGAAGACTTCTATGGGACACGAAGATCCCGCTATTAAAAGTTTAAAACATATATTCACTGTCCCTCAGAACGAGAAGGCTTCTATGGGACACGAAGATCACGCTATTAAAAGTATAATAAATATATTCACTGTCACTCAGAACGAGAAGGCTTCTATGGGACACGAAAATCCCGCTATTAAGAGTGTAATATATATACTCACTGTCACTCAGAACGAGAAGGCTTCTATGGGACACGTAGATCCCGCTGTTAAAGTATAATATACTCACTGTCACTCAGAAGGATTCTATGGGACACGAAGATCCCGCCATTAATCGTTTAAAATATATACTCCCTGTCACTCAGAACGAGAAGGTTTCCATGGGACACGCAGATCCCGCTATTAAAAGTTTAAAAAATATACTCGCTGTCACGCAGAACGGGAAGGCTTCTATGGGACACGAAGATCCCGCTATTAAAAGTGTAATAAATATACTCAGTGTCACTCAGAACGAGAAGGCTTCTATGGGACACGAAGATCCCGCTATTAAAGTATAATATACTCACCGTCACTCAAAAGGTTTCTATGGGACACGAGGATCCCAGTATTAAAAGTATAATATACTCACTGTCACTCAGAAGGCTTCTATGGGACACGAATATCCCGCTATTAAAGTATAATATACTCACTGTCACTCAAAAGGCTTCTATGGGACTCGAAGGTCCCGCGATTAAAAGTATAATATACTCACTGTCACTCAGAAGGCTTCTATGAGACACAAAGATCCCGCTACTAAAAAAATAATATACTCACTCTCACTCAGAAGGCTTCTATGGGACACGAAGATCCTGCTATTGAAAGTAAAAAAATATACTCACTGTCACTCAAAAGGCTTCTATGGGACACGAAGATCCCGCTAATAAAAGTTAAAAAAATATACTCACTGTCACTCAGAACGAGAAGGCTTCTATGGGACACGAGGATCCCGCTATTAAAGTATAATATACTCACCGTCACTCAATAGGTTTCTATGGGACTCGAAGATCCCGCGATTAAAAGTATAATATACTCACTGTCACTCAGAAGGCTTCTATGAGACACGAGGATCCCGCTATTGAAAGTATAATATAATCACTGTCACTCAGAAGGCTTCTATGAGACACGAGGATCCCGCTATTAAAGTATAATATACTCACCGTCACTCAAAAGGTTTCTATGGGACTCGAAGATCCCGCGATTAAAAGTATAATATACTCACTGTCACTCAGAAGGCTTCTATGAGACACGAGGATCCCGCTATTGAAAGTATAATATAATCACTGTCACTCAGAAGGCTTCTATGGGACACAAAGATCCCACTATTAAAAGTATAATATTGTCGCTGTCACTCAGAAGGCTTCTATGGGACACGAAGATCCCGCTATTAAAAGTATAATATACTCACTGTCACTCAGAAGGCTTCTACGGGACACGAAGATCCCGCTGTTAAAGTATTATATACTCACTCTCACTCAGAAGGCCTCTATGGGACACGAAGATCCCGCTATTAAACGTTTAAAAAATATACTCACTGTCACTCAGAACGAGAAGGCTTCTATGGGACACGAAGATCCCGCTATTAAAAGTATAATAAATATACTCACTGTCACTCAGAACGAAAAGGCTTCTATGGGACACGAAGATCCCGCTATTAAAAGTATAATATACTCGCTGTCACTTAGAAGACTTCTATGGGACACGAGGATCCCGCTATTAAAAGTATAATATACTCACTGCCACTCTGAACGAGAAGGCTTCTTTGGGACACGAAGATCCCGCTATTAAAAGTATAATAAATATACTCACTGTCACTTAGAAGACTTCTATGGGACACGAAGATCCCGCTATTAAAAGTATAAAACATATATTCACTGTCCCTCAGAACGAGAAGGCTTCTATGGGACACGAAGATCACGCTATTAAAAGTATAATAAATATATTCACTGTCACTCAGAACGAGAAGGCTTCTATGGGACACGAAGATCCCGCTATTAAGAGTGTAATATATATACTCACTGTCACTCAGAACGAGAACGCTTCTATGGGACACGTAGATCCCGCTGTTAAAGTATAATATACTCACTGTCACTCAGAAGGCTTCTATGGGACACGAAGATCCCGCCATTAAACGTTTAAAATATATACTCACTGTCACTCAGAACGAGAAGGTTTCCATGGGACACGCAGATCCCGCTATTAAAAGTTTAAAAAATATACTCGCTGTCACGCAGAACGAGAAGGCTTCTATGGGACACGAAGATCCCACTATTAAAAGTGTAATAAATATACTCAGTGTCACTCAGAACGAGAAGGCTTCTATGGGACACGAAGATCCCGCTATTAAAGTATAATATACTCACCGTCACTCAAAAGGTTTCTATGGTACACGAAGATCCCAGTATTAAAATTATAATATTCTCACTGTCACTCAGAAGGCTTCTATGGGACACGAAGATCCGGCTATTAAAGTATAATATACTCACTGTCACTCAAAAGGCTTCTATGGGACTCGAAGATCCCGCGATTAAAAGTATAATATACTCACTGTCACTCAGAAGGCTTCTATGAGACACAAAGATCCCGCTACTAAAAAAATAATATACTCACTCTCACTCAGAAGGCTTCTATGGGACACGAAGGTCCTGCTATTGAAAGTAAAAAAATATACTCACTGTCACTCAAAAGGCTTCTATGGGACACGAAGATCCCGCTAATAAAAGTTAAAAAAATATACTCACTGTCACTCAGAACGAGAAGGCTTCTATGGGACACGAAGATCCCGCTATTAAAGTATAATATACTCACCGTCACTCAAAAGGTTTCTATGGGACTCGATGATCCCGCTATTGAAAGTATAATATAATCACTGTCACTCAGAAGGCTTCTATGGGACACGAAGATCCCACTATTAAAAGTATAATATTGTCGCTGTCACTCAGAAGGCTTCTATGGGACACGAAGATCCTCCTATTAAAAGTATAATATACTCACTGTCACTCAGAAGGCTTCTATGGGACACGAAGATCCCGCTGTTAAAGTATAATATACTCACTGTCACTCAGAAGGCTTCTATGGGACACGAAGATCCCGCAATTTAAGTATAATATACTCACTGTCACTCAAAAGGCTTCTATGGGACTCGAAGATCCCGCGATTAAAAGTATAATATACTCACTGTCACTCAGAAGGCTTCTATGAGACACGAGGATCCCGCTATTAAAGTATAATATACTCACCGTCAATCAAAAGGTTTCTATGGGACTCGATGATCCCGCGATTAAAAGTATAATATACTCAATGTCACTCAGAAGGCTTCTATGGGACACGAAGATCCCGCTATTAAAAGTATAATATACTCGCTGTCACTTAGAAGACTTCTATGGGACAAGAAGATCCCGCTATTAAAATTTTAAAAATATACCCACTGTCCCTCAGAATGAGAAGGCTTCTATGGGACACGAAGATCACGCTATTGAAAGTATAATAAATATACTCACTGTCACTCAGAAAGAGAAGGCTTCTATGGGTCACGAATATCACTCTATTAAAAATATAATAACTATACTCACTGTCACTCAGAAGGAGAAGGCTTCTATGGGACACGAAGATACCGCTATTAAAGTATAATATACTCACTGTCACTTAGAACTAGAAGGCTTCTATTTGACACAAGGATCCCGCTATTAAGGTATAATATACCAACTGTCACTCAGAAGGCTTCTATGGGAGAATCCTGCTATTAAAAGTGTAATATACCCACTGTCCCTCAGAATGAGAAGGCTTCTATGGGACACGAGGATCCCGCTATTAAAGTATAATATACTCACCGTCAATCAAAAGGTTTCTATGGGACTCGATGATCCCGCGATTAAACGTATAATATACTCAATGTCACTCAGAAGGCTTCTATGGGACACGAAGATCCCGCTATTAAAAGTATAATATACTCGCTGTCACTTAGAAGACTTCTATGGGACAAGAAGATCCCGCTATTAAAATTTTAAAAATATACCCACTGTCCCTCAGAATGAGAAGGCTTCTATGGGACACGAAGATCACGCTATTGAAAGTATAATAAATATACTCACTGTCACTCAGAAAGAGAAAGCTTCTATGGGTCACGAATATCACTCTATTAAAAGTATAATAACTATACTCACTGTCACTCAGAAGGAGAAGGCTTCTATGGGACACGAAGATACCGCTATTAAAGTATAATATACTCACTGTCACTTAGAACTAGAAGGCTTCTATTTGACACAAGGATCCCGCTATTAAGGTATAATATACCAACTGTCACTCAGAAGGCTTCTATGGGAGAATCCTGCTATTAAAAGTGTAATATACCCACTGTCCCTCAGAATGAGAAGGCTTCTATGGGACACGAAGATCCCGCTATTAAACGTTTAAAAAATATACTCACTGTCACTCAGAACGAGAAGACTTCCATGGGAAACGAAGATCCCGCTATTAAAAGTATAAAAATTATACTCGCTGTCACTCAGAACGAGAAGGCTTCTATGGGACACGAATATCACTCTATTAAAAGTATAATAACTATACTCACTGTCACTCAGAAGGAGAAGGCTTCTATGGGACACGAAGATACCGCTATTAAAGTATAATATACTCACCGTCACTCAAAAGGTTTCTATGGGACACGAAGATCCCAGTATTAAAGTATAATATACTCGATGTCACTCAGAAAGCTTCTATGGGACACGAAGATCCCGCTATTAAGATTTTTAAAAATATACCCACCGTCACTCAGAACTAGAAGGCTTCTATTTGACACAAGGATCCCGCTATTAAGGTACAATATACCAACTGTCACTCAGAAGGCTTCTATGGGAGAATCCTGCTATTAAAAGTGTAATATACTCACTGTCACTCAGAAGGCTTCTATGGGACACGAAGATCCCGCTCTTAAAGTATTATATACTCACTCTCACTCAGAAGGCCTCTATGGGACACGAAGATCCCGCTATTAAACGTTTAAAAAATATACTCACTGTCACTCAGAACGAGAAGGCTTCTATGGGACACGAAGATCCCGCTATTAAAAGTATAATAAATATACTCACTGTCCCTCAGAACGAGAAGGCTACTATGGGACACGAAGATCCCGCTATTAAAAGTATAATATACTCGCTGTCACTTAGAAGACTTCTATGGGACACGAAGATCCCGCTATTAAAATTTTAAAAAAATATACCCACTGTCACTCAGAACGAGAAGGCTTCTATGGAACACGAAGATCCCGCTGTTAAAGTATAATATACTCGCTGTCACTCAGAAGGCTTCTCTGGGACACGAAGATCCCGCTATTTAACGTTTAAAAAATATACTCACTGTCACTCAGAACGAGAAGACTTCCATGGGAAACGAAGATCCCTCTATTAAAAGTTTAAAAAATATACTCGCTGTCACTCAGAACGAGAAGGCTTCTATGGGACACGAATATCACTCTATTAAAAGTATAATAACTATACTCACTGTCACTCAGAAGGAGAAGGCTTCTATGGGACACGAAGATCCCGCTATTAAAGTATAATATACTCACTGTCACTCAAAAGGCTTCTATGGGACTCGAAGATCCCGCGATTAAAAGTATAATATACTCACTGTCACTCAGAAGGCTTCTATGAGACACAAAGATCCCGCTATTAAATGTATAATATTATCACTGTCACTCAGAAGGCTCCTATGGGACACGAGGATCCCGCTATTAAAAGGATAATATAATCACTGTCACTCTGAACGAGAAGGCTTCTTTGGGACACGAAGATCCCGCTATTAAAAGTATAATAAATATACTCACTGTCACTTAGAAGACTTCTATGGGACACGAAGATCCCGCTATTAAAAGTTTAAAACATATATTCACTGTCCCTCAGAACGAGAAGGCTTCTATGGGACACGAAGATCACGCTATTAAAAGTATAATAAATATATTCACTGTCAGTCAGAACGAGAAGGCTTCTATGGGACACGAAAATCCCGCTATTAAGAGTGTAATATATATACTCACTGTCACTCAGAACGAGAAGGCTTCTATGGGACACGTAGATCCCGCTGTTAAAGTATAATATACTCACTGTCACTCAGAAGGATTCTATGGGACACGAAGATCCCGCCATTAATCGTTTAAAATATATACTCCCTGTCACTCAGAACGAGAAGGTTTCCATGGGACACGCAGATCCCGCTATTAAAAGTTTAAAAAATATACTCGCTGTCACGCAGAACGAGAAGGCTTCTATGGGACACGAAGATCCCGCTATTAAAAGTGTAATAAATATACTCAGTGTCACTCAGAACGAGAAGGCTTCTATGGGACACGAAGATCCCGCTATTAAAGTATAATATACTCACCGTCACTCAAAAGGTTTCTATGGGACACGAGGATCCCAGTATTAAAAGTATAATATACTCACTGTCACTCAGAAGGCTTCTATGGGACACGAATATCCCGCTATTAAAGTATAATATACTCACTGTCACTCAAAAGGCTTCTATGGGACTCGAAGGTCCCGCGATTAAAAGTATAATATACTCACTGTCACTCAGAAGGCTTCTATGAGACACAAAGATCCCGCTACTAAAAAAATAATATACTCACTCTCACTCAGAAGGCTTCTATGGGACACGAAGATCCTGCTATTGAAAGTAAAAAAATATACTCACTGTCACTCAAAAGGCTTCTATGGGACACGAAGATCCCGCTAATAAAAGTTAAAAAAATATACTCACTGTCACTCAGAACGAGAAGGCTTCTATGGGACACGAAGATCCCGCTATTAAAGTATAATATACTCACCGTCACTCAAAAGGTTTCTATGGGACACGAAGA
Organism: Meconema thalassinum; assembly: GCA_946902985.2. NCBI lineage: Eukaryota > Metazoa > Arthropoda > Insecta > Orthoptera > Tettigoniidae > Meconema > Meconema thalassinum. Next base: position 49,609,871 of record OX336388.2, on the reverse strand, counting down.
TCCCGCAATTTAAGTATAATATACTCACTGTCAATCAGAAGGCTTCTATGGGACACGAAGATCCCACTATTAAAAGTATAATATTGTCGCTGTCAATCAGAAGGCTTCTATGGGAAACGAAGATCCTGCTATTAAAAGTATAATATACTCACTGTCACTCAGAAGGCTTCTATGGGACACGAAGATCCCACTATTAAAATTATAATATACACGCTGTCACTCAGTAGGCATTTATGGGACACCAAGATCCCGCTGTTAAAGCATAATATACTCACTGTCACTCAGAAGGCTTCTATGGGACACGAAGATCCCGCAATTTAAGTATAATATACTCACTGTCACTCAAAAGGCTTCTATGGGACTCGAAGATCCCGCGATTAAAAGTATAATATACTCACTGTCACTCAGAAGGCTTCTATGAGACACGAGGATCCCGCTATTAAAGTATAATATACTCACCGTCACTCAGAAGGCTTCTATGGGACACGAGGATCCCGCTATTAAAGTATAATATACTCACCGTCACTCAAATGGTTTCTATGGGACTCGAAGATCCCGCGATTAAAAGTATAATATACTCACTGTCACTCAGAAGGCTTCTATGAGACACGAGGATCCCGCTATTGAAAGTATAATATAATCACTGTCACTCAGAAGGCTTCTATGAGACACGAGGATCCCGCTATTAAAGTATAATATACTCACCGTCACTCAAAAGGTTTCTTTGGGACTCGAAGATCCCGCGATTAAAAGTATAATATACTCACTGTCACTCAGAAGGCTTCTATGACACACAAGGATCCCGCTATTGAAAGTATAATATAATCACTGTCACTCAGAAGGCTTCTATGGGACACGAAGATCCCACTATTAAAAGTATAATATTGTCGCTGTCACTCAGAAGGCTTCTATGGGACACGAAGATCCCGCTATTAAAAGTATAATATACTCACTGTCACTCAGAAGGCTTCTACGGGACACGAAGATCCCGCTGTTAAAGTATTATATACTCACTCTCACTCAGAAGGCCTCTATGGGACACGAAGATCCCGCTATTAAACGTTTAAAAAATATACTCACTGTCACTCAGAACGAGAAGGCTTCTATGGGACACGAAGATCCCGCTATTAAAAGTATAATAAATATACTCACTGTCACTCAGAACGAGAAGGCTTCTATGGGACACGAAGATCCCGCTATTAAAAGTATAATATACTCGCTGTCACTTAGAAGACTTCTATGGGACACGAGGATCCCGCTATTAAAAGTATAATATACTCACTGCCACTCTGAACGAGAAGGCTTCTTTGGGACACGAAGATCCCGCTATTAAAAGTATAATAAATATACTCACTGTCACTTAGAAGACTTCTATGGGACACGAAGATCCCGCTATTAAAAGTATAAAACATATATTCACTGTCCCTCAGAACGAGAAGGCTTCTATGGGACACGAAGATCACGCTATTAAAAGTATAATAAATATATTCACTGTCACTCAGAACGAGTAGGCTTCTATGGGACACGAAGATCCCGCTATTAAGAGTGTAATATATATACTCACTGTCACTCAGAACGAGAACGCTTCTATGGGACACGTAGATCCCGCTGTTAAAGTATAATATACTCGCTGTCACTCAGAAGGCTTCTATGGGACACGAAGATCCCGCCATTAAACGTTTAAAATATATACTCACTGTCACTCAGAACGAGAAGGTTTCCATGGGACACGCAGATCCCGCTATTAGAAGTTTAAAAAATATACTCGCTGTCACGCAGAACGAGAAGGCTTCTATGGGACACGAAGATCCCACTATTAAAAGTGTAATAAATATACTCAGTGTCACTCAGAACGAGAAGGCTTCTATGGGACACGAAGATCCCGCTATTAAAGTATAATATACTCACCGTCACTCAAAAGGTTTCTATGGTACACGAAGATCCCAGTATTAAAATTATAATATTCTCACTGTCACTCAGAAGGCTTCTATGGGACACGAAGATCCGGCTATTAAAGTATAATATACTCACTGTCACTCAAAAGGCTTCTATGGGACTCGAAGATCCCGCGATTAAAAGTATAATATACTCACTGTCACTCAGAAGGCTTCTATGAGACACAAAGATCCCGCTACTAAAAATATAATATACTCACTCTCACTCAGAAGGCTTCTATGGGACACGAAGTTCCTGCTATTGAAAGTAAAAAAATATACTCACTGTCACTCAAAAGGCTTCTATGGGACACGAAGATCCCGCTAATAAAAACTAATAAAATATACTCACTGTCACTCAGAACGAGAAGGCTTCTATGGGACACGAAGATCCCGCTATTAAAGTATAATATACTCACCGTCACTCAAAAGGTTTCTATGGGACTCGATGATCCCGCTATTGAAAGTATAATATAATCACTGTCACTCAGAAGGCTTCTATGGGACACGAAGATCCCACTATTAAAAGTATAATATTGTCGCTGTCACTCAGAAGGCTTCTATGGGACACGAAGATCCTCCTATTAAAAGTATAATATACTCACTGTCACTCAGAAGGCTTCTATGGGACACGAAGATCCCGCTGTTAAAGTATAATATACTCACTGTCACTCAGAAGGCTTCTATGGGACACGAAGATCCCGCAATTTAAGTATAATATACTCACTGTCACTCAAAAGGCTTCTATGGGACTCGAAGATCCCGCGATTAAAAGTATAATATACTCACTGTCACTCAGAAGGCTTCTATGAGACACGAGGATCCCGCTATTAAAGTATAATATACTCACCGTCAATCAAAAGGTTTCTATGGGACTCGATGATCCCGCGATTAAAAGTATAATATACTCAATGTCACTCAGAAGGCTTCTATGGGACACGAAGATCCCGCTATTAAAAGTATAATATACTCGCTGTCACTTAGAAGACTTCTATGGGACAAGAAGATCCCGCTATTAAAATTTTAAAAATATACCCACTGTCCCTCAGAATGAGAAGGCTTCTATGGGACACGAAGATCACGCTATTGATAGTATAATAAATATACTCACTGTCACTCAGAAAGAGAAGGCTTCTATGGGTCACGAATATCACTCTATTAAAAGTATAATAACTATACTCACTGTCACTCAGAAGGAGAAGGCTTCTATGGGACACGAAGATACCGCTATTAAAGTATAATATACTCACTGTCACTTAGAACTAGAAGGCTTCTATTTGACACAAGGATCCCGCTATTAAGGTATAATATACCAACTGTCACTCAGAAGGCTTCTATGGGAGAATCCTGCTATTAAAAGTGCAATATACCCACTGTCCCTCAGAATGAGAAGGCTTCTATGGGACACGAAGATCCCGCTATTAAACGTTTAAAAAATATACTCACTGTCACTCAGAACGAGAGGACTTCCATGGGAAACGAAGATCCCGCTATTAAAAGTATAAAAATTATACTCGCTGTCACTCAGAACGAGAAGGCTTCTATGGGACACGAATATCACTCTATTAAAAGTATAATAACTATACTCACTGTCACTCAGAAGGAGAAGGCTTCTATGGGACACGAAGATACCGCTATTAAAGTATAATATACTCACCGTCACTCAAAAGGTTTCTATGGGACACGAAGAACCCAGTATTAAAGTATAATATACTCGATGTCACTCAGAAAGCTTCTATGGGACACGAAGATCCCGCTATTAATGTATAATATACTCACCGTCACTCAAAAGGTTTCTATGGGACACGAAGATCCCGGTATTAAAAGTATAATATACTCACTGTCACTCAGAAGGCTTCTATGGGACACGAAGATCCCGCTATTAAAGTATAATATACTCACTGTCAGTCAGAAGGCTTATATGGTACACGAAGATCCCGCTGTTAAAGTATTATATACTCACTCTCACTCAGAAGGCTTCTATGGGACACGAAGATCCTGCTATTGAAAGTAAAAAAAATATACTCACTGTCACTCAAAAGGCTTCTATGGGACACGAAGATCCCGCTATTAAAAGTGTAATATACTCACTGTCACTCAAAAGGCTTCTATGGGACTTGAAGATCCCGCGAATAAAAGTAGAATATACTCACTGTCACTCAGAAGGATTCTATGGGACACAAAGATCCCGCTACTAAAAGTATAATATACTCACTGTCACTCAGAAGGCTTCTATGAGACACGAGGATCCCGCTATTAAAACTATAATATACTCACTGTCACTCAGAAGGCTTATATGGTACACGAAGATCCCGCTGTTAAAGTATTATATACTCACTCTCACTCAGAAGGCTTCTATGAGACACGAAGATCCTGCTATTGAAAGTAAAAAAATATACTCACTGTCACTCAGAAGGCTTCTATGAGACAAGAGGATCCCCCTAATAAAACTATAATATACTCACTGTCACTCAGAAGGCTTATATGATACACGAAGATCCCGCTGTTAAAGTATTATATACTCACTCTCACTCAGAAGGCTTCTATGGGACACGAAGATCCTGCTATTGAAAGTAAAAAATATACTCACTGTCACTCAAAAGGCTTCTATGGGACTCGATGATCCCGCTATTGAAAGTATAATATAATCACTGTCACTCAGAAGGCTTCTATGGGACACGAAGATCCCGCTATTAAAGTATAATATACTCACTGTCACTCAGAAGGCTTATATAGTACACGAAGATCCCGCTGTTAAAGTATTATACACTCACTCTCACTCAGAAGGCTTCTATGGGACACGAAGATCCTGCTATTGAAAGTAAAAAAATATACTCACTGTCGCTCAGAAGGCTTCTATGGAACACGAAGATCCCACTATTAAAAGTATAATATACACGCTGTCACTCAGTAGGCATTTATGGGACACCAAGATCCCGCTGTTAAAGTATAATATACTCACTGTCACTCATAAGGCTTCTATGGGACACGAAGATCCCGCTATTATAGTATAATATACTCACTGTCACTCAAAAGGCTTCAATGGGACTCGAAGGTCCCGCGATTAAAAGTATAATATACTCACTGTCACTCAGAAGGCCTCTATGGGACACGAAGATCCCGCTATTAAAAGTATAATATAGTCGCTGTCACTCAGAAGGCTTTTTTGAGACACGATGATCCCGCTATTAAAGTATAATATACTCACCGTCACTCAAAAGGTTTCTATGGGACTCGATGATCCCGCTATTGAAAGTATAATATAATCACTGTCACTCAGAAGGCTTCTATGGGACACGAAGATCCCGCTGTTAAAGTAATATATACTCACTCTCACTCAGAAGGCCTCTATGGGACACGAAGATCCCGCTATTAAAAGTATAATATAGTCGCTGTCACTCAGAAGGCTTTTTTGAGACACGATGATCCCGCTATTAAAGTATAATATACTCACCGTCACTCAAAAGTTTTCTATGGGACTCGATGATCCCGCTATTAAAAGTATAATATAGTCGCTGTCACTCAGAAGGCTTCTATGGGACACGAAGGTCCCACTATTAAAAGTATAATATAGTCGCTGTCACTCAGAAGGCTTCTATGGGACACGAAGATCCCGCCATTAAACGTTTAAAAAATATACTCACTGTCACTCAGAACGAGAAGACTTCCATGGGAAACGAAGATCACGCTATTAAAAGTTTAAAAAATATACTCGCTGTCACTTAGAACGAGAAGGCTTCTATGGGACACGAATATCACTCTATTAAAAGTATAATAACTATACTCACTGTCACTCAGAAGGAGAAGGCTTCTATGGGACACGAAGATCCAGCTATTAAAGTATAATATACTCACTGTCACTCAAAAGGCTTCTATGGGACTCGAAGATCCCGCGATTAAAAGTATAATATACTCACTGTCACACAGAATGCTTCTATGAGACACAAATATCCCGCTATTAAATGTATAATATTATCACTGTCACTCAGAAGGCTCCTATGGGACACGAGGATCCCGCTATTAAAAGTATAATATACTCACTGTCACTCTGAACGAGAATGCTTCTTTGGGACACGAAGATCCCGCTATTAAAAGTATAATAAATATACTCACTGTCACTTAGAAGACTTCTATGGGACACGAAGATCCCGCTATTAAAAGTTTAAAACATATATTCACTGTCCCTCAGAACGAGAAGGCTTCTATGGGACACGAAGATCACGCTATTAAAAGTATAATAAATATATTCACTGTCACTCAGAACGAGAAGGCTTCTATGGGACACGAAGATCTCGCTATTAAGAGTGTAATATATATACTCACTGTCACTCAGAACGACAAGGCTTCTATGGGACACGTAGATCCCGCTGTTAAAGTATAATATACTCACTGTCACTCAGAAGGCTTCTATGGGACACGAAGATCCCGCCATTAAACGTTTAAAATATATACTCACTGTCACTCAGAACGAGAAGGCTTCCATGGGACACGCAGATCCCGCTATTAAAAGTTTAAAAAATATACTCGCTGTCACTCAGAACGAGAAGGCTTCTATGGGACACGAAGATCCCGCTATTAAAAGTGTAATAAATATACTCACTGTCACTCAGAACGAGAAGGCTTCTATGGGACACGAAGATCCCGCTATTAATGTATAATATACTCACCGTCACTCATAAGGTTTCTATGGGACACGAAGATCCCAGTATTAAAAGTATAATATACTCACTGTCACTCAGAAGGCTTCTATGGGACACGAAGATCCCGCTATTAAAGTATAATATACTCACTGTCACTCAAAAGGCTTCTATGGGACACGAAGATCCCGCTATTAAAAGTATAATATACTCACTGTCACTCAAAAGGCTTCTATGGGACTTGAAGATCCCGCGATTAAAAGTATAATATACTCACTGTCACTCAAAAGGATTCTATGAGACACAAAGATCCCGCTACTAAAAGTATAATATACTCACTGTCACTCAGAAGGCTTCTATGAGACACGAGGATCCCGCTATTAAAACTATAATATACTCACTGTCACTCAGAAGGCTTATATGGTACACGAAGATCCCGCTGTTAAAGTATTATATACTCACTCTCACTCAGAAGGCTTCTATGAGACACGAAGATCCTGCTATTGAAAGTAAAAAAATATACTCACTGTCACTCAGAAGGCTTCTATGAGACACGAGGATCCCGCTATTAAAACTATAATATACTCACTGTCACTCAGAAGGCTTATATGGTACACGAGGATCCCTCTGTTAAAGTATTATATACTCACTCTCACTCAGAAGGCTTCTATGGGACACGAAGATCCTGCTATTGAAAGTAAAAAATATACTCACTGCCACTCAAAAGCTTCTATGGGACTCGATGATCCCGCTACTGAAAGTATAATATAATCACTGTCACTCAGAAGGCTTCTATGGGACACGAAGATCCCGCTGTTAAAGTATTATATACTCACTCTCACTCAGAAGGCTTCTATGGGACACGAAGATCCTGCTATTGAAAGTAAAAAATATATACTCACTGTCGCTCAGAAGGCTTCTATGGGACACGAAGATCCCACTATTAAAAGTATAATATACACGCTGTCACTCAGTAGGCATTTATGGGACACCAAGATCCCGCTGTTAAAGTATAATATACTCACTGTCACTCAGAAGGCTTCTATGGGACACGAAGATCCCGCTATTAAAGTATAATATACTCACTGTCACTCAAAATGCTTCAATGGGACTCGAAGATCCCGCGATTAAAAGTATAATATACTCACTGTCACTCAGAAGGCTTTTTTGAGACACGATGATCCCGCTATTAAAGTATAATATACTCACCGTCACTCAAAAGGTTTCTATGGGGCTCGATGATCCCGCTATTGAAAGTATAATATAATCACTGTCACTCAGAAGGCTTCTATGGGACATGAAGATCCCACTATTAAAAGTTTAATATAGTCGCTGTCACTCAGAAGGCTTCTTAGGGACACGAAGATCCCGCTATTAAAAGTATAATATACTCACTGTCACTCAGAAGGCTTCTATGGGACACGAAGATCCCGCTGTTAAAGTATTATATACTCACTCTCACTCAGAAGGCCTCTATGGGACACGATGATCCCGCTATTAAACGTTTAAAAAATATACTCACTGTCACTCAGAACGAGAAGGCTTCTATGGGACACGAAGATCCCGCTATTAAAAGTATAATAAATAAACTCACTGTCACTTAGAAGACTTCTATGGGACACGAAGATCCCGCTATTAAAAGTTTAAAACATATATTCACTGTCCCTCAGAACGAGAAGGCTTCTATGGGACACGAAGATCACGCTATTAAAAGTATAATAAATATATTCACTGTCACTCAGAACGAGAAGGCTTCTATGGGACACGAAGATCTCGCTATTAAGAGTGTAATATATATACTCACTGTCACTCAGAACGACAAGGCTTCTATGGGACACGTAGATCCCGCTGTTAAAGTATAATATACTCACTGTCACTCAGAAGGCTTCTATGGGACACGAAGATCCCGCCATTAAACGTTTAAAATATATACTCACTGTCACTCAGAACGAGAAGGCTTCCATGGGACACGCAGATCCCGCTATTAAAAGTTTAAAAAATATACTCGCTGTCACTCAGAACGAGAAGGCTTCTATGGGACACGAAGATCCCGCTATTAAAAGTGTAATAAATATACTCACTGTCACTCAGAACGAGAAGGCTTCTATGGGACACGAAGATCCCGCTATTAATGTATAATATACTCACCGTCACTCATAAGGTTTCTATGGGACACGAAGATCCCAGTATTAAAAGTATAATATACTCACTGTCACTCAGAAGGCTTCTATGGGACACGAAGATCCCGCTATTAAAGTATAATATACTCACTGTCACTCAAAAGGCTTCTATGGGACACGAAGATCCCGCTATTAAAAGTATAATATACTCACTGTCACTCAAAAGGCTTCTATGGGACTTGAAGATCCCGCGATTAAAAGTATAATATACTCACTGTCACTCAAAAGGATTCTATGAGACACAAAGATCCCGCTACTAAAAGTATAATATACTCACTGTCACTCAGAAGGCTTCTATGAGACACGAGGATCCCGCTATTAAAACTATAATATACTCACTGTCACTCAGAAGGCTTATATGGTACACGAAGATCCCGCTGTTAAAGTATTATATACTCACTCTCACTCAGAAGGCTTCTATGAGACACGAAGATCCTGCTATTGAAAGTAAAAAAATATACTCACTGTCACTCAGAAGGCTTCTATGAGACACGAGGATCCCGCTATTAAAACTATAATATACTCACTGTCACTCAGAAGGCTTATATGGTACACGAGGATCCCTCTGTTAATGTATTATATACTCACTCTCACTCAGAAGGCTTCTATGGGACACGAAGATCCTGCTATTGAAAGTAAAAAATATACTCACTGCCACTCAAAAGCTTCTATGGGACTCGATGATCCCGCTACTGAAAGTATAATATAATCACTGTCACTCAGAAGGCTTCTATGGGACACGAAGATCCCGCTGTTAAAGTATTATATACTCACTCTCACTCAGAAGGCTTCTATGGGACACGAAGTTCCTGCTATTGAAAGTAAAAAATATATACTCACTGTCGCTCAGAAGGCTTCTATGGGACACGAAGATCCCACTATTAAAAGTATAATATACACGCTGTCACTCAGTAGGCATTTATGGGACACCAAGATCCCGCTGTTAAAGTATAATATACTCACTGTCACTCAGAAGGCTTCTATGGGACACGAAGATCCCGCTATTAAAGTATAATATACTCACTGTCACTCAAAATGCTTCAATGGGACTCGAAGATCCCGCGATTAAAAGTATAATATACTCACTGTCACTCAGAAGGCTTTTTTGAGACACGATGATCCCGCTATTAAAGTATAATATACTCACCGTCACTCAAAAGGTTTCTATGGGGCTCGATGATCCCGCTATTGAAAGTATAATATAATCACTGTCACTCAGAAGGCTTCTATGGGACATGAAGATCCCACTATTAAAAGTTTAATATAGTCGCTGTCACTCAGAAGGCTTCTTAGGGACACGAAGATCCCGCTATTAAAAGTATAATATACTCACTGTCACTCAGAAGGCTTCTATGGGACACGAAGATCCCGCTGTTAAAGTATTATATACTCACTCTCACTCAGAAGGCCTCTATGGGACACGATGATCCCGCTATTAAACGTTTAAAAAATATACTCACTGTCACTCAGAACGAGAAGGCTTCTATGGGACACGAAGATCCCGCTATTAAAATTTTTAAAAAATATACCCACTGTCCCTCAGAATGAGAAGGCTTCTATGGGACACAAAGATCACGCTATTAAAAGTATAATAAATATACTCACTGTCACTGAGAACGAGAAGGCTTCTATGGAACACGAAGATCCCGCTGTTAAAGTATAATATACTCGCTGTCACTCAGAAGGCTTCTATGGGACACGAAGATCCCGCTATTAAACGTTTAAAAAATATACTCACTGTCACTCAGAACGAGAAGACTTCCATGGGAAACGAAGATCCCGCTATTAAAAGTTTAAAAAATATACTCGCTGTCACTCAGAACGAGAAGGCTTCTATGGGACACGAATATCACTCTATTAAAAGTATAGTAACTATACTCACTGTCACTCAGAAGGAGAAGGCTTCTATGGGACACGAAGATCCCGCTATTAAAGTATAATATACTCACTGTCACTCAAAAGGCTTCTATGGGACTCGAAGATCCCGCGATTAAAAGTATAATATACTCACTGTCACTCAGAAGGCTTCTATGAGACACAAAAATCCCGCTATTAAATGTATAATATTATCACTGTCACTCAGAAGGCTCCTATGGGACACGAGGATCCCGCTATTAAAAGTATAATATACTCACTGTCACTCTGAACGAGAAGTCTTCTTTGGGACACGAAGATCCCGCTATTAAAAGTATAATAAATATACTCACTGTCACTTAGAAGACTTCTATGGGACACGAAGATCCCGCTATTTAAAGTTTAAAACATATATTCACTGTCCCTCAGAACGAGAAGGCTTCTATGGGACACGAAGATCACGCTATTAAAAGTATAATAAATAGATTCACTGTCACTCAGAACGAGAAGGCTTCTATGGGACACGAAGATCCCGCTATTAAGAGTGTAATATATATACTCACTGTCACTCAGAACGAGAAGGCTTCTATGGGACACGTAGATCCCGCTGTTAAAGTATAATATACTCACTGTCACTCAGAAGGCTTCTATGGGACACGAAGATCCCGCCATTAAACGTTTAAAATATATACTCACTGTCACTCAGAACGAGAAGGTTTCCATGGGACACGCAGATCCCGCTATTAAAAGTTTAAAAAATATACTCGCTGTCACGCAGAACGAGAAGGCTTCTATGGGACACGAAGATCCCGCTATTAAAAGTGTAATAAATATACTCAGTGTCACTCAGAACGAGAAGGCTTCTATGGGACACGAAGATCCCGCTATTACAGTATAATATTCCCACCGTCACTCAAAAGGTTTCTATGGGACACGAAGATCCCAGTATTAAAAGTATAATATACTCACTGTCACTCAGAAGGCTTCTATGGGACACGAAGATCCCGCTATTAAAGTATAATATACTCACTGTCACTCAAAAGGCTTCTATGGGACTCGAAGGTCCCGCGATTAAAAGTATAATATACTCACTGTCACTCAGAAGGCTTCTATGAGACACAAAGATCCCGCTACTAAAAAAATAATATACTCACTCTCACTCAGAAGGCTTCTATGGGACACGAAGATCCTGCTATTGAAAGTAAAAAAATGTACTCACTGACACTCAAAAGGCTTCTATGGGACACGAAGATCCCGCTAATAAAAGTTAAAGAATATACTCACTGTCACTCAGAACGAGAAGGCTTCTATGGGACACGAAGATCCCGCTATTAAAGTATAATATACTCACCGTCACTCAAAAGGTTTCTATTGGACACGAAGATCCCAGTATTAAAAGTATAATATACTCACTGTCACTCAGAAGGCTTCTATGGGACACGAAGATCCCGCTATTAAAGTATAATATACTCACTGTCACTCAGAAGGCTTCTATGGGACACGAAGATCCCGCTATTAAAGTATAATATACTCACCGTCACTCAAAAGGTTTCTATTGGACACGAAGATCCCAGTATTAAAAGTATAATATACTCACTGTCACTCAGAAGGCTTCTATGGGACACGAAGATCCCGCTATTAAAGTATAATATACTCACTGTCACTCAGAAGGCTTCTATGAGACACGAAGATCCTGCTATTGAAAGTAAAAAAATATACTCACTGTCACTCAGAAGGCTTCTATGAGACACGAGGATCCCGCTATTAAAACTATAATATACTCACTGTCACTCAGAAGGCTTATATGGTACACGAGGATCCCTCTGTTAATGTATTATATACTCACTCTCACTCAGAAGGCTTCTATGGGACACGAAGATCCTGATATTGAAAGTAAAAAATATACTCACTGCCACTCAAAAGCTTCTATGGGACTCGATGATCCCGCTACTGAAAGTATAATATAATCACTGTCACTCAGAAGGCTTCTATGGAACACGAAGATCCCGCTGTTAAAGTATTATATACTCACTCTCACTCAGAAGGCTTCTATGGGACACGAAGTTCCTGCTATTGAAAGTAAAAAATATATACTCACTGTCGCTCAGAAGGCTTCTATGGGACACGAAGATCCCACTATTAAAAGTATAATATACACGCTGTCACTCAGTAGGCATTTATGGGACACCAAGATCCCGCTGTTTAAGTATAATATACTCACTGTCACTCAGAAGGCTTCTATGGGACACGAAGATCCCGCTATTAAAGTATAATATACTCACTGTCACTCAAAATGCTTCAATGGGACTCGAAGATCCCGCGATTAAAAGTATAATATACTCACTGTCACTCAGAAGGCTTTTTTGAGACACGATGATCCCGCTATTAAAGTATAATATACTCACCGTCACTCAAAAGGTTTCTATGGGGCTCGATGATCCCACTATTGAAAGTATAATATAATCACTGTCACTCAGAAGGCTTCTATGGGACATGAAGATCCCACTATTAAAAGTTTAATATAGTCGCTGTCACTCAGAAGGCTTCTTAGGGACACGAAGATCCCGCTATTAAAAGTATAATATACTCACTGTCACTCAGAAGGCTTCTATGGGACACGAAGATCCCGCTGTTAAAGTATTATATACTCACTCTCACTCAGAAGGCCTCTATGGGACACGATGATCCCGCTATTAAACGTTTAAAAAATATACTCACTGTCACTCAGAACGAGAAGGCTTCTATGGGACACGAAGATCCCGCTATTAAAATTTTTAAAAAATATACCCACTGTCCCTCAGAATGAGAAGGCTTCTATGGGACACAAAGATCACGCTATTAAAAGTATAATAAATATACTCACTGTCACTGAGAACGAGAAGGCTTCTATGGAACACGAAGATCCCGCTGTTAAAGTATAATATACTCGCTGTCACTCAGAAGGCTTCTATGGGACACGACGATCCCGCTATTAAACGTTTAAAAAATATACTCACTGTCACTCAGAACGAGAAGACTTCCATGGGAAACGAAGATCCCGCTATTAAAAGTTTAAAAAATATACTCGCTGTCACTCAGAACGAGAAGGCTTCTATGGGACACGAATATCACTCTATTAAAAGTATAGTAACTATACTCACTGTCACTCAGAAGGAGAAGGCTTCTATGGGACACGAAGATCCCGCTATTAAAGTATAATATACTCACTGTCACTCAAAAGGCTTCTATGGGACTCGAAGATCCCGCGATTAAAAGTATAATATACTCACTGTCACTCAGAAGGCTTCTATGAGACACAAAAATCCCGCTATTAAATGTATAATATTATCACTGTCACTCAGAAGGCTCCTATGGGACACGAGGATCCCGCTATTAAAAGTATAATATACTCACTGTCACTCTGAACGAGAAGTCTTCTTTGGGACACGAAGATCCCGCTATTAAAAGTATAATAAATATACTCACTGTCACTTAGAAGACTTCTATGGGACACGAAGATCCCGCTATTTAAAGTTTAAAACATATATTCACTGTCCCTCAGAACGAGAAGGCTTCTATGGGACACGAAGATCACGCTATTAAAAGTATAATAAATAGATTCACTGTCACTCAGAACGAGAAGGCTTCTATGGGACACGAAGATCCCGCTATTAAGAGTGTAATATATATACTCACTGTCACTCAGAACGAGAAGGCTTCTATGGGACACGTAGATCCCGCTGTTAAAGTATAATATACTCACTGTCACTCAGAAGGCTTCTATGGGACACGAAGATCCCGCCATTAAACGTTTAAAATATATACTCACTGTCACTCAGAACGAGAAGGTTTCCATGGGACACGCAGATCCCGCTATTAAAAGTTTAAAAAATATACTCGCTGTCACGCAGAACGAGAAGGCTTCTATGGGACACGAAGATCCCGCTATTAAAAGTGTAATAAATATACTCAGTGTCACTCAGAACGAGAAGGCTTCTATGGGACACGAAGATCCCGCTATTACAGTATAATATTCCCACCGTCACTCAAAAGGTTTCTATGGGACACGAAGATCCCAGTATTAAAAGTATAATATACTCACTGTCACTCAGAAGGCTTCTATGGGACACGAAGATCCCGCTATTAAAGTATAATATACTCACTGTCACTCAAAAGGCTTCTATGGGACTCGAAGGTCCCGCGATTAAAAGTATAATATACTCACTGTCACTCAGAAGGCTTCTATGAGACACAAAGATCCCGCTACTAAAAAAATAATATACTCACTCTCACTCAGAAGGCTTCTATGGGACACGAAGATCCTGCTATTGAAAGTAAAAAAATGTACTCACTGACACTCAAAAGGCTTCTATGGGACACGAAGATCCCGCTAATAAAAGTTAAAGAATATACTCACTGTCACTCAGAACGAGAAGGCTTCTATGGGACACGAAGATCCCGCTATTAAAGTATAATATACTCACCGTCACTCAAAAGGTTTCTATTGGACACGAAGATCCCAGTATTAAAAGTATAATATACTCACTGTCACTCAGAAGGCTTCTATGGGACACGAAGATCCCGCTATTAAAGTATAATATACTCACTGTCACTCAGAAGGCTTCTATGGGACACGAAGATCCCGCTATTAAAAGTATAATATACTCACTGTCACTCAGAAGGCTTCTATGGGACACGAAGATCCTGCTATTGAAAGTAAAAAAATGTACTCACTGTCACTCAAAAGGCTTCTATGGGACACGAAGATCCCGCTAATAAAAGTTAAAGAATATACTCACTGTCACTCAGAACGAGAAGGCTTCTATGGGACACGTAGATCCCGCTGTTAAAGTATAATATACTCACTGTCACTCAGAAGGCTTCTATGGGACACGATGATCCCGCGATTAAACGTTTAAAATATATACTCACTGTCAGTCAGAACGAGAAGGTTTCCATGGGACACGCAGATCCCGCTATTAAAAGTTTAAAAAATATACTCGCTGTCACGCAGAACGAGAAGGCTCCTATGGGACACGAAGACCCCGCAATTAAAAGTGTAATAAATATACTCAGTGTCACTCAGAACGAGAAGGCTTCTATGGGACACGAATATCCCGCTATTAAAGTATAATATACCCACCGTCACTCAAAAGGTTTCTATGGGACACGAAGATCCCAGTATTAAAAGTATAATATACTCACTGTCACTCAGAAGGCTTCTATGGGACACGAAGATCCCGCTATTAAAGTATAATATACTCACTGTCACTCAAAAGGCTTCTATGGGACTCGAAGGTCCCGCGATTAAAAGTATAATATACTCACTGTCACTCAGAAGGCTTCTATGAGACACAAAGATCCCGCTACTAAAAAAATAATATACTCACTCTCTTTCAGAAGGCTTCTATGGGACACGAAGATCCTGCTATTGAAAGTAAAAAAATGTACTCACTGTCACTCAAAAGGCTTCTATGGGACACGAAGATCCCGCTAATAAAAGTTAAAAAATATACTCACTGTCACTCAGAACGAGAAGGCTTCTATGGGACACGATGATCCCGCTATTAAAGTATAATATACTCACTGTCACTCAAAAGGTTTCTATTGGACACGAAGATCCCGCAATTTAAGTATAATATACTCACTGTCAATCAGAAGGCTTCTATGGGACACGAAGATCCCACAATTAAAAGTATAATATTGTCGCTGTCACTCAGAAGGCTTCTATGGGAAACGAAGATCCAGCTATTAAAAGTATAATATACTCACTGTCACTCAGAAGGCTACTATGGGACACGAAGATCCCACTATTAAAAGTATAATATACACGCTGTCACTCAGTAGGCATTTATGGGACACCAAGATCCCGCTGTTAAAGTATAATATACCCACTGTCACTCAGATGGCTTCTATGGGACACGAAGATCCCGCAATTTAAGTATAATATACTCACTGTCACTCAAAAGGCTTCTATGGGACTCGAAGATCCCGCGATTAAAAGTATAATATACTCACTGTCACTCAGAAGGCTTCTATGAGACACGAGGATCCCGCTATTAAAGTATAATATACTCACCGTCACTCAGAAGGCTTCTATGGGACACGAGGATCCCGCTATTAAAGTATAATAAACTCACCGTCATTCAAAAGGTTTCTATGGGACTCGAAGATCCCGCGATTAAAAGTATAATATACTCACTGTCACTCAGAAGGCTTCTATGAGACACGAGGATCCCGCTATTGAAAGTATAATATAATCACTGTCACTCAGAAGGCTTCTATGAGACACGAGGATCCTGCTATTAAAGTATAATATACTCACCGTCACTCAAAAGGTTTCTATGGGACTCGACGATCCCGCGATTAAAAGTATAATATACTCACTGTCACTCAGAAGGCTTCTATGAGACACGAGGATCCCGCTATTGAAAGTATAATATAATCACTGTCACTCAGAAGGCTTCTATGGGACACGAAGATCCCACTATTAAAAGTATAATATTGTCGCTGTCACTCAGAACGCTTCTATGGGACACGAAGATCCCGCTATTAAAAGTATAAAATACTCGCTGTCACTTTGAAGACTTCTATGGGACACGAGGATCCCGCTATAAAAAGTATAATATACTCACTGTCACTCTGAACGAGAAGGCTTCTTTGGGACACGAAGATCCCGCTATTAAAAGTATAATAAATATACTCACTGTCACATAGAAGACTTCTATGGGACACGAAGATCCCGCTATTAAAAGTATAAAACATATATTCACTGTCCCTCAGAACGAGAAGGCTTCTATGGGACACGAAGATCACGCTATTAAAAGTATAATAAATATATTCACTGTCACTCAGAACGAGAAGGCTTCTATGGGACACGAAGATCCCGCTATTAAGAGCGTAATATATATACTCACTGTCACTCAGAACGAGAAGGCTTCTATGGGACACGTAGATCCCGCTGTTAAAGTATAATATACTCACTGTCACTCAGAAGGCTTGTATGGGACACGAAGATCCCGCCATTAAACGTTTAAAATATATACTCACTGCCACTCAGAACGAGAAGGTTTCCGTGGGACACGCAGATCCCGCTATTAAAAGTTTAAAAAATATACTCGCTGTCACGCAGAACGAGAAGGCTTCTATGGGACACGAAGATCCCGCTATTAAAAGTGTAATAAATATACTCAGTGTCACTCAGAACGAGAAGGCTTCTATGGGACACGAAGATCCCGCTATTAAAGTATAATATACTCACCGTCACTCAAAAGGTTTCTATGGGACACGAAGATCCCAGTATTAAAATTATAATATACTCACTGTCACTCAGAAGGCTTCTATGGGACACGAAGATCCGGCTATTAAATTATAATATACTCACTGTCACTCAAAAGGCTTCTATGGGACTCGAAGATCCCGCGATTAAAAGTATAATATACTCACTGTCACTCAGAAGGCTTCTATGAGACACAAAGATCCCGCTACTAAAAAAATAATATACTCACTTTCACTCAGAAGGCTTCTATGGGACACGAAGATCCCGCTATTAAAGTATAATATACTCACCGTCACTCAAAAGGTTTCTAAGGGACTCGATGATCCCGCTATTGAAAGTATAATATAAACACTGTCACTCAGAAGGCTTCTATGGGACACGAAGTTCCCACTATTAAAAGTATAATATTGTCGCTGTCACTCAGAAGGCTTCTATGGGACACGAAGATCCCGCTGTTAAAGTATAATATACTCACTGTCATTCAGAAGGCTTCTATAGGACACGAAGATCCCACTATTAAAAGTATAATATACTCACTGTCACTCAGAAGGCTTCCATGGGACACGAAGATCCCGCTATTAAAGTATAATATACTCAATGTCACTCAAAAGGCTTCTATGGGATTCGAAGATCCCGCGATTAAAGTATAATATACTCACTGTCACTCAGAAGGCTTCTATGAGATACAAAGATCCCGCTATTAAATGTATAATATACTCACAGCCACTCAGAAGGCTTCTATTAGACACAAAGATCCCGCTATTAAATGTATAATATTATCACTGTCACTCAGAAGGCTCCTATGGGACACGAGGATCCCGCTATTAAAAGTATAATATACTCACTGTCACTCTGAACGAGAAGGTTTCTATGGGACACGAAGATCCCGCTATTAAAAATATAATAAATATACTCACTGTCACTTAGAAGACTTCTATGGGACACGAAGATCCCGCTATTAAAAGTTTAAAACATTTATTCACTGTCCCTCAGAACGAGAAGGCTTCTATGGGACACGAAGATCTCGCTATTAAACGTATAATAAATATATTCTCTGTCACTCAGAACGAGAAGGCTTCTATGGGACACGAAGATCCCGCTATTAAGAGTGTAATATATATACTCACTGTCACTCAGAACGAGAAGGCTTCTATTGGACACGTAGATCCCGCTGTTAAAGTATAATATACTCACTGTCACTCGGAAGGCTTCTATGGGACACGAAGATCCCGCCATTAAACGTTTAAAATATATACTCACTGTCACTCAGAACGAGAAGGCTTCCATGGGACACGCAGATCCCGCTATTAAAAGTTTAAAAAATATACTCGCTGTCACTCAGAACGAGAAGGCTTCTATGGGACACGAATATCCCGCTATTAAAAGTGTAATAAATATACTCACTGTCACTCAGAACGAGAAGGCTTCTATGGGACACGAAGATCCCAGTATTAAAAGTATAATATACTCACTGTCACTCAGAAGGCTTCTATGGGACACGAAGATCCCGCTATTAAAGTATAATATACTCACTGTCACTCAGAAGGCTTATATGGTACACGAGGATCCCGCTGTTAAAGTATTATATACTCACTCTCACTCAGAAGGCTTCTATGGGACACGAAGATCCTGCTATTGAAAGTAAAAAAAATATACTCACTGTCACTCAAAAGGCTTCTATGGGACACGAAGATCCCGCTATTAAAAGTGTAATATACTCACTGTCACTCAAAAGGCTTCTATGGGACTTGAAGATTCCGCGAATAAAAGTAGAATATACTCACTGTCACTCAGAAGGATTCTATGAGACACAAAGTTCCCGCTACTAAAAGTATAATATACTCACTGTCACTCAGAAGGCTTCTATGAGACACGAGGATCCCGCTATTAAAACTATAATATACTCACTGTCACTCAGAAGGCTTATATGGTACACGAAGAGCCCGCTGTTAAAGTATTATATTCCCACTCTCACTCAGAAGGCTTCTATGAGACACGAAGATCCTGCTATTGAAAGTAAAAAAATATACTCACTGTCACTCAGAAGGCTTCTATGAGACAAGAGGATCCCGCTATTAAAACTATAATATACTCACTGTCACTCAGAAGGCTTATATGGTACACGAAGATCCCGCTGTTAAAGTATTATATACTCACTCTCACTCAGAAGGCTTCTATGGGACACGAAGATCCTGCTATTGAAAGTAAAAAATATACTCACTGTCACTCAAAAGGCTTCTATGGGACTCGATGATCCCGCTATTGAAAGTATAATATAATCACTGTCACTCAGAAGGCTTCTATGGGACACGAAGATCCCGCTATTAAAGTATAATATACTCACTGTCACTCAGAAGGCTTATATGGTACACGAAGATCCCGATGTTAAAGTATTATATACTCACTCTCACTCAGAAAGCTTCTATGGGACACGAAGATCCTGCTATTGAAAGTAAAAAATATATACTCACTGTCGCTCAGAAGGCTTCTATGGAACACGAAGATCCCGCTATTAAAAGTATAATATACACGCTGTCACTCAGTAGGCATTTATGGGACACCAAGATCCCGCTGTTAAAGTATAATATACTCACTGTCACTCATAAGGCTTCTATGGGACACGAAGATCCCGCTATTAAAGTATAATATACTCACTGTCACTCAAAAGGCTTCAATGGGACTCGAAGATCCCGCGATTAAAAGTATAATATACTCACTGTCATTCAGAAGGCTTTTTTGAGACACGATGATCCCGCTATTAAAGTATAATATACTCACCGTCACTCAAAAGGCTTCTATGGGACTCGATGATCCCGCTATTGAAGGTATAATATAATCACTGTCACTCAGAAGGCTTCTATGGGACTCGAAGATCCCGCTGTTAAAGTAATATATACTCACTCTCACTCAGAAGGCCTCTATGGGACACGAAGATCCCACTATAGAAAGTATAATATAGTCGCTGTCACTCAGAAGGCTTTTTGAGACACGATGATCCCGCTATTAAAGTATAATATACTCACCGTCACTCAAAAGGTTTCTATGGGACTCGATGATCCCGCTATTAAAAGTATAATATAGTCGCTGTCACTCACAAGGCTTCTATGGGACACGAAGATCCCACTATTAAAATTATAATATAGTCGCTGTCACTCAGAAGGCTTCTATGGGACTCGATGATCCCGCTATTAAAAGTATAATATAGTCGCTGTCACTCAGAAGGCTTCTATGGGACACGAAGATCCCGCTATTAAAAGTATAATATACTCACTGTCACTCAGAAGGCTTCTATGGGACACGAAGATACCGCTGTTAAAGTAATATACACTCACTCTCACTCAGAAGGCCTCTATGGGACACGATGATCCCGCTATTAAACGTTTAAAAAATATACTCACTGTCACTCAAAACGAGAAGGCTTCTATGGGACACGAAGATCGCGCTATTAAAAGTATAATAAATATACTCACTGTCACTCAGAACGAGAAGGCTTCTATGGGACACGAAGATTCCGCTATTAAAAGTATAATATACTCGCTGTCACTTAGAAAACTTCTATGGGACACGAAGATCCCGCTATTAAAATTTTTAAAAAATATACCCACTGTCCCTCAGAATGAAAGGGCTTCTATGGGACACAAAGATCACGCTATTAAAAGTATAATAAATATACTCACTGTCACTCAGAACGAGAAGGCTTCTATGGAACACGAAGATCCCGCGATTAAAAGTATAATATACTCACTGTCACACAGAAGGCTTCTATGAGACACAAAGATCCCACTATTAAATGTATAATATTATCACTGTCACTCAGAAGGCTCCTATGGGACACGAGGATCCCGCTATTAAAAGTATAATATACTCACTGTCACTCTGAACGAGAAGGCTTCTTTGGGACACGAAGATCCCGCTATTAAAAGTATAATAAATATGTACACTGTCACTTAGAAGACTTCTATGGGACACGAAGATCCCGCTTTAAAAGTTTAAAACATATATTCACTGTCCCTCAGAACGAGAAGGCTTCTAAGGGACACGAAGGTCACGCTATAAAAAGTATAATAAATATATTCACTGTCACTCAGAACGAGAAGGCTTCTATGGGACACGAAAATCTCGCTATTAAGAGTGTAATATATATACTCACTGACACTCAGAACGACAAGGCTTCTATGGGACACGTAGTTCCCGCTGTTAAAGTATAATATACTCACTGTCACTCAGAAGGCTTCTATGGGACACGAAGATCCCGCCATTAAACGTTTAAAATATATACTCACTGTCACTCAGAACGAGAAGGCTTCCTTGGGACACGCAGATCCCGCTATTAAAAGTTTAAAAAATATACTCGCTGTCACTCAGAACGAGAAGGCTTCTATGGGACACGTAGTTCCCGCTATTAAAGTATAATATACTCACTGTCACTCAGAAGGCTTATATTGTACACGCAGATCCCGCTGTTAAAGTATTATATACTCACTCTCACTCTGAAGGCTTCTATGGGACACGAAGATCCTGCTATTGAAAGTAAAAAATATACTCACTGTCACTCAAAAGGCTTCTATGGGACACGAAGATCCCGCTATTAAAAGTATAATATACTCACTGTCACTCAAAAGGCTTCTATGGGACTTGAAGATCCCGCGATTAAAAGTATAATATACTCACTGTCACTCAGAAGGATTCTATGAGACACAAATATCCCGCTACTAAAAGTATAATATACTCACTGTCATTCAGAAGGCTCCTATGAGACACGAGGATCCCGCTATTAAAACTATAATATACTCACTGTCAGTCAGAAGGCTAATATGGTACACGAAGATCCCGCTGTTAAAGTATTATATACTCACTCTCACTCAGAAGGCTTCTATGAGACACGAAGATCCAGCTATTGAAAGTAAAAAAATATACCCACTGTCACTCAGAAGGCTTCTATGAGAAAGGAGGATCCCGCTATTAAAACTATAATATACTCACTGTCACTCAGAAGGCTCATATGGTACACGAAGATCCCGCAGTTAAAGTATTATATACTCACTCTCACTCAGAAGGCTTCTATGGGACACGATGATCCTGCTATTGAAAGTAAAAAATATATACTCACTGTCGCTCAGAAGGCTTCTATGGGACACGAAGATCCTGCTATTGAAAGTAAAAAATATACTCATTGTCACTCAAAAGGCTTCTATGGGACTTGATGATCCCGCTATTGAAAGTATCATATAATCACTGTCACTCAGAAGGTTTCTATGGGACACGAAGATCCCGCTGTTAAAGTATTATATACTCACTCTTACTCAGGAGGCTTCTATGGGACACGATGATCCTGCTATTGAAAGTAAAAAATATATACTCACTGTCGCTCAGAAGGCTTCTATGGGACACGAAGATCCCACTATTAAAAGTATAATATACACGCTGTCACTCAGTAGGCATTTATGCGACACCAAGATCCCGCTGTTAATGTATAATATACTCACTGTCACTCAGAAGGCTTCTATAGGACACGAAGATCCCGCTATTAAAGTATAATATACTCACTGTCACTCAAAAGGCTTCAATAGGACTCGAAGATCCCGCGATTAAATGTATAATATACTCACTGTCACTCAGAAGGCTTTTTTGAGACACGATGATCCCGCTATTAAAGTATAATATACTCACCGTCACTCAAAAGGTTTCTATGGGACTCGATGATCCCGCTATTGAAAGTATAATATAATCACTGTCACTCAGAAGGCTTCTATGGGACACGAAGATCCCACTATTAAAAGTATAATATAGTCGCTGTCACTCAGAAGGCTTCTATGGGACACGAAGATCCCGCTATTAAAAGTATAATATACTCACTGTCACTCAGAAGGCTTCTATGGGACACGAAGATCCCGCTGTTAAAGTATTATATACTCACTCTCACACAGAAGGCCTCTATGGGACACGAAGATCCCGCTATTAAACGTTTAAAAAATATACTCACTGTCACTCAGAACGAGAAGGCTTCTATGGGACACGAAGATCCCGCTATTAAAAGTATAATAAATATACTCACTGTCCCTCAGAACGAGAAGGCTACTATGGGACACGAAGATCCCGCTATTAAAAGTATAATATACTCGCTGTCACTTAGAAGACTTCTATGGGACACGAAGATCCCGCTATTAAAATTTTTAAAAAATATACCCACTGTCACTCAGAACGAGAAGGCTTCTATGGAACACGAAGATCCCGCTGTTAAAGTATAATATACTCGCTGTCACTCAGAAGGCTTCTCTGGGACACGAAGATCCCGCTATTTAACGTTTAAAAAATATACTCACTGTCACTCAGAACGAGAAGACTTCCATGGGAAACGAAGATCCCGCTATTAAAAGTTTAAAAAATATACTCGCTGTCACTCAGAACGAGAAGGCTTCTATGGGACACGAATATCACTCTATTAAAAGTATAATAACTATACTCACTGTCACTCAGAAGGAGAAGGCTTCTATGGGACACGAAGATCCCGCTATTAAAGTATAATATACTCACTGTCACTCAAAAGGCTTCTATGGGACTCGAAGATCCCGCGATTAAAAGTATAATATACTCACTGTCACTCAGAAGGCTTCTATGAGACACAAAGATCCCGCTATTAAATGTATAATATTATCACTGTCACTCAGAAGGCTCCTATGGGACACGAGGATCCCGCTATTAAAAGTATAATATAATCACTGTCACTCTGAACGAGAAGGCTTCTTTGGGACACGAAGATCCCGCTATTAAAAGTATAATAAATATACTCACTGTCACTTAGAAGACTTCTATGGGACACGAAGATCCCGCCATTAATCGTTTAAAATATATACTCCCTGTCACTCAGAACGAGAAGGTTTCCATGGGACACGCAGATCCCGCTATTAAAAGTTTAAAAAATATACTCGCTGTCACGCAGAACGAGAAGGCTTCTATGGGACACGACGATCCCGCTATTAAAAGTGTAATAAATATACTCAGTGTCACTCAGAACGAGAAGGCTTCTATGGGACACGAAGATCCCGCTATTAAAGTATAATATACTCACCGTCACTCAAAAGGTTTCTATGGGACACGAGGATCCCAGTATTAAAAGTATAATATACTCACTGTCACTCAGAAGGCTTCTATGGGACACGAATATCCCGCTATTAAAGTAAAATATACTCACTGTCACTCAAAAGGCTTCTATGGGACTCGAAGGTCCCGCGATTAAAAGTATAATATACTCACTGTCACTCAGAAGGCTTCTATGAGACACAAAGATCCCGCTACTAAAAAAATAATATACTCACTCTCACTCAGAAGGCTTCTATGGGACACGAAGATCCTGCTATTGAAAGTAAAAAAATATACTCACTGTCACTCAAAAGGCTTCTATGGGACACGAAGATCCCGCTAATAAAAGTTAAAAAATATACTCACTGTCACTCAGAACGAGAAGGCTTCTATGGGACACGAAGATCCCGCTATTAAAGTATAATATACTCACCGTCACTCAAAAGGTTTCTATGGGACACGAAGATCCCGCAATTTAAGTATAATATACTCACTGTCAATCAGAAGGCTTCTATGGGACACGAAGATCCCACTATTAAAAGTATAATATTGTCGCTGTCAATCAGAAGGCTTCTATGGGAAACGATGATCCTGCTATTAAAAGAATAATATACTCACTGTCACTCAGAAGGCTTCTATGGGACACGAAGATCCCACTATTAAAAGTATAATATACACGCTGTCACTCAGTAGGCATTTATGGGACACCAAGATCCCGCTGTTAAAGCATAATATACTCACTGTCACTCAGAAGGCTTCTATGGGACACGAAGATCCCGCAATTTAAGTATAATATACTCACTGTCACTCAAAAGGCTTCTATGGGACTCGAAGATCCCGCGATTAAAAGTATAATATACTCACTGTCACTCAGAAGGCTTCTATGAGACACGAGGATCCCGCTATTAAAGTATAATATACTCACCGTCACTCAGAAGGCTTCTATGGGACACGAGGATCCCGCTATTAAAGTATAATATACTCACCGTCACTCAAATGGTTTCTATGGGACTCGAAGATCCCGCGATTAAAAGTATAATATACTCACTGTCACTCAGAAGGCTTCTATGAGACACGAGGATCCCGCTATTGAAAGTATAATATAATCAGTGTCACTCAGAAGGCTTCTATGAGACACGAGGATCCCGCTATTAAAGTATAATATACTCACCGTCACTCAAAAGGTTTCTATGGGACTCGAAGATCCCGCGATTAAAAGTATAATATACTCACTGTCACTCAGAAGGCTTCTATGACACACGAGGATCCCGCTATTGAAAGTATAATATAATCACTGTCACTCAGAAGGCTTCTATGGGACACAAAGATCCCACTATTAAAAGTATAATATTGTCGCTGTCACTCAGAAGGCTTCTATGGGACACGAAGATCCCGCTATTAAAAGTATAATATACTCACTGTCACTCAGAAGGCTTCTACGGGACACGAAGATCCCGCTGTTAAAGTATTATATACTCACTCTCACTCAGAAGGCCTCTATGGGACACGAAGATCCCGCTATTAAACGTTTAAAAAATATACTCACTGTCACTCAGAACGAGAAGGCTTCTATGGGACACGAAGATCCCGCTATTAAAAGTATAATAAATATACTCACTGTCACTCAGAACGAGAAGGCTTCTATGGGACACGAAGATCCCGCTATTAAAAGTATAATATACTCGCTGTCACTTAGAAGACTTCTATGGGACACGAGGATCCCGCTATTAAAAGTATAATATACTCACTGCCACTCTGAACGAGAAGGCTTCTTTGGGACACGAAGATCCCGCTATTAAAAGTATAATAAATATACTCACTGTCACTTAGAAGACTTCTATGGGACACGAAGATCCCGCTATTAAAAGTATAAAACATATATTCACTGTCCCTCAGAACGAGAAGGCTTCTATGGGACACGAAGATCACGCTATTAAAAGTATAATAAATATATTCACTGTCACTCAGAACGAGAAGGCTTCTATGGGACACGAAGATCCCGCAATTAAGAGTGTAATATATATACTCACTGTCACTCAGAACGAGAACGCTTCTATGGGACACGTAGATCCCGCTGTTAAAGTATAATATACTCACTGTCACTCAGAAGGCTTCTATGGGACACGAAGATCCGGCTATTAAAGTATAATATACTCACTGTCACTCAAAAGGCTTCTATGGGACTCGAAGATCCCGCGATTAAAAGTATAATATACTCACTGTCACTCAGAAGGCTTCTATGAGACACAAAGATCCCGCTACTAAAAAAATAATATACTCACTCTCACTCAGAAGGCTTCTATGGGACACGAAGGTCCTGCTATTGAAAGTAAAAAAATATACTCACTGTCACTCAAAAGGCTTCTATGGGACACGAAGATCCCGCTAATAAAAGTTAAAAAAATATACTCACTGTCACTCAGAACGAGAAGGCTTCTATGGGACACGAAGATCCCGCTATTAAAGTATAATATACTCACCGTCACTCAAAAGGTTTCTATGGGACTCGATGATCCCGCTATTGAAAGTATAATATAATCACTGTCACTCAGAAGGCTTCTATGGGACACGAAGATCCCACTATTAAAAGTATAATATTGTCGCTGTCACTCAGAAGGCTTCTATGGGACACGAAGATCCTCCTATTAAAAGTATAATATACTCACTGTCACTCAGAAGGCTTCTATGGGACACGAAGATCCCGCTGTTAAAGTATAATATACTCACTGTCACTCATAAGGCTTCTATGGGACACGAAGATCCCGCAATTTAAGTATAATATACTCACTGTCACTCAAAAGGCTTCTATGGGACTCGAAGATCCCGCGATTAAAAGTATAATATACTCACTGTCACTCAGAAGGCTTCTATGAGACACGAGGATCCCGCTATTAAAGTATAATATACTCACCGTCAATCAAAAGGTTTCTATGGGACTCGATGATCCCGCGATTAAAAGTATAATATACTCAATGTCACTCAGAAGGCTTCTATGGGACACGAAGATCCCGCTATTAAAAGTATAATATACTCGCTGTCACTTAGAAGACTTCTATGGGACAAGAAGATCCCGCTATTAAAATTTTAAAAAGATACCCACTGTCCCTCAGAATGAGAAGGCTTCTATGGGACACGAAGATCACGCTATTGAAAGTATAATAAATATACTCACTGTCACTCAGAAAGAGAAGGCTTCTATGGGTCACGAATATCACTCTATTAAAAGTATAATAACTATACTCACTGTCACTCAGAAGGAGAAGGCTTCTATGGGACACGAAGATACCGCTATTAAAGTATAATATACTCACTGTCACTTAGAACTAGAAGGCTTCTATTTGACACAAGGATCCCGCTATTAAGGTATAATATACCAACTGTCACTCAGAAGGCTTCTATGGGAGAATCCTGCTATTAAAAGTGTAATATACCCACTGTCCCTCAGAATGAGAAGGCTTCTATGGGACACGAAGATCCCGCTATTAAACGTTTAAAAAATATACTCACTGTCACTCAGAACGAGAAGACTTCCATGGGAAACGAAGATCCCGCTATTAAAAGTATAAAAATTATACTCGCTGTCACTCAGAACGAGAAGGCTTCTATGGGACACGAATATCACTCTATTAAAAGTATAATAACTATACTCACTGTCACTCAGAAGGAGAAGGCTTCTATGGGACACGAAGATACCGCTATTAAAGTATAATATACTCACCGTCACTCAAAAGGTTTCTATGGGACACGAAGATCCCAGTATTAAAGTATAATATACTCGATGTCACTCAGAAAGCTTCTATGGGACACGAAGATCCCGCTATTAAGATTTTTAAAAATATACCCACCGTCACTCAGAACTAGAAGGCTTCTATTTGACACAAGGATCCCGCTATTAAGGTACAATATACCAACTGTCACTCAGAAGGCTTCTATGGGAGAATCCTGCTATTAAAAGTGTAATATACTCACTTTCACTCAGAAGGCTTCTATGGGACACGAAGATCCCGCTGTTAAAGTATTATATACTCACTCTCACTCAGAAGGCCTCTATGGGACACGAAGATCCCGCTATTAAACGTTTAAAAAATATACTCACTGTCACTCAGAACGAGAAGGCTTCTATGGGACACGAAGATCCCGCTATTAAAAGTATAATAAATATACTCACTGTCCCTCAGAACGAGAAGGCTACTATGGGACACGAAGATCCCGCTATTAAAAGTATAATATACTCGCTGTCACTTAGAAGACTTCTATGGGACACGAAGATCCCGCTATTAAAATTTTTAAAAAATATACCCACTGTCACTCAGAACGAGAAGGCTTCTATGGAACACGAAGATCCCGCTGTTAAAGTATAATATACTCGCTGTCACTCAGAAGGCTTCTCTGGGACACGAAGATCCCGCTATTTAACGTTTAAAAAATATACTCACTGTCACTCAGAACGAGAAGACTTCCATGGGAAACGAAGATCCCGCTATTAAAAGTTTAAAAAATATACTCGCTGTCACTCAGAACGAGAAGGCTTCTATGGGACACGAATATCACTCTATTAAAAGTATAATAACTATACTCACTGTCACTCAGAAGGAGAAGGCTTCTATGGGACACGAAGATCCCGCTATTAAAGTATAATATACTCACTGTCACTCAAAAGGCTTCTATGGGACTCGAAGATCCCGCGATTAAAAGTATAATATACTCACTGTCACTCAGAAGGCTTCTATGAGACACAAAGATCCCGCTATTAAATGTATAATATTATCACTGTCACTCAGAAGGCTCCTATGGGACACGAGGATCCCGCTATTAAAAGTATAATATAATCACTGTCACTCTGAACGAGAAGGCTTCTTTGGGACACGAAGATCCCGCTATTAAAAGTATAATAAATATACTCACTGTCACTTAGAAGACTTCTATGGGACACGAAGATCCCGCTATTAAAAGTTTAAAACATATATTCACTGTCCCTCAGAACGAGAAGGCTTCTATGGGACACGAAGATCACGCTATTAAAAGTATAATAAATATATTCACTGTCAGTCAGAACGAGAAGGCTTCTATGGGACACGAAAATCCCGCTATTAAGAGTGTAATATATATACTCACTGTCACTCAGAACGAGAAGGCTTCTATGGGACACGTAGATCCCGCTGTTAAAGTATAATATACTCACTGTCACTCAGAAGGATTCTATGGGACACGAAGATCCCGCCATTAATCGTTTAAAATATATACTCCCTGTCACTCAGAACGAGAAGGTTTCCATGGGACACGCAGATCCCGCTATTAAAAGTTTAAAAAATATACTCGCTGTCACGCAGAACGAGAAGGCTTCTATGGGACACGAAGATCCCGCTATTAAAAGTGTAATAAATATACTCAGTGTCACTCAGAACGAGAAGGCTTCTATGGGACACGAAGATCCCGCTATTAAAGTATAATATACTCACCGTCACTCAAAAGGTTTCTATGGGACACGAGGATCCCAGTATTAAAAGTATAATATACTCACTGTCACTCAGAAGGCTTCTATGGGACACGAATATCCCGCTATTAAAGTATAATATACTCACTGTCACTCAAAAGGCTTCTATGGGACTCGAAGGTCCCGCGATTAAAAGTATAATATACTCACTGTCACTCAGAAGGCTTCTATGAGACACAAAGATCCCGCTACTAAAAAAATAATATACTCACTCTCACTCAGAAGGCTTCTATGGGACACGAAGATCCTGCTATTGAAAGTAAAAAAATATACTCACTGTCACTCAAAAGGCTTCTATGGGACACGAAGATCCCGCTAATAAAAGTTAAAAAAATATACTCACTGTCACTCAGAACGAGAAGGCTTCTATGGGACACGAAGATCCCGCTATTAAAGTATAATATACTCACCGTCACTCAAAAGGTTTCTATGGGACACGAAGATCCCGCAATTTAAGTATAATATACTCACTGTCAATCAGAAGGCTTCTATGGGACACGAAGATCCCACTATTAAAAGTATAATATTGTCGCTGTCAATCAGAAGGCTTCTATGGGAAACGAAGATCCTGCTATTAAAAGTATAATATACTCACTGTCACTCAGAAGGCTTCTATGGGACACGAAGATCCCACTATTAAAATTATAATATACACGCTGTCACTCAGTAGGCATTTATGGGACACCAAGATCCCGCTGTTAAAGCATAATATACTCACTGTCACTCAGAAGGCTTCTATGGGACACGAAGATCCCGCAATTTAAGTATAATATACTCACTGTCACTCAAAAGGCTTCTATGGGACTCGAAGATCCCGCTATTAAAAGTATAATATACTCACTGTCACTCAGAAGGCTTCTATGAGACACGAGGATCCCGCTATTAAAGTATAATATACTCACCGTCACTCAGAAGGCTTCTATGGGACACGAGGATCCCGCTATTAAAGTATAATATACTCACCGTCACTCAAATGGTTTCTATGGGACTCGAAGATCCCGCGATTAAAAGTATAATATACTCACTGTCACTCAGAAGGCTTCTATGAGACACGAGGATCCCGCTATTGAAAGTATAATATAATCACTGTCACTCAGAAGGCTTCTATGAGACACGAGGATCCCGCTATTAAAGTATAATATACTCACCGTCACTCAAAAGGTTTCTATGGGACTCGAAGATCCCGCGATTAAAAGTATAATATACTCACTGTCACTCAGAAGGCTTCTATGACACACGAGGATCCCGCTATTGAAAGTATAATATAATCACTGTCACTCAGAAGGCTTCTATGGGACACGAAGATCCCACTATTAAAAGTATAATATTGTCGCTGTCACTCAGAAGGCTTCTATGGGACACGAAGATCCCGCTATTAAAAGTATAATATACTCACTGTCACTCAGAAGGCTTCTACGGGACACGAAGATCCCGCTGTTAAAGTATTATATACTCACTCTCACTCAGAAGGCCTCTATGGGACACGAAGATCCCGCTATTAAACGTTTAAAAAATATACTCACTGTCACTCAGAACGAGAAGGCTTCTATGGGACACGAAGATCCCGCTATTAAAAGTATAATAAATATACTCACTGTCACTCAGAACGAGAAGGCTTCTATGGGACACGAAGATCCCGCTATTAAAAGTATAATATACTCGCTGTCACTTAGAAGACTTCTATGGGACACGAGGATCCCGCTATTAAAAGTATAATATACTCACTGCCACTCTGAACGAGAAGGCTTCTTTGGGACACGAAGATCCCGCTATTAAAAGTATAATAAATATACTCACTGTCACTTAGAAGACTTCTATGGGACACGAAGATCCCGCTATTAAAAGTATAAAACATATATTCACTGTCCCTCAGAACGAGAAGGCTTCTATGGGACACGAAGATCACGCTATTAAAAGTATAATAAATATATTCACTGTCACTCAGAACGAGAAGGCTTCTATGGGACACGAAGATCCCGCTATTAAGAGTATAATATATATACTCACTGTCACTCAGAACGAGAACGCTTCTATGGGACACGTAGATCCCGCTGTTAAAGTATAATATACTCACTGTCACTCAGAAGGCTTCTATGGGACACGAAGATCCCGCCATTAAACGTTTAAAATATATACTCACTGTCACTCAGAACGAGAATGTTTCCATGGGACACGCAGATCCCGCTATTAAAAGTTTAAAAAATATACTCGCTGTCACGCAGAACGAGAAGGCTTCTATGGGACACGAAGATCCCACTATTAAAAGTGTAATAAATATACTCAGTGTCACTCAGAACGAGAAGGCTTCTATGGGACACGAAGATCCCGCTATTAAAGTATAATATACTCACCGTCACTCAAAAGGTTTCTATTGCACACGAAGATCCCAGTATTAAAATTATAATATTCTCACTGTCACTCAGAAGGCTTCTATGGGACACGAAGATCCGGCTATTAAAGTATAATATACTCACTGTCACTCAAAAGGCTTCTATGGGACTCGAAGTTCCCGCGATTAAAAGTATAATATACTCACTGTCACTCAGAAGGCTTCTATGAGACACAAAGATCCCGCTACTAAAAAAATAATATACTCACTCTCACTCAGAAGGCTTCTATGGGACACGAAGGTCCTGCTATTGAAAGTAAAAAAATATACTCACTGTCACTCAAAAGGCTTCTATGGGACACGAAGATCCCGCTAATAAAAGTTAATAAAATATACTCACTGTCACTCAGAACGAGAAGGCTTCTATGGGACACGAAGATCCCGCTATTAAAGTATAATATACTCACCGTCACTCAAAAGGTTTCTATGGGACTCGATGATCCCGCTATTGAAAGTATAATATAATCACTGTCACTCAGAAGGCTTCTATGGGACACGAAGATCCCACTATTAAAAGTATAATATTGTCGCTGTCACTCAGAAGGCTTCTATGGGACACGAAGATCCTCCTATTAAAAGTATAATATACTCACTGTCACTCAGAAGGCTTCTATGGGACACGAAGATCCCGCTGTTAAAGTATAATATACTCACTGTCACTCAGAAGGCTTCTATGGGACACGAAGATCCCGCAATTTAAGTATAATATACTCACTGTCACTCAAAAGGCTTCTATGGGACTCGAAGATCCCGCGATTAAAAGTATAATATACTCACTGTCACTCAGAAGGCTTCTATGAGACACGAGGATCCCGCTATTAAAGTATAATATACTCACCGTCAATCAAAAGGTTTCTATGGGACTCGATGATCCCGCGATTAAAAGTATAATATACTCAATGTCACTCAGAAGGCTTCTATGGGACACGAAGATCCCGCTATTAAAAGTATAATATACTCGCTGTCACTTAGAAGACTTCTATGGGACAAGAAGATCCCGCTATTAAAATTTTAAAAATATACCCACTGTCCCTCAGAATGAGAAGGCTTCTATGGGACACGAAGATCACGCTATTGAAAGTATAATAAATATACTCACTGTCACTCAGAAAGAGAAGGCTTCTATGGGTCACGAATATCACTCTATTAAAAGTATAATAACTATACTCACTGTCACTCAGAAGGAGAAGGCTTCTATGGGACACGAAGATACCGCTATTAAAGTATAATATACTCACTGTCACTTAGAACTAGAAGGCTTCTATTTGACACAAGGATCCCGCTATTAAGGTATAATATACCAACTGTCACTCAGAAGGCTTCTATGGGAGAATCCTGCTATTAAAAGTGTAATATACCCACTGTCCCTCAGAATGAGAAGGCTTCTATGGGACACGAAGATCCCGCTATTAAAAGTATAAAAATTATACTCGCTGTCACTCAGAACGAGAAGGCTTCTATGGGACACGAATATCACTCTATTAAAAGTATAATAACTATACTCACTGTCACTCAGAAGGAGAAGGCTTCTATGGGACACGAAGATACCGCTATTAAAGTATAATATACTCACCGTCACTCAAAAGGTTTCTATGGGACACGAAGAACCCAGTATTAAAGTATAATATACTCGATGTCACTCAGAAAGCTTCTATGGGACACGAAGATCCCGCTATTAAGATTTTTAAAAATATACCCACCGTCACTCAGAACTAGAAGGCTTCTATTTGACATAAGGATCCCGCTATTAAGGTACAATATACCAACTGTCACTCAGAAGGCTTCTATGGGAGAATCCTGCTATTAAAAGTGTAATATACTCACTGTCACTCAGAAGGCTTCTATGGGACACGAAGATTCCGCTATTAAAATTATAATATACTCACTGTCACTCAGAAGGCTTCTATGGGACACGAAGATCCCGCTGTTAAAAATATAATATACTCACTGTCACTCAGAAGGCTTCTATGGGACACGAAGATCCCACTATTAAAAGTATAATATACTCACTGTCACTCAGAAGGCTTCTATGGGACACAAGGATCCCGGTATTAAAAATATAATATAATCACTGTCGCTCAGAAGGCTTCTATGGGACTCGAAGATGCCGCGATTAAAAGTATAATATACTCACTGTCGCTCAGAAGGCTTCTATGGGACACGAAGATCCTGCTATTGAAAGTAAAAAATATACTCATTGTCACTCAAAAGGCTTCTATGGGACTCGATGATCCCGCTATTGAAAGTATCATATAATCACTGTCACTCAGAAGGTTTCTATGGGACACGAAGATCCCGCTGTTAAAGTATTATATACTCACTCTTACTCAGAAGGCTTCTATGGGACACGATGATCCTGCTATTGAAAGTAAAAAATATATACTCACTGTCGCTCAGAAGGCTTCTATGGGACACGAAGATCCCACTATTAAAAGTATAATATACACGCTGTCACTCAGTAGGCATTTATGCGACACCAAGATCCCGCTGTTAATGTATAATATACTCACTGTCACTCAGAAGGCTTCTATAGGACACGAAGATCCCGCTATTAAAGTATAATATACTCACTGTCACTCAAAAGGCTTCAATAGGACTCGAAGATCCCGCGATTAAATGTATAATATACTCACTGTCACTCAGAAGGCTTTTTTGAGACACGATGATCCCGCTATTAAAGTATAATATACTCACCGTCACTCAAAAGGTTTCTATGGGACTCGATGATCCCGCTATTGAAAGTATAATATAATCACTGTCACTCAGGAGGCTTCTATGGGACACGAAGATCCCACTATTAAAAGTATAATATAGTCGCTGTCACTCAGAAGGCTTCTATGGGACACGAAGATCCCGCTATTAAAAGTATAATATACTCACTGTCATTCAGAAGGCTTCTATGGGACACGAAGATCCCGCTGTTAAAGTATTATATACTCACTCTCACTCAGAAGGCCTCTATGGGACACGAAGATCCCGCTATTAAACGTTTAAAAAATATACTCACTGTCACTCAGAACGAGAAGGCTTCTATGGGACACGAAGATCCCGCTATTAAAAGTATAATAAATATACTCACTGTCCCTCAGAACGAGAAGGCTACTATGGGACACGAAGATCCCGCTATTAAAAGTATAATATACTCGCTGTCACTTAGAAGACTTCTATGGGACACGAAGATCCCGCTATTAAAATTTTTAAAAAATATACCCACTGTCACTCA
This sequence comes from Meconema thalassinum, assembly GCA_946902985.2. NCBI lineage: Eukaryota > Metazoa > Arthropoda > Insecta > Orthoptera > Tettigoniidae > Meconema > Meconema thalassinum. The sequence goes on along the minus strand of OX336388.2, from coordinate 49,573,822 downwards.
GAACGAGAAGGCTTCTATGGAACACGAAGATCCCGCTGTTAAAGTATAATATACTCGCTGTCACTCAGAAGGCTTCTCTGGGACACGAAGATCCCGCTATTTAATGTTTAAAAAATATACTCACTGTCACTCAGAACGAGAAGACTTCCATGGGAAACGAAGATCCCACTATTAAAAGTGTAATAAATATACTCAGTGTCACTCAGAACGAGAAGGCTTCTATGGGACACGAAGATCCCGCTATTAAAGTATAATATACTCACCGTCACTCAAAAGGTTTCTATTGCACACGAAGATCCCAGTATTAAAATTATAATATTCTCACTGTCACTCAGAAGGCTTCTATGGGACACGAAGATCCGGCTATTAAAGTATAATATACTCACTGTCACTCAAAAGGCTTCTATGGGACTCGAAGTTCCCGCGATTAAAAGTATAATATACTCACTGTCACTCAGAAGGCTTCTATGAGACACAAAGATCCCGCTACTAAAAAAATAATATACTCACTCTCACTCAGAAGGCTTCTATGGGACACGAAGGTCCTGCTATTGAAAGTAAAAATATATACTCACTGTCACTCAAAAGGCTTCTATGGGACACGAAGATCCCGCTCATAAAAGTTAATAAAATATACTCACTGTCACTCAGAACGAGAAGGCTTCTATGGGACACGAAGATCCCGCTATTAAAGTATAATATACTCACCGTCACTCAAAAGGTTTCTATGGGACTCGATGATCCCGCTATTGAAAGTATAATATAATCACTGTCACTCAGAAGGCTTCTATGGGACACGAAGATCCCACTATTAAAAGTATAATATTGTCGCTGTCACTCAGAAGGCTTCTATGGGACACGAAGATCCTCCTATTAAAAGTATAATATACTCACTGTCACTCAGAAGGCTTCTATGGGACACGAAGATCCCGCTGTTAAAGTATAATATACTCACTGTCACTCAGAAGGCTTCTATGGGACACGAAGATCCCGCAATTTAAGTATAATATACTCACTGTCACTCAAAAGGCTTCTATGGGACTCGAAGATCCCGCGATTAAAAGTATAATATACTCACTGTCACTCAGAAGGCTTCTATGAGACACGAGGATCCCGCTATTAAAGTATAATATACTCACCGTCAATCAAAAGGTTTCTATGGGACTCGATGATCCCGCGATTAAAAGTATAATATACTCAATGTCACTCAGAAGGCTTCTATGGGACACGAAGATCCCGCTATTAAAAGTATAATATACTCGCTGTCACTTAGAAGACTTCTATGGGACAAGAAGATCCCGCTATTAAAATTTTAAAAATATACCCACTGTCCCTCAGAATGAGAAGGCTTCTATGGGACACGAAGATCACGCTATTGAAAGTATAATAAATATACTCACTGTCACTCAGAAAGAGAAGGCTTCTATGGGTCACGAATATCACTCTATTAAAAGTATAATAACTATACTCACTGTCACTCAGAAGGAGAAGGCTTCTATGGGACACGAAGATACCGCTATTAAAGTATAATATACTCACTGTCACTTAGAACTAGAAGGCTTCTATTTGACACAAGGATCCCGCTATTAAGGTATAATATACCAACTGTCACTCAGAAGGCTTCTATGGGAGAATCCTGCTATTAAAAGTGTAATATACCCACTGTCCCTCAGAATGAGAAGGCTTCTATGGGACACGAAGATCCCGCTATTAAACGTTTAAAAAATATACTCACTGTCACTCAGAACGAGAAGACTTCCATGGGAAACGAAGATCCCGCTATTAAAAGTATAAAAATTATACTCGCTGTCACTCAGAACGAGAAGGCTTCTATGGGACACGAATATCACTCTATTAAAAGTATAATAACTATACTCACTGTCACTCAGAAGGAGAAGGCTTCTATGGGACACGAAGATACCGCTATTAAAGTATAATATACTCACCGTCACTCAAAAGGTTTCTATGGGACACGAAGAACCCAGTATTAAAGTATAATATACTCGATGTCACTCAGAAAGCTTCTATGGGACACGAAGATCCCGCTATTAAGATTTTTAAAAATATACCCACCGTCACTCAGAACTAGAAGGCTTCTATTTGACATAAGGATCCCGCTATTAAGGTACAATATACCAACTGTCACTCAGAAGGCTTCTATGGGAGAATCCTGCTATTAAAAGTGTAATATACTCACTGTCACTCAGAAGGCTTCTATGGGACACGAAGATTCCGCTATTAAAATTATAATATACTCACTGTCACTCAGAAGGCTTCTATGGGACACGAAGATCCCGCTGTTAAAAATATAATATACTCACTGTCACTCAGAAGGCTTCTATGGGACACGAAGATCCCACTATTAAAAGTATAATATACTCACTGTCACTCAGAAGGCTTCTATGGGACACAAGGATCCCGCTATTAAAAATATAATATAATCACTGTCGCTCAGAAGGCTTCTATGGGACTCGAAGTTGCCGCGATTAAAAGTATAATATACTCACTGTCGCTCAGAAGGCTTCTATGGGACACGAAGATCCTGCTATTGAAAGTAAAAAATATACTCATTGTCACTCAAAAGGCTTCTATGGGACTCGATGATCCCGCTATTGAAAGTATCATATAATCACTGTCACTCAGAAGGTTTCTATGGGACACGAAGATCCCGCTGTTAAAGTATTATATACTCACTCTTACTCAGAAGGCTTCTATGGGACACGATGATCCTGCTATTGAAAGTAAAAAATATATACTCACTGTCGCTCAGAAGGCTTCTATGGGACACGAAGATCCCACTATTAAAAGTATAATATACACGCTGTCACTCAGTAGGCATTTATGCGACACCAAGATCCCGCTGTTAATGTATAATATACTCACTGTCACTCAGAAGGCTTCTATAGGACACGAAGATCCCGCTATTAAAGTATAATATACTCACTGTCACTCAAAAGGCTTCAATAGGACTCGAAGATCCCGCGATTAAATGTATAATATACTCACTGTCACTCAGAAGGCTTTTTTGAGACACGATGATCCCGCTATTAAAGTATAATATACTCACCGTCACTCAAAAGGTTTCTATGGGACTCGATGATCCCGCTATTGAAAGTATAATATAATCACTGTCACTCAGGAGGCTTCTATGGGACACGAAGATCCCACTATTAAAAGTATAATATAGTCGCTGTCACTCAGAAGGCTTCTATGGGACACGAAGATCCCGCTATTAAAAGTATAATATACTCACTGTCATTCAGAAGGCTTCTATGGGACACGAAGATCCCGCTGTTAAAGTATTATATACTCACTCTCACTCAGAAGGCCTCTATGGGACACGAAGATCCCGCTATTAAACGTTTAAAAAATATACTCACTGTCACTCAGAACGAGAAGGCTTCTATGGGACACGAAGATCCCGCTATTAAAAGTATAATAAATATACTCACTGTCCCTCAGAACGAGAAGGCTACTATGGGACACGAAGATCCCGCTATTAAAAGTATAATATACTCGCTGTCACTTAGAAGACTTCTATGGGACACGAAGATCCCGCTATTAAAATTTTTAAAAAATATACCCACTGTCACTCAGAACGAGAAGGCTTCTATGGAACACGAAGATCCCGCTGTTAAAGTATAATATACTCGCTGTCACTCAGAAGGCTTCTCTGGGACACGAAGATCCCGCTATTTAACGTTTAAAAAATATACTCACTGTCACTCAGAACGAGAAGACTTCCATGGGAAACGAAGATCCCGCTATTAAAAGTTTAAAAAATATACTCGCTGTCACTCATAACGAGAAGGCTTCTATGGGACACGAATATCACTCTATTAAAAGTATAATAACTATACTCACTGTCACTCAGAAGGAGAAGGCTTCTATGGGACACGAAGATCCCGCTATTAAAGTATAATATACTCACTGTCACTCAAAAGGCTTCTATGGGACTCGAAGATCCCGCGATTAAAAGTATAATATACTCACTGTCACTCAGAAGGCTTCTATGAGACACAAAGATCCCGCTATTAAATGTATAATATTATCACTGTCACTCAGAAGGCTCCTATGGGACACGAGGATCCCGCTATTAAAAGTATAATATAATCACTGTCACTCTGAACGAGAAGGCTTCTTTGGGACAGGAAGATCCCGCTATTAAAAGTATAATAAATATACTCACTGTCACTTAGAAGACTTCTATGGGACACGAAGATCCCGCTATTAAAAGTTTAAAACATATATTCACTGTCCCTCAGAACGAGAAGGCTTCTATGGGACACGAAGATCACGCTATTAAAAGTATAATAAATATATTCACTGTCACTCAGAACGAGAAGGCTTCTATGGGACACGAAAATCCCGCTATTAAGAGTGTAATATATATACTCACTGTCACTCAGAACGAGAAGGCTTCTATGGGACACGTAGATCCCGCTGTTAAAGTATAGTATACTCACTGTCACTCAGAAGGATTCTATGGGACACGAAGATCCCGCCATTAATCGTTTAAAATATATACTCCCTGTCACTCAGAACGAGAAGGTTTCCATGGGACACGCAGATCCCGCCATTAAAAGTTTAAAAAATATACTCGCTGTCACGCAGAACGAGAAGGCTTCTATGGGACACGAAGATCCCGCTATTAAAAGTGTAATAAATATACTCAGTGTCACTCAGAACGAGAAGGCTTCTATGGGACACGAAGATCCCGCTATTAAAGTATAATATACTCACCGTCACTCAAAAGGTTTCTATGGGACACGAGGATCCCAGTATTAAAAGTATAATATACTCACTGTCACTCAGAAGGCTTCTATGGGACACGAATATCCCGCTATTAAAGTTTAATATACTCACTGTCACTCAAAAGGCTTCTATGGGACTCGAAGGTCCCGCGATTAAAAGTATAATATACTCACTGTCACTCAGAAGGCTTCTATGAGACACAAAGATCCCGCTACTAAAAAAATAATATACTCACTCTCACTCAGAAGGCTTCTATGGGACACGAAGATCCTGCTATTGAAAGTAAAAAAATATACTCACTGTCACTCAAAAGGCTTCTATGGGACACGAAGATCCCGCTAATAAAAGTTAAAAAAATATACTCACTGTCACTCAGAACGAGAAGGCTTCTATGGGACACGAAGATCCCGCTATTAAAGTATAATATACTCACCGTCACTCAAAAGGTTTCTATGGGACACGAAGATCCCGCAATTTAAGTATAATATACTCACTGTCAATCAGAAGGCTTCTATGGGACACGAAGATCCCACTATTAAAAGTATAATATTGTCGCTGTCAATCAGAAGGCTTCTATGGGAAACGAAGATCCTGCTATTAAAAGTATAATATACTCACTGTCACTCAGAAGGCTTCTATGGGACACGAAGATCCCACTATTAAAAGTATAATATACACGCTGTCACTCAGTAGGCATTTATGGGACACCAAGATCCCGCTGTTAAAGCATAATATACTCACTGTCACTCAGAAGGCTTCTATGGGACACGCAGATCCCGCAATTTAAGTATAATATACTCACTGTCACTCAAAAGGCTTCTATGGGACTCGAAGATCCCGCGATTAAAAGTATAATATACTCACTGTCACTCAGAAGGCTTCTATGAGACACGAGGATCCCGCTATTAAAGTATAATATACTCACCGTCACTCAGAAGGCTTCTATGGGACACGAGGATCCCGCTATTAAAGTATAATATACTCACCGTCACTCAAATGGTTTCTATGGGACTCGAAGATCCCGCGATTAAAAGTATAATATACTCACTGTCACTCAGAAGGCTTCTATGAGACACGAGGATCCCGCTATTGAAAGTATAATATAATCACTGTCACTCAGAAGGCTTCTATGAGACACGAGGATCCCGCTATTAAAGTATAATATACTCACCGTCACTCAAAAGGTTTCTATGGGACTCGAAGATCCCGCGATTAAAAGTATAATATACTCACTGTCACTCAGAAGGCTTCTATGACACACGAGGATCCCGCTATTGAAAGTATAATATAATCACTGTCACTCAGAAGGCTTCTATGGGACACAAAGATCCCACTATTAAAAGTATAATATTGTCGCTGTCACTCAGAAGGCTTCTATGGGACACGAAGATCCCGCTATTAAAAGTATAATATACTCACTGTCACTCAGAAGGCTTCTACGGGACACGAAGATCCCGCTGTTAAAGTATTATATACTCACTCTCACTCAGAAGGCCTCTATGGGACACGAAGATCCCGCTATTAAACGTTTAAAAAATATACTCACTGTCACTCAGAACGAGAAGGCTTCTATGGGACACGAAGATCCCGCTATTAAAAGTATAATAAATATACTCACTGTCACTCAGAACGAGAAGGCTTCTATGGGACACGAAGATCCCGCTATTAAAAGTATAATATACTCGCTGTCACTTAGAAGACTTCTATGGGACACGAGGATCCCGCTATTAAAAGTATAATATACTCACTGCCACTCTGAACGAGAAGGCTTCTTTGGGACACGAAGATCCCGCTATTAAAAGTATAATAAATATACTCACTGTCACTTAGAAGACTTCTATGGGACACGAAGATCCCGCTATTAAAAGTATAAAACATATATTCACTGTCCCTCAGAACGAGAAGGCTTCTATGGGACACGAAGATCACGCTATTAAAAGTATAATAAATATATTCACTGTCACTCAGAACGAGAAGGCTTCAATGGGACACGAAGATCCCGCTATTAAGAGTGTAATATATATACTCACTGTCACTCAGAACGAGAACGCTTCTATGGGACACGTAGATCCCGCTGTTAAAGTATAATATACTCACTGTCACTCAGAAGGCTTCTATGGGACACGAAGATCCCGCCATTAAACGTTTAAAATATATACTCACTGTCACTCAGAACGAGAAGGTTTCCATGGGACACGCAGATCCCGCTATTAAAAGTTTAAAAAATATACTCGCTGTCACGCAGAACGAGAAGGCTTCTATGGGACACGAAGATCCCACTATTAAAAGTGTAATAAATATACTCAGTGTCACTCAGAACGAGAAGGCTTCTATGGGACACGAAGATCCCGCTATTAAAGTATAATATACTCACCGTCACTCAAAAGGTTTCTATGGTACACGAAGATCCCAGTATTAAAATTATAATATTCTCACTGTCACTCAGAAGGCTTCTATGGGACACGAAGATCCGGCTATTAAAGTATAATATACTCACTGTCACTCAAAAGGCTTCTATGGGACTCGAAGATCCCGCGATTAAAAGTATAATATACTCACTGTCACTCAGAAGGCTTCTATGAGACACAAAGATCCCGCTACTAAAAAAATAATATACTCACTCTCACTCAGAAGGCTTCTATGGGACACGAAGATCCCGCTATTAAAGTATAATATACTCACCGTCACTCAAAAGGTTTCTATGGGACTCGATGATCCCGCTATTGAAAGTATAATATAATCACTGTCACTCAGAAGGCTTCTATGGGACACGAAGTTCCCACTATTAAAAGTATAATATTGTCGCTGTCACTCAGAAGGCTTCTATGGGACACGAAGATCCCGCTGTTAAAGTATAATATACTCACTGTCATTCAGAAGGCTTCAATAGGACACGAAGATCCCACTATTAAAAGTATAATATACTCACTGTCACTCAGAAGGCTTCCATGGGACACGAAGATCCCGCTATTAAAGTATAATATACTCAATGTCACTCAAAAGGCTTCTATGGGATTCGAAGATCCCGCGATTAAAGTATAATATACTCACTGTCACTCAGAAGGCTTCTATGAGACACAATGATGCCGCTATTAAATGTATAATATAATCACTGTCACTCAGGAGGCTTCTATGGGACACGAGGATCCCGCTATTAAAAGTATAATATACTCACTGTCACTCAGAAGGCTTCTATTGGACACGAAGATCCCACTATTAAAAGTATAATATACTCACTGTCACTCATTAGGCTTCTATAGGACACGAAGATCCCACTATTATAAGTATAATATACTCACTGTCACTCAGAAGGCTTCTATGGGACACGAAGATCCCGCTATTAAAGTATAATATACTCACTGTCACTCAAAAGGCTTCTATGGGACTCGAAGATCCCACTATTAAAAGTATAATATACTCACTGTCACTGAGAAGGCTTCTAAGAGACACGAGGATCCCGCTATTAAATGTATAATATACTCACTGTCCATCAGAAGGCTTCTATGAGATACAAAGATCCCGCTATTAAATGTATAATATACTCACAGCCACTCAGAAGGCTTCTATTAGACACAAAGATCCCGCTATTAAATGTATAATATTATCACTGTCACTCAGAAGGCTCCTATGGGACACGAGGATCCCGCTATTAAAAGTATAATATACTCACTGTCACTCTGAACGAGAAGGTTTCTATGGGACACGAAGATCCCGCTATTAAAAATATAATAAATATACTCACTGTCACTTAGAAGACTTCTATGGGACACGAAGATCCCGCTATTAAAAGTTTAAAACATTTATTCACTGTCCCTCAGAACGAGAAGGCTTCTATGGGACTCGAAGATCTCGCTATTAAACGTATAATAAATATATTCTCTGTCACTCAGAACGAGAAGGCTTCTATGGGACACGAAGATCCCGCTATTAAGAGTGTAATATATATACTCACTGTCACTCAGAACGAGAAGGCTTCTATTGGACACGTAGATCCCGCTGTTAAAGTATAATATACTCACTGTCACTCGGAAGGCTTCTATGGGACACGAAGATCCCGCCATTAAACGTTTAAAATATATACTCACTGTCACTCAGAACGAGAAGGCTTCCATGGGACACGCAGATCCCGCTATTAAAAGTTTAAAAAATATACTCGCTGTCACTCAGAACGAGAAGGCTTCTATGGGACACGAATATCCCGCTATTAAAAGTGTAATAAATATACTCACTGTCACTCAGAACGAGAAGGCTTCTATGGGACACGAAGATCCCAGTATTAAAAGTATAATATACTCACTGTCACTCAGAAGGCTTCTATGGGACACGAAGATCCCGCTATTAAAGTATAATATACTCACTGTCACTCAGAAGGATTATATGGTACACGAAGATCCCGCTGTTAAAGTATTATATACTCACTCTCACTCAGAAGGCTTCTATGGGACACGAAGATCCTGCTATTGAAAGTAAAAAAAATATACTCACTGTCACTCAAAAGGCTTCTATGGGACACGAAGATCCCGCTATTAAAAGTGTAATATACTCACTGTCACTCAAAAGGCTTCTATGGGACTTGAAGATCCCGCGAATAAAAGTAGAATATACTCACTGTCACTCAGAAGGATTCTATGAGACCCAAAGTTCCCGCTACTAAAAGTATAATATACTCACTGTCACTCAGAAGGCTTCTATGAGACACGAGGATCCCGCTATTAAAACTATAATATACTCACTGTCACTCAGAAGGCTTATATGGTACACGAAGAGCCCGCTGTTAAAGTATTATATACCCACTCTCACTCAGAAGGCTTCTATGAGACACGAAGATCCTGCTATTGAAAGTAAAAAAATATACTCACTGTCACTCAGAAGGCTTCTATGAGACAAGAGGATCCCGCTATTAAAACTATAATATACTCACTGTCACTCAGAAGGCTTATATGGTACACGAAGATCCCGCTGTTAAAGTATTATATACTCACTCTCACTCAGAAAGCTTCTATGGGACACGAATATCCTGCTATTGAAAGTAAAAAATATATACTCACTGTCGCTCAGAAGGCTTCTATGGAACACGAAGATCCCGCTATTAAAAGTATAATATACACGCTGTCACTCAGTAGGCATTTATGGGACACCAAGATCCCGCTGTTAAAGTATAATATACTCACTGTCACTCATAAGGCTTCTATGGGACTCGATGATCCCGCTATTGAAAGTATAATATAATCACTGTCACTCAGAAGGCTTCTATGGGACACGAAGATCCCGCTATTAAAGTATAATATACTCACTGTCACTCAGAAGGCTTATATGGTACACGAAGATCCCGATGTTAAAGTATTATATACTCACTCTCACTCAGAAAGCTTCTATGGGACACGAAGATCCTGCTATTGAAAGTAAAAAATATATACTCACTGTCGCTCAGAAGGCTTCTATGGAACACGAAGATCCCGCTATTAAAGTATAATATACACGCTGTCACTCAGTAGGCATTTATGGGACACCAAGATCCCGCTGTTAAAGTATAATATACTCACTGTCACTCATAAGGCTTCTATGGGACACGAAGATCCCGCTATTAAAGTATAATATACTCACTGTCACTCAAAAGGCTTCAATGGGACTCGAAGATCCCGCGATTAAAAGTATAATATACTCACTGTCATTCAGAAGGCTTTTTTGAGACACGATGATCCCGCTATTAAAGTATAATATACTCACCGTCACTCAAAAGGCTTCTATGGGACTCGATGATCCCGCTATTGAAGGTATAATATAATCACTGTCACTCAGAAGGCTTCTATGGGACTCGAAGATCCCGCTGTTAAAGTAATATATACTCACTCTCACTCAGAAGGCCTCTATGGGACACGAAGATCCCACTATAGAAAGTATAATATAGTCGCTGTCAATCAGAAGGCTTTTTGAGACACGATGATCCCGCTATTAAAGTATAATATACTCACCGTCACTCAAAAGGTTTCTATGGGACTCGATGATCCCGCTATTAAAAGTATAATATAGTCGCTGTCACTCACAAGGCTTCTATGGGACACGAAGATCCCACTATTAAAATTATAATATAGTCGCTGTCACTCAGAAGGCTTCTATGGGACTCGATGATCCCGCTATTAAAAGTATAATATAGTCGCTGTCACTCAGAAGGCTTCTACGGGACACGAAGATCCCGCTATTAAAAGTATAATATACTCACTGTCACTCAGAAGGCTTCTATGGGACACGAAGATACCGCTGTTAAAGTAATATACACTCACTCTCACTCAGAAGGCCTCTATGGGACACGATGATCCCGCTATTAAACGTTTAAAAAATATACTCACTGTCACTCAAAACGAGAAGGCTTCTATGGGACACGAAGATCGCGCTATTAAAAGTATAATAAATATACTCACTGTCACTCAGAACGAGAAGGCTTCTATGGGACACGAAGATTCCGCTATTAAAAGTATAATATACTCGCTGTCACTTAGAAAACTTCTCTGGGACACGAAGATCCCGCTATTAAAATTTTTAAAAAATATACCCACTGTCCCTCAGAATGAAAGGGCTTCTATGGGACACAAAGATCACGCTATTAAAAGTATAATAAATATACTCACTGTCACTCAGAACGAGAAGGCTTCTATGGAACACGAAGATCCCGCGATTAAAAGTATAATATACTCACTGTCACACAGAAGGCTTCTATGAGACACAAAGATCCCACTATTAAATGTATAATATTATCACTGTCACTCAGAAGGCTCCTATGGGACACGAGGATCCCGCTATTAAAAGTATAATATACTCACTGTCACTCTGAACGAGAAGGCTTCTTTGGGACACGAAGATCCCGCTATTAAAAGTATAATAAATATGTACACTGTCACTTAGAAGACTTCTATGGGACACGAAGATCCCGCTTTAAAAGTTTAAAACATATATTCACTGTCCCTCAGAACGAGAAGGCTTCTATGGGACACGAAGGTCACGCTATTAAAAGTATAATAAATATATTCACTGTCACTCAGAACGAGAAGGCTTCTATGGGACACGAAAATTTCGCTATTAAGAGTGTAATATATATACTCACTGTCACTCAGAACGACAAGGCTTCTATGGGACACGTAGTTCCCGCTGTTAAAGTATAATATACTCACTGTCACTCAGAAGGCTTCTATGGGACACGAAGATCCCGCCATTAAACGTTTAAAATATATACTCACTGTCACTCAGAACGAGAAGGCTTCCTTGGGACACGCAGATCCCGCTATTAAAAGTTTAAAAAATATACTCGCTGTCACTCAGAACGAGAAGGCTTCTATGGGACACGAAGATCCCACTATTAATGTATAATATACTCACCGTCACTCAAAAGGTTTCTATGGGACACGAAGATCCCAGTATTAAAAGTATAATATACACACTGTCACTAAGAAGGCTTCTATGGGACACGAAGATCCCGCTATTAAAGTATAATATACTCACTGTCACTCAGAAGGATTATATGGTACACGCAGATCCCGCTGTTTAAGTATTATATACTCACTCTCACTCAGAAGGCTTCTATGGGACACGAAGATCCTGCTATTGAAAGTAAAAAATATACTCACTGTCACTCAAAAGGCTTCTATGGGACACGAAGATCCCGCTATTTAAAGTATAATATACTCACTGTCACTCAAAAGGCTTCTATGGGACTTGAAGATCCCGCGATTAAAAGTATAATATACTCACTGTCACTCAGAAGGATTCTATGAGACACAAATATCCCGCTACTAAAAGTATAATATACTCACTGTCACTCAGAAGGCTCCTATGAGACTCGAGGATCCCGCTATTAAAACTATAATATACTCACTGTCAGTCAGAAGGCTTATATGGTACACGAAGTTCCCGCTGTTAAAGTATTATATACTCACTCTCACTCAGAAGGCTTCTATGAGACACGAAGATCCTGCTATTGAAAGTAAAAAAATATACTCACTGTCACTCAGAAGGCTTCTATGAGAAAGGAGGATCCCGCTATTAAAACTATAATATACTCACTGTCACTCAGAAGGCTTATATGGTACACGAAGATCCCGCTGTTAAAGTATTATATACTCACTCTCACTCAGAAGGCTTCTATGGGACACGATGATCCTGCTATTGAAAGTAAAAAATATATACTCACTGTCGCTCAGAAGGCTTCTATGGGACACGAAGATCCTGCTATTGAAAGTAAAAATATACTCATTGTCACTCAAAAGGCTTCTATGGGACTCGATGATCCCGCTATTGAAAGTATCATATAATCACTGTCACTCAGAAGGCTTCTATGGGACACGAAGATCCCGCTGTTAAAGTATTATATACTCACTCTTACTCAGAAGGCTTCTATGGGACACGATGATCCTGCTATTGAAAGTAAAAAATATATACTCACTGTCGCTCAGAAGGCTTCTATGGGACACGAAGATCCCACTATTAAAAGTATAATATACACGCTGTCACTCAGTAGGCATTTATGCGACACCAAGATCCCGCTGTTAATGTATAATATACTCACTGTCACTCAGAAGGCTTCTATAGGACACGAAGATCCCGCTATTAAAGTATAATATACTCACTGTCACTCAAAAGGCTTCAATAGGACTCGAAGATCCCGCGATTAAATGTATAATATACTCACTGTCACTCAGAAGGCTTTTTTGAGACACGATGATCCCGCTATTAAAGTATAATATACTCACCGTCACTCAAAAGGTTTCTATGGGACTCGATGATCCCGCTATTGAAAGTATAATATAATCACTGTCACTCAGAAGGCTTCTATGGGACACGAAGATCCCACTATTAAAAGTATAATATAGTCGCTGTCACTCAGAAGGCTTCTATGGGACACGAAGATCCCGCTATTAAAAGTATAATATACTCACTGTCACTCAGAAGGCTTCTATGGGACACGAAGATCCCGCTGTTAAAGTATTATATACTCACTCTCACTCAGAAGGCCTCTATGGGACACGAAGATCCCGCTATTAAACGTTTAAAAAATATACTCACTGTCACTCAGAACGAGAAGGCTTCTATGGGACACGAAGATCCCGCTATTAAAAGTATAATAAATATACTCACTGTCCCTCAGAACGAGAAGGCTACTATGGGACACGAAGATCCCGCTATTAAAAGTGTAATATACTCGCTGTCACTTAGAAGACTTCTATGGGACACGAAGATCCCGCTATTAAAATTTTTAAAAAATATACCCACTGTCACTCAGAACGAGAAGGCTTCTATGGAACACGAAGATCCCGCTGTTAAAGTATAATATACTCGCTGTCACTCAGAAGGCTTCTCTGGGACACGAAGATCCCGCTATTTAACGTTTAAAAAATATACTCACTGTCACTCAGAACGAGAAGACTTCCATGGGAAACGAAGATCCCGCTATTAAAAGTTTAAAAAATATACTCGCTGTCACTCAGAACGAGAAGGCTTCTATGGGACACGAATATCACTCTATTAAAAGTATAATAACTATACTCACTGTCACTCAGAAGGAGAAGGATTCTATGGGACACGAAGATCCCGCTATTAAAGTATAATATACTCACTGTCACTCAAAAGGCTTCTATGGGACTCGAAGATCCCGCGATTAAAAGTATAATATACTCACTGTCACTCAGAAGGCTTCTATGAGACACAAAGATCCCGCTATTAAATGTATAATATTATCACTGTCACTCAGAAGGCTCCTATGGGACACGAGGTTCCCGCTATTAAAAGTATAATATAATCACTGTCACTCTGAACGAGAAGGCTTCTTTGGGACACGAAGATCCCGCTATTAAAAGTATAATAAATATACTCACTGTCACTTAGAAGACTTCTATGGGACACGAAGATCCCGCTATTAAAAGTTTAAAACATATATTCACTGTCCCTCAGAACGAGAAGGCTTCTATGGGACACGAAGATCACGCTATTAAAAGTATAATAAATATATTCACTGTCAGTCAGAACGAGAAGGCTTCTATGGGACACGAAAATCCCGCTATTAAAAGTGTAATATATATACTCACTGTCACTCAGAACGAGAAGGCTTCTATGGGACACGTAGATCCCGCTGTTAAAGTATAATATACTCACTGTCACTCAGAAGGATTCTATGGGACACGAAGATCCCGCCATTAATCGTTTAAAATATATACTCCCTGTCACTCAGAACGAGAAGGTTTCCATGGGACACGCAGATCCCGCTATTAAAAGTTTAAAAAATATACTCGCTGTCACGCAGAACGAGAAGGCTTCTATGGGACACGAAGATCCCGCTATTAAAAGTGTAATAAATATACTCAGTGTCACTCAGAACGAGAAGGCTTCTATGGGACACGAAGATCCCGCTATTAAAGTATAATATACTCACCGTCACTCAAAAGGTTTCTATGGGACACGAGGATCCCAGTATTAAAAGTATAATATACTCACTGTCACTCAGAAGGCTTCTATGGGACACGAATATCCCGCTATTAAAGTATAATATACTCACTGTCACTCAAAAGGCTTCTATGGGACTCGAAGGTCCCGCGATTAAAAGTATAATATACTCACTGTCACTCAGAAGGCTTCTATGAGACACAAAGATCCCGCTACTAAAAAAATAATATACTCACTCTCACTCAGAAGGCTTCTATGGGACACGAAGATCCTGCTATTGAAAGTAAAAAAATATACTCACTGTCACTCAAAAGGCTTCTATGGGACACGAAGATCCCGCTAATAAAAGTTAAAAAATATACTCACTGTCACTCAGAACGAGAAGGCTTCTATGGGACACGAAGATCCCGCTATTAAAGTATAATATACTCACCGTCACTCAAAAGGTTTCTATGGGACACGAAGATCCCGCAATTTAAGTATAATATACTCACTGTCAATCAGAAGGCTTCTATGGGACACGAAGATCCCACTATTAAAAGTATAATATTGTCGCTGTCAATCAGAAGGCTTCTATGGGAAACGAAGATCCTGCTATTAAAAGTATAATATACTCACTGTCACTCAGAAGGCTTCTATGGGACACGAAGATCCCACTATTAAAATTATAATATACACGCTGTCACTCAGTAGGCATTTATGGGACACCAAGATCCCGCTGTTAAAGCATAATATACTCACTGTCACTCAAAAGGCTTCTATGGGACTCGAAGATCCCGCGATTAAAAGTATAATATACTCACTGTCACTCAGAAGGCTTCTATGAGACACGAGGATCCCGCTATTAAAGTATAATATACTCACCGTCACTCAGAAGGCTTCTATGGGACACGAGGATCCCGCTATTAAAGTATAATATACTCACCGTCACTCAAATGGTTTCTATGGGACTCGAAGATCCCGCGATTAAAAGTATAATATACTCACTGTCACTCAGAAGGCTTCTATGAGACACGAGGATCCCGCTATTGAAAGTATAATATAATCACTGTCACTCAGAAGGCTTCTATGAGACACGAGGATCCCGCTATTAAAGTATAATATACTCACCGTCACTCAAAAGGTTTCTATGGGACTCGAAGATCCCGCGATTAAAAGTATAATATACTCACTGTCACTCAGAAGGCTTCTATGACACACGGGGATCCCGCTATTGAAAGTATAATATAATCACTGTCACTCAGAAGGCTTCTATGGGACACGAAGATCCCACTATTAAAAGTATAATATTGTCGCTGTCACTCAGAAGGCTTCTATGGGACACGATGATCCCGCTATTAAAAGTATAATATACTCACTGTCACTCAGAAGGCTTCTACGGGACACGAAGATCCCGCTGTTAAAGTATTATATACTCACTCTCACTCAGAAGGCCTCTATGGGACACGAAGATCCCGCTATTAAACGTTTAAAAAATATACTCACTGTCACTCAGAACGAGAAGGCTTCTATGGGACACGAAGATCCCGCTATTAAAAGTATAATAAATATACTCACTGTCACTCAGAACGAGAAGGCTTCTATGGGACACGAAGATCCCGCTATTAAAAGTATAATATACTCGCTGTCACTTAGAAGACTTCTATGGGACACGAGGATCCCGCTATTAAAAGTATAATATACTCACTGCCACTCTGAACGAGAAGGCTTCTTTGGGACACGAAGATCCCGCTATTAAAAGTATAATAAATATGCTCACTGTCACTTAGAAGACTTCTATGGGACACGAAGATCCCGCTATTAAAAGTATAAAACATATATTCACTGTCCCTCAGAACGAGAAGGCTTCTATGGGACACGAAGATCACGCTATTAAAAGTATAATAAATATATTCACTGTCACTCAGAACGAGAAGGCTTCTATGGGACACGAAGATCCCGCTATTAAGAGTGTAATATATATACTCACTGTCACTCAGAACGAGAACGCTTCTATGGGACACGTAGATCCCGCTGTTAAAGTATAATATACTCACTGTCACTCAGAAGGCTTCTATGGGACACGAAGATCCCGCCATTAAACGTTTAAAATATATACTCACTGTCACTCAGAAAGAGAAGGCTTCTATGGGTCACGAATATCACTCTATTAAAAGTATAATAACTATACTCACTGTCACTCAGAAGGAGAAGGCTTCTATGGGACACGAAGATACCGCTATTAAAGTATAATATACTCACTGTCACTTAGAACTAGAAGGCTTCTATTTGACACAAGGATCCCGATATTAAGGTATAATATACCAACTGTCACTCAGAAGGCTTCTATGGGAGAATCCTGCTATTAAAAGTGTAATATACCCACTGTCCCTCAGAATGAGAAGGCTTCTATGGGACACGAAGATCCCGCTATTAAACGTTTAAAAAATATACTCACTGTCACTCAGAACGAGAAGACTTCCATGGGAAACGAAGATCCCGCTATTAAAAGTATAAAAATTATACTCGCTGTCACTCAGAACGAGAAGGCTTCTATGGGACACGAATATCACTCTATTAAAAGTATAATAACTATACTCACTGTCACTCAGAAGGAGAAGGCTTCTATGGGACACGAAGATACCGCTATTAAAGTATAATATACTCACCGTCACTCAAAAGGTTTCTATGGGACACGAAGATCCCAGTATTAAAGTATAATATACTCGATGTCACTCAGAAAGCTTCTATGGGACACGAAGATCCCGCTATTAAGATTTTTAAAAATATACCCACCGTCACTCAGAACTAGAAGGCTTCTATTTGACACAAGGATCCCGCTATTAAGGTACAATATACCAACTGTCACTCAGAAGGCTTCTATGGGAGAATCCTGCTATTAAAAGTGTAATATACTCACTGTCACTCAGAAGGCTTCTATGGGACACGAAGATTCCGCTATTAAAATTATAATATACTCACTGTCACTCAGAAGGCTTCTATGGGACACGAAGATCCCGCTGTTAAAAATATAATATACTCACTGTCACTCAGAAGGCTTCTATGGGACACGAAGATCCCACTATTAAAAGTATAATATACTCACTGTCACTCAGAAGGCTTCTATGGGACACAAGGATCCCGCTATTAAAAATATAATATAATCACTGTCACTCAGAAGGCTTCTATGGGACTCGAAGATGCCGCGATTAAAAGTATAATATACTCACAGTCACTCAGAAGGCTTCTATGGGACACGAAGATCCCGCTATTAAAGTATAATATACCCACTGTCACTCAGAAGGCTTCTATGGGACACGAAGATCCCGCTATTAAAGTATAATATGCTCACTGTCACTCAGAAGGCTTCTATGAGACTCGAAGATCCCGCTATTTAAGTATAATATACTCACTGTCACTCAAAAGGCTTCAATGGGACACGAAGGTCCCGCTATTAAAGTTATAATAAATATACTCACTGTCACTCAGAACGAGAAGGCTTCTATGGGACTCGATGATCCCGCTATTAAATTATAATATACTCACTGTCACTCAAAAGGATTCTATGTGACTCGATGATCCCGCTATTGAAAGTATAATATAATAACTGTCACTCAGAAGGCTTCTATGGGACACGAAGATCCCACAATTAAAAGTATAATATAGTCGCTGTCACTCAGAAGGCTTCTATGGGACACGAAGATCCCGCTGTTAAAGTATAATATACTCACTGTCATTCAGAAGGCTTCTATAGGACACGAAGATCCCGCTATTAAAAGTATAATATACTCACTGTCACTCAGAGGGCTTCTATGGGACACGAAGATCCCGCTATTAAAGTATAATATATTCACTGTCACTCAAAAGGCTTCTATGGGACTCGAAGATCCCGCGATTAAAAGTATAATATACTCACTGTCAATCAGAAGGCTCTATGAGACACAAAGATCCCGCTATTAAATGTATAATATAATCACTGTCACTCAGAAGGCTTCTATGGGACACGAGGATCCCGCTATTAAAAGTATAATATACTCACTGTCACTCAGAAGGCTTCTATTGGACACGAAGATCCCAATATTAAAAGGATAATATACTCACTGTCACTCATTAGGCTTCTATGGGACACGAAGATCCAGCTGTTAAAGTATTATATACTCACTCTCACTCAGAAGGCTTCTATAGGACACGAAGATCCAACTATTTAAAGTATAATATACTCACCGTCACTCAGAAGGCTTCTATGGGACACGAAGATCCCGCTATTAAAGTATAATATACTCACTGTCACTCAAAAGGCCTCTATGGGACTCGAAGATCCCGCGATTAAAAGTATAATATACTCACTGTCACTCAGAAGGCTTCTATGAGACACAAAGATCCCGCTATTAAATGTATAATATTATCACTGTCACTCAGAAGGCTTCTATGGGACACGAGGATCCCGCTATTAAAAGTATAATATACTCACTGTCACTCAGAACGAGAAGGCTTCTATGGGACACGAAGATCCCGCTATTAAAAGTATAATAAATATACTCACTGTCACTTAGAAGACT
This sequence comes from Meconema thalassinum, assembly GCA_946902985.2. Lineage (NCBI taxonomy): Eukaryota > Metazoa > Arthropoda > Insecta > Orthoptera > Tettigoniidae > Meconema > Meconema thalassinum. The sequence goes on along the minus strand of OX336388.2, from coordinate 49,554,101 downwards.
TCTATGGGACACGAAGATCCCGCTATTTAAGGTTTAAAACATATATTCACTGTCCCTCAGAACGAGAAGGCTTCTATGGGACACGAAGATCACGCTATTAAAAGTATAATAAATATACTCACTGTCACTCAGAACGAGAAGGCTTCTATGGGACACGAAGATCCCGCTATTAAGAGTGTAATATATATACTCACTGTCACTCAGAACGAGAAGGCTTCTATGGGACACGTGGATCCCGCTGTTAAAGTATAATATACTCACTGTCACTCAGAAGGCTTCTATGGGACACGAAGATCCCGCCATTAAACGTTTAAAACATATACTCACTGTCACTCAGAACGAGAAGGCTTCCATGGGACACGCAGATCCCGCTATTAAAAGTTTAAAAAATATACTCGCTGTCACTCAGAACGAGAAGGCTTCTATGGGACACGAAGATCCCGCTATTAAAAGTGTAATAAATATACTCACTGTCACTCAGAACGAGAAGGCTTCTATGGGACACGAAGATCCCGCTATTAAAGTATAATATACTCACCGTCACTCAAAAGGTTTCTATGGGGCACGAAGATCCCAGTATTAAAAGTATAATATTCTCGATGTCACTCAGAAGTCTTCTATGGGACACGAAGATCCCGCTATTAAGAGTTTAAGAAATACACCCACTGTCACTGAGAACTAGAAGGCTTGTATTTGACACCAGGATCACGCTATTAAAGTATAATATACCAACTGTCACTCAGAAGGCTTCTATGGGACACGAAGATCCCACTATTAAAAGTGTAATGTACTCACTGTCACTCAGAAGGCTTCTATGGGACACGAAGATCCCGCTATTAAAGTATAATATACTCACTGTCACTCAAAAGACTTCTATGGGACACGAAGACGCCGCGAATTAAAGTATAATATACTCACTGTCACTCAGAAGGCTTCTATAGGACACGAAGATCCCGCTATTAAAAGTCTAATATACTCACTGTCACTCAGAAGGCTACTATGGGACTCGAGGATCCCGCTATTAAAAGTATAATATACTCACTGTCACTCAGAAGGCTTTTATGGGACACGAAGATCCCGCTTATATAATATAATATACTAGCTGTCACTCAGAAGGCTTCTATGGGACACGATCTGGCTATTAAAGTATAATATACTCACTGTCACTCAAAAGGCTTCTATGGGACACGAATACGCCGCAAATAAAAGTATAATATACTCACTGTCACTCAGAAGGCTTCTATGGGACTCAAATATGCCGCAATTAAGAGTATAATATACTCACTGTCACTCAGAAAGTTACTATGGGACACGAGGATCCCGCTATTAAAAATATAATATACTCACTGTCACTCAGAAGGCTTTTATGGGACACGAAGATTCCGCTTATAAAATATAATATTCTAGCTGTCATTCAGAAGGCTTCTATGGGACACGATCACGCTATTAAAAGTATAATAAATATACTCACTGTCACTCAGAACGAGAAGCCATCTATGGGACACGAAGATCCCGCTATTAAAAGTATAATAAATATATTCACTGTCAATCAGAACGAATGGGCTTCTAAGGGACACGAAGATCCCGCTATTAAAGTATAATATACTCACTGTCACTCAAAAGGCTTCTATGGGACTCGAAGATCCCGCGGTTAAAAGTCACTCAGAAAGCTTCTATGGGACACGAAGATCCCGCTATTAAAGGTATAATATACTCACTGTCACTCAGAAGGCTACTATGGGTCACGAAGATCCCGCTATTAAAAGAATAATATACTCACTGTCACTCAGAAGACTTCTATGGGACACGAGGATCCCGCTATTAAAAGTATAATATACTCACTGTCACTCAGAAGGCTTTTATGGGACACGAAGTTAACGCTGTTAAAGTATAATATACTCGCTGTCACTCAGAAGGCTTCTATGGGACACGAAGTTCCTGCTATTAAAAGTTTAAAAAATATACTCACCGTCACTCCGAACGAGAAGGCTTCTAGTTGACATAAAGACCCCGCTATTAAAGTATAATATACCAACTGTCACTCAGAAGGCTTCTATGGGACACGAATATCCTGCTATTAAAAGTATAATATACTCACTCTCTTTCAGAAGGCTTCTATGGGACTCGAAGATCCCGCGATTAAAAGTATAATATACTCACTGTCACTCAGAAGGCTTCTATGAGACACAAAGATCCCGCTATTAAAAGTATAATATACTCACTGTCACTCAAAAGTCTTCTATGGGACTCGAAGATCCCGCGATTAAAAGTATAATATACTCACTGTCACTCAGAAGGCTTCTATGAGACACAAAGATCCCGCTATTAAAAGTATAATATATTCACTGTCACTCGGAAGGCTTGTATGGTACACGAAGTTCCCGCTGTTAAAGTATTATATACTCACTCTCACTCAGAAGGCTTCTATGGGACACGAACATCCTGCTATTGAGAGTAAAAAAATATACTCACTGTCACTCAGAACGAGAAGGCTTCTATGGGACACGAAGATCCCGCTATTAAAGTATAATATACTCACCGTCACTCAAACGGTTTCTATGAGACACGAGGATCCCGCTATTAAAAGTATAATATACTCACTGTCACTCAGAAGGCTTCTATGAGACTAGAGGATCCCGCTATTAAAACTATAATATACTCACTGTCACTCAGAAGGCTTATATTGTACACGAAGATCCCGCTGTTAAAGTATTACATACTCACTCTCACTCAGAAGGCTTCTATGGGACACGAAGATCCTGCTATTGAGATTAAAAAAATATACTCACTGTCACTCAGAACGAGAAGGCTTCTATGGGACACGAAGATCCCGATATTAAAGTATAATATACTCACCGTCACTCAAAAGGTTTCTATGAGACACGAGGATCCCGCTATTAAAAGTATAATATACTCACTGTCACTCAGAAGGCTTCTATGAGACTAGAGGATCCCGCTATTAAAACTATAATATACTCACTGTCACTCAGAAGGCTTATATGGTACGCGAAGATCCCGCTGTTAAAGTATTACATACTCACTCTCACTCAGAAGGCTTCTATGGGACACGAAGATCCTGCTATTGAGAGTAAAAAAATATACTCACTGTCACTCAGAACGAGAAGGCTTCTATGGGACACGAAGATCCCTCTATTAAAGTATAATATACTCACTGTCACTCAAAAGGTTTCTATGGGACTCGATGATCCCGCTATTGAAAGTATAATATAATCACTGTCAATCAGAAGGCTTCTATGGGACTCGAAGATCCCGCGATTAAAAGTATAATATACTCACTGTCACTCAGAAGGCTTCTATGAGACACAAAGGTCCCGCTATTAAAAGTATAATATACTCACTGTCACTCAAAAGGCTTCTATGGGACTCGAAGATCCTGCGATTAAAAGTATAATATACTCACTGTCACTCAGAAGGCTTCTATGAGACACAAAGATCCCGCTATTAAAAGTATAATATATTCACTGTCACTCGGAAGGCTTATATGGTACACGAAGATCCCGCTGTTAAAGTATTATATACTCACTCTCACTCAGAAGGCTTCTATGGGACACGAAGATCCTGCTATTGAGAGTAAAAAAATATACTCACTGTCACTCAGAACGAGAAGGCTTCTATGGGACACGAAGATCCCGCTATTAAAGTATAATATACTCACCGTCACTCAAAAGGTTTCTATGAGACACGATGATCCCGCTATGAAAAGTATAATATACTCACTGTCACTCAGAAGGCTTCTATGAGACTAGAGGATCCCGCTATTAAAACTATAATATACTCACTGTCACTCAGAAGGCTTATATGGTACACGAAGATCCCGCTGTTAAAGTATTACATACTCACTCTCACTCAGAAGGCTTCTATGGGACACGAAGATCCTGCTATTGAGATTAAAAAAATATACTCACTGTCACTCAGAACGAGAAGGATTCTATGGGACACGAAGATCCCGCTATTAAAGTATAATATAATCACTGTCAATCAGAAGGCTTCTATGGGACACGAAGTTCCTGCTATTAAAAGTATAATATACTCACTGTCACTCAGAAGGCTTCTATGGGACACGAAGTTCCCACTATTAAAAGTATAATATACACGCTGTCACTCAGTAGGCATTTATGGGACACCAAGATCCCGCTGTTAAAGTATAATATACTCACTGTCACTCAGAAGGCTTCTATGGGACACGAAGGTCCCGCTATTAAAGTATAATATACTCACTGTCACTCAAAAGGCTTCTATGGGCTCGAAGATCCCGCGATTAAAAGTATAATATACTCACTGTCACTCAGAAGGCTTCTATGAGACACGAGGATCCCGCTATTAAAGTATAATATACTCACCGTCACTCAAAAGGTTTCTACGGGACTCGATGATCCCGCTATTGAAAGTATAATATAATCACTGTCACTCAGAAGGCTTCTATGGGAAACGATGATCCCACTATTAAAAGTATAATATTGTCGCTGTCACTCAGAAGGCTTCTATGGGACACGAAGATCCCGCTATTAAAAGTATAATATACTCGCTGTCACTCAGAAGGCTTCTATGGGACACGAAGATCCCGCTGTTAAAGTATTATATACTCACTCTCACTCAGAAGGCCTCTATGGGACACGAAGATCCCGCTATTAAACGTTTAAAAAATATACTCATTGTCACTCAGAACGAGATGGCTTCTATGGGACACGAAGATCCCGCTATTAAAAGTATAATAAATATACTCACTGTCACTCAGAACGAGAAAGCTTCTAGGGGACACGATGATCCCGCTATTAAAAGTATAATATACTCGCTGTCACTTAGAAGACGTCTATGGGACACGAAGATTCCGCCATTAAACGTTTAAAAAATATACCCACTGTCCCTCAGAATGAGAAGGCTTCTATGGGACACGAAGATCACGCTATTAAAAGTATAATAAATATACTCACTGTCACTCAGAACGAGAAGGCTTCTATGGGACACGAAAATCCCGCTATTAAGAGTTTAATATATATACTCACTGTCACTCAGAACGAGAAGGCTTCTATGGAACACGAAGATCCCGATGTTAAAGTATAATATACTCCCTGTCACTCCAAAGGCTTCTATGGGACACGATGATCCCGCCATTAAACGTTTAAAAAATATACTCACTGTCACTCAGAACGAGAAGACTTCCATGGGACACGAAGATCCCGCTATTAAAAGTTTAAAAAATATATACCCACTGTCACTCAGAACTAGAAGGCTTCTATTTGACACAAGGATCCCGCTATTAAGGTATAATATACCAACTGTCACTCAGAAGGCTTCTATGGGAGAATCCTGCTATTAAAGTGTAATATACTCACTGTCACTCAGAAGGCTTCTATGGGACACGAAGATTCCGCTATTAAAGTATAATATACTCACTGTCACTCAAAAGGCTTCTATGGGACTCGAAGATGCCGCGATTAAAAGTATAATATACTCACTGTCACTCAGAAGGCTTCTATGGGACACGAAGATCCCGCTGTTAAAAATATAATATACTCACTGTCACTCAGAAGTCTTCTATGGGACTCGAAGATCCCACTATTAAAAGTATAATATAGTCACTGTCACTCAGTAGGCTTCTATGGGACATGAAGATCCCGCTGTTAAAGTATAATATACTCACTGTCACTCAGAAGGCTTCTATGGGACACGAGGATCCCGCTATTAAAATTATAATATCCTCACTGTCACTCAGAAGGCTTTTATGAGACACAAAGATCCCGCTATTAAAGTATAATATACTCACTGTCACTCAGAAGGCTTCTATGGGACACGAAGATCCCGCTATTAAAGTATAATATACTCACAGTCACTCAGAAGGCTTCTATGGGACACGAGGATCCCGCTATTAAAATTATAATATACTAGCTGTCACTCTGAAGGCTTCTATTGGACACGAAGATGCCGCTATTAAAAGTATAATATACTCACTGTCACTCAGAAAGCTTCTATGGGACACGAAGGTCCCACTATTAAAAGTATAATATACTCGTTGTCACTCAGTAGGCTTCTATGGGACATGAAGTTCCCGCTATTAAAGTATAATATACTCGCTGTCACTCAGAAGGCTCCTATGGGACACGAAGATCCCGCTATTAAAATTATAATAAATATACTCACTGTCACTCAGAACGAGAAGGCTTCTATGGGACACGAAGATCCCGCCATTAAAAGTTTAAAAAATAGTCTCACTGTCACTCAGAACGAGAAGGCTTCTATTTGACATGAAGATCCCGCTATTAAAATATAATATACCAATTGTCACTCAGAAGGCTTCTATGGGACACGAAGATTCCGCTATTAAAGTATAATATACTCACTGTCACTCAAAAGGCTTCTATGGGACTCGAAGATGCCGCGATTAAAAGTATAATATACTCACTGTCACTCAGAAGGCTTCTATGGGACACGAAGGTTCCACTATTAAAGTATAATATACTCACTGTCACTCAGAAGGCTTCTATGGGACATGAAGATCCCGCTATTAAAGTATAATATACTCGCTGTCACTCAGAAGGCTTCTATGGGACACGAAGGTTCCACTATTAAAAGTATAATATACTCACTGTCACTCAGCAGGCTCCTATGGGACATGAAGATCCCGCTATTAAAGTATAATATACTCGCTGTCACTCAGAAGGCTCCTATGGGACACGAAGGTCCCGCTATTTAAAGTTTAAAAAATATACTCACTGTAACTCAGAACGAGAAGGCTTCCATGGGACACGGATGATCCCGCTATTAAAAGTTTGAAAAATATACTCGCTGTCACTCAGAACGAGATGGCTTCTATGGGACTCGAAGATCCCGCTACTAAAGTATAATATACTCACTGTCAGTCAAAAGGCTTCTATGGGACTCGAAGTTTCCACTATTAAAAGTATAATATACTCACTGTCACTGGGAAGGCTTCTATGGGACACGAAGATCCCGCTATTAAATATATAATATACTCACTGTCACTCAAAAGGCTTCTCGGGGACAAGAAGTGAACCCTTATCATTGTGATCAATAATAATTTTTTCATATTTATTAAAATGCTGGAAATGCTAAATACGTGATATGCTGGATATTTGAGTAAAATCTATGTAGCAAGCAAACTGATCCTGGCAGAAATGGCTACGCGCTCTGAGGAAGCTATCGACAGTTTCACAACCAGTTCTATTCTTATTCTTCTGAGAAGGCAGTTACAAGGCTGAGGCGTACGTGACCCTCAACCAAGCCAGGGTGCTTTGTCAACCACAGGGAGTGGGTGAGAGGAGATATGCTGGATATTTGAGTAAAATTTACGTAGCAAGCAATCTGAACCTCGCAGAAAAGGCTACGTGCTCTGAGGAAGCTATCAACAGTTTCACAACCAATGCTATTCTTATACTTCTGAGAAGGCAGGTATAACGCTGAGGCGTACGTGACCCTCAACCAAGCCAGGGTGCTTTGTCAACGGCAGGGAGTGAGTGAGAGGAGAAGAGTCGTGAAGTCAAAATAAGGGCGGGATTTGTAAGGTCGCTACTCCGACGCTATCTTAACTGACGAATCAGAAACGAGGACGCCAAAAAAGTCTAGCGATCAGTTTGTGTGCACGGTGGCAGATTCGCGACCTGTGATAAATTACAAGCTTTTTGAGAGGTCACACATAATTACAGGCCCATTATTAAAAATATGGTGGAGCTATTCCCCCCCACGGGAACTTTGAAGATTTCTGTATATGAACTGAGTCTGAGCTATAAGCGCATTCACTCCTAATTATTCTTCGACAGTCAATTTTAAGACTTCTTTATGACGGTCTATGTTAAAATTCTAGTTGTGTGTCGACAACTAAGTTATACATTTCATAAATTTTGAGGTGGAAATTAGCCAAAAAGTAGGGCAAGTCTACGATTCTGCATAGGACTCTATGAGGAAATAAAATACTCATAACGCCGATAGCTAACAGTATAATATAATTGTGTTTTCAAGCAGCAAGGTGACGACCAGGGGACGCAGGCATCACGATTCATCCTCCATCGCTATTAGTGTTATGGGCTAACACGGCCTATGATGGGAGACGGCTGGGCGTGAAGCCCCTGGGGAAGCTATTTACGTGATGAGAACTGAAAATTGATTTATATTTATTTTGGACGAGGGGGAGTCGCGAGAATTATGAGGAACATAGTACAGATTTTTTTTTGTTGTGGTTTAATTTAAATTTAGGGTTCGTTTAATAACTGACATGCGTGTAGTAATTGTTGGCATTGCGTGACAATTGTGTTGTACCGTAATTTTGTAATTTAAATATTGTGTTTATGGATATGTAATCTGTATTGCGAAGTGACCGCATACGATTAACATATAAATGAAAGTTAGTCATGAATTAGAACGCAGGAACGACAATGATAAATGGACTTCGTTAATTTCAAGGTAAAAACTAGACAAGGGGGGAATTTAGTGTGTTTGTTGCTTTGATAACTCAGGCTAATTCTGATTCCAATAATTATTTCTTTGTTGTCATTTGGACAATTTCGTATCATTTTATCTGAAGGGTGTGCTGGTTCATATGCTGCGACAAGATCGCGAGTGTGTCACGTATACTTTGGTGTTAGTATGATTGCGAGGAAAGGTAAAGCCTGTTCCTGACTGCAGCACACATTCCGGCAAATTAGTTACCCAAGGGGCTAAATTTGACCCGGAGAATTTGTTCTTGAATGTTATTGCGCGTTTAACAGGTTGACGTTAGGCATAGGTTGCTGTACGCTGGCTTTGGGCCAGAATCTATATTTAGCGTGACACACATCTTACTACGAGGGGGAATGAACTGGCCACTTACCCAGTTATGCGATAACAGACCTGGCTGTCTTCAGCCCTATTCATCATCATCATCATTTCCCCTTATCCAGCTCCTGCCGGGTCGGGGCACTTCTCCACTTTCCTCCTTCCTTCCATCATTCTTCTTCCACGATCTTGTCCCAGTCCAGATTTCTTTTTCTTACGCTGTTTATTCACTGAATCAATCCATCTTGTTCTAGGTCTTCCTCTTGCTCTCTTACCCTTGCACATTGCCTCCTGCATCTGTCTTGGTATTCTATTTTCCGCCATCCTCTTTACATGTCCAAACCACCTTAGTTTATTCTTCTCAATTCTCTCATTTAGTTTTGCCATCCCAACTTCCTTCCTAACATCTTCATTCCTCACTCTGTCTTTCCTTGTCTTTCCTATCATACTTCTTAGGAATTTCATTTCACTGGCTTGGATTCTACTCTCTTGCCTGCTTGTCAGGGTCCAAGTCTCAGCTGCATAAGTTAATATGGGAACATAGTGCACTTTATACATTACCTCCTTGCTTTTCCTTGGTACTTCCTTATCCCAAACAAGTTTTCTTACACTTTGATAGAATGCATTGCTCTGCTGTACACTTCTGCCAATCTCCATGTCCAACCTACCAGTTTGTATCAATTCACTTCCTAGGTATTTGAAAGTGTCCACAATTTCCAAACTCTGACTTCCAATTTTCACAGTGCCCTTTCCTTGTCTTTCCCCTCTGGTCATCACCATGGTCTTGCTTTTCTCTATTGTATGGTATCTGTGAGGGATGCCAATACAAATACTAAATCTAGGGGATGAAATTAATCTAAATTGGGGTTGTAGCTTGGCGAATTTGTAAGAGGTAGGGATTGTTTTATGAAAGGAGATCGATTAAGTGATCAGCCAGGAGAACTCCCCAAGGTGCTGTTTAACGGAGCAGTTCTAGGTAAAGGGGTAGTTGGTAAGAGCTATTAAGTTGTAAGCCAAAGCGCGAGGCCGGCGCCACGCGGTCTGCAGAGAGCTATAAGCACGCAAGCAAGTAGCGAGCTAGCTGTGGTCGGCACGTATCAAGGACACTTGCTGATCAAGAGTAGCGATTAAGCAAATAAACACTAAAGCTATTTCTAAGTCCTACCTAAGTGGAATCTATTAGGGTAGGAACCTAATGACTAAATAAATAAAGGAGTAAGACCAGTGGCTTCTGTTAATTAGAGTTTTAATGGGTATCTCTATTGAGAGATACTCTAAAAGAGCTAGCAGTTCAGACTAGTGGATATCAATAAATAAAATACAGTCCAAGCACAGGGGGAAGGGAGTGTGTAGTGTAGTGGTTAGAGTGTGGATCGCTAAGACACTTACCCGACCTGAAGACAGCAGCGGTACGGCACGTCGTTGCACTGAGAGGACTGAGTAATTAGTGATCCCGGCCCTTGACCTTTGGGGGGCTCTTATAGCTTTGGTGTGCACGGTCGGCGGATTCCTACATTTCTCACGTGTCGTGCACCTATCCCAGGTCGTTACATTTGGTACGAGCCTACCTGACTTCCTGAATGTGCTACTTGTGTTCTTCATGTAATTTTGTAGGTGGTATTTTATTAGAATCTTATATCAGAAGTCTGTAGTTTTATGAATTTGTGTATTTTCCTTAAGGGATGGTATAGCGTACCCTAGGGGTACAACAACCCCCTTTGTAGGGTTAGTTATCGACCTCGATAACTGGACGAAAACGTGGGGGTGGTATTTTGAAAATATAAGTCATCATCTTCTTTCTTGACAATCTTCTATCTTCTGCTCTTCTCTTCTTTTCTTCTTGTAATTTAGGTCATCGTTGTATTGTTGGTGTCGTAGGGAGTGGCTTGGTAGCCTCGTAGAAGATAGGGGTAAGTCAGGGGTAATCATAAATTTAGTGCTATACTTGTTAATTGTCGAGAAGTGAAAGCTGAATAATTGCGCTTTCTATTAGTTGAGTGTCCGGGTGTGCTTAGCCTTCAAGTGTAATTGTCTGTGGTGAGGGGAACAATATTTCTTTACAATTCGTTTCTGAAAAATCAACAATGGGGTGTGAAGCTTACTATTTTTGTATACCTGATGGGATGTCAATTGGATCCCTTATAGGATGTGTTTGACATACAAACATAATAAACAGAATAACTTGGTAAATAAATCATGACATATTATAAAACTTTCACTTGTAACATGGTAAATTAAGGGTTGCAGGAACACACGAGAGGAAAAAAACATCCGAGGGTTAAATGGGGAGGTCATGGATACATATATATATAATTACTTGCCTCCAATGGGGATGAAAAACTGCTCTCGCGTGCCCTGTATGTGTGTAAAAGGGATAGAGTATAGAGATAGAAAAATAAGTGTCGCAAGGTGTAATTAAAGGTTTAAATTGCAAAGTGTTTTATTGTGTGGGGAGAAATGTGACACTTTTACAATGTGAAATTTAGAAGAGTGGAAAGGAAAAATATAATGTGTATTACAAAGTGTTCATATTTCGGTTACATATCAACAATGTTTATAAAAAAAAATTTAGTCTTCATATTGTGTAACATCATTAAAACCCTTAAAACCTGAAATAAAAATCCTATTAATTATATCAATACAGTAACAAAATTCATTTCTCTTATTCACATTGATCTTCAATAAAAACAAAATTAAATACATTCAACTGTGTTGTCTTTCTGGACTAGTAAAATTAATCTTTCTTATTTATGGGTTATCCTTCTGTATCAACAAATAAACCAATTTCTCATAATTATTTATACTCCTTTTGTGATCACTGTAGTTGCGCAATTCTACTCCTTCGAAAACTGTATTCAACATCTTTTACCTTTCCTTCGATTGTATTTCTTAACTTAATATGTAATTATAATCTATTATCTATTATCTATTACCCCTTATTTATGATCTATTATCTACTACCTGCAGGTGATATACTAGTTGCTTACAGAATCTTTTATGTATGGCTTGCTCCCTGTGGGCGAGCGAAGTCATCTTGGCTGCACAACTCGTCCTTTACAGAGATAGGCGCGAGTTGTGTGGCCGTAATGCACCTCTCATTTTAGGTGCGAATTTGATTCGGTGATCCGACCTTCAGTGGAGGATATCCCACAGGTATATCTCTACTGTGGTCTGGATATGTGCCTGAAAATGGGTATTGTGTGCTAGGGGGGGGGGGGGGCGTTTGATGGGGAATTTGTGTGTACACTTTTGGGGGTGGGGCAGTTGTGTAACACAATAAAAAATCACATGGTTAGTGCATAAATATTTTTGTTACAATTGTTGTGGATCCATATTATAAAAATGATTATTTCAGAGGGCATTTTCCCTCGTCCTTTGCGTAGTTAATCCTGTGGAAACATATATAAAACATTATTTGTAGTTAATAAATTATCCTGTGATCATTGTTATTGTCTGTGGAAGCATACATAAAAACATTATTTGTAGTTTATAAATCACCCTTTATCATGATCATTGTTATTGTCGGTGAGCGGCCCAAAATGGAGCCACTCCCGATACATGCTTTCAAACTGTGCACCACCATGTGTGCTTTATCTGGTATCAGCGCCTCAGGTTTGCAACCTGTGCTGAAATGGAAGTACATGTTTATTATTAGCATATCTATAGTCTTATTTGCTATTGGCCATGTTTTATTAATTCTTTGTTTACCTTTATGTTTACTTTTTCACCTTCATCTGTCTCCTAAGTCTTTGTATTATTTCAATCTTTATCTCTTATTTGGTATGTATTCATATTCTATTTATTCCTTCTTATTCACTATCCCTTGTAACATCACCGTACTTTGCTCCTACTTATTTCTGTTGTACATCATTGCTCTACCATCATTTTCCTTCATCATTGTATTTACCTTTATCTTCCTTTATTCTTTCTTACCCTTTGTCTCCTATTATTTCACCGTTCTGTACTCCTATTTACTTCTGTTTTATACCATTGCTCTACTTTATCTCTGTTCATCATCGTACTTATCTTCTTTCTTACCCTTTGTCTCCTATTATTTCACTATTCTGTATTCCTATTTAGTTCTGTTTCATACCATTGTTTCTACTTTATCTTTGTTCATTATCGTACTTATCCTTGTTTTTATTTGTTCTTTCTTACTTATTTTGTTGTGTAACTTCAGTGTATTGTGTTCCTATCTGTTTGTGTTCTATATCATATCATTATCCTTCTTCTTGGGGCATAATAATGTATGTGTAGTGTATGTTGCCTCGGCCAGGGAAAAAGAATCGTAGTTTCCTTATTTTTGTGTAATATCCTCCTTCCTGGGGCACATAATGTTCGTTACCTCGGCCAGGGAAAAAGAATCGTATTTTCATTATATATTTGCTGCTTGCATATTTGTTCATCGGGGGTATGAGCAAAGAGATCATCGGTGCTACATACCTCGGCCCGGAATATAATTTTTCATTATTTCATTGTTTCAGTATTTCATTTCATTTCTTGTGTTATTATTCCCTTATTATTTTGTATTCTTTCCTTGTCACCTTCTGTTACTGTTTCCATATTTCCTTGTTTCCTTATACCCTTATTTCACTATCATATTCTCTTACTATTTCCTTCTTTCCTTATTTCCTTATACACTTATCTCATTACTCCCTTTTCTCAATACTCATCTTATTCCTATACACCTGCCGCTGCAGGCGTTTGCTCCTATTCTCTACTTAACTCTATTTACTGACTAACGTTAAGTCCTAGGGGTCGTCTTGGGAAGGAGAAAGTAGTATTCCTCCGTCCGCAGGTATAGTTTAGACGACGCTAGGGCAAAAAAACGGTATAACGGACCCTGCCTTGAGAGGAGACAGGCTAGGTACTTCCTCCCAACACAGGCGCTTGCCCTCCCTAGCGTGTCACCATTATAACCTCTCGTCGATCGTCATCGTCGACGTCTTGTCATGTCATGTCAAGGGTACAATTTATTGACACCTTAATATATATTTTCGCCTGGAAAATATTTTTCAATATATATTTTCAACTGGAAAACATATATCACATCCTTCCAAGCGCATCGCCGTGCGTAAACCATGAAGAATAAGTGTCTAGCGTTTTAATGTTGTTTTATGGTGTTGTAGTTATACGGGGGGGACAATTGTGGTGGCACGGTGTATTTATCATTGCGCCTGGTTAATCGGATTTCCAGCTAATATCAGCTGCGTATATTTCCTTCTCACATGTTAGTAGGTAAGTGAGGGATGTGGACTGGTATTCCCATGTTATTGGGGAATTGTATGTATGTTAAAAAGTTGTTAATTACTGGTAACGGGATGGTAATAAAGGTTCACGGAATCTTGGTCCTATGGGGATTTATGGATACGTTAATGGGTAGGAACTCTCGACCGGTGTAGGTGAGGATTTTTATTGTGTAGGATCTGGTTATTCAGTCATGGTTGTTAGTTACCGTACTGAAGGATATGGGTGAGCATTTATGCTTTTAGTTAACATGCAGGGCAAAAACATTGGTGAAAAAAAAATGTCATAGCATGCACTTGTGTTAGAGGGTTATGCCTGGAACGCTAGCTGTTAGCTTTAAGGTTCCGAGTGTTCAATAACATCCAACCATGAGCGATATGGCATGGTATACACCCTGGTATTTGCATAATAACCATAGTGCCTCGCATAGATAGGGGAAGAAGTGTATCTGTGTTATTTGTATAATGTTTAATGTGTATCATGGGAGGTAAATGTGCTCTGTGGCATGGACATAATATGGGTAATATATGGCACCTATCGCCATAATAATATGTGACTGCTTTTTACTCTCGTATGATATTTATTAGACTTATAGTCTATAAAGTCTATCTTAAAAAACCTGGTCATCTATTATTATTATATATAGTAGGGTTCCTTAACTAGAGGTATTGTCTAGTGGTATTATCTAGGTATACTATCTAGTGCTATTGCTGATAGATATTTGCTATAAACTCCGTCTATATTTACTGTCTATAGATGCCGTGTATATATTGTATCTAGGTGTGCTGTCTTGATATATTATCTAGAGCCAAACGCTATAGATTACATCTATTGATATTGTCTATGGGTTTTTATTATAGATCCTATATATAGGTATCTGAAACCAGGCTATATTGCAGCGCATTATATGTGTCGTAATTCCCTCCTCTGATGGGGTTGATCGCTGCAAAAAATATAACACGCTAATCACCCTATGAAAATGGGGGGGGGTACGTAAGTATTTATTGCTATCCTCTGAATTGGAATAATGGTATATATAAATGCCATCTATCTAGTAAACTATGTCCATAAATATCCCTAAGTGTGGATTTTTAATTATGGGTTTCAAAAGGGGGATAATGTATGGTGGTTATATGGACATGCTGTCACCTGGAACAACTCTGTCGGTCTAACTCTGAAAGCTAATGTTTTAAATAATATTGCCGTATTCCAAAATAAAATAAATTAAAACCTCCTAATGGGAAAGTGGATTTGTTTACCTATTTGGTGACGGATATATGTTCATTTTTGTGCTATATTTGCTGGCGTGTTTAGATAATAGTGTATCTGAGGGCAAAAATGTATCAAAAGTTCGCTAGTATATATAATGTGGCGTATTTATTGTAAAGCGCGGCGCGGTGTAAATATCCCTGAGAACATTGGTTTCTGGCCGTTAAATATGTTATTCCGGCGTAAAGGGTTGAGGGATGATAGGGGTAAACTAAAATAAAATCATTTGGTTACCCTATTGTTTGAATTATATTGTAATAACTACCTGTCTGTCATCTAGTGCCGTTTAAATTTGGCGCGCTCTACGCGACTTAAATGCATTATGGCCGTTTGCAAGTTATCTATCTCGTGGGAGGCGTGTTCGTAGATAACGCTTGTGTATGTGAGATATCACCTGTCGTCAGTTTGGGGCGTGACCTGTAGCCTGTAATTGGCTGTCCGACTGGAGCAAGTCGTGTTTATCATGTTCGTACTCTTATTGGATGCGAGCGACAAGAGTGGGTTGGTACCATTAAGGCTTTGTTATCGCTCCGCGAGGGAACTGTCAAGCGCACGTGTTACGCGTTTAATGTATTGTTAACCCACGGTTTGGACTGTGTACCTGGCGTGTTGTACACCCTGGGCAAAGGTCATTAGCTATGCATCTGTATTTTGGGAATCTATATATGTCCTCCTTTGGCTAAATCCTAATGGGACTATTTTGTCATTATATCGTGCCGAGATGAGATAAGTGCGATTTATATTAGTATTAGTATTTATATTAGTAATGTGTTCACTATCTAGTATACACGTGGTATTCTGGAGTGTATTTCGTATGTTCGTAATCATAGGTCGCACCTATGGGTATAAAAATTCTCTAGAATAATGTGGAGAAAAGTGTGTCAGTGGTTTTCACTGTCTCCTCCAGGAAAATATATGTAGTATTCTGGATTGTGTTTTTACATATTTGGGATCATATGTCACATTCCTATGTGTATAAAAATTCTCTGGAATAATGTGGAGAAAAGTGTGTCAGTGGTTTTCACTTTCTACTCCAGGAAAATGAAAAAATATGGCGGGGTGTAGCAATATGTGTATGGACATCTAAGATTGCGTTCCGCATGGTAGATTGCTCGTGGGGGAATATAATGGGCTACCTTTATCGGGTGTTCTGCTATATTGAAAATTACGCATTGTATTTTCCTGACCGGATGTATTTGTCTAAGGATAGTGTATTCCGTATTCTGTATGTTCTTGTTTGTATAATCAAGTATATTTACTTGTTATGTGTTAAAGAGAATTCTCGGGCCTTTACTAAATATTATCTATAAAATTCGGCAATAATATGTTTATGCTCGATACTTATTCCTTACCTGCTCTTGACTTATGGAACGCCTGAGATAACGTAGAATAGCTATGGACCATGTAACGTATTTATTGCCGAATATTTTTACATGTATACACTCATGGCTGATATCTATCCTTCAGTGTTTTGACCTAGGAAGGTAGGCATACACCTGCTTTGGTCTTATGGAACGCCTGAGGTCTACTGTAGGACATCTATGGGCCATGGCGTTATTGTGTGACTGATGGACATACATCTGCACGTGCCATGTCGTATCACGTTGCCTCAAAAGGAAATTTATGGAAATTATTTTGGCCAACCGACGATTGTACTGTTACTTGTTGCTCTATTGTGTATATGTAAACTAGAGGGGATCTCTGCAAGGATTTGTGGTCCTTAATGAGCCTTGTGGCTGTTACGGAAATGCTGATTTAATTTTGTTAAAATGATGACTATCATTTCGTCATTAAGTAGACAATTACGAACAGTTTGTGAAAACTGTTCATTATGTCTGTCTTATATGACGTTATTTGGTGGTCAAATCCACTTTAATCTAGAAACCAGAGATATCTAAAAAGATCCCCTATGTTGGTAAAAAAAAGTGTGGAACAGAGTCTGTTTTAACGCCGGAAGCGCTGTGCTCACCACGTGAGTCGCGGTCTACTATCGTCTCCGGTGTCGTTAATCTGTATACGCATGCAGCCGCCTTGTTTGCAGAGCATGATTCAGTATGTGTGTGGAGACTGCCTTAGCAAGAAGTCTGTGTGAGGCAAATTAACATTTATGATTAAAAACCTCTTGTGGATTATAGTTTATTGGCTTCTTTGTACTACGCGTAAGTATTTGTCAACTCTTTTCCCCGTGTTTCCAATTTGTGTGTTTATCGGAACTCTATATGGTGTTACCTGTGATATTTTAACAACCTGTGTTATTGTGTCACTTCCTATTGGTTGTGGTATTAATAATCTACCTGTGTACTGTAGCAATACTGAGCGTAATGATATCAATGCTTGCTATATACTGTTGCAAGTGTTACTCTGCCTTTGCAGTGGAATTCGCTAACCTGTGTTATTGCGTGTCTACCTTGAACCGTGTGGGACATGTCGTTCATCTGCACGAGTGTAGAAGTATTACGTTTGCTTCCCTAAATGCCGCCAATCTGTGTTTGTCGTGTTTATGCAGTGCGGCTAACCTGTGTTATTGTACTGTATGTATTTTCGCTATTACGGTTGTAAGGGCGTTTGTTAGAGAAACCGTAGCAATGTGTCGTTGTATAGTACATTAGGTCCTATGTGTTATTTTGTTAGTGTATTCTGTGGCCCTATATTGTATCGGCCTGTTATCCCTCTTTCATATGGAGTAACTGTTGGAATCCGTGCACTTTCTAAATTGTTCAATAAAAAAATGTGTGTTAATCTCTTATAGGTGTTCATTATCTATAGGTTGTTCTTTCCCAAATCGTTATTGGAATTTTATAGAGTCGCTATTATTTATAATATCTATCGGGATGTAGCCTATGTGTAAATAATGAATTTTTATAATATGGTAATCGAACTGTGTTCTGATATTGTATGTTTATAGGACAAGGGTCCGTTATTTTACATTTCCTTACGATAGGTAATGAGATCTTTGCTCGCTCACCTAAGTTTTGCGATTATGTCTGTATGTGAATCTAAATGCGATTAGTTTTATAAAAATGTGCGCCATTATTAATTTTTATTTATAGAAAGTGTCTAGGCATTTCCCTATAATAAAGAAATCCTGCTATTGTCTGCCATATGGCCCACATATGGGTAAATGACCCCATGCTTCGCACGGCCATGTGTGAGTGTGGCATTTTTACGTGACTTTGCGTAAAACCCTGTTGCTATGGGCTGCGCGTGTTCCGCTGATCGCGCTCTTCGTGTCTTGTTACTTCCGCCTGCTACGGCAGAGTCGTGACCTCGCTTTCTGCACGCTGTAGACTACATGTGTAATATTCTATCTACCATGTATTGTCTATGAAAATTTTCGTGCTCCTATTATATTATAAATGTATAATTATTATCATTTTTACTCTGTCATTATGTCCTATGGGGATTTTTATGCTGAAAGTTGAGTTATGTTGTTTGATCAACTAAAACTTGGTGGTGACTCCTGTCTCTGAGTATGGTTACTATATGCCACCTTCTACTTGGCGCCCTTGCCAAGGCTTATATGGCGTATTTGAGCTATGGGGACCTATGGGAAAATGTAGGGCCTAAGTAGTATTGAATATGTGTCCAGCCATGCGCTATTTGCAGCTAGTTTGTGTTAACAAAATTCATCAATTTAACATAATATATTACACATGTAATATAACCTGGTACATTTTATTATACCTCTTACGCTAAACATGCATCTTATAATTAATCCCTTGTTATGCAGTACTGGCAATTACCAGATATTGCCAGTTATTATCATAGCTATCAAATGTTCTAGCGTATAGGGCACTTGTTTCAATTTACCTTTCACTGGGTTTGAATTCTGTGGCGGGAAAATATGTTTTTCTCCCTTACGCTAATAGCTTAGCGCTTGCGTTTCTTAGTTGTGGGAGGGTGAGGTGTGGGGGTGGTTTTCCGTGAATAGTATGGTTTCATACGCCGTACATGAATCGTGTCTTTAATAATTTTGTGATTGTGCCGAATGTTGACAAGGTAGTTTAGGTCCGAAATTTTTCTCTGGATTCTAAACGGACCTGTCCATTTCGGGATTAGGAATTCGGACACATTTTTAATGCGAGTAGGTGACCATACCATAATGAGCTGTCCGGGTTTGTATTCCTGGTGTTTGTGAGCTTTATCATATGTTTTTTTCTGTTTGTTTCGTGATGTACGGATATTTTGTCGCGCGGTGTTACGGGCTGTGCATAAATTCTGCAATCTTTCAACGTTGCTAGGGAGTGTGTCCTGTGGGATGTAAATATTGTCGATCGGACTGCGCGGGTGATATCCGTGTAGCAAAAAATGCGGGGTGTGTTTGGTCGCCTGCGACACGGATGTGTTGTAACTAAATGTTACCGCTGGGAGGTAATTATCCCAGTCCGTGCCGTCGTCGTTAGTAAAACGAGCTATCGCGCTGCCAAGGATTTTGTTCATAGCTTCAGTTAATCCGTTCGTCTGAGGACTGAAACTAGTGGTGGTGTATGCTCTAATTTGAAGTAATTTGAGAAGCTGTGTGATAACATTTGATGTGAAAACTGTTCCTCTGTCGGATAATAATGTGCGGAAAGTACCGTATTTGGTAATTATTTCCATGAGGAACTCTGCAATTTGCTGAGCGCTAGCTTTTGGGACCGCTTTAGTAATGATGTATCGGGTGAGATACTCGGTTGCTACTAATATGTATTTACTACCTTTGTCTGATGTTGTGATTGGACCTTTTACGTCAATACCTATGCGGTGGAAAAGTTCACCTACAGGGATGGGGTGGAGTAATCCATGTGGTTTACCAGGGCGGTGTTTGTATCTCTGGCATGTGTGACAAGTTTTAATGAATTCTGTAATATCATTTTTCATATTCTCCCAGTAATATTTATTGCGAATGCGTAAATATGTTTTATGAACTCCAAAGTGTGCGCCATTAATTGGTGGACAATGGTATTCCGTCATCACGTGGTTGCGTAGTGTAGTTGGAAGGGCAATGGGTGTGACGTCATGTGTGGCCGTGGGTTTGCACCTAAGTATATCGTCCTTATCAAGAAAAAATCTACGTGATAAGCGGGCAGTTTTACTATCTACCTGGTCGCGATCCTGTAGAGCAATTCTAATTTGTCCCAACTGGGGATCGTCTATTTGCTCCTGTTTTGTATTAATTTGAGTGACCGCAAATGTGGGTAAAGAATCCCAGACATGATTATTATCCTCTTCAGGAGGTTCGAGTACGGGTAGTCAAGAGAGACCGTCTGCATCAAGGTGCGCTTTTCCTTTCTTGTGTTTAACTTCAAACGTATAGTCGTATAATTTAAATATGAATCTGTTAAGCCGTGAATTAGGATTTTTAAATTTATCCCAGTAGAGAAGGCTGGCGTGGTCCGTAACTACCGTAAAGTGTATACCATACAGGTATGTTCGGAAGTAGTTTACGGCCCACGAGAATGCAAGCATTTTTCTCTTTCGGTAGCGGAGTATCTAGTTTCCACCGGTGTAAGTTTGCGGCTAGCGTATGTAATTGGGTGTTGTTTTCCATCATCGGCCTCTTGTAATAGGGCTGCTCCGATGCCAAATTGGCTTGCATCCACGTGTACAAAGGTGGGCCTATCCTCTTGAAAATGCTGGAGCAGGGGCGGTGTAGTGAGTAAATGTTTGAGTTTCTCAAAGGTCTCTCTATGTATCTTTGTAATTATAAATGGTGTTTTTTCGTGTGTAAGCTCAGTGAGAGGGTTAGCTATCTGTGCAAACCCATGAATGAATCGACGATAATAACTCGCTAGCCCCATAAAAGAACGTAACTGTTTAATGTTTTCCGGCATTGGAATATCGGTAATTGCGGCGATTTTGGCAGGGTCAGGTGTGATAACTTCGCGGCTGACAATGTGGCCGAGAATATGGACCTTCGTTTTCGCAAATTGACATTTGGATGGTTTTAGCTTTAATTTAGCGTGCCTAATCCTGTCAAAAGCTTCGGTTAAGTGTATAATGTGGTCTTCGAAGGTTTGTGAAAAGACTGTTATGTCATCTATGTAAGTTAATACCGAGCGGTATTTGAGGCCTGCGAATGCCTTGTCTACCAATTTTTGGAATGTTTGACTAGCATTCTTTAAACCCATGGGGAGGACCGCGTAACTGTAGAGGCCGTTTTCGGTAACAAATGCCAACTTGTGCCTATCGGGTTCATATACAGGGATTGAGTAAAATCCGGAATAACAATCCATTATCGAAAAGTACTTTGCCCCGCTCAGGGTCTCTAGGTAAGTGTCTGTTCGCGGTAACGGGTATTTGTCACTCTTAATGAGTCTATTAAGGCGTCGATAATCGGTACAAAACCTATGGGAACCATCCGGTTTTCGGGTAAGGAGTACCGGTGCGCTGTAATTGGACACGATGGGGTGAATTATTACGGCTTGGAGCATCTCCTGAATTTGTGTTTCTATAGCTTGTCTCTCTTTGGCGCTAACTTTGTAAGGTGCCTGGTGAACGGGAGCATCACTGGTTAATTCCACACGGTGGTGAATTAAGTCGGTCACCTCTAAATCTGCAAGGGAATGGGCAAAAATATCCTTATATTCCCGTAATAGGTTTTCAAGTTTTGTATTCTGCTCTGGGGTTAGTAACTGTGTTTCCCCAGTAGCGGGCGTGTTTGTGTCAGCACTTGTGTTCGTTGGCGGTACTATTGTGACCAACGGAGAGACCTGGTGTGCTTGCGCGTCTCGCTGCGCTCGTGGGTTGTATGTGTCCCGGGCG
Organism: Meconema thalassinum; assembly: GCA_946902985.2. NCBI lineage: Eukaryota > Metazoa > Arthropoda > Insecta > Orthoptera > Tettigoniidae > Meconema > Meconema thalassinum. The sequence continues at coordinate 49,532,054 of OX336388.2, read as the reverse complement.
CATGATATTGGGTGTGTGGTAATAAGGTCTCCGTTCACTAATCGTATGTTATTAGTGACAAAGCTAATATTGGCTTCGAACTGGGCAAGAAAGTTCGTGCCAATGATTCCCGGGACGGAAAGGTCCTTAATGACGAACATGGGAAAGCTGGTCTCAAAGGAGCCTATTTGCAAATGTACATCCGTAATGCCTAAGCATGAAATGGTTTGCGAGTTGGCAGCCACAAGGCAAGTGTTGATAGGCATCTTGCGTATGCGCTCGCCGTTGATGTATTTACTGCTTACGCAGCAAATAGCTGACCCAGTATCAATTAGAATTTGGATTTGGTACCCGTTAATTTTGGCCGGGCTAGACAGGGCTGTAATGTTGTGACCATCTTGTGCAGTGTACATGTTGTTAAGAGTGTATGTTATTACTGGAACCGGGGGATTTTTGGACGGTGATTTGTTTTTATCGCCTTCTATCGCATCCTGCGAGGCTGTGTATTCTTCCGGTCTATTACGTGTGTCGAGCAAACGCGGTGTTGTGGCCTGACTACTGAACCTGACACGCTTTGCTGAGTCCTGTGAAACTGGGAATCGCGCTTCAGCTGTTTCCTGTCTATCTGCCACTTGTGTTGTCCGAAGCTTTCTCTTGAGCTTTCGGTGGCTCGATAAATATCTATAACTATGTCTGCTACCCTGTGATGTTATTCCTAGCCTGGGCAATGGTGTCCTAAAGGGCCGGTTTGTTTGAGTGGTTGTGGGTTTATATTCGGGTGTTTGTGAAAATACTGTGCTTGCGCCGGTGGCTATAGAAGTTACCGGCTTTGCCGCACCTGGTTTAGTGGTCGGGCCGCTTGTGTCCACGGGTAAAATCAATGTGGGTGGGCTTACCACGGGTAACTTAATTGTGCTATTTGCGGGCGCGTTCTGAGGGTTGGTAATGTTAATTCTGTTCTTTAATATGCCTTTCCTGAGCTTCTGCCCACTCTGAGAGGCGGCCGGTTGAGGTTTGTGAGATGATGTATTGGTGAGAGGGCTGTAATGACCCGCATTCGGACTTCCCGTGAACAAGAGGTGTAGGTCTTTGTCATATCCTACGGTAGAGAACATTGGCGCCATTTTATCCAGTGTGTATACATGGATGTTGGTCTTAAGGACGTGGCCTAGGGCGGTAATCTCTGTTGCTCCTGCGTAAGTGCCATCTCGGTGCATATAATCCCCATATGCATATTTATTGGGGAATAAAGCATCATTACCGTGGGCGAGGAAATACTTGTACTCGTCCCAATGTGTCATGACATACATGGCCAGCTGCGTTCGTAGCTCCTTATGCTGGTCCTCAGTTTTATGGAGCAGAAAACTAATCGCTCTGAAAAGGCGATTCCCGTCCCCTTTGACCATATGTTCCTGGAGCTGCGATCGGGGAGGGATTTCCTGCTCTGTGTTCTGACGGGCGACAGTGGGGGTGACTTTTGGTTTTCTGGCTTTATCATTGGACTCGCTTTTGGAGGGTGGATTTGAACGATTGTTGGTTGTTAGGGAAGGGTTATCCGAGTTTGTGGGTACTGGCCCTTCCCTATCTAAAAGTTTTTTTTGCTGGGAATAACCTCTGTTTTCGGTGTAACGAGGCTGTCCCCTGGGTGCCTCGTTTCGCCAGTTATTTGGCCGGGGCTGGTATTGGGGTTTGGGGAGCAATCCTTGTCTATCACGCGAGGGTGACCGCCTGCGTTCACCCCGTGGAGGGTGGTTGGGTAGCGGGTAGTCCTCGGTCCTCTCTCTCTCTTCGGATAGGGCTGTATTGAGGGTATACCGGGGGAGGCCTTTCATATAGAGGCTCATACCGCTCATGGTGCGGGGGTGTGTTTGGCCGACGATATTGAGTGGCCTTGGGTGGTCGTGCGTATCTGGCGTTTTGGTCATGCTGCCAGTTTCGGTCGTCCCTATATTGGGGGTGACGGTTCGGTGTGCGGTTTGGGGATGTGTTGTCGCGTGGACGAGTATTTGTTGGATGCTGTGTCCGCGGGAAGAGATGGGACTCGTTATGGCGTGGCGCTTCGTCCCGGTATTGCGAATAATAATTCGCCTCTCTTACCGGGGGTGTATTACGCCAATGGGGGTGGGTAGGTTTACTTTGACCCTGTTGCTTTCCCCTTGGCCCTCGCCATATATTTCTATGTTCATCCCCCTGAGGGAGTGTTTTAGGGCTAGCGTGGATGGCCGTGATTTGCATTTCTTGCATTTGTTTTGTCAGATCGCGGATCTGTTGATGCAAATCTCCGTTGTCTGTACGGATATGCTGATCCACGGCTTTTTGGGTCATTTGATTGCCCTCCTCAATAAACCTGATGTTCGCTTGCAATTCCGGCACTGTGTTACTCTGTAATGTACACAGCTTGTCAACTAATGTAGGGCGCATACCTTGCATGAGGAGCCGTACTTTCTGCTTATCTGGCATGTGCTTATTGTATCTCTCGCACATTAATAACTTGGCATTAATGTACGCTTGTGTGCCTTCCGTGGGACCTTGTGTATGAGCTCGGATTTTATCATATAAGTCATCCTCATCAGGGGTCAATTGAAATGTGTTCATGAGGGCAGTTGAAAATTGTTCCCATGTGGCATTTGCCAAGGTGGCCTCATGGAGTTCATACCATGTGAGGGCCGATTTAGTGAGGTAGGCTGGTAAGAGGCGTTTCTTGTCCTCATCCGTCCAACCATTAATCTTAGCCGTTCGATTGAAGACTCTTAGATATTCCTCGGGGTCCTCTTTGTCACCAGGGTATCTAGTGGGTTGTATCATGGGATAATTCGTGGGCATGGCCATGTTCGCGCTGTAGGAGCTGTTGAGGGTGGATATGGGGTTACGCTCAGCTGTGGGCTGTAAGTCGTCGTTCGGTAATGCCACGTTAAAGTGTACGTGGCTTAGGGGCTGGCGGTGGATCTGAATTTGTGTAGTATGTGTATTTCTGCTTTGGGACGTGCCTGGATGATTATGGGTAGATTGTGGAGCGTCCTGTGGATTAAATTGCTCCGTACCCTGGATATTATCTAGCGACAAGTCGTGTATAATATTAACCTCCTGTAGTGCGGTAAGCGCTTTGTTAATTTGGCCGCCTAGGGTTGCTGCAATAGTGTTTATATCTGCAATTAGCTTCCCGTTTGATGAGTTGTGTGTAATTTCGTCTAGCTGTTGTATCAGGACCTGCAACCCGTTATAGGTCTGCTGTGTGTCACTAAGGTGTTGTAATAAAGCTTCTGGTAATGTGGGGGTTAAGTCGTCACTATCCTCGTTATCTGGGGGCAAGTGTTGGGCGTTCTGTGTCTGTGCCCGTGTGTTGGCACGTTGTCTGATCGCTTTTGGGTATTTAAGTTTAATATGTATAACTGCGTCCTCAAGTTCCTCAAGTAATTGGCCTACGTTATTTTCTGTTATAAGGTCAGGGTTCTTAACTAGGATTTTAGGGCGTAGGGGTCTGGTAGCAGCGGCTAGGGTGTGTGCTGTATCTCTAAACACACGGTGGACCTTACTAGTCTTTTTAAATTTGAGCATGGGTCTTTGCTGTATGTCCTTCTGTAAGGGCGTATTCATAAGGCTATAAATTATATATTGTTAGGTAAGGGTGGCGTTTAAAATTTATTTCCTTGCGGGGCGGGCTTGGGTTGGGTATAAAGATTTTGTCTAATTCTATGTCTCAAAAAAATTTCCCAATTTTGGGTGGCGTTTGCTTGGCTTAACACGAGGTTTAGGGATCTTTTCCGCGGAAGTTCGTTGTTTGAACCCCCTTAGGCGTTGTTTTAAATCAACGCCGCGGTACCCTTGCCTCCACCACTTGTATGGTATCTGTGAGGGATGCCAATACAAATACTAAATCTAGGGGATGAAATTAATCTAAATTGGGGTTGTAGCTTGGCGAAGTTGTAAGAGGTAGGGATTGTTTTATGAAAGGAGATCGATTAAGTGATCAGCCAGGAGAACTCCCCAAGGTGCTGTTTAACGGGGTAGTTCTAGGTAAAGGGGTAGTTGGTAAGAGCTATTAAGTTGTAAGCCAAAGCGCGAGGCCGGCGCCACGCGGTCTGCAGAGAGCTATAAGCACGCAAGCAAGTAGCGAGCTAGCTGTGGTCGGCACGTATCAAGGACACTTGCTGATCAAGAGTAGCGATTAAGCAAATAAACACTAAAGCTATTTCTAAGTCCTACCTAAGTGGAATCTATTAGGGTAGGAACCTAATGACTAAATAAATAAAGGAGTAAGACCAGTGGCTTCTGTTAATTAGAGTTTTAATGGGTATCTCTATTGAGAGATACTCTAAAAGAGCTAGCAGTTCAGACTAGTGGATAATAATAAATAAAATACAGTCCAAGCACAGGGGGAAGGGAGTGTGTAGTGTAGTGGTTAGAGTGTGGATCGCTAAGACACTTACCCGACCTGAAGACAGCAGCGGTACGGCACGTCGTTGCACTGAGAGGACTGAGTAATTAGTGATCCCGGCCCTTGACCTTTGGGGGGCTCTTATAGCTTTGGTGTGCACGGTCGGCGGATTCCTACATTCCTACCGTGTCGTGCACCTATCCCAGGTCGTTACCTTTGGTACGAGCCTACCTGACTTCCTGAATGTGCTACTTGTGTTCTTCATGTAATTTTGTAGGTGGTATTTTATTAGAATCTTATATCAGAAGTCTGTAGTTTTATGAATTTGTGTATTTTCCTTAAGGGATGGTATAGCGTACCCTAGGGGTACAACACTATACTGATTTTCAGGCCGTACTTCTGAATATTTTTGTTCAGTGCATCTAGTTGTTTTTGCACTTCTTCGGTGTCCCTCCCCAGACCACAATATCATTTGCAAATAACAGTAACTTCATTTCTTTATGTCCATATGCTTCCTTTGTTTCCTTTACAATTTCATCCATCACCATTATGTACAAGAGAGGTGACAGCACACTCCCCTGTCTTAGTCCAGTCTTGTTCCTAAACCAATCTGTTTTTCCAACTGGGGTCAGTACCCTGCTAACACAGTTGTCGTACATTGCTTGCACCATTATTGCTTGCACCATTTCCAACATTTCTCTTCCCAGTCTCTTCTTAACCATGGTTTCCCATACATTCTCTCTGGGGACACCATCATATGCCTTTTATAGATCTATGAAAGTCATGATCAAATCCTCTCCATATTCCCAGTTCTTTTCCATCACCTGCTTCAAGCTAAAGATTGGGTCCACTGTGGATCTTCCACTCCTGAAGCCATACTGTTCCTCTTGCAACTCTCCTTCCACCTTTCTTCTCATTCTTCTTTCTAGTATCCTTTCCACTATTTTTACTATCTGTGATATGAGGGTCATCCCTCTATAGTTATCACACACGTAAATGTTTGCTTTAAAGCCTGATGAGTTTAGATTATTTGATTTTGTTTAAATTGGGGATTTGCCATACTGTCGATCCAAGGATTCATATCATGTTTCCGACTTTTTTTTCATGCGTTTAAACGCCAATTTTCGGCGTGATTTATTAATTTGTACTTGTTGTTGGCTTATATTCCTAGGCCATTGTTTTCATTGTAGATATAATTTGGCAACCGGCCAAGCTTGTCATGTCACATAGTGTTTTCCTATTGTTTTGTGGTGTAAAAGGGTGATTTCCGCAGCCCTTGTTTTAAAAATACACACGTGTATTTGGGTGTGTTAAATTAAGGTTAGAGTGTGTCAGTAGTGTATTAATTATGTAATTGTTGTTCCCATATTTCCGTTACACGTCTTCGCAGTACGGAGTTCATAACCGAACCGACTGTTTTGGTCGGAAATGAACGCCCGTCAATGTACTCATTACTTGAGCTAGTCTTAAAACGCGTGTCACTCATAAATATTAAATTCTTGTATTGTTATTTTATTATTTTGGGATCGTGTGAGATCCGTAACTTTGTTACATTTGATTAAGTGACATTTTAGTCAAAACACTTGGTTGACAGCTGTAATGCCATGTCACCATGGTACGCCAGGCTAGTCAGTGTCGGTATGTTCACGTTGCGTGTGAACCAATTTTATGGGCGGATTGTTATTGATTATTGTGTGTTTGATTCAGTTATTGAATTTAATTTATAAGTAGATCCTGTTGTTTTCATGGCTTTTAAATATTAAGTATACCTTATAAATCCTAGAAATTATTTGAAGCACTAAATCTCTATTACACATTCACAAGAAACAACGATGACCCCGAATACTCGAGTCTTGTGATTATGCTTTATTTTCTAAGGGTACATAAGATCCCGCTATCAATGTATAATATACTCACTGTCACTCAGAAGGCTTCTATGGGACACTCAGATCCCGCTATTAAAAGTATAATATACTCACTGTCACTCTGAAGGCTTCTATGGGACACGAAGATCCCGCTATTAAAAGTATACTCACTGTCACTCAGGAGGCCTCTATGGGACACGAAGATCCCGCTATTAAAGTATAATATACTCACTGTCACTCAGAAGGCTTCTATGGGACACAAAGATCCCGCAATTAAAGTATAATATACTCACTGTCACTCAGAAGGCTTCTATGGGACACGAAGATCCCGCTATTAAAGTATAATATACTCGCTGTCACTGAGAAGGCTTCTATGGGACACGAAGATCCCGCTATTAAAGTATAATATACTCGCTGTCACTCAGAAGGCTTCTATGGGACACGAAGATCCAGCTATTAAAGTATAATATACTCACTGACACTCAGAAGGCTTCTATGGGACATGAAGATCCCGCTATTAAAGTATAATATACTCACTGTCACTCAGAAGGCTTCTATGGGACACGAAGATCCCGCTATTAAAGTATAATATACTCACTGACACTCAGAAGGCTTCTATGGGACACGAAGATCCCGCTATTAAAGTATAATATACTCGCTGTCACTGAGAAGGCTTCTATGGGACACGAAGATCCCGCTATTAAAGTATAATATACTCGCTGTCACTCAGAAGGCTTCTATGGGACACGAAGATCCAGCTATTGAAGTATAATATACTCACTGACACTCAGAAGGCTTCTATGGGACATGAAGATCCCGCTATTAAAGTATAATATACTCACTGTCACTCAGAAGGCTTCTATGGGACACGAAGATCCCGCTATTAAAGTATAATATACTCACTGACACTCAGAAGGCTTCTATGGGACACGAAGATCCCGCGCCGCTCTCACTGAACCATATTCTTGCCAGTTGTCCACATTCAGATGTCTACAAGGTTTGGAGATTTCATTTTTCCAGGAACTTCGTGGTCTTCCTACTGGCCTTTTTCCTCTTTATTCTTCTTTAAAAGATTTGTAAGATCGTCCTATCATCTCCCATCCTTAGTATATGACCAGCCCATTGAAGTCTTCCGGAGTTAATAATGTTGAGTATTGGTGCTTGCTGTGATAGTGAGTGTATGTCTTTATTTGATCTTTATTTCCAGCTTTGGGATGCGGAGTCAAAAAATTTCCTATACACTTCATTTTTGGAAACCTGCAACTTGTGTTCTTCCTGTGTTGTAAAACTCCATGATTCTGCACCATAAGTTAGTACTGGCCTGATGATGGTATTTTTCTCGTTGAAAATTTAGAACCCCTTACGAACTGCGTGGATTGGCGACCACGGTACCCCAGCTGAGTCTGGCATTGATTCCACTTGCTTATGCCGGACGCTCTACGTCCTCTTTCCTATCGACCTCTCTTGGTCAACTCTTGTTCTCTTCCGACACTGACGGTATATGGGTATCCGAGTCCTAGCGAGTCTCTTCCTCTTCCGCTTTAATTGGCCCTTCTCTCATCTTTCTTGGGATGAACCATCTTTTTCTTTTCATTATATTTCTTTTTCTCGTTAAGATTTGTGAATTTGTTCATCGTGTATCTAAATTCCATTTTGTGAATATTTTGACTCTACACTGCATGTTGTAGGTATTTTCACTCTAAATTGCATTTTGGCAATATTTTCAACATCTATTGCATTTTTTAAGTATTGCCAATCCAAATGAGTATTTTGAATCTAAATTACATTTTGTAAGTATATAGTGTGTTCATTTATTAGCTAGAGGTTTTGTGCTTCTCAGTATTCAATGCCCAATAATGAGAGTAGGATAGGATTCGTGATAGACTGGTTTGTTAATCAAGATACCTGGATTTTATATAAGCAGCTTAGTTTTAATTTATTATGCAGAACGTAGAAACAAATCCAGATGAATCTTTCATTTAAATTTAATTTTTTAAATTTGTATTGTCGGTAGATGTCTCTGGATTGGGCTTCTTTTCCCACTTCGCAATCTTTTAACCATCGCATTCTGAGATAAGAGTCTTGTCCCTTTAGACCTAGTGGTAAGGTTATCCTCGCCATCTGGTGTATAGGGTGTGGACTACCTCCAGGGGTAATAATGGGGACATGTCTCATCCCTGTAGGCCTAGTGGTAAGGTTATCCTCACACTCTGGTGCATAGGGTATGGACTACCCCCTGGGGTATTAATGGGCACATATCCCGTCCCTGTAGACCTAGTGGTAAGGTTATCCTCGTATTCTGGTGCATAGGGAGTGGACTACCTCCTGGGGTATTAATGGGCACATGTCCCGCTCCTGTAGACCTAGTGGTAAGGTTAACCCCGTATTCTGGTGCATAGGGTGTGGAATACCTCCTGGGCTAATAATGGGCACTTACCCCAGTTTATATTGTGTTGACTCCACCCAGACCAGACATTTTTATTTTAAAATCAAGAAGTGAATGTTGTTGGTTCCAAGATGAGCTGGAACAACAACTGCTACATCACCCCTACTAATGAAGTCTGTATTGTGCCCTCGCCCGAAGGAGCTTCCCAATTATCACCAAGTGTTATCATCTGACGTGGATACAGGTCATCTGTGAGCTGCTCAGGACATTATTAGTTACGAACTGTCATGTTTCAGGGCACTTATCTATTCTCTCTGTCTTAATAACACTGCATTTCGTACCTTGTGGGTTGTATTGAAACTCCCTCTTGTGCTTTGTTGCAGAGTCAGTGCGAGCTGTGTGGTGCAGTGTACAGCACACTACTACGAGATGTAGAAGACAGAGAGCAGCATCTGTTTGATCAGAGAAGGGTTCTGGAACAACAACAACAAGATCAACTTAACGTGAGGGAGAAAAATCTTAAATCTTGGGAATCAATTCTTGAAGCAAGAGAAGAGATAGTGTCCCAACGCGAGAGGTCTCTCGCTGAGAGAGAAGAGCAAATGAAGAGAGCTCTTGCAGAGAGAGAAGAGCAAGTGAGGAGAGCTCTTGCTGAGAGAGAAGAGCAAGTGAAGAGAGCTCTTGCTGAGAGAGAAGAGCAGGTAAACAGAATTCTTGAAGAGCGAGAGAGATTGGTTCTAGAAAGGGAACAACTCGTACAGAAGAGAGAGGATTTGTCGTCAGATCGCGATCGGGAGTGGAACAAGAGGGAAGAAGGACCGCGATGGCAGGACGTACTTCAAGCAGGGCTGGTGCTTCCCTTGGTCGCTGAAGAGGGGCATCTTTCTGTAGTCAAGTTCCGCTTGCTGAGATCTACCACCGAAGATGACAAGCGGTTGGCCCTCAACGCCGCCGCTGAATATGGGCGCCTGGAAGTAGTGAAGTATGTAGTGGAGCGGGAGAACAGCCTGTCATTCGGGGAGTGCTACATGGACGTCAACACGAGCAGCCATTTCCAAGGACTGCCGGCGGTGCACTTAGCTGCTATGGGAGGACATATTGATGTAGTTCAGTACTTAGCCATCAAAAGCGCTTCACTGGTCAGTCCCGGCTGATCCTTGCTTCATACAGCTGCACTGTGGGGACAGATTGAAGTAGTCACATTCTTGATTAGAGACCATTACTTAGACCCCCTTGTTACAGACTGCAGCGGGCTTACCCCCCTCCACCTTGCTGCAGGGTCTGGTCACCTCGAGGTGGTGCGCTACCTGGTGGCCCAGTGTCATGTAGGCACTTGTGTTAGAGACCGTAATGAGCTCACTCCTCTACACCGTGCTGCACGGTCTGGTAACCTCGAGGTGGTGCGCTACCTGGTGACCGAGTGTCATGCAGGTACTTGTGTTAGAGACCGTAATGAGCTCACTCCTCTACACCGTGCTGCATGGTCAGGTCACTTCGAGGTGGTGCGCTATCTGGTGACCGAGTGTCATGTAGACACTTGTGTTAGAGACCGTAATGAGCTCACTCCTCTACACTGTGCTGCACAGTCTGGTCACCTCGAGGTGGTGCGCTACCTGGTGACCGAGTGTCATGTAGACACTTGTGTTAGAGACCGTAATGAGCTCACTCCTCTACACCGTGCTGCGTGTTCTGGTCACCTCGAGGTGGTGCGCTATCTGGTGACCGAGTGTCATGTAGACACTTGTGTTAGAGACAGTGATCAGAACACTCCTCTACACTGTGCTGCACAGTCTGGTCACCTCGAGGTGGTGCGCTTCCTGGTGACCGAGTGTCATGTAGACACTTGTGTTAGAGACCGTAATGAGCTCACTCCTCTACACCGTGCTGCATGGTCTGGTCACCTCGAGGTGGTGCGCTTCCTGGTGACCGAGTGTCATGTAGACACTTGTGTTAGAGACCGTAATGAGCTCACTCCTCTACACCGTGCTGCATGGTCTGGTCACCTCGAGGTGGTGCGCTACCTGGTGGCCGAGTGTCATGTAGACACTCGTGTTAGAGACCGTAATGAGCTCACTCCTCTACACCGTGCTGAATGGTCTGGTCACCTCGAGGTGGTGCGCTACCTGGTAGTCGAGTGTCGTGTAGACACTTGTGTTAGAGACAGTGATCAGAACACTCCTCTACACTATGCTGCAAGGTCTGGTCACCTCGAGGTGGTGCACTACCTGGTGGTCGAGTGTCGTGTAGACACTTGTGTTAGAGACCGTAATGAGCTCACTCCTCTTCACTGTGCTGCACAGAATGGTCACCTGAGGGTGGTGCGCTTCCTGGTGGCTGAGTGTCACGTAGACTCTTGTGTAAGAGACCGTAAGGAGCTCACTCCTCTACACCGTGCTGCAGGGTCTGGTCACCTCGAGGTGGTGCACTACCTGGTGGTCGAGTGTCGTGTAGACACTTGTGTAAGAGACAGTGATCAGTGCACACCTCTACACTGTGCTGCATCGGATGGTCGATTCCAGGTGGTGCACTACCTGGTGACAGGGTGTCAAGCTAATGTCAATGTGAAAAACAGGTTTGGTCAGACACCTAAGGATATTAGTAGTGGAGCCGTGAGAGAGTTCTTGTCCAGTGTTTGATAGGAAAATATAAAATTGTCCCCTGCTACACTTGAATGAGCCAGGTCACTAAGTTAACTCACCTTCATCCTGACATCAAATATTCACACCAGAATTGTTTCTAATCCGTTGAAGATGTTGATGTTATGTATTCAGATACCCATCCATATAATAGGCTAATACCCCGTTTAGACGTCACGGTTGCGATCCTGATAACCTCTGATCATGTTAATGACCAATCCCAATTAACGCCATTTGTCACTAGTATGTGTTTAGACATCACGGTTGCGATGCTGATCCTGTGATCTGGATAATGACCAATCACAAGCAATGCCATTTGTCACTAGTACTGTATGTACTCCGTGGCTTAGGCGGCCGCACGCCGGCCTCTCACCGCTGGGTCCGTGGTTCAAAATCCCGGTCACTCCACGTGAGATCTGTGCTGGACAAAACGGAGGCAGACAGGTTTTTCTCCGGGTACTCCGGTTTTCCCTGTCAACATTTCATTCCAGCTACACTCTCCACTACCATTTCATTTCATCCGTCATTCATTTAATCATTGCCCCAGAGGAGTGCGTCAAGCCTCGGCAGCCGGCACAGTACATATCCTCGCCGCTAGATAGGGGCTTCATTCATTCCATTCCTGACCCGGTCGGAGACTGGAAGCAGGCTGTGGATTTTCATTTCACTTAGACGTCCCATCTTGAAACGACAGGATAATCGAGTAAACAGCAACTTTTGAATCCCAAGTGTTATAACAGAATATCACAGTACTGTAGTTTGTTTCCTCCAGTTTTGAAGTATTTCAGTTTTGTGGAAATTTGAAGCCAATATTTTTTCAGTGTTGCCTAAACAAATTGTCTTAGCTGCTTTTCAATCGGTCAACACGATTAAGCCCAAAATTAAAATATGTAAACACATTCCTGGAAAAAATTACATGTGTTAGGTATCTATGTGCCCATTTAAGTGTGATACAATACTGGAGGCAGCTATGACGTATTTCATATATTCATTTTACACATTAAATTAAACGAGCAAAGGATGGATACCTTAGTCATCAGCCGTGTATATTTGTGTTTGGTATTTAATTTGATAACCTGTGTTTTGAGGTGATTGTACCCAACTACAGTATTAGGATGTTTGGGAGAAAATGCCGTTTCATTAGAAGATGAAGAATGTAGCATGACGAGCTAAACAAGTGAGGAAAAACAAGTGAGTGAAAAGTATTAACTTTTAAATTTTTTGTTATTAGTTCAATGTAAGAACAAGAAATGGGGGATTTCAATAGATTGCAGAATACATTAATTAATTAATTAGCCTTTTAATAATCAAAAAATAAAAACGAAAGAGTCCTTAGGTCATAAGAAAGGAAATCAGAACGACATAAAATGGAACAAGTATGATAAGAAAGAACGTGCACTGGCTCTGATTCGAACCGGTACCAAATGACTCGTTTCAAGGAACACGCCATGCACGATACTACTGAGCGTATGGTACGGAACGGATTTGCCTCGTTAAATGTCGATTCCTGGATCAGCCAAGAAGTTAATTGTGGGCTGAGGCTGTTTTGGCGAAAGAATTTATGATGAAAATTATTAAATGTGAAACAAAAATATTGAAATGCAGTCTAAAGAAATCAGAAACCCCTATGAATTGGCAGATGAAAAGATAAAGGAAGCAGGAGACTTCTCTTCCTTAGTTAGCAAAATATCCAGTGTTGGATGAAGCAAAGAGGGTATTAAAAGTAGGTTAGCACAGGCAAGGAAAGCTTTTCTACAGAAAAGGAATCTGTTGTCATTGAATATACATTTAGGTATTAGGAGGTCATTTTTGAAGACAGTTATCTGAGCGTGGCTGGCGCTCTATGGAAGTGAAACTTGGGCTGTTGGAGACACAGAAAAGAGGGGAGTTGAAGCGTTTGAAATGTGGTGTTACATGAGAATGATGATCAGACGGGTAGATAGGGTTACGAATGAAGAGGTATTAACACGAGTGGGAGAGGTGAGATGTTTCTGGTGACTGCTAATAAAGAGAAGAAATAGGTTGGTAGGACACATACTAAGACATCCAGGAATAGCAAACTTGGTTGGTTCCTTAGCTTAGGGGCTGCGACAACGTGGTCATCTAGCCCCGTGTACTTTGGGTGTGTGTAGTATTTGTCTGATAATCTGTTTTAATTGTGATGGCTGTATTAGTGTGTGTTATATGTGATTCAGGTAAGGACTGCATGCGATCAACCGTCCACGACACAAACTGCACACCTGGCAGCGAATGTTCGAACTAATATAGCGTTATCAAATCTAATGTACAAAATTTTGGCTTCACACTAGTATAGTTAGTGGAAGGTTCTTTTACATACCGTAAATATATATGACTTGGCCCGCCGTCTTTACTTCCCCTCCGAAGGAGGACGTACCGAGAGATTTTTAACGCTCTGTAAGATCCGACGACTTCAGCCGGGTTTGAACCCGTGACCTCGGGCATAAAAGCTCAGCATGCTACCAACTACGCCACCGAAGCCGCCTACAAACTTAGTTACAGAAGGAAGGGTTGAGGATAAGAACTGTAGAGGTAGGCCAAGGTTAGAATATGTTGAACTGATTGCCTCGGATGTAGGGTGTGGTAGCTATGTGGAGGTGAAACGATTAGCTCAGGACAGGGAGCGTGGGAGGCTGCATCAAACCAGTCGAAACACAAAAGACTCAAACAGCAACAACAACGAGGGCTGGAAAGGGCACCTCTGAGGCTCGTGAGGCAAAACTGGGTTCGATTCCCACCTCAGCCATTCTTGAAGGGGATTCCCCTATTCTACTCCAGGCGAATGCTGGGATGGTTCCTAACTTAAGGCCACAGCCGCCTCCTGCCTAATCCTTATCTCAATTACATATACAGCCATCACAATAACACTGGTTTATCAGACAAACATTCCACACCCACCCAAGTACACGGGACTAAATGACCACCATGTCCAAGCCCCTCAAATGGAGGAGAGTCAAATCGCTTCTGGTTGACTTGGATGGAGATTCAAAAGCTCAAAGTAGAAAATTGGTAGGAATGATTTTGATGAGTGTAAACCTAACCTCCAATTATGATGTTATAAAATAACGGCATCTGTGTCTACAAACGAGAGGGAGGGAATCTGATGGAAAACAAATTCCATTCTCGGAGTATTGATTACAAAGCAATGAAAACTCCAATAAAATTCAGGAAACTGCTGAAAATAAATAAATTGCCGCAAACGCAGATGAAGCGTTGTCCAAGAGTGAGAAATGTAATGCCGGTGTGTTTCTTGCCTGCACCCAGTGTTGTTCCTCATTCGATCAACAAATGATAGGGACTTACTACCACATGTTTGATTTGTATTTCTGAAAGAGCTTTTAGTAATCAGACTGGGCCACTGGTCAAGACATTAGTACAGAGGTGAAGGGGAGATGGAATTCCCCTCTACAGCGGTAGCCTATCGACAAAAGTACTGGATACAGGTAAATTTCCTGTTTAGAATAAAATATATGATCTAGACAAGTTGACTAACGATGGTTTAGGTGATCGCTCGTTATGGCTTTCGAACATTTCAGTGTCGTGGTTACTGCATATTGAAATTGACTTTATACAATTTAAATGCCTCCAGTAATAATTTTGGAATGGTGCCTCTTGTGCTTCTCATTAGCACTACAACCACGATATTTCCATTGATCTAGTTCTCTTTAAAGTAGGGAACTATGGGCTTGTAGATGCCTGTCTTCTCAGAATCAACTCTACTTAGCTGTTCAGAATCATCTATAAACCTAACTTCCCTCTCTTCTGTTAGCTGCATGGATATCCACACGACGCACGTCATCTCCTGTGGCAAGACATTGAGCTAACTTGTGAACTAGGAAAAATCTTATTCTCCGCCGCCATTTGGTGTTACCTTATTTGTATTCATTGTTGTAGGTTTTTTCTTCTTGGGTGCTTGTTACCTAAGTGTTTCACAGTAATGGCCACAATCAGTGACTTGAGGTATGACAACACATTCAAAAACATAAACGTATGTCAACGTTTCAACACACTCGTAGACAATTCCTGCATAATTGTGTTTAGTTTGGGGGCTTGTCGCAGCCAAACCTTCGAAGCTTTGAGATATTCAACCTTGTATACATGTAGATATTATATAAATAGTTTTTGTTTTAGGGAGCTTAATGCTTCAGTATTTCACAGTAGGCCTACCACTCGCTGCGTTGTGGGTTTTGGTAGTGCTTCATAGATCAATGTTGTGGGCTTTGGTAGTGCTTCATAGATCAATGTTGTGGGCTTTGGTAGTGCTTCATAGATCAATGTTGTGGGCTTTGGTAGTGTTTCATAGAGCAATGTTGTGGGCTTTGGTAGTGTTTCACAGAGCAATGTTGTCTTGGATCTGATGATGCCCAACCGATGAGTGAAATATGTGAATATTTTCCCCAATTTTTGTGTTGACCGACTGAAAGTTACCATTCAACTCTCATCTCGTGGCGTTGTGGCTAACACTCTAGGCTGTCACCCCTGAGGTCCGGGTTAGAGTCTGGGGTACACTCAGCCTCATGGCGCTGTGGCTAACACTCTAGGCTGTCACCCCTGAGGTCCGGGTTAGAGTCTGGTGTACACTCAGCCTTGTGGCGCTGTGGCTAACACTCTAGGCTGTCACCCCTGAGGTCCGGGTTAGAGTCTGGGGTACACTCAGCCTCATGGCGCTGTGGCTAACACTCTAGGCTGTCACCCCTGAGGTCCAGGCTAGAGTCTGGGGTACACTCAGCCTCATGGCGCTGTGGCTAACACTCTAGGCGGTCACCCCTGAGGTCCAGGCTAGAGTCTGGGGTACACTCAGCCTCATGGCGCTGTGGCTAACACGCTAGGCTGTCACCCCTGAGGTCCAGGCTAGAGTTTGGGGTACACTCAGCCTCATGGCGCTGTGGCTAACACGCTAGGCTGCCAACCCTGAGGTCCAGGCTAGAGTCTGGGGTACACTCAGCCTCGTGGCGCTGTGGGTAACACATTAGGCTGTCACCCCAGAGGTCCGGGTTAGAGTCTGGGTACACTCAGCCTCGTGGCGCTGTGGCTAACACTCTAGGCTGTCACCCCTGAGGTCCGGGTTAGAGTCTGGGTACACTCAGCCTCGTGGCGCTGTGGCTAACACTCTAGGCTGTCACCCCTGAGGTCCGGGTTAGAGTCTGGGGTACACTCAGCCTCGTGGCGCTATGGCTAACACTCTAGGCCGTCACCCCTGAGGTCCGGGTTAGAGTCTGCGGTACACTCAGCCTTGTGGCACTGTGGCTAACACTCAAGGCCGTCACCCCTGAGGTCCGGGTTAGAGTCTGGGGTACACTCAGCCTCGTGGCGCTGTGGCTAACACTCTAGGCTGTCACCCCTGAGGTCCTGGTTAGAGTCTGGGTACACTCAGCCTCGTGGCGCTGTGGCTAACACTCTAGGCTGTCACCCCTGAGGTCCGGGTTAGAGTCTGGGTACACTCAGCCTCGTGGCGCTGTGGCTAACACTCTAGGCTGTCACCCCTGAGGTCCGGGTTAGAGTCTGGGGTACACTCAGCCTCGTGGCGCTATGGCTAACACTCTAGGCCGTCACCCCTGAGGTCCGGGTTAGAGTCTGGGGTACACTCAGCCTCGTGGCGCTGTGGCTAACACTCTAGGCTGTCACCCCTGAGGTCCGGGTTAGAGTCTGGGGTACACTCAGCCTCATGGCGCTGTGGCTAACACTCTAGGCTGTCACCCCTGAGGTCCGGGTTAGAGTCTGGTGTACACTCAGCCTTGTGGCGCTGTGGCTAACACTCTAGGCTGTCACCCCTGAGGTCCGGGTTAGAGTCTGGGGTACACTCAGCCTCATGGCGCTGTGGCTAACACTCTAGGCTGTCACCCCTGAGGTCCAGGCTAGAGTCTGGGGTACACGCAGCCTCATGGCGCTGTGGCTAACACTCTAGGCGGTCACCCCTGAGGTCCAGGCTAGAGTCTGGGGTACACTCAGCCTCATGGCGCTGTGGCTAACACGCTAGGCTGTCACCCCTGAGGTCCAGGCTAGAGTCTGGGGTACACTCAGCCTCATGGCGCTGTGGCTAACACGCTAGGCTGTCACCCCTGAGGTCCAGGCTAGAGTCTGGGGTACACTCAGCCTCGTGGTACTGTGGGTAACACATTAGGCTGTCACCCTAGAGGTCCGGGTTAGAGTCTGGGTACACTCAGCCTCGTGGCGCTGTGGCTAACACTCTAGGCTGTCACCTCTGAGGTCCGGGTTAGAGTCTGGGTACACTCAGCCTCGTGGCGCTGTGGCTAACACTCTAGGATGACACCCCTGAGGTCCGCGTTAGAGTATGGGGTACACTCAGCCTCGTGGCGCTATGGCTAACACTCTAGGCCGTCACCCCTGAGGTCCGGGTTAGAGTCTGCGGTACACTCAGCCTTGTGGCACTGTGGCTAACACTCAAGGCCGTCACCCCTGAGGTCCGGGTTAGAGTCTGGGGTACACTCAGCCTCGTGGCGCTGTGGCTAACACTCTAGGTTGTCACCCCTGAGGTCCGGGTTAGAGTCTGGGGTACACTCAGCCTCGTGGCGCTGTGGCTAACACTCTAGGCTGTCAGCCCTGAGATCCGGGTTAGAGTCTGGGGTACACTCAGCCTCGTGGTGCTGTGGCTAACACTCTAGGCTGTCACCCCTGAGGTCCGGGTTAGAGTCTGGGGTACACTCAGCCTCGTGGCGCTGTGGCTAACACACTAGGCTGTCACCCCTGAGGTCAAGGTTAGAGTCTGGGGTACACTCAGCCTCGTGGCGCTGTGGCTAACACTCTAGGCTGTCACCCCTGAGGTCTGGGTTAGAGTCTGGGGTACACTCAGCCTCGTGGCGCTGTGGCTAACACTCTGGGCTGTCACACCTGAGATCCGGGTTAGAGTCTGGGGTACACTCAGCCTCGTGGTGCTGTGGCTAACACTCTAGGCTGTCACCCCTGAGGTCCGGGTTAGAGTCTGGGGTACACTCAGCTTTGTGGCGCTGTGGCTAACCCTCTAGGCTGTCACCCCTGAGGTCCGGGTTAGAGTCTGGGGTACACTCAGCTTTGTGGCTTTGTGGCTAACACTCTAGACTGTCACCCCTGAGGTCCAGGTTAGAGTCTGGAGTACACTCAATCTCGTGGCGCTGTGGCTAACACTCTAGGCTGTCACCCGTGAGTTCCTGGTTAGAGTCTGGGGAACACTCAGCCTCGTGGCGCTGTGGCTATCACTCTAGGCTGTCACCCCTGAGGTCCGGGTTAGAGTCTGGAGCACACTCAGCCTCGTGGCGCTGAGGCTAACACTCTAGGCTGTCACCCCTGACGTCCGGTTTAGAGTCTGAGGTACACTCAGCTTTGTGACGCTGTGGCTAACACCCTAGGCTGTCACCCCTGAGGTCCGTGTTAGAGTCTGAGGTACACTCAGCATTGTGGCGCTGTGGCTACCACTCTAGGCTGTCACCCCTGAGGTCCGGGTTAGAGTCTGAGGCACACTCAGCCTCGTGGCGCTGAGGCTAACACTCTAGGCTGTCACCCCTGACGTCCGGGTTAGAGTCTGAGGTACACTCAGCTTTGTGGCGCTGTGGCTAACACCCTAGGCTGTCACCCCTGAGATCCGGGTTAGAGTCTGGGGTACACTCAGCCTCGTGGCGCTTTGGCTAACACTCTAGGCTGTCACCCCTGAGGTCCGGGTTGGAGTCTGTGGTACACTCAGCTTTGCGGCGCTGTGGCTAACACTCTAGGCTGTCACCCATGAAGTCCGGGTTACAGTTTGGGGTACACTCAGCCTCGTGGTGCTGTAGCTAACACTCTAGGCTCTCATCCCTGGGGTCCGGGTTAGAGTCAGAGGTACACTCAGGTTGTGGCGCTGTGGCTAACACACTAGTCTGTCACCCCTGAGGTCCGGGTTAGAGTCTGGGGTACACTCAGCCTCGTGGTGCTGTGGCTAACACTCTAGGCTATCACCCCTGAGGTCCGGGTTAGAGTCTGGGGTACACTAATTCTCGTGGCGCTGTGGCTAACACTCTAGGCTGTCACCCCTGAGGTCAAGGTTAGAGTCTGGGGAACACTCAGCCTCGTGGCGCTGTGGCTAACACGCTAGGCTGTCACCCCTGAGGTCAAGGTTTGAGTCTGGGGTACACTAAGCCTTGTGGCGCTGTGGCTAACACTCTAGGCTGTCACCCCTGAGGTCCGGGTTAGAGTCTGGGGTACACTCAGCCTCGTGGCGCTGTGGCTAACACTCTAGGCTGTCACCCCTGAGGTCCGGGTTAGAGTCTGGGGTACACTCAGCCTCGTTGTGCTGTGGCTAACACTCTAGGCTGTCACCCCTGAGGTCCGGGTTAGAGTCTGGGGTAGACTCAGCCTCGTGGCGCTGTGGCTAACACACTAGGCTGTCACCCCTGAGGTCAAGGTTAGAGTCTGGGGTACACTCAGCCTCGTGGCGCTGTGGCTAACACTCTAGGCTGTCACCCCTGAGGTCAAGGTTAGAGTCTGGGGAACACTCAGCCTCGGGGCGCTGTGGCTAACACTCTAGGCTGTCACCCCTGAGGTCTGGGTTGGAGTCTGGGGTACACTCAGCCTCGTGGCGCTGTGGCTAACACTATAGGCTGTCACCCCTGAGGTCCGGGTTAAAGTCTGGGGTACACTCAGCCTCGTGTCGCTGTGGCAAACATACTAGGCTGTCACCCCTGAGGTCCGGGTTAGAGTCTGGGGAACACTCAGCCTCGTGGCACTGTGACTATCACTCTAGGCTGTCACCCCTGAGGTCCGGGTTAGAGTCTGGGGTACACTCAACCTCGTGGCGCTGAGGCTAACACTCTGGGCTGTCACACCTGAGATCCGGGTTAGAGTCTGGGGTACTCTCAGCCTCGTGGTGCTGTGGCTAACACTCTAGGCTGTCACCCCTGAGGTCCGGGTTAGAGTCTGTGGTACACTCAGCTTTGTGGCGCTGTGGCTAACCCTCTAGGCTGTCACCCCTGAGGTCCGGGTTAGAGTCTGGGGTACACTCAGCTTAATGGCGCTGTGGCTAAAACTCTAGGCTGTCACCCCTGAGGTCCGGGTTAGAGTCTGGGGTACACTCAGCTTTGTGGCGCTGTGGCTAACCCTCTAGGCTGTCACCCCTGAGGTCCGGGTTAGAGTCTGGGGTACACTCAGCTTAATGGCGCTGTGGCTAAAACTCTAGGCTGTCACCCCTGAGGTCCGGGTTAGAGTCTGGGGTACCCTCAGCCTCTTGGTGCTGTGGCTAACACTCAAGGATGTCACCCCTGAGGTCCGGGTTAGAGTCTGGGGTACACTCAGCCTCTTGGCTCTGTGGCTAACACACTAGGCTGTCATCCCTGAGGTCCGGGTTAGAGTCTGGGGTACACTCAGCCTCGTGGCGCTGTGGCTAACACTCTAGGCTGTCACCCCTGAGGTCCGGGTTAGAGTCTTGGGTTCACTCAGCTTCGTGGCGCTGTGACTAACACTCCAGACTGTCACCCCTGAGGTCCAGGCTAGAGTCTGGGGTACACTCAGCCTCATGGCGCTGTGGCTAACACTCTAGGCGGTCACCCCTGAGGTCCAGGCTAGAGTCTGGGGTACACTCAGCCTCATGGCGCTGTGGCTAACACGCTAGGCTGTCACCCCTGAGGTCCAGGCTAGAGTTTGGGGTACACTCAGCCTCATGGCGCTGTGGCTAACACGCTAGGCTGCCAACCCTGAGGTCCAGGCTAGAGTCTGGGGTACACTCAGCCTCGTGGCGCTGTGGGTAACACATTAGGCTGTCACCCCAGAGGTCCGGGTTAGAGTCTGGGTACACTCAGCCTCGTGGCGCTGTGGCTAACACTCTAGGCTGTCACCCCTGAGGTCCGGGTTAGAGTCTGGGTAAACTCAGCCTCGTGGCGCTGTGGCTAACACTCTAGGCTGTCACCCCTGAGGTCCGGGTTAGAGTCTGGGGTACACTCAGCCTCGTGGCGCTATGGCTAACACTCTAGGCCGTCACCCCTGAGGTCCGGGTTAGAGTCTGCGGTACACTCAGCCTTGTGGCACTGTGGCTAACACTCAAGGCCGTCACCCCTGAGGTCCGGGTTAGAGTCTGGGGTACACTCAGCCTCGTGGCGCTGTGGCTAACACTCTAGGCTGTCACCCCTGAGGTCCTGGTTAGAGTCTGGGTACACTCAGCCTCGTGGCGCTGTGGCTAACACTCTAGGCTGTCATCCCTGAGGTCCGGGTTAGAGTCTGGGTACACTCAGCCTCGTGGCGCTGTGGCTAACACTCTAGGCTGTCACCCCTGAGGTCCGGGTTAGAGTCTGGGGTACACTCAGCCTCGTGGCGCTATGGCTAACACTCTAGGCCGTCACCCCTGAGGTCCGGGTTAGAGTCTGGGGTACACTCAGCCTCGTGGCGCTGTGGCTAACACTCTAGGCTGTCACCCCTGAGGTCCGGGTTAGAGTCTGGGGTACACTCAGCCTCATGGCGCTGTGGCTAACACTCTAGGCTGTCACCCCTGAGGTCCGGGTTAGAGTCTGGTGTACACTCAGCCTTGTGGCGCTGTGGCTAACACTCTAGGCTGTCACCCCTGAGGTCCGGGTTAGAGTCTGGGGTACACTCAGCCTCATGGCGCTGTGGCTAACACTCTAGGCTGTCACCCCTGAGGTCCAGGCTAGAGTCTGGGGTACACTCAGCCTCATGGCGCTGTGGCTAACACTCTAGGCGGTCACCCCTGAGGTCCAGGCTAGAGTCTGGGGTACACTCAGCCTCATGGCGCTGTGGCTAACACGCTAGGCTGTCACCCCTGAGGTCCAGGCTAGAGTCTGGGGTACACTCAGCCTCATGGCGCTGTGGCTAACACGCTAGGCTGTCACCCCTGAGGTCCAGGCTAGAGTCTGGGGTACACTCAGCCTCGTGGCACTGTGGGTAACACATTAGGCTGTCACCCCAGAGGTCCGGGTTAGAGTCTGGGTACACTCAGCCTCGTGGCGCTGTGGCTAACACTCTAGGCTGTCACCCCTGAGGTCCGGGTTAGAGTCTGGGTACACTCAGCCTCGTGGCGCTGTGGCTAACACTCTAGGATGACACCCCTGAGGTCCGGGTTAGAGTCTGGGGTACACTCATCCTCGTGGCGCTATGGCTAACACTCTAGGCCGTCACCCCTGAGGTCCGGGTTAGAGTCTGCGGTACACTCAGCCTTGTGGCACTGTGGCTAACACTCAAGGCCGTCACCCCTGAGGTCCGGGTTAGAGTCTGGGGTACACTCAGCCTCGTGGCGCTGTGGCTAACACTCTAGGTTGTCACCCCTGAGGTCCGGGTTAGAGTCTGGGGTACACTCAGCCTCGTGGCGCTGTGGCTAACACTCTAGGCTGTCAGCCCTGAGATCCGGGTTAGAGTCTGGGGTACACTCAGCCTCGTGGTGCTGTGGCTAACACTCTAGGCTGTCACCCCTGAGGTCCGGGTTAGAGTCTGGGGTACACTCAGCCTCGTGGCGCTGTGGCTAACACACTAGGCTGTCACCCCTGAGGACAAGGTTAGAGTCTGGGGTACACTCAGCCTCGTGGCGCTGTGGCTAACACTCTAGGCTGTCACCCCTGAGGTCTGGGTTAGAGTCTGGGGTACACTCAGCCTCGTGGCGCTGTGGCTAACACTCTGGGCTGTCACACCTGAGATCCGGGTTAGAGTCTGGGGTACACTCAGCCTCGTGGTGCTGTGGCTAACACTCTAGGCTGTCACCCCTGAGGTCCGGGTTAGAGTCTGGGGTACACTCAGCTTTGTGGCGCTGTGGCTAACCCTCTAGGCTGTCACCCCTGAGGTCCGAGTTAGAGTCTGGGGTACACTCAGCTTTGTGGCTTTGTGGCTAACACTCTAGGCTGTCACCCCTGAGGTCCAGGTTAGAGTCTGGAGTACACTCAGCCTCGTGGCGCTGTGGCTAACACTCTAGGCTGTCACCCCTGAGTTCCTGGTTAGAGTCTGGGGAACACTCAGCCTCGTGGCGCTGTGGCTATCACTCTAGGCTGTCACCCCTGAGGTCCGGGTTAGAGTCTGGAGCACACTCAGCCTCGTGGCGCTGAGGCTAACACTCTAGGCTGTCACCCCTGACGTCCGGGTTAGAGTCTGAGGTATACTCAGCTTTGTGACGCTGTGGCTAACACCCTAGGCTGTCACCCCTGAGGTCCGTGTTAGAGTCTGAGGTACACTCAGCATTGTGGCGCTGTGGCTACCACTCTAGGCTGTCACCCCTGAGGTCCGGGTTAGAGTCTGAGGCACACTCAGCCTCGTGGCGCTGAGGCTAACACTCTAGGCTGTCACCCCTGACGTCCGGGTTAGAGTCTGAGGTACACTCAGCTTTGTGGCGCTGTGGCTAACACCCTAGGCTGTCACCCCTGAGATCCGGGTTAGAGTCTGGGGTACACTCAGCCTCGTGGCGCTTTGGCTAACACTCTAGGCTGTCACCCCTGAGGTCCGGGTTGGAGTCTGTGGTACACTCAGCTTTGCGGCGCTGTGGCTAACACTCTAGGCTGTCACCCATGAAGTCCGGGTTACAGTTTGGGGTACACTCAGCCTCGTGGTGCTGTAGCTAACACTCTAGGCTCTCATCCCTGGGGTCCGGGTTAGAGTCAGAGGTACACTCAGGTTGTGGCGCTGTGGCTAACACACTAGGCTGTCACCCCTGAGGTCCGGGTTAGAGTCTGGGGTACACTCAGCCTCGTGGTGCTGTGGCTAACACTCTAGGCTATCACCCCTGAGGTCCGGGTTAGAGTCTGGGGTACACTAATTCTCGTGGCGCTGTGGCTAACACTCTAGGCTGTCACCCCTGAGGTCAAGGTTAGAGTCTGGGGAACACTCAGCCTCGTGGCGCTGTGGCTAACACGCTAGGCTGTCACCCCTGAGGTCAAGGTTTGAGTCTGGGGTACACTCAGCCTTGTGGCGCTGTGGCTAACACTCTAGGCTGTCACCCCTGAGGTCCGGGTTAGAGTCTGGGGTACACTCAGCCTCGTGGCGCTGTGGCTAACACTCTAGGCTGTCACCCCTGAGGTCCGGGTTAGAGTCTGGGGTACACTCAGCCTCGTTGTGCTGTGGCTAACACTCTAGGCTGTCACCCCTGAGGTCCGGGTTAGAGTCTGGGGTAGACTCAGCCTCGTGGCGCTGTGGCTAACACACTAGGCTGTCACCCCTGAGGTCAAGGTTAGAGTCTGGGGTACACTCAGCCTCGTGGCGCTGTGGCTAACACTCTAGGCTGTCACCCCTGAGGTCAAGGTTAGAGTCTGGGGAACACTCAGCCTCGGGGCGCTGTGGCTAACACTCTAGGCTGTCACCCCTGAGGTCTGGGTTGGAGTCTGGGGTACACTCAGCCTCGTGGCGCTGTGGCTAACACTATAGGCTGTCACCCCTGAGGTCCGGGTTAAAGTCTGGGGTACACTCAGCCTCGTGTCGCTGTGGCTAACATACTAGGCTGTCACCCCTGAGGTCCGGGTTAGAGTCTGGGGAACACTCAGCCTCGTGGCACTGTGACTATCACTCTAGGCTGTCACCCCTGAGGTCCGGGTTAGAGTCTGGGGTACACTCAACCTCGTGGCGCTGAGGCTAACACTCTGGGCTGTCACACCTGAGATCCGGGTTAGAGTCTGGGGTACACTCAGCCTCGTGGTGCTGTGGCTAACACTCTAGGCTGTCACCCCTGAGGTCCGGGTTAGAGTCTGTGGTACACTCAGCTTTGTGGCGCTGTGGCTAACCCTCTAGGCTGTCACCCCTGAGGTCCGGGTTAGAGTCTGGGGTACACTCAGCTTAATGGCGCTGTGGCTAAAACTCTAGGCTGTCACCCCTGAGGTCCGGGTTAGAGTCTGGGGTACACTCAGCTTTGTGGCGCTGTGGCTAACCCTCTAGGCTGTCACCCCTGAGGTCCGGGTTAGAGTCTGGGGTACACTCAGCTTAATGGCGCTGTGGCTAAAACTCTAGGCTGTCACCCCTGAGGTCCGGGTTAGAGTCTGGGGTACCCTCAGCCTCTTGGTGCTGTGGCTAACACTCAAGGATGTCACCCCTGAGGTCCGGGTTAGAGTCTGGGGTACACTCAGCCTCTTGGCTCTGTGGCTAACACACTAGGCTGTCATCCCTGAGGTCCGGGTTAGAGTCTGGGGTACACTCAGCCTCGTGGCGCTGTGGCTAACACTCTAGGCTGTCACCCCTGAGGTCCGGGTTAGAGTCTGGGGTTCACTCAGCTTCGTGGCGCTGTGACTAACACTCCAGACTGTCACCCCTGAGGTCCGGGTTAGAGTCTGGGGTACACTCAGCCTCGTGGCGCTGTGGCTAACACTCTGGGCGGTCACTCCTGTGGTCCGGGTTAGAGTCTGGGGTACACTCAGCCTCGTGGCTAACACACTAGGCTGTCACCCCTGTGGTCCGGGTTAGAGTCTGGTGTACACTGAGCCTCGTGGCGTTGTGGCTAACACTCTAGGTTGTCACCCCTGAGGTCCGGGTTAGAGTCTGGGGTACACTCAGCCTCGTGACGCTGTGGCTAACAATCTAGGCTCCCACCCCTGAGGGCTGGGTTAGAGTCTAGGGTACACTCAGCCTTGTGGTGCTGTGGCTAACACTCTAGGCAGTCTCCCCTGAGGTCCGGGTTTGAGTCTGGTGTACACTTGCCTCGTGAGGCAGAACTAAGAGGAGGTGGGTTCGATTCCCACCTCAGCTATCCTGGAAGTGGTTTTCCACGACTCCCTACTTCTGATTCAGGCGAATGCTGGGATTGTTCCTAACTTCAGACCATGGCCTCCTTCTTTGCGGTCCTAGTCTCAATTACAAATATGCACACTTCTTCAGACAAAACAATAACACTTATTATCACTCAGCCACACTATGTACATGGGGCTGCATGACCACAATTTGGCAATGCATTTAAATTAATCAACAGCTTATTCGAAATAGGCTCAAACCTTAATATTTTCTGTTCTATGCTGACTCAAAGAATCCTCTGAGCCAACATACAGCAGAAAGCTCACGACTTCACCATATTTGTAATACAACATCGCTGTTATATATCACATTGCCAACTTTTGAGTTTGTTTCTCCAATTTTATGGATCTGAGTCTCCGTAAGGAACGTGAATATATGTTTTAAAGATGGAAGTTTTTTCGTGAAAAAGCTAATGGAAGTTTCACACTTGATCTTACGACTTGTGTTCACCTTTATTTTTACTCATAAAATCTGGGGTCCTGTACTTTGAATTTATTTGGTGATGCTGATTTAAATTTCCGACCTCTTTATGTGCAAATATGGAACCTTTCCTCCATTTCGGATCTGGAGATTGCATTCCCAACATCTTGTGACTGTGCTAATAAATGTTGATTGATTCATCCATTTCCAGACAACATTTTCAAATACTTTCTAAATATCTGATTTTCCTTCACAGGAGCATTGGTGTAAATGGGTCAGGGTTTTAAGATTAAGTTGTGATCCTTCTGTATGTGGCTCCGAGCTATGAATAAAGAGATCTCCTTTTCTTTCATTGTTCAGGAGAATCCTGTACGAATATTAACCACACTCCACAATTACCTAGCTACATCACACTTGTGTATTGCTTTACTTAAGATAGGAAAGGGTGTGGGTAGATTATTAGCTTGGGAATAACCTGACCCCCAAGGGAAGATAATGAAGAAAACGAAGTGGGTTTCGGACTGGAGAAAAGGGATGGAGAAATAGGAAGAGAGTCTCACATAAGTTTAAACTTTAACCTTAAGTAAACTCAAAGGCAGCTGCAACTGTAAATCCGCTTTCCGATACCTAAAGAGGGTAGGGGCCTGGGCGAAACTAACAGGAAACGCAGCTGGAACTAGGGCTATACGCAAGCAAGCTGCTATAGCGTATTCCCTCTCAAGCATAAATTTACCTACTATGGGGAAGGGTGGTGGTCTGGCAAGACAAAGAGCAACATATTTACTGTGTATCCGTTGAAATGAGTTTGTTTTTAAACAAGTAATTTGAAGAATGCAAATAATTTGAATCAGCTGTGATATTTTAGTTCTTGAAATTGTAGAATTTTCAAGAGCGACCGAATGTTTCCAAGAAGGATAGCGATAAAGCAATTATACCCTTGGGAATAATCTTGGTAAGAGTACCAATAGTCGCATTTAGGAATGACTAAGCTTTTACCCAGCAAAGCACCGACTAAAAGTTTAGACAGTGAGAAACACTTTAATTTTGAAAATCCAACCATAAGTTTTAGAGGGAATCTCAACAAGCAGGAAGCTGGCGTAGCGAGCTATGCTTGCCTTACTGGCCAGTTAGAATTAGCTATCTAAGCTAAGAGAGACTTTAATAAGTTAATAACTAAGAGTTTTTGCTCAAATGCAACAAGTAGTGCAAACCTTATTAATGGATTATTTTTATTAAAGAGGGCATAAACTTAAGATGAGTCAGGGAAGTCAGGATCTTGGCTAACCGTTATTTCAGAGAAATTATAAAGCAAAAGGAAACATTCAAATTTATTTAACAATGCAAAAAGGTGTGATGAATTTAAGAAATATATAATTTGAGTTAACAAACAATTGGGGTCGCTGACCTCCGAAATCATTTAAATCTTGTGCCAGGCAATTGATAATTTTGGTTTTAAACCTTTTATATGAGCTAAAATGTTCGTAAGATTTTGAAATGGTGCTCAGAATAATAAATAGAAAATGTTAAGATAATTAACGTAATTAAGGGTAAACAATAAATAAAGTTGTTGTTGTTTGAGTCTTCAGTCTTTTGACTGGTTTGATGCAGCTCTCCATGCCTCCCTGTCCTGAGCTAATCGTTTCATCTCTACATAGCTCCGACACCCTACATCGGAGGCAATCTGTTTAACATATTCTAACCTTGGTCTACCCCTACAGTTTTTGTCCTCGACCCTTCCTTCCATAACTAAGCTTGCTATTCCTGGGTGTCTTAGTATGTGTCCTACCAACCTATCTCTTCTCTTCATTAGCAGTCGCCAGAAACATCTCTCCTCTCCCACTCGTCTTAATACCTCTTTGTTTGTAACCCTATCTACCCATCTGATCTTCATCATTCTCCTGTAACACCACATTTCAAATGCTTCAATTCTCCTCTTTTCTGCTGCACCAATAGTCCAAGTTTCACTTCCATAGAGCGCCACGCTCCAGACAAAGGCTTTCAAAAATGACTTCCTAACACCTAAATCTATATTCGATGTCAGCAGATTCCTTTTTTGTAGAAATGCTTTCTTTGCCTGAGCCAACCTACTTTTAATATCCTCTTTGCTTCGTCCATCACTGGTTATTCTGCTTCCTAAGTAACAGAAGTCTCCTACTTCCTTCAGCTTTTCACCTGCCAATTTGATCTCCATAGAGGTTTCTGATTTATTTCGGCTGCATTCCAGTATTTTTGTTTTACATTTATTTATTTTCATCATGAATTCTTTCCGTAAGACGGAGTCCATACCATTCAAAAACTCATTCAAATCCTCAGGCTTGTCGGCCAAGATGACGATGTCATCAGCAAATCTCAGAGTTGAAATTATTTCTCCTTGAATCTTCACTCCCACTTTAAATTTTTCTCTAATTTCCTTCATTGCTTGTTCAATGTAAAGATTGAAAAGTATGGGTGATAAGTTGCAGCCTTGCCTTACACCTTTCTGAATACCAGCTTCTCTCTCATGTCCTTCAACTCGAATGACTGCTGTCTGGTTTCTGTACAGATTGTATATCACCCTCCTATCCCTGTACTTTATTCCAATTGATTTCAAAATGTCAAACAATTTAGTCCAATCAACGTTATCAAAAGCCTTTTCTAAGTCTACAAAAGCCATGAACGTTCTCTTATCTTTCCTTATTCTACCTTCTAAAATCAGCCTAAGACTTAGTACAGCTTCCCTTGTTCCTACATTTGTCCTGAAACCAAACTGGTCTTCACCCAACTCCGTTTCTATCTGGCTTTCAATCCTCTTGTAAATTATTCTAGACAGGATCTTTGAAGCATGAGTAATCAAGCTGATTGTACGGTAATCTTCACATCTGTCAGCTCCCACTTTCTTTGGTATAGGGATGATTACATTCTTCTTGAAATCAGGGGGTACCTCACCTGTCTCATAAATCCTACACACCAAGTGAAATAACCTGATCAGACCTTCATCTCCTATGCAGCGTAGCAACTCAATCGGTATATCATCTATGCCTGGTGCTTTGTTCCTGCTTAAGTCTTCCAAAGCTCTATCAAATTCTGATCTCAATATTAAATCTCCTTTCGCATCCTCATCAATTTCCTCCTCCCTTTCCATTACATGATTCTCAATCTCCTTTCCCTTATACAAACTCTCTATGTAAGCTTTCCATCTGTCAACTTTTTCTTCCCTATCTGTTAGAGGCTTTCCATTTGTGTCCTTAATATTACAGCACTTAGTCTTCTTTTCCCCAAAAGTATTCTTAATCCTTCGATAAGCTGTGTCTACTTTTCCTAATTTCAGACAATTTTCTATACCTGCACATTTCTCTTTCAACCATTCTTCTTTCGCTTCCTTGCACTTCTTGTTAACCTCATTTCTCAGACGTCTGTATTCTGCTTTCCCCTTTTCATCTCTTAGATTCTTGTGTTTCCGCCTTTCATCCATCAATTCTAGTATATCCTGAGTGATCCACGGTTTTCTACCTATTCTTTCTTTCCTACCAATGTTTTCTTCTGCGGATTTTGTTATTTCATTCTTCAAAAGTGCCCATTCGTCTGCAATTGAAGTTTGTTTAGGGCTTTTCATTAGTCCTTCCTTTATACTCTTCTTGAATCTTTCGTTTACATCCTTCTCTTTCAGTCTGTCTATTGCCCACCTTTTTGGCTTTTGACTTTTCTTCAGTTTCTTCAACTTTAATCTGCATTTCATTACAACCAGATTGTGATCAGAGTTTATGTCAGCACCAGGATATGTTTTACAATCCAAAATCTGGTTTCGAAACCTCTGCTTGACCATAATGAAGTCGATTTGGTAACGCCCTGTATCTCCTGGTCTCATCCATGTGTATATTCTTCTATTATGGTTATTGAATAAGGTGTTAGCTATGACCAATACATGCTCGGTGCAGAATTCTACCAGCCTGCTTCCTCGATCATTCCTTTCACCTAATCCGAAATCTCCTACTATCTTCCCTTCTCTCCCTTTTCCTACCACAGCATTCCAATCTCCCATTACTATAACATTTTCATCACCCTTGATATACCTCAGAATTTCGTCTATTTCTTCGTAGACCTTTTCAACATCCTCATCATCAGCTTGACTGGTAGGCATATAGACTTGTACCACTGTAGTGCAGGTAGGTTTTGTATTGATTTTTGCTACAATAATCCGTTCACTATATTGCTCATAATATTCCACCCGCTGTCCAAGTTTCCTACTCAATATGAGGCCAACCCCTGCTTGGCCATTATTTGATTTAGTGCTAATGACCCTATAGTCTCCTGACCAAAAGTCCTGTTCTTCCTGCCAGCGCATTTCACTAATCCCAACCAAATCCAACCTCAACCTATCCATTTCCCTTTCTAAGTTTTCTATCCTTCCACTTCCTAGCAGACTTCTAACATTCCACGCTCCGATCCGTAGAATGTCAGATTTCCTCTTTGTCACTTCTGTGATGTTAACCCCCTCTCGAGTAGTCCCCACCCGGAGATCCGATAAAGTACAAGATGTGTACTTTAAGGATTTCTAGGTAGGTATTTTAGAAATATGAACAAATAAAAACTTTGAAAGTAACAACAAAAAACAGGAAGAAATGAAATAGAAGTTTCTATAACTTCTTGTATTAATACAGAACTACGTTTAGAGATTATACAAATAGGGCAGGTAACTTATTGTGAAACCTGAAGAGAAAAATTGAAAGGATGTTTCTAGAACTCCTATGTTTATGTAGGGATCACGAGAAAAATAGGGCAAATTTCCCTTTCGTGAAACCTAGAGATAAGTCACTTTTGAGTAGAAAGAATTGGATTCCCTCATTAGAAGGGGGAAACAATATACTTTAAGGCGTGTACTAGACACGAAGTTTTACAGACATTAATTTGTTGTACGTGGAGCAAGTAAGGGAGGGCACTTGTTGAGAGTGACACCTCATTGAAAAAAGACCTAAAGTAACAATTTTATTATTTTAGTTTGTTAGTAAAGGGTTTGGCAAAGATCAAATGGAATTGTGGAAGAGTGTTCATGGCCGTATTTATTGTACTCGGACGAGCGCGACGCGGATGAAAAAGGTGAACAGGCACTGTTTTCACTATAGTCTGTTGATATAGTTGAAAAGTTCACTGTAGTAGCACAAAATGTTTATGGCAAAGAAAGTTATTGCGATGGTGGAAAATAACTAGTTACACTAGATTTGCGAGAGTCTATTTCTTGAAAAACTTGTAGGTTATAGTTGAATGCACCAGAAGAATTCCAACGGAGGAAGAAAAATTAGATATTGATCAGCAGTTCATAAGGAAGATTCCTTAGTTTGAAAAAGTATTCCCATATTTGAGTGGAAAGTACTAGAAGGTTTAACTTGTAGATTAATTGTTCGGCATGGGAAATTCCAGAACAATCATGACTGAAGAATAGGGCAAAAATTAGTCCAGCGTTGGAACGAGCTAAGTATTCTATAGACAGTGGGTAATTCAATGGTGTCCCATGTTGTGAGAAAATCTCTTATTTAATAAGCATAAGAAATGCTATTCATGTTAAGATTAGCTTAGATAGACAAAAGCCCAACATAGAAAATCCCGCGAAGGATGATTATTGCCCCACATTTAGAAATCTCACACTGCCTATAAAATGATCATTAAAAAGCATGTAGCTATTTAAAATCAATTAAAATAAGTTGAAGAACGTAGAAATAGTACTTAGCTCATTTCTGATGAACGGCGATTCCTTGGTGACCGTTAGTCAGGAATTCACAACATGGCGAAGATTTGAAAGTTTGTCTCTCGAGGTGAGGAGACGTGCTTTAGTTAAGCTCCGACTGACTGGTTTGACTTCAGACGCACAAGTGAGGCTAGCTCAACGAAGCACGGAGGGAGCAGGGAAGGGACAAAGGTGGGGGTAGGAGACAAAAGGAATACACATAAGAATAGCCAACTTAAAAACAATATTTTTTCTTAGTGAAATGGTCTTCAAAGATTTGATAGCAGGCGTCACTAGCAGAGCCTGGTGGTTGAAAAAGTAGATGAAGTCCTCTTGATCACGGAGATGATAGCTGGCGATAGCGACGAGATCTGGTGGCCAGATTGGTAAGGAAGTCCTCTTGTACAGGGAAGAATTGAGGAACTTCAGAGATTCACTGCTAGAAAAAAGCAAGGAAGCTTGTAGTTTGACCGTTAATCTTGAGATCATGAGCCACGGCACCTCCTTTTTACGTGGAATCCGAACCACAGGACATGGCATTTCACTTCGAAAATCTCACATGCATTGACCGGTTCACTGCTAGATGACGCTAGGTGGGTCATGGAAGATATATATCTAGAACAGACTCACAGGTGGTGTAAGAAAATATACCAACATTGAGAAACCAGGAGATCACTGTTGGTGTTTGCGAAAAAGGGAGGGGAGGAACTAAAGCAAAAAGAACCAAAAGCTTACTCTGTCTTACCGTGTATTCCAAAGAATACACCAAGCTGGGAGGGGTAAATACCAACAGAGAACGAAAGACATGAAATTAAGAACTTAAATGTAAAGGAGCAATTAAAAACATTGGTCTTATAATATGCCCATTAGTGGTCAAGATCTTGGCTACCCTAACTCTCCCATCCCTTCCAGGGTAACGCTCGGTCACTCTACCAGAAATCCGGACCAAGGGAGGAGAAACATCCCTAACCAGGACCAAGTCCCCCACTTTAATGTCGGGATTAGAAAGAAACCACTTCTGTCTCCGTTGCAAGGAAGTTAAATATTCCAAATTCCACCTCTTCCAGAAAGAATTACGGAGGGCTCCAAGTTTACGCCAAAATGTGTAAATTAGAATCTCTGTAAGAGTTGGGAAGGGGAGAAGGGCAGAAAGAGAAGTGCCTATAAGGAAGTGACCATTTGTGAGTGGAAGCAGGTCATCAGGGTCATTGGACAGCGGAGTTAAAGGGCGAGAATTAACAACACCTTCAATCAGAATAGACAGCGAATTAAATTCTTCAGAAGTCAGAATGCGATTGCCTAAAACCTTTCTTAGATTACGTTTAGTGAGCTTTTTGCAGTATTCCCACCTACCACCGTGATGAGGGGCGTAGGGAGGTATAAAACGCCATTTGAAACCCTTTGAGTAGGAAAAATTAGAAATCTGTCCTTGGCAGGAGAAGGTGTGAGAGCTTTCTTCCACAAGGAAGCTGCGCCTTGAAAAGTGCAAGCGTTATCAGAGAACATCTCAGAAGGAACACCACGCCTAGCAGCGAAGCGAGAGACGGCTGACAAAAAGTAAGAAGTGGAGGCATTCGTTACTAGTTCCAAATGGATCGCACCAGTAACCATGCAAACAAAGAGAGAAACATAGAGCTTACCAAACAATTTGCGTTTAGCTTCAGGGGAATTGCGTTGATATGGGAACGGACCCATATAGTCCACACCAGTTAAAGCAAAAGGACGTGTAGGAGAAGAGCGGAAAGAGGGTAGATCGCTCATTAATTGAGTATTGACTTTAGGTTTCGCTTTGAAGCAAGGAAAGCATTTGTGAATTACTGAGGAAACTTCATGAATTCCATTTATGATCCAGTACTTTTCCCTTAAGAAGCAAAGCAGTGTGCGTGTACCAACATGCAGATTATGATAATGAAAATCACGTATAATTAAAGAAGTTACGTTATGTTTGGAAGGCAGAATAACAGGATGCTTTTTGTCCTCAGAAAGCAAAGATTGCGAAAGCCTACCACCTACCCTGAGTAACCTATTGTCATCAAGGAACGGGGCTAAGGCACGAAGACGACTAGATTTCGGGAGATCATTTTTAGCAGAAAGCAAAGACAATTCAGAAGAAAAGGCTTCTTGCTGTGTTAGTTGCAAAACCTTAATGGTAGCGAGATTCAATTCATGATTGGTAAGGTG
The DNA here is from genome assembly GCA_946902985.2 of Meconema thalassinum. NCBI lineage: Eukaryota > Metazoa > Arthropoda > Insecta > Orthoptera > Tettigoniidae > Meconema > Meconema thalassinum. Next base: position 49,497,835 of record OX336388.2, on the reverse strand, counting down.
TGGTTTGGGGAGAAGAGGTTGGTCAACCACAAGATATTTCCATCTGAGAAGATAGGCTACAATTCGAATTAATTTGTGAAAGGAAGAATAGCGTGACAATAAGGGATGAGAAACATTGGAAACAAGACACGAAGCAGTAGATTTAGATACTTTACCGTCAGGCAAGTTGGAGTTTGTAACTGGAGGTTTAAAATGCCAGCAAGAAGAGTCTTCGATTAACCACGAGGGCCCATGCCAGTACAACTGAGAAGTTGCCAATTGAGGGGGAGAACATCCACGAGAAATGATGTCGGCGGGGTTGTCAGCGCTAGGCACATGACTCCATTGACATCCCGATGAATGAGTTTGAATTTTGGAAACCCTGTTTGCAACAAAAGTTTGCCAATGAGCGGAGTTTTTAGCAATCCAAGAAAGGGTGATCATGGAATCGCTCCAGAGATAGGTTTGCGAAAATTCGACCTTTAAGACTTCCCGTCATTTCTTAACAAGTTCAGCGGCCATGAGCGCAGCACACAATTCAAACTAGGCAAAGTGATAGTTTTAAGAGGAGCCAACTTCGATTTGGCACAAACAAGATTGGAAACTGAACATCCATTTAATGAACCGCGATAAACCAAATATGCAGAGCAACCGTAAGCTTTTTCGGAACTGTCTGCAAACACATGAAGGAAAAAAGATGTATTAGAATGAGCGTTAATTAGATTCCTAGGAATTTCAATAAGGGAAAGATCAAGCAAATTGCTACGAAAAGAGAGCCATCTGTTGAGAAAAGAACGGGGAACAGTTCGTCCCATTCACATTTGAGAGACCATAGCTCTTGCATGAAAAGTTTGGCTATAACAATAACCGGAGCAAGAAATTGAAGCGGATCAAAAATTTTTGCGATTTCAGAGAGAATTTGCCTTTTTGTGTTAGGGGCTCTTCGGCAAGCGAAACTTTATATATGAGAGTGTCAGTGCTAGTGCGCCAATGAACTCCAAGAGTTTTTTGGATTCGGAATTTCCACAAATTTCGACAGAGGAGGGGTCTACATCTTCAATAGGAAACTGGGCGAGAAACTCATGGGAGTTGGAATTCCACTTATGAAGTGGGAATCCTCCATTCTTTAGCAATGCCTGAAGTTCTAGTGACATGGAATAAGCTTCCTCCAGAGTGGGGAAGGACTGCAAGTAATCGTCAACATAGAATGATGTAGTTAGGGCTTCGGAAGCTTTAGAATCAAATGAGTGACCATCTAGAGAGGCTAACATGTGTAAGGAGCGAACAGCAAGGAAAGCGGATGGTTTTAAGCCATAAGTGACCGTCTTTAAGCGAAATATCTTAATGGGCTTGCTGATTTCATCGCGCCACAAGATTCTTTAGAGATCTTGTTGTTCGAGCTGAATTAAAACTTGACGGTACATCTGTTTGATGTCCGCTATAACAGCTATGGGAAATAATCGAAAGTTTAAGAGTATAGCAGATAAATCTGACTGAATAGCGGAACCAGAGTAAAGAGTATCGTTAAGACTGTTGCCATTAACGTCAGGGGATGAACCATTGAAAACGACTCGGATTTTATCCTTTACAAGAGGGTTTATCCACACGGGATGATGATTTAAGAAAACCGTTTCGCTTGGGGGTTGCAATTCGTCATCAGATTTGCTGACAACTTCCATATGATCCAAGCTTTCATACTCATCCATGAAATCAGTGTACTGTTGTTTAACAAGAGATTCTTTCTTGAATTTGCTCTCGATAGCAAAGAGAGCTTTTCGAGCTTTGGATTGAGAATTAATAAGTTTGGGGGGATTGAGTAATCTTGGCATCTGAACAATGAACCGGCCTTCTGGAGAACGAGTGGTAGTGTTCAGGAAAAGTTTCTCAAAAAATTCGTTTTCTGAAGAGGTTACGTTAGGAGAATCAACGCTTTCGAGCCTCCAGAACTGCTCCAAATCAGTATTAGCAAAATAACATTGAGATACGGGTTGGGGAGAATAATGAGGAAGTTGACCGGTAACGATCCATCCAAAATTAGTGTCTCAGGCAACCACGTTTGAGGATAACTTACGAACCTGTTTACGAAGGCAATTCCAGAAAACATTGGCACTGAAGAGTATGTCAATGGGGCTTTGTACATTGAACAGAGGGTCAGCTAACCATAAATGCGAGGGAATGTTTAAACCTGACATATCGACAGAGTGACTTGGAGTGTCCTCTCCGATACTGTTGAGGATGAGGCAATTAAGTTTTAGAAAATTATTTCTGTGACAAGTGTCTCTTAGGGTTAGCTTTGAAAACTGTAAAGCTTGCGATTTTGAGTTGTTAATGCCTGATACATTGATAGAAGTAGGGTTTACAGGTAGGCCTAATTTTCTGATCAAAGAATTAGACACAAAATCATGAGTTGCCGCTGAATCAAGAAGAGCGCGAGTACTGACCCAGTTGCCGAATTTGTCTTGGACTTCGACTTGAACAGTGGATAACAATACTTGAGCACTACGCAAAGACTTAGCATTTTGAATGTAAGAAGACGCACTAGGATTGCTGGTATTATCACTTTTCTGAGAAGTAGATGCGGTTGATGAGCTTGCTTGATCATGACGATGGAGCAAAGTGTGGTGCGATTTTTCACAGTGGTAACAAAGTATTGAAGACTTACAATTAGAAGCTGAATGCTTAGGTGCTAAGCAGTTAAAGCAATGTTTATTCTAAGAAACGCATTTTCTCCTGTCATCGACTGACAGTTCTTTAAAAGATTTACACAGATACAAGGCGTGGGAATCCTTGCACAGTATGCACTTTAATGGCTCATTTAAACTCTTACGGGGTTCGCTCTGAGTGTTTAAAGCGAGAGAACTAGAAATACGGCGTTCACTAGACCTAGTTGAGTAACCAGTGGCGTTTGACTTTAGTTTAGACGAACTGGACCCAGGTTTTTGGGTACTAGACGCTACGTGTTCGGTTTTAGATTTAAGAGAGAGTAATTCAAGTTTAGAGCTAGGAGAAGAGGGTTCACTTTGATTAGCTAAAGCATTTAATAGTTGGCATCAAGCATTTATGAAGGTGACTAAATGCTCATATGAGTAATTATCGTCTTTGGAAAGTTCCATTTCCCAAGCTTAGAGGGTTGGAAACCACTAAATGTATTAGGAGAGTGTCCCAGTGATCAGTGGGTTGGTCTAATTGGGATAGACCTTTAACGTGAAGTTGTGTTATATCAATGAGGGTACGCAGACTAGTGACGTCATTGTGCTGTGACGCAGGCAAATTGAACAAAGCTTTCATGTGGCGTTGAATACGTAGCCGTAAATTACCGTATCTTTCCTTCAACAAGTTAAAGGCAATGGGGTAGTTTTCGGCACTTAATGGGAGTGCTTCAACTAACTGCAGGGCTTGACCTTGTAGAATAGATCGCAAATAATGAAACTTGTAAATGATTTGAATATCTTCATTTTCATGAACTAGAGAACAAAATAGTTCGTAAAAAGAATCCCAAGTAGATTCGTCTCCTGAGAAGTGGGGTAAATTAATCTTAGGTATAATTGGTTTGGGCTTGTGAGTGCCCTCACGAGAAGAGGTTTGTTGTTCGTGAAGGGAACCATCCCTTTTCTGCTCTTCCTCAAGTTGGCGAATTATTTTAAAGGCGGAGGCTATACCGTCATAATATTGATTTTCTACCTCTACTCGATCATCAGTTTGATTGAGCATGGAGGTTTCGATTTCGGTTTGGATAGTTCAATAGTTTTCATAAGAACGTTCATAGTCCTTTACACGATGTTTTAACAAATCTAATTGCGCTTCTGAGGGATCCAATTCCTTGATGTATTTTCGGAATCGGGTAAGTTGCCCTTTATGAGAAGCTCGTTTGGAAGTAAGGTTTTCATCCTTGCCATCCTTGTCTTTATCTGGAGGAGCCATGACGAAATAGGTAAATTCAAGTATAACTTACGCGACTGTGGAACCTTGGAATTGCTGTGAGACTGGCAGCAGCAAACAAGTTGAAAGAAAGGGACACACCAAAGGAGACAGGAGCGGCCTCTTTCCCCTTCACAGGCTTTGCACGGTGAAGCTATAGCTGAAAAATTCAAAGTAGATATTAATGATTTGTAAAATATGTCAAATAAACCTTGACAAATAAAGCCTGATAAGTAAAATGTCATGAATGGACTCTCCCGGGTTTCGGCACCAAATTTTGGGTGGATTATTAGCTTGGGAATAACCTGACCCCCAAGGGAAGATGATGAAGAAAAAGAAGTGGGTTTCGGATGAAAAAAAGGGATGGAGAAATAGGAAGAGAGTCTGACATAAGTAATAACTTTAACCTTAAGTACACTCAAAGGCAGCTGCCACTGTAAATCCGCTTTCCGATACCTAAAGAGGGTAGGGACCTGGGCGAAACTAACAGGAAACGCAGCTGGAACTTGGGCTATACGCAAGCAAGCTGCTATAGCGTATTCCCTCTCAAGCATAAATTTACCTACTATGGGGAAGGGTGGAGATCTGGCAAGACAAAGAGTAAGAGATTTACTGTCTATCCGTTCAATTGAGATTGTTTTTAAACAAGTAATTTGAAGAATGCAAATAATTTGAATCAGCTGTGATATTTTAGTTCTTGAAATTGTAGAAATTTTCAAGAGCGACCAAATGTTTCCAAGAAGGATAGGGATAAAGCAATTATACCCTTGGGAATAATCTTGGTAAGAGTACCAATAGTCGCATTTAGGAATGACTAAGCTTTTACCCAGCAAAGCGCCGACTAAAAGTTTAGACAGTGAGAAACACTTAAATTTTGAAAAAACAACCATAAGTTGTAGAGAGAATCTCAACAAGCAGGAAGCTGGCGTAGCGAGCTATGCTTGCCTTACTGGCCATTTAGAATTAGCTATCAAAGCTAAGAGAGACTTTAATAAGTTAATAACTAAGAGTTCTTCCTCAAATGCAACAAGTGGTGCAAACCTTATTAATGGATTAATTTTTATTAAAGAGGGCATAAACTTAAGAAGAGTCAGGGAAGTCAGGATCTTGGCTAACCGTTATTTCAGAGAAATGATAAAGCCAAAGGAAAAAATCAAATTTATTTAACAATGCAAAAAGGTCTTATGAATTTAAGACATATATAATTTGAGTTTACAAACAATTGGGGTCGCAGACCTCCGAAATCATTTAAATCTTGCGCCAGGCAATTGATAATTTTGGTATTAAACCTTTTATACGAGCTAAAATCTTCGTAAGATTTTGAAATGGTGCTCAGAATAATAAATAGAAAATGTTAAGATAATTAACGTAATTAAGGGTAAACAATAAATCAAGTACAAGATGTGTACTTTAAGGATTTCTAGATAGGTATCTTAGAAATATGAACAAATAACAACTTCGAAAGTAACCAAAAAAAAAACAGGAAGAAATGAAATAGAAGTTTCTATAACTTCTTGTATTAATACAGAATTACGTTTAGAGATTATACAAATAGGGCAGGTCACTTATTGTGAAACCTGAAGAGAAAAATTGAAAGGAAGTTTCTAGAACTCCTATGTTTAAGTAGGGATCACGAGAAATATAGGGCAAATTTCCCTTTCGTGAAACCTAGAGATAACTCACTTTTGAGTAGAAAGAATTGGATTCCCTCATTAGAAGGGAGAAACAATATACTTTAAGGCGTGTACTAGACACGAAGTTTTACAGACATTAATTTGTTGTACGTGGAGCAAGTAAGGGAGGGCACTTATTGAGAGTGACACCTCATTGAAAAAAGACCTAAAGTAACAATTTTATTATTTTAGTTTGTTAGTAAAGGGTTTGGGAAAGATCAAATGGGATTGTGGAAGAGTGTTCATGGCTGTATTTATTGTACTCGGACGAGCGCGACGCGGATGAAAAAGTTGAACAGGCACTGTTTTCACTATAGTCTGTTGATATAGTTGAAAAGTTCACTGTAGTGGCACAAAAAGTTTATGGCAAAGAAAGTTATTGCGATGGTGGAAAATTACTAGTTACACTAGATTTGCGAGAGTCTATTGCTTGAAAAACGTGTAGGTTATAGTGAATGCACCTGAAAAATTCCAACGGAGGAAGAAAAATTAGATATTGCTCAGCAGTTCATAAGGAAGATTCCTTAGTTTGAAAAAGTATTCCCATATGTGAGTGGAAAGTACTAGAAGGTTTAACTTGTAGATGAATTGTTCGGCATGGAAAATTCCAGAACAATCATGACTGAAGAATAGGGCAAAAATTAGTCCAGCGGTGGAACGAACTAAGTATTCTATAGACAGTGGGTAATTCAATGGTGTCCCACGTTGTGAGAAAATCTTTCATTTAATAAGCATAAGAAATGCTGCTTCATGTCAAGATTAGCTTAGATAGACAAAAGCCCAACATAGAAAATCCCGCGAAGGATGATTATTGCCCAACATTTAGAAATCTCACACTGCCTATAAAATGATCATTAAAAAGCATGTAGCTATTTAAAATCAATTAAAATAAGTTGAAGAACGTAGAAATAGTACTTAGCTCATTTCTGATGAACGGCGATTCCTTGGTGACCGTTAGTCAGGAATTCACAACATGGCGAAGATTTGAAAGTTTGTCTCTCGAGGTGAGGAGACGAGCTTTAGTTAAGCTCCGACTGACTGGTTTGACTTCAGACGCACAAGTGAGGCCAGCTCAACGAAGCGCGGAGGGAGCAGGGAAGGGACAAAAGTGTGGGTAGGAGACAAAAGGAATACACATAAGAATAGCCAACTTAAAAACAATAATTTTTGATAATGAAATGGTCCTCAAAGAGTTGATAGCAGGTGTCACTAGCGAAGCCTGGTGGGTGTAAAAGTAGACGAAGTCCTCTTGATCACGGAGATGATAGCTGGCGATAGCGACGAGATCTGGTGGCCAGTTTGGTAAGGAAGTCCTCTTGTACAGGGAAGAATTGAGGAACTTCAGAGATTCGCTGCTAGATCTAGGTGGGTCATGGAAAATATATATCTAGAACAGACTCACAGGTGGTGTAAGAAAATATACCAACGAAGAGAAACCAGGAGATCACTGTTGGTGTTTGCGAAAAAGGGAGGGGATGAACTAAAGCAAAGAGAATCAAAAGCTTACTCTGTCTTATCGTGTATTCCAAAGAATACACCAGGGTGCAAAATGATATCTTGGAAAGGATAGGTTGCAAAGTTATATTTTACATGTTAATAAGTAAAGTAAACATTTGAAAAATCAGTGTATGTTGTAAAATAATTTGTGCTTCTCTGAAGGTGTATATAAAACCAGCTGTTGTTTCTATGATGAGAATTCTTACAGCTGTTGTGGGGCCGTGGACAATGTATCTTTGTGTGTACATATTTTCATATGTTCATCTAAGTGTGAAAAAAAATCTTTTTTATGTAAATGTGGCTTGTTTGATGCTTTAACAACCATGTTCTTTGTTCCTGTAGATAGAAGGTGATCCCTCATTACAGCAATGGTGCTTTAACAACCATATGCATTGTTCATGTAGCTAGAAGGTGATCCCTCAGCACAGCAATGGTCCTTTAACAACCATATGCATTGTTCCTGTAGATAGAAGCTGATCCCTCAACACAGCAATAGTGCTTTAACAACCATATGCATTGTTTCTGTAGATAGAAGCTGATCCCTCAGCACAGCAATGGTGCTTTAACAACCATATGCATTGTTCCTGAAGATAGAAGCTGATCCCTCAGCACAGCAATGGTGCTTTAACAACCATATGCATTGTTCCTGTAGGTAGAAGCCGATCCCTCAGCACAGCAATGGTGCCTTAACAACCATGTGCATTGTTTATGTAGATAGAAGCTGATCCCTCAGCACAGCAATGGTGCTTTAACAACCATGTGCATTGTTTATGTAGATAGAAGCTGATCCCTCAGCACAGCAATGGTGCTTTAACAACCATGTGCATTGTTCCTGTAGATAGAAGCTGATCCCTCAGCACAGCAATGGTGCTTAACAACCATATGCATTGTTTATGTAGATAGAAGCTGATCCCTCAGCACAGCAATGGTGCTTTAACAACCGTGTGCATTGTTCCTGTAGATAGAAGCTGATCCCTCAGCACAGCAATGGTGCTTTAACAACCATATGCATTGTTCCTGTAGATGGAAGCTGATCCCTCAGCACAGCAATGGTGCTTTAACAACCATATGCATTGTTCCTGTAGATAGAAGCTGATCCCTCAGAACAGCAATGGTGCTTTAACAACCATATGCATTGTTCCTGTAGATAGAAGCCGATCCCTCAGCACAGCAATGGTGCTTTAACAACCATATGCATTGTTTCTGTAGATAGAAGCTGATCCCTCAGTGCAGCAATGGTGCTTTAACAACCATATACATTGTCCCAGTAGATTTAAAAATGTGCTTTTAAGTGACAGTTTTGAACAGAACTAAGAGTGCAGCGTTCGCGAACCGGAAATTTCACGAGGTGTTGGTGTTAAAACGGCACACGGATTGATATTTGAAGACTCGATTGATTTTAGCTCATTTCTACAAAAGTGACTACATACATGCGGATTGAAGAATACATGCAGGAACAGGAAGTCACAGCCTGCTCATCACAAATATATTGTAAATAAACATAGGGCAAGCATTACCAACATACTTACTAACTAAAATTAAAAACTAAAGTTGTACCGAACAATTGATCATCTTTATGCCAATAAGACATTCTAACAATTACGGTCACGTTATTGTTATTTTTCCTCCGTGTTTTCATATACTGATTTACGTTTGACCGACAACTACAACACAGCGAAGGCAGTACGGGTGGTAAGAGACTGCGAGAGGCACAGACAGATTAAAAAGAAACCATTTATGCAATTCAATTGTTCTAAGCACTCTCCATCACCCCGATTCTGTAACTTCACTCGTTAACAACCCACCAACATGGTTACGACGGAATCGTAACCATAGGCATAACAACACATGGCTAGCGAGGCTCAAAGTGGTATTCTGTAAGGCACCTTGTTATGACGCTTGTTACGAGTTCAGGATCAGGATTTCATAGCCATCTTCATAGTACGAAAGCCTTCCACTAGATGACGGGTAAATCGATTGGAGCGTTATTTCAACGTATTTCAAACAATTTTATATCGCAATTAGTTTGTATCATTTTATTTTTTAACTATTTCCTATGTTCCATATTGCCTTAACCCATACTTTCGCCTATTATGGTGTTTTATTTATCGTATGCATTGACCATTCATACGGATTACTCCAACCTGATAAGATACGGGGCACCTAACCCCATTTGCGAAAACATTTACGCTGTCTGTTCACATGAATATCTATTTCAGTTAGAATTTTCTTTAGCTATTGCCTTAATTAATACCTTATTTTATTTAGGAGTATCTTATTTATAGTATTCAACGGATAATGTGAACCTTATACACCCAACTCCCTTTCGAAGAGAAATTACATTGCCTGTCCACATAAATATTCATTTAATTTAGAAGGAATCAAATAGTGTGTTGTCTGGTTTATTACAACATGAACTGTACCAGAAACTTAAGTTAAATGTTTTATGTGGCCAGTAAGCTATTGGGCAACTTACCTGTAGGCCTAATTGACTACTGAGAGCAGTTTAACACATGAACGACAATACCGTTAAGAATAGGTGTATAAATTTAGAACAATGCTCAAAAATCTCCAAGAATGAGGTATTAACTCTTTGGGCAGTAACACAATAGAAGTTAATGGGGGTAATCTAGTATGTCAGTTTTTATTCACGGAAGGCCAACTGTAGTGTTAATATGAAATAGTATGTTCTAGTCAGAACACCACATTGCTCCTCTGGCTGCAGCCAAGAAAGTCAAAGAGTGATTTAATGATCCATCGTAATACCAGCCCTCAATAATAAACCAGAACAAGTGCCTTGCAAGTAAAATTGAACTTGCAAGAGGTCCATGGAAATTGTAGGAAGCTGAGATCAGGATCATTTCGACTGCAGTTTAGTATTGTTCTCCTTAAAGGTACTTCACACATTAAGAACTGTGAGCAGAAAGGAGTGGGGTATGGGTGCAGTATGTGGATCTGTTGCACCTGGAATGATGAAGAGCATCTCATGCCACTGGAACTACCCATAGAATCCGTTACACCCGTCAATTTATAAGTCTAGGACTGTTGCATACATAAGCCTACCGGTACATGTTCAGTTATAAGTTTGCAAATAACATAAATTTAAACATTTGAAAATACACACGTTTACAGAGCATTGGTAATGCACCTCTGGAATGTATCTCATTGTAGAGATAGCAAAATTCAGTTTCTTTCTTCATGTTCTCACTCAGACCAGGGCACTGGGAGGTATTTCACAGACGTTTTGGCAGACAATCCTGGAAAACTGAAAATCACACACTAAGGCAAGTCTAACTCATGTCATGCAAAGTATGAACCATCTCCAGTTTACAGATTAATAATCTCATTTATTACCCAGTTAGGCAGATGACCTTGATGTAGTTAGTCATTTCGATCACAACTAAGAGTACAATTAAGTTACCCGGCAAATTATACAAGTGTGCATTAATTCGGTAGACCTGCATAATAAAAACCTGCAAATGAACCTTATATTTTACATGTTAGACCGGAGTTTGACAGAGTAATCATGTCGTTGACATAAGTGAACAGCTGACGTGTCTTGCCTCTCATTTACAATGCATTACCAAGCGCTTAATCACAGAATGATGGTATTCAATGTGATATGAAACATATTGCAGGCAGCTTCCACACCAAGAGATAGTTGGTTCGAGTGCGACTTTTATGAAAATGAAAATCCACAGTCTCCGAATGATTAAAACCCCCATCTAGCGGCGAGGATATGAACTGTCCCGGCTGCCGTGGCCTGACGCGCTTCTCTGGGGCAATGATTAAATGAATGACAGATGAAATGAAATGATAGTGGAGTGTGTTGCTGGAATGAAATTTTGACAGGGAAAACCAGAGTACCCGGAGAAAGACCTGTCTGCCTCCGTTTTGTCCAGCACAGATCTCACATGGATTGACCGGGATTTGAACTAGTCTTGCGGCTGGGAGCGATCTGTTTAGTTCGCAGCTCCTTAGCGAACTAGTTCGCTCTTTTAGTTCGTTAGCTCCCATCTCGAAGACAGATCGTTCGCTCGCCTTGCTACTGCCACTGCACGCACTCTTTGTTTGTTATAGCAGTCTGTCACCACTCATTACTCGTCAGCAGTGATTGCTCATTCACATCGTTCTCATTTCAAGCAATACTGTAGGCTACTGTTAAATTACTATGCTCGCTGCACGTGCAGTTCGTGTATTAGATATTGACATGTTGCGTGTGTAGTAATGTGTTTTACACTTTGATATTCGAAGATTATAAAATACAAAAATATGAGTATTGAAACATTAGTGAAATTCCTTATTCCTTCCTTATTTCCTTTTATTCCTTGTAGGAACATAGGGTAGCTACAAACTTCTTCCATCTCACTCTATTGTTGGCCATCCTTTTAATTAGGGTCCATGTCTTTCCTTCTGAGAAAACTTCTCTTTCTATTGTTTAAAAAGCCAAAAGTCGTCATTTGTTTATCATTAGTGAAATACCGGTACCGTACCTAAAAGAATAACAGTATGGACGATGTGTTCGTAGAAGCAGACACTTATTATTCTATTAATTTTTTTCTCGCGTGGGGTCGATAACCTACATGTTAGGCCCCTTAAAACAACAATTATCATCATCATTTTTCGCGTATATCGATCGGCGCGTCACCATCCGGTTCAATTTCCTACTTGTCACTCGGTGATGATAAGACGTACCAGCCCCTCGCAATTTTCGTTTCATTACTTACTTGCTTCGTGATATTCATTATTTGGCTGCTCTGAAACCGTTCATTACCTTTATGGCATGAATGGGAAGAGTAGGGGTTTTGGTTCAGAGTTTTTGTCCATAGAAGTTCGCTTTTCTTTGTGAATCATCGTCATAGTGTTCGTTTCTTAAAAACAGGTAAGAGTAGTGGTACCTGGGTAGATTATTGGCTGGGGAATAACCTACCCACCAAGGGAAGATGATTAAAAAAAGGAGGAGGGTTTCGGACTGGAGAGAAAGGATAGAGAAATAGGATGAGAGTTCCAAAAAAGTTATACATTTAGCTTTAAATGCATTTAGAGGCGGTTGAAACTGCAAATCCGCTCTCTGATACCTAAAGTGGGTACGAGCTTGGTCGAAGCTGACGGGAACCGCAGCTAAGACTTGGGCGGTTTGCCAGAGAAAGGCTTTAGTGTATTTCCTCCCAAGCATGCATAAGACTACTATGGGGAAGGGTGATAGTCTGGCAAGACAAATAGTAGCAGATTTGTTCTGTATTAACGATGGCATGAACTTGGGAAGAGTCAGGGAAGACAGGATCTTGCCTAACTGTAGTATTAGAAAAAATGAAAAAGCGAAAAGAAACGCTTAATTTATTTAACAATTCAAAAGAAGTTGATAACTTTAACAAATATATATTTTCAATTTGGTTAACAATTTTTGGGTCACAGACCTCAGAAAACATTAAACGTTTGCTCCAGGCAATTGACACTTTATGAGGTTTCAAACCTTATATATGTTCTAAAATCTTTATAAGATTTAAAAAAGACAAATGAAGTAATTAAAGTTTAAACATTCAATTGAGTACAAGGAGTGTACTTTAAGAAATTTCCAGGTAACTATTTTAGAAAAAAGTTACAACTTCGAAAATAACAATAAGAAAAACATGAAGAATAAGATAGGAGTTCCTACAACTTCTTATATTTATACAGAATTAATGTTGGTTAATATACAAATAAGGGCAGGTCACTTACTGTGAAACCTGAAGAGAAAATCAGAAGGAAGGTTCTCGACCTCCTATGTGTACTTAGGAATCACGAGCCAAATGGGGCAGTTTCCAATTCGTGGAACCTAGAAATAACTCACTCGAGAGTTGAAAGAATTGTTTTCCCTGATTATAAGGTAGAAACAATGTAAGTTTGAACCGTGTATAAAACACGTAGTTATACAGAAATTAATTAATGATAAACAAGAAAAAATGGAAGGGCACTTCGTTATAGTGACACCTTATATAAAAGTTACAAATTTATTAATAAGGTGTGTTAGTAGAAGGTTTAAGGAAGATCAATTGGGATTGAGGAGAAATGTTCATGGCCTTATTTAATGTAAACGGACGATCGCGACGCGGTAGAAAGTGGAACAAGCACTAGTTATCACTATAGTCTGTTAAATAGATGAAAAGTTCACTGTAGAAACACGAAAGTTTATGAGAAAGAAAATTATTGCAATAATGAAAATAACTGGTTGCACTAGGTAGGCGAAAGTCTATTTCTTGATAAGGTTGTGAATTACAATTAAATGCGCCATAGAACATTCCATCGGTGGAAGAAAATTCTCTATTGCAGTAATTTATAAGGAAGATTCCTCATTTTAAATAGTATTCCCACAAGTGAGTGAAAAATACATAACGGCAGGACTTGTAGATAAAGTACAGGATCTGGAAGGTTCCAGAACGATCTTAATAGAAGAATGGGGTCAAATATAGTCCAGCGGAGGAACTAGCTTGGTGAATTATAGACAGCGGGTATTAGATAATATCCCACGTAGTGAGAAGAGTTCCCAATTAAATAGCTTAAGAAAAGCTACTTTCTATTAAGGTTGGCTTAGACAGACAAAAGCTCAACATGGCAAATCCCACGAAGAATGATTTTTGCCCCAAATAAGTAATCTCACGCTGTCTATAAAATATCGTTAAGAGCATGTAGAAGTTAAAACCGATGAATATGAAGTTAAAACTTGAAGTAGGTACTTATCTTTGTTGCATAGCGAAGGTGAAGTTCCCTTTGACGGATACTTAATGTGCCAACGTGGCGTAGAACGTAGAGAGTGTCTCTTGGTTTGAGGAGACTGGCTCGAGTTGAGCCTTGACTAACCGAGTCAACTGCCGACTTAGAAGTGAGACCTGCTCAGCGAAGCGCGGAGGGTCCAAGGAAGGGAAAGAGTGGGGGTAGGAGACAAAAGGAATACATATCAGAATAGACAACTTATCAAAAATAAATGTTCTTCATGATGAATGGTCTTCAAAGAGTTGATAGCAGGCGATGGTAACGAGATCTGGTGGCCAGATGGAAAATGAAGTCCTCTTGCACCAGGAAGAGTTGAAGAGCTTCAGAGATTCGCTGCTAGATGACGCTAGGTGGGTCATGGAAGATATATATCTAGAACAGACTCACAAAAGTTATAAGCGACATGATCATCAAAGAGAAAATAGAAGATCACTGTTGGTGTTTGATGAAGAAGAAGGAATGAACAAGCAAAGATCATTAAACTTTATATTCTCTTGTACCGTGTATTCCAAGAATACACCATACTGGGAGGGTCGAACACCAACAGAGAACAAATAAGTAGTTAAACATTTGAAGGTAATAAAGCAATTTAAGAGATGTGGTCTTGTGATCGGACCATTAGTGGTCAAGACTTTGGCCACCCTGACTCTCCCATCTCTTCCAGGATAACACTCGGTCACTCTACCGGAAGTCCAGACTAGGGTGGGGTGAAACATCCCTAACCAAGACCAAGTCCCCCACTTTAATGTCGGGACTGGAAAGAAACCACTTCTGTCTCCGTTGCAAGGAAGTTAAATATTCCAAGTTCCACCTCTTCCAAAAAGAATTGCGGAGGGCTTCAAGTTTACGCCAAACGATAGGTAGATTAGAATCCCTGTATGAAATGGGAAGAGGAGGTGGGGCAGAAAGAGAAGTGCCGATAAGGAAGTGACCAGGTGTAAGTGGAAGCAGGTCATCAGGGTCATTGGAAAGAGGAGTTAAAGGGCGAGAGTTAACTACACCCTCAATCAGAAAATAGCTAGAAGCTGAGGGAAATAAGGCACTAGTAAAGATTGCGATAAGACGCAAAAGGAGAATGGACAAGTTTAAACAAAGCGTATAGAAACAAGTACATCTATTAAGGATAAGAATATACCAAATAAACAAAGGAACTATGCGAGTAGGAAGCAAGAACGCCATAGGTAACAACCTAGTAGCTATAAACAATGACCTTAAGTCATAATAAGTATCAAAGGGGTTGAGCAGAAAAATACTTAAGTCAGCGAGAAACGTGACATAACAAGTATAAATACAAAAACACATCGAATGTAACGACGAGAAAAAACGAGTTTGTTCATCAATGAACAATAAGATTGCAAAATATGTAAGCAGAGTGCAATACATAAGCGCGTAAAAGATATGCAACGATGTTATGAAACAAGAATCGAAGCAGTTGTAAGATACGAGTCTGAACAAGTGGAAGACACAGGCAAGTGCGGCCTTGACCCACATAGTACAGCGAGATAAGGAATATAAATATCTTTAAGAGTCCTTGAGCGGAACAAGTTTATTTTGGTGATGAGTTGAGCAGCTTCTGAACTTACGGAAGCGACTCGCCAGACAATGGTTGGCAATCAGCCAGAGTTGAGATAAGGGAATCTTGCTTTGACCTTTGGCAAGCATACAGGAAATAAACGATAACTTGGCCTTACCCAAACTTGTATACAAACAAATTTGACAAACAAGCAGTTCGAAGTAAACAAACAACAATAGTTGAATCAGCTATAACTTAAAGCGGAACGAGTAACACGACATGCAGTCATCCGTAGCTTGGACGTGAACAAACAATTTAAAGACATATGAAATAGAGTAGGAAATCAATTTCACATAATTTGGAGGATCACGGAATCCGACAATTTTCAACAGAAAAAAGCTTGATTCTTCCGAAAAAGGAAGAGAAGCCGGGACATTGAGAAGGAGTTTATGCGTAAGAATAGTTATTCTAGATGCTAGAGAATTCAGATTTTCAAGCGATTTCATGAGCGACTTCCAATTGTGAGGAAGGGGGGAGGAGCCGGCCGTGGCCATCCTTCTAAATAGCGAAAGAAGTGAAACATAGCTTACAGCGATGGTGACTGATAGCCATGGTTTTACACAAGGGGAAGATAGTTTTCGATAGAGAGTTTAAGCAATTACCTGCTATAAAAAATGACATGAGAAGGTAAGCGAAGTAACACAAGGCAACGCGAACTTGAATTGCCATCTTGTGCGAGAAGAAGGCAAAACCATTTAAACAACTTACAAAGGTGGCGTGGTTGTTCACGATGAGACATCGTTTCGGCAAGTGTTTTTCAAAAGTATCGAGATCGAATACATGAGCGTTCTCTTTTTCAGAAAGGGGATTTATGTCAGCTGTAACAAAATGACATTGCGATTTGGTTTGAAGACTGGGTTGTTGGATTTCACCAGTAATTACCCAACCAAAATCGGTGTCTTTAGCGACCACGGTTGAAGATAACTTGCGAACCTGTTTACGAAGGCAATTCCAAAAAACATTGGCACTGAAAAGTACATCAATGGGACCTTGAGCATTAAACTGAGGATCAGCTAACCTTAAGTGCGAAGGAATCTTTAAACCGGAAGTATTAATAGAGCTGCTAGGATTGTCCTTGCCAATACTGGTAAGAATGAGACAGTTTAAGTTAAGATTGGTGTTTCTTTGGCAAACGTCTCTGATTTTCAATTTTGAAGACTGCAAGACTTGAGTTTTCAAATTGTCAATGCCAGATACATTGATGGAAGTATGCGATGACGAACGACCTAGTTTTTTAATTAACGATTGCGAAACAAAGTTGTGCATTGAAGCGGAATCAAGAAGACCGCGAGTTCGAACCCAATTTCCAAATCTATCTTGGATTTCGAATTGTACAGTGGACAAAAGGGCTTGCGCACTGTGAGAAGTTTCGGCGTTAGAAATGCAGGAAGAAGCATTAGTTTGTTCTGAGCTGCTCTGCATGGAGTTTGAAGAGGCAGGTAATGATGACCTCGATTTATCATGAACGTGCAATAATGAATGGTGCGGTTTTTTACAATGGAAACAGAGGTTGGAAGACGTGCAGTGTGAAGAAGAATGCTTAGGTGACAAGCAGTTGAAGCAATGTTTGCTATTGAAGACAAACTTCTTTCTGTCTTCAACAGACAATTCTTTAAAGGATTTGCACAAATACAATGTGTGAAGCTTTTTACAGAGCGTGCATTTTAAAGATTTGTTGAGCGGCCTGATATGTTCTCTTGCATGATTGAAAGAAGCAGAACGGGTTTGCTTGTTCTCGACAGATGGGGGCTGATGACCCTTTGAAAAAGCAAGTTTTTTCTCAAAAATATGACACTGATGACTCGTTTCGACATTTTCGCACTGAAATGAGAGTGCTGTAAGGACTTGGCATCGGCTGTTGAGAAACGAGATTAAGTGTTCGAACGAAAATTCCTTCTTGCGGGCGAGTTCGATCTCCCAAGCCTTTAAAGTCGAAAAATCGAATCTGGATGTAGCTAGATGAATAAGTATGGTGTCCCATGTTTGGACAGGCTGCTTAAGTTGATATAATGCTCTAACATTTAACTGCATAGAGTCTAACAAGTCTCTTAAAGAGGTGACGTCATTAGGTTTGACGGCTGGCAGGTTGAAGAGACAGCGGATGTGGCGAGCTACACTCAAACGTAAATTGCCATATCTCTCTTTAAGGAGATTAAAGGCGATGTGGTAGTTATCTGCGCTTAAAGGCAGTGACTGAACCAAGGCCAAGGCCTCGCTTTCCAAAGACGTACGTAAGAAGTAGAATTTATGAATGTCGGGAATTTCCTTAATGTCATGAACGAGTGAGCAGTAAAGTTCATAAAAAGAATACCATTCACCTTCCTGGCCTGAGAAGTGCGGTAGGCTTATCTTAGGAAGTAACGGTTTCGGTTTGTTCTTGTAAACTGAAGCGGGTGCGAACTGGGCCGGATTGATGATCCTAGTGTCCGGTTCTGAGATACTGCGGATCAGTTGGTGGGCCTTGGCAATCCCTTCAAAGTACAAGGGTTCGACCTCGTCCCGATCCGATTGAAGTTCTGGGCAAGCGGATTCAATCTCGGTTTGAATTTGATCGTAATAATCATAGGACCGTTCGTACAACTTAAGGCGTTGTGTTAAGATGTATAAATCACACTCGGCGGGATTTAATTTGTTGATGAAATTTCTGAATCTGGTGAGTTGCCCTTTATAGGAAGAACGTCTGGCAATGAGAATTTCATCTTTTTCAGTAGGAGCCATGACAAGGAAAATAAATTGAAATGTAACTCACGAAACAGTTGAACCTTGGAGATGCTGTTAAGCTGGCAGCAGCGAATAAGTAGAAATAACGGGACACACCAAAGGAGACAGGAGCGGCCTCTTTCCCCTTCACAGGCTTTGCACGATGTGGTTATAACTGAAAGATTCAAAGCAGATATTAATAATTTGCAAGGTATTGTCAAATAACCTCTGCAAAGGAACAACAAATGGACTCTCCCGGGTTTCTGGGACCAAAATTTGGGTAGATTATTGGCTGGGGAATAACCTACCCACCAAGGGAAGATGATTAAAAAAAGGAGGAGGGTTTCGGACTGGAGAGAAAGGATAGAGAAATAGGATGAGCGTTCCAAAAAAGTTATAAATTTAACTTTAAATGCACTTAGAGGCGGTTGCAACTGCAAATCCGCTCTCTGATACCTAAAGTGGGTACGAGCTTGGTCGAAGCTGACGGGAACCGCAGCTAAGACTTGGGCGGTTTGCCAGAGAAAGGCTTTGGTGTATTTCCTCCCAAGCATGCATAAGACTACTATGGGGAAGGGTGATAGTCTGGCAAGACAAATAGTAGCAGATTTGTTCTGTATTAACGATGGCATGAACTTGGGAAGAGTCAGGGAAGACAGGATCTTGCCTAACTGTAGTATTAGAAAAAATGAAAAAGCGAAAAGAAACGCTTAATTTATTTAACAATTCAAAAGAAGTTGATAACTTTAACAAATATATATTTTCAATTTGGTTAACAATTTTTGGGTCACAGACCTCAGAAAACATTAAACGTTTGCTCCAGGCAATTGACACTTTATGAGGTTTCAAACCTTATATATGTTCTAAAATCTTTATAAGATTTAAAAAAGACAAATGAAGTAATTAAAGTTTAAACATTCAATTGAGTACAAGGGGTGTACTTTATGAAATTTCCAGGTAACTATTTTAGAAAAAAGTTACAACTTCGAAAATAACAATAAGAAAAACATGAAGAATAAGATAGAAGTTCCTACAACTTCTTATATTTATACAGAATTAATGTTGGTTAATATACAAATAAGGGCAGGTCACATACTGTGAAACCTGAAGAGAAAAACAGAAGGAAGGTTCTCGACCTCCTATGTTTACTTAGGAATCACGAGCCAAATGGGGCAGTTTCCAATTCGTGAAAGCTAGAAATAACTCACTCGAGAGTTGAAAGAATTGTTTTCCCTGATTATAAGGTAGAAACAATGTAAGTTTGAACCGTGTATAAAACACGTAGTTATACAGAAATTAATTAATGATAAACAAGCAAAAATGGAAGGGCACTTCGTTATAGTGACACCTTATAGAAAAGTTACAATTTTATTAATATGGTGTGTTAGTAGAAGGTTTAGGGAAGATCAATTGGGATTGAGGAGAAATGCTCATGGCCTTATTTAATGTAAACGGACGATCGCGACGCGGTAGAAAGTGGAACAAGCACTAGTTATCACTATAGTCTGTTAATTAGATGAAAAGTTCACTGTAGAAACACGAAAGTTTATGAGAAAGAAAATTATTGCAATAATGAAAATAACTGGTTGCACTAGGTAGGCGAAAGTCTATTTCTTGATAAGGTTGTGAATTACAATTAAATGCGCCATAGAACATTCCATCGGTGGAAGAAAATTCTCTATTGCAGTAATTTATAAGGAAGATTCCTCATTTTAAATAGTATTCCCACAAGTGAGTGAAAAATACATGACGGCAGGACTTGCAGATAAAGTACAGGATCTGGAAGGTTCCAGAACGATCTTAATAGAAGAATGGGGTCAAAGATAATCCAGCGGAGGAACTAGCTTGGTGAATTATAGACAGCGGGTATTAGATAATATCCCACGTAGTGAGCAGAGTTCCCAATTAAATAGCTTAAGAAAAGCTACTTTCTATTAAGGTTGGCTTAGACAGACAAAAGCTCAACATGGCAAATCCCACGAAGAATGATTTTTGCCCCAAATAAGTAATCTCACGCTGTCTATAAAATATCGTTAAGAGCATGTAGAAGTTAAAACCAATGAATATGAAGTTAAAACTTGAAGTAGGTACTTATCTTCGTTGCATAGCGAAGGTGAAGTACCCTTTGACGGATACTAAATGTGCCAACGTGGCGTAGAACGTAGAGAGTGTCTCTTGGTTTGAGGAGACTGGCTCGAGTTGAGCCTTGACTAACCGAGTCAACTGCCGACTTAGAAGTGAGACCTGCTCAGCGAAGCGCGGAGGGTCCAAGGAAGGGAAAGAGTGGGGGTAGGAGACAAAAGGAATACATATCAGAATAGACAACTTATCAAAAATAAATGTTCTTCTTGATGAATGGTCTTCAAAGAGTTGATAGCAGGCGATGGTAACGAGATCTGGTGGCCAGATGGAAAATGAAGTCCTCTTGCACCAGGAAGAGTTGAAGAGCTTCAGAGATTCGCTGCTAGATGACGCTAGGTGGGTCATGGAAGATATATATCTAGAACAGACTCACAAAAGATATACGCGACATGATCATCAAAGAGAAAATAGAAGATCACTGTTGGTGTTTGATGAAGAAGAAGGAATGAACAAGCAAAGAGCATTAAACTTTATATTCTCTTGTACCGTGTATTCCAAGAATACACCAGTACCACCATGTATCGAGAAAAATAAATATCAACCAGTTCAATAAAATGATAATGTTGATCCAGTTCGCCGATTTTCTAAATAATTGGACATATTTTCATATAATCCAAACCGACTAAGTTAAATAAAACTGTGGACTTATCCCCACATCTAAATAAGTTAACTAACAGGAACTTCAATTTATGAACCGCCACTGTATTACATTACAAATATAAGGTAGTTATTACATATTAGCGTGTTAGCACTAGTAGTGTGTTGTACTATTATATTATTATAAACCAACATTGAACAATCTTGCCACTAACGATAGATACACTGAACTGACTGAACGAAAGAATGCGCATGTGATTGTGCAATGAGTGGTGACGTGACGAGCTACGGTGGACCCGCGCTCTCTCGCTGTTACAAGTCGGTCAGTGGAAAAAGATCGAACGAACTAACAAGCGAGGGATCTGGGAACTAGTTCGGTAGTTCGCCTGTGGTACCCGCTCTTCCGAACTAGTTCGTTCGCGAACTACACAAGACTAATTTGAACCACGGACCCAGCAGTGAGAGGCCGGCGTGCTGCCGCCTAAGCCACGGAGGGTGTGCGACTTTAATCATTGGCATTTTTAAATTGTTGAAATACGATAACACTCCAGTCCTCAGTGTCTGCTGAGGCTGTTAGAATTGAAGTTAAATATGACAATCACTTTAATTATACTGATGCATTTGTAGCCAGCTCGATA
The DNA here is from genome assembly GCA_946902985.2 of Meconema thalassinum. Classification (NCBI taxonomy): domain Eukaryota; kingdom Metazoa; phylum Arthropoda; class Insecta; order Orthoptera; family Tettigoniidae; genus Meconema; species Meconema thalassinum. Next base: position 49,476,368 of record OX336388.2, on the reverse strand, counting down.
CGGAATCGAACCTCTTCGAACTGTTAGGCGAATCCACACATAACGTATGCAGAACACTGACGGCCCAGACGATATTCTCTGCAAACTTTCACTCACGTACGGTATGTGTGAACGTATTAGACTATTAGTGGTTCAAATCCGACTGTCGGCAGCCCTACAGATGGTTGTCCGTGGTTTCCCATTTGCACACCACGCATATGCTGGGGCTCTACCTTAATTAAGTCCATGGCCGCATCCTTCCGCGCGTACAATCTTCTATCCCATGGTCACCATACGACCTATCTGTGTCGGTGCAACGTAAATAATAATAATAATAACATAATAATAATACTGTATTAATATAGATTATTCACCACCCCCATCTCTGATATGCCTTTGGCTTCTGGGAAGGATGTAATACTGTCGAGAATATTAACAAACATATGTTCCTGCAACGGAACAAATTAATCACTTTTAAGCACATACTGTTGCCACGCCATTGTACGAAGAACGTGTTGTGACCCGTCGCCTTTGTTCTGTGCACTCCAATGATGTTCTGTAGGCAGTTTGTATATTCTGGGGAGACACACAAACACAGATTGTGGCGGTCTCCACATTACATATACAGTTTGAAGGGGTTAAATGCACAAACTACCACTGCAGTGCACAGCAAACACAGGACGAGCCGGTGCCACCTAGCACAATACTCGAAACACAGCCTTCTTGAGGTTTCTGGGCTGACAAGAACACACCGATAGGTCGCGGCGCGCTCAAAAGCTCGTGCAATGTTAGAACAAGTTCGAACTCTGACGTCATCTGTTCGAGCAGCTCGAGCCGGGCTCAAGCACATCACTAACACTGTCCTCCTAGCAGTGCGCATATTGACCATTGCAGTACTGAGTTCCCACCTAACATTAACATGTAATAATAATATCGTATGGCCTCAGATGCCGGGTGCAAGCTTTGTTATTTGACACCCAAAGGGTAGCTTGCATGTCAAATTTCGTTGTTCCTTGAAGCACTATGAAAGTCAAGGAGGTTAGATATCTAATCTCTTTGAACACTATAGCGCTTTCTAGTAGAGAAACGAGGAACTTTGTGTTGGCGGAAAATACCGAGATTAATTTTGCCATTATGAACACGGTCTACTGATTTCAAATGGGTTATTTGACATGCCAACATCGCATGACATGGTGTCGTAATTTTTGCCGCCTTTTAAAAATCACTTACCATGGCCAGGAGCGAACCTGCAAGCTTGGGGTTAGTAGACCGACACGTTGACCACTCACCCACCACACAATGGGAATGAATGATTGGAAGTGTTGATTTTGTGTGGGATGCCAGGCAAGGATACGTGAAGCTTGCTTATATGATGACCAACAAGGAATTGTTAGTTTGATTTGCCAGATATGCAGGTAATAGAAGCTTGCCTTTTATTAATAAATTGTGTGTGAATTAAAAAGTAGGTGTACTGTCTTTGTGGATTCATTTAATGCCTGAAGTATCATAAAAATTACAAGTAGTTGACTTGTAACCTTCTTCAGTTATTAAAAATAAATAAAAATATTAAACTAAGAGCATCAATCGAACATTTACATTTCTATGCAAAAAGAGATGAAGACTAGCAATGAAATATTCACTGTAAAATATAATTAGTAATCGTAGACTAACCTTCAAATATTAAAAATTCTGTTAAAAAATATTGTTAATTGTTGTTGTTGTTGTTGTTGTTTGAGTGTTCAGTGTTTTGACTGGTTTGATGCAGCGCTCCATTCCTCCCTGTCCTGAGCTAATCGTTTCACCTCTACATAGCTACCACATCCTACATCCGAGGCAATCTGCCTAACATACTCCAAGATTGGTCCAACATGTAATAGCATCGCTATCGCAAGCTGAAACCAGCAAAAATGTACCTATACACTATATTTGGTGTACATGAATACACATTGTTGAGTACAATGCAGTAAAATATAAGATATGTTCATCTTTCAGTAATTGGAGTTCGTTTGAACTGCGGATTTCGCTTATTAGATAGCACGCACACTGTCTGGTATGTACAAGAGTACGGTACTGTAGATGGTTTCACTGAATATTTTTACCAGCGTACCATAGAGTTTCAAAGAAAAATAACAACGTTTCGTAATTTTTGTGATCCATTCTTCTCATAATTTGTTTTTCTTCTCAAGACGTAGTCTCATGTCATTGGTGTAGTTAGCGACAGAGCAGTTTTACCCTGCTCAGTTCCTCAGGATGATCACTTACTCCACACTGTAGAACATGATTTTTAGCAACATGTGGCAACAGTATCCTAGTTAATGTTTGTGCTATTCCAGGACTGCTCAACGTAACCGATATTATTTCGTATGTTACTTCTTCCAGGGAAACAAAACCAGGCTTACGATACCGGAGACCACCTCTCCATCTGTCTTTGAATTTTAAATAGTGACATTACTGGGCATGGACTCTTGATACCGAGGGGCGGGTGACCTCGCTGTTCCGTCCCTTAAAACAATAACTAACTCGGGATACTACTAATTTTATCAAACACTCTTGACATGATATAGGTAGGCTATGGTCTTCAGCCCGTTGTTATTGTTTCTTTAGGGGCAGTGCAACATCGTGGTCATGTATCCCCGTGTTCTTGGGTGTGTGTAGAATTATTATGATAACCTGCGTCACTGTAATGTCTGTAATAGTTTGTGTATTTGTAATTGAGGTAAAATAAGGGTTTGAAGCGGCCGTGACCATAAATTAGGTACCGGTACCATCCCGGCATTTGCCTGGCATATAAGTGGGAAACACTTTCAGAATAGCTGAGGTAGGAATCGAACCCACCTCTTCTTATGTTTGCCTAATGAGGCTGAGTGTACCCCGTTCCAGTCTTCAGAACCAGTAATCGAACTCGCGCCTCCGCAGTGACAGCCAAGAATGCAAGCCACTACGCAACGAGGTGGACTCGACAGCTCGTACCAAATACCCTCCAATATAGACCATTGCAGCTCTCGGTATAGAAATTTGGTCATTTATCCCCGTGTCTGCTACCCTGTGTCATTGTGGCGTGTGCATTTGTGATTCCGGAGATAATTTGGAAGGTGACCTTTAAGTTAGGAACCATCCCGGCATTTGCCTGGAGTAGAAGTGGGAAACTATGGAAAAACCTGTCCAGGAGGGATGAGATGGGAAACTTACCCACTTCTTCTCAGTTTTACCTCATGAAGCTGAGTGTATCCCGTTCCAGCCCTCAGACCAGAATTAAATTTCTTGGCAGAGCCTGGATTCTAGCATTGATCTCTGGAGGCGACAACCAAGAATGCTAGCCACTACACGACGAGGTCAGGTATCATCATCATAAGAACTGGAGCAATAATACAAGATCACCTAATTTTCAGTCGCATGGTCAGCGTAGGCTACATACCTTGTCTTATTGCTTTAATCCATGATTTCCTAATTGGCTCTGGACTAGGAAATTCATGAAAACCAGTTCCAGGAACATTATTTCTAGAGCCTTGTTTGCAAAATGGCATTCAACAGTATACCATCGTAATGCAATAGCCTTATTTCAGTAATATAACTTGATTCGTGCATACACAATTGTGTATAAATACCGCCAACTGAACTGATCAGGTAGGGGGGTATGCAGCACCTCTAGCGGCAAATATAGCATCTGCAGGGCGAACAGGCTTTTTTCTATCGGAGGCTAAGTACCAGGTTGTTAAAACTGTGAGAACTCTGGAACATTTGTCAATCAAAGCAGGGTGTTGTTAATTCCTCGTAAGAACATCTAGCAGCGTTTAAATTTGGTATAAATAACCAAGACTCAACGGTAAACATTCAGAAGAGGTACTTTTCAGTACAAAATTCTTAAAGTACTGAAATTAATAGTAATAATAATAATGTTATTGGTTTTACATCCCTTTTAACTACTGTGGCTTTTGGAGACGCCGGAGTTCCGGAATTTTGCCCCGAAGGGGATATTTACCGTGCCAGTAAATCTACTGACATGGCTCCCTCGCCTGCGCCAGAATACGAACCAGCAAGCGAGAACGTTACCGCTGAGCCACGCTGCAGTCACTACTGAAATTAGCCAAATCACCTGAATTAATAGTCGGTAAAATATCTGGAGATGACGTAGTAATAGAAATTTAATCCTCTGCTATCCGAGACCCACCCAGCCATCCCAAATATGAACACAACTTATATAGGCAAAATTCCAACCGATTCAGCCATTTTTAGCATCATGTACCATATTGCCAACCCCACGCATTCGGTACTATATTGCATCCGGCTGACCAATGGTTTTCGCCTAGACCAATTATTGTTAGGTAGCAGAGCCGCGTTAGCTAATACAGGGTCTTTATTTTTGCTTGGCAAGGTGATTCCGCTAGACCTTAGCCAGCTGTTACAGGTTGGCGCGCGCGGTCTCCGTCCGTATTCCCACACTCTTGCTGCGGTAGACGTGTGAGCACCGAGCTAATTGGGTGTTTTATAAAGCTACTGTGTACTGTATATCGTATTGTATCGTGTAGTATTGTAATTGTATATAGTGCTGTAATGCCTTATGTGAAATATTCCTTACGTGAAGGAATATCTGCACAATACGTACACAAAGTGCAGGAAATCGTGCACTACAACAAAACAAAAGTTTCGAGTGAAATTGAGTGAAATTTCCAGGGAGACCCATTCCTATAAATCGGGCAATAAAACAACTTGCTAAGAGATTCAAACGTACAGGTTCAGTAAATAATACAAATAGATGTCGTTATTTCATTACTGAAGCTAAATTAACCGGAGTAACCGGAAACTTCATAAGGAGATGCCAGTTATGTTTGGCAGCGGATGGGGAACATTTTCAGCATCTACTATAAACATGGTGAGAAAAAATGCACGATACTGATTTTAAGTACCGTATTCTGCTGTACATTTACGGGCGCTGAGCCGTCACTGGCGGAGCGCTTGAGCGAGAATGTCCTTGCCAAGCAAATATAAAGACCCTGTGTACACACGTGATGCAGAGCTCTTGATCCAGGCTGAGCAACCGATGCAGTCCGTGCCTTGTAATGCTATCTCGATGCTGTATGTGACATCAGGCGCATATGGTTTCACTCTCGAGCTACAGCTGGCAAGCGTGATTTAGAGCTCTCGATGTTGTATCGAGACATCAGGCGCTTGCTGTGTGCTGTTCCTCGCCTGTAGTCTGTTTGCCCGCCGATCACTATGCTTGCCACGGTGGGTGAATGATTATTGTGTCGGTCTACCAACTCCAAGCTTGCAGGTTCGCTCCTGGCCGCGGTAAGGCCGGTATTAAAGTATCAAAGGAATTTTATAAAACTGAACTTTTATAAAAGTTATCCAAAGCAATCATCGCACCATTACACTAGATCAAATGTTTTATCATAGTTCAGCAAAATGTATGAAGGACAGTTCCTTGTTCACTTTATGGTAGTTGAAATTCGGTGGTGGCAATACCGTTATATACAAGAAACGGAAAGATAAAGTGAACGTCTATGGGTTAAACCACGGGTCGCACGAGTAAAATCTTGGTGAACGCGCTGCAGTACGAGGACTTGAAAAATGGCAATAATATTTAATTATTAATAATTATGAAGAATTGAATGATGATGCGTTCCAATCAACCACTGCCCGAGCAAATAACATTCAAACATACGAAATAAATAGTAAGCAATAAGTGGAAATCGATCCTTGGTCATATCGCACGGGAGTCGAGCGCTCTAGCCCTTCCGCCAACCAACCACTTGCTCTCGATCCTTGATCATATCGCACGGGAGTCGACCGCTCTAGCCCTTCCGCCAACCAACCACTTGCTCTCGATCCTTGGTCATATCGCACGGGAGTCGAGCGCTCTAGCCCTTCCGCCAACCAACCATTTGCTCTCGATCCTTGGTCATATCGCACGGGAGTCGACCGCTCTAGCCCTTCCGCCAACCAACCACTTGCTCTCGATCCTTGGTCATATTGCACGGGAGTCGAGCGCTCTAGCCCTTCCGCCAACCAACCACTTGCTCTCGATCCTTGGTCATATTGCACGGGAGTCGAGCGCTCTAGCCCTTCCGCCAACCAACCACTTGCTCTCGATCCTTGGTCATATTGCACGGGAGTCGAGCGCTCCAGCCCTTCCGCCAACCAACCACTTGCTCTCGATCCTTGGTCATATCGCACGGGAGTCGAGCGCTCTAGCCCTTTCGCCAACCAACCATTTGCTCTCGATCCTTGGTCATATCGCACGGGAGTCGACCGCTCTAGCCCTTCCGCCAACCAACCACTTGCTCTCGATCCTTGGTCATATCGCACGGGAGTCGAGCGCTCTAGCCCTTCCACCAACCAACCATTTGCTCTCGATCCTTGGTCATATCGCACGGGAGTCGACCGCTCTAGCCCTTCCGCCAACCAACCACTTGCTCTCGATCCTTGGTCATATTGCACGGGAGTCGAGCGCTCTAGCCCTTCCGCCAACCAACCACTTGCTCTCGATCCTTGGTCATATTGCACGGGAGTCGAGCGCTCTAGCCCTTCCGCCAACCAACCACTTGCTCTCGATCCTTGGTCATATTGCACGGGAGTCGAGCGCTCCAGCCCTTCCGCCAACCAACCACTTGCTCTCGATCCTTGGTCATATCGCACGGGAGTCGAGCGCTCTAGCCCTTTCGCCAACCAACCACTTGCTCTCGATCCTTGATCATATCGCACGGGAGTTGAGCCCTCTAGCCCTTCCGCCAACCAACCACTTGCTCTCGATCCTTGATCATATCGCACGGGAGTCGAGCGCTCCAGCCCTTCCGCCAACCAACCACTTGCTCTAAGTGGTTGGTTACATATTATATTATCTACCGGTAAAGATAAAATGCTTATTTACACTCGCTTGTAAATTGACAAATTACCTACAATACAAATATTACAATATAAAATACACTGCTATTCATGGCTTATTTCAGCCTATTTAACTATTTAATTCTTAAAACTCAGCAATTCTTCTAGGTTTGTGCCGTGTCTTGTGTGGGGTTTCGCCAAGGACACCTAGCTGGCTCATTGGCGGGCTCTTGGTGTCCCCGCCCGAACCCCCACTGGAGTAGCGAACTGTGCGCCACCTCCCTTTATATAAGGTGCAACTGCACCACTTGACTGCGAGAACTAAAAACTCAAGCAGCCTCAACATCCCTATGAAGGCTTTCAAAAAGATGGTATACTGGCTTTCACGGCCAGTGAATTAAAACTCAGTAATTCTTCTAGGTTTGTGCCGTGTCTTGTGTGGGGTTTCGCCTATAAGAATCGACTGTATGCATTACATTTAACATTAACTCATTATTTCAATATGAAAGCCTACAATACTCTTTATGTTCCAACATGCCTACTAAAATACTAATGCTACTTGCCACGCTCTGTTTAAATACTTACTGCATCAGTTCTGATGAAGGATAACATTTCCTCTAACTCTATCATTTCCCTAGATAAATGAGTTAATTTCAGTTTGTGAATGTCCATTATGATCAAGTTGTCATGACTCTGTCACCACAATTAATTATAATTTACCAATGGCATAGGCCAAGGCCGTGAAGAATTGTGAACGTTTGCAGCCTCTCTTCAAGAAGTGATAATTTAAATAATTAAAAGGACAATTGCCGCACATTAGGAAGGTAGATAGGTATTCGTCTTCAAACTTCTGACAGCAATTATTCCCATAACCTAGAAACAAGATTCGAAGACTGCTGACTACCAGTACTTAAGCTTCCGCAAATATGATTCGAATTCTACAATTAAAATTAAAGCTAATTCTTTCCAAAGCAGTAAAATAGCACTTAAGTTTCTTCTCCAGCAAATAATAATCGTTTTAGTTCTCTTTTATTCGTACAGCATCTGAAAACAAAAACAAGTGGAACGTTACACGGGATGACATTATTCATATTAAGTAAGATATTCACCTTAATCGTCAAAGAAAGATATTTGCACAACTTGAAGAATCAAAAATATATTGTTTTGTACTTACCTTAGCCCATCTTCAATAAATAACTTAATATTCAAGCCAGTAGGTGATAATATACATATCAGCTGTTAACTTCCATCTTTGATTTATCGTTCCAAATGGGCTAACCATTGGCTACAACACGGCTAACAAGTCCTGGGAACATGCCTTTACGGCGGATGGTTCAGCGGTAAGACCTACGTCACAACATGGATGCGATTTGGCGTTACAGAATACCAATTAGACCACTAACCAGTTTTTAGGGGCCCCAAAGACTTGTTATGGCTTAACCATTTCTTACAGAATCGGGCTGCTGCGGGCTTAGCATGAAATGCGTTAAATTCACAAATGGAAGATGGATGTATTAGTGTGTGTAGACTATTTATAATCCATGTGAGGATTGGGAAGGCGGCTGACATGGTCTTCAGTTCCCAGCATTCACCTGGAGTAGAAGTGGGGAAACCACGGAAAACCACTTCCAGGATGGCAGAGCTGGGAGTCAAACCCACCTCTTCTCAGTTTTGCAACACGAAGCTGAGTTGACCCCGTTCCAGCTTCCTTGGCTGAGCTGGGAATCTAACCCAGATCTCCTGGGCGACAGCAAAAAATATTAGCTTCTAGACTATGAGGTGTAATACCTGGTCAACTCGGCCGACTGTAAAATATTAGTACCTAAAGGATTTCCTCTGGGAGCATTGGCTGGTTGAGGCCCCGTGCTCACACAGAGTTTTGTTTAGTTCCCTAGTTACTTATTGTTTAAAGGATGGAACAGTAAGGTCATCTGCCCCTAGGGTTGTGTTTATTCATATTCATACCACAGGTCATAGAAAAGTGAGAAGCAGTATCTTTCTCATTGTTTGTAGACTGTTATGCCTTTTAGTACCGGTATCCAGTTTAGTAGCAAGACTTTGTAAATAGACATACTAATAAATAACTTTTGCGGGCCAAAAGGGGTGGGGTGGCCCAAGGCCATTAAGCCGAGAGGGGGGGAGTTGTTTTAAGGGGCAGAGAATTTCTGTCATCTGGCCCTAGCAGTAGGAGGAGAACAGAAATCTTGTCTGTATCTTAAATGTCAATTACCATTTTCTAGTGTTATGTGATACTGGTATTAAATTTTTAATCATGTAGCTTCATCAACCTTGTGCAAATGGGAGGCTAAAACTATTTTACAATTAAATTGGGAAGAGAAGGACTACCCCGGAGCCACATTGGTGAATACCCAAATGTCATTTAATCACATGGACGTTTATTTGTGTGTTTATTTATAAAGTATTGCTTACTAAACTGGATACTAAGTATTATGTATCTAGTTTATGTCCTCTATGGAACTTGGTCGGAGTGTATATATGCTTTTACTCGGTGACGAAGTTAGTTGTAATTTGCGCAATGTGTTAAGATGTAGATTGAGATGTGTGTGCATATTAAAGTGCTTTAATATCCTTTATTCAAAACATAATAGCTATAATGAGCTTTATTCAAAAGATAATAGTTCGCGACGAGGAATTGGGACTTGATTCTCCGGTACAGATATAGCCTATATCAATGACGTACGGTATTTACGTCGTCTGTTTCAACGGCCACGTGACTAAAATTAAGAATCAGGCAAATCGACATGAAATGTACACAGAGTACTTGTAAACGATCCTAAGCAACTCATCGTATATTCAGCAGCGTGTGCCTGCATGCCACATGTTCAAAATATTATTTATCGCAGTTCGAACTTTGAGGTTATACAATGTTTTTTTTTCTGAAGCCCAGGACAATATTCGGTCATCGATCACTACCCAGTGTGTTTTAAATCGATTATCTTGAAACATTTTATTATATTTGAACTGTGATTTTTAAAATTATTTCGAAGTTCCGTCAAGATGGACGCAAATCAGTTTCAACAATTACTGAACATTTTTACCGATTCTCAAGAGAAGTTACTTGAAAGGTATCAAGCTCACCAGTCCGTCACAACCCCACAAGCCACTAACATCACACCCTTTGAAAATTTTGATTCTGAAAAGGAAAAATTTGTGTCGTATTTAGAACGATTTTAGAATTTCGCAAACTTCAACAATGTCACCGATCCAAAAAAGAAAGCTCAACTCTTGTGTACATCAATAGGGGCAATTCATTATAACAATCTCTCTGCATTTTTAGGCCCTGATAAACCAATCAAGTCTCTCAGTTATAATGACCTAGTAATACGTAACTTTGATAGAATAATAGATTTTCCGCCTTCAATACTGTTTATTTGTATTTACTTACAGGGACTAGTTTCGGGGGCTAATACTCCCCCTTCCTCAGCCTGTCCAACAAAACTTCACAAAGGAAAACTTTCCATGTATAAGCTCATACAAAACACATGAAGAATAATGAATAATGAAATAATAATTATTTACAACCCCGCTCGATGCTCCAAAGAAGATACTCTTATTGGATCACTAAGGCCTAGGCGCATCAGAACTCCTGAATTGGGCCGGTGCTGCGGTCCGCTGTCCCAACTGCGTCATCGTGGGAACACTCTAGTCCCCTTGTTGCTCTTGGCAAACGTCAAGGCGGAGAAAATGTGTGGCCGCCTCACGAGCCGCCAAGAACTGCAGAGCGCAGGGCGTGAACAAAAACAAACTGGATGCGCCTTGCGAAGTCTCTTACAGCTGAGTGTTAGTGACGTGCTTGGGAAAGGGTGTCGGTTGGGGTTGTGGGAGATGGGAGGCTAAGGAAATGAGAAAGAGTGAGGTTTGTTGACGCGCCGTGTATTGCTGTTATGGAGATTGATTAATACGTAGAATGAGAGGTGTCAATCTTTAGTATGTTATGAAAAAAGATGGATATGAATAGTGAAATATAGCGGGAATTTTATCTATTACTATATAATTCGTCTATTAATGTTCTGTATAAAATGCTGGTTTCAAATATTATTTAATTAAGATTGTGTGAAGGGTTGAATCTCTGTGCTTTATCAATTTCTATTTGTTCCAAAATATTCATGAGCGTGCCTTTATTTTCTTGATGTAAAATTTCTAAGTCATTGTCTATGGTTGTGAATTTATGCCCAGTTTCTGCCATGTGGTTGCCCATCGCTGAAAATTTATTATGTTTGATGGCATTGACATGTTCCAAAAATCTGGTGTTGAACCCTCTCCCCGTTTGTCCCACGTAATCGGCATTACACTCTTTACATTTAATCCTGTAGACACCTGAATTGCTGTATTTGTTGGTTTTGTTGAGAATATGTGAGTTGAAAAATTTATTATGATTAGTGTTATTGGTTCTGAACGCTGTTTATATTTTATATTTTTTTAGTACACTAGTAACATTGTATGTGGATTGGTTCACAAAAGTGAACGTTGCGTATGTGGAAGGTCCTTTGTCTTCTTTTGCTAATATGGAAACGGGTTTGTTCTTAATTTTGTTAATTATATTGTTAACATATTTACTATTGAATCCGTTAGCTTCGGCAATTTGGTGAATTATTGAAACTTCTTTACGATAATCTACGTCAGATAGTGGGACGTTCAACGTTCTATTGACGAAACATGCGAGTGCTGCTCTTTTATGGGAAGCTGGATGATTATAATCTTGTCTAATTACTGTACTGGTTTGAGTTGGTTTCCTGAATATTTGATAGCGCAGGTGATCTTTATCATGCATGACTAGTAGATCAAGGTAATTTATGGAACTGTTTATTTCATTTTCTGACGTGAATTTAATGTTGCTGTTTATTTGGTTCAAATAGTGCAAAAGTTGTTCTATTTTCGTGTAACTGGATCATGAAATCATCCCATTCTTTATCTTTGGACATATTAGCTGCTAGTAAGTGGGTGCGGTAGAGTTTATTGTTATTGTTAATGTGATTCTTTTTGATGGTGGGCCGATAGCCTAGATGTTAGGCCCCATAAAACCACAATTATCATCATCATTTTTGATGTAGAGGAATTTTAATTCTCGCTGAATGATAGTGTGATTGACAATTTCTTGAGTCCTACGATCGTAGTCATTGTTGAACTTTTTACGTTGAAAAGATGCTAGATGTCTCGGTGCTAATTTATTATTCCTACATTTCTTCATGAAATCTATGTCCTTAATTACATTGGAAAGCTTCAGTTTGAGATCTTTGCATTTGAAGCGTAACCTCTTTGCTTGGCATGCCGTTTGATTCATAATCGGAAGAATCGGATAAAAATATTATATCACTGTTAAACTCAACAATGAATCACAAACATTTGAAGTCGACTCAGGAGCAAAATATTCACTCATCCCAGAGAACGAATTTTCAACCTTGGGTCTTGGTTTGCCATTGCAGCCAACAAATGTCTGTTTTCGATCATATTCTGGTCATTTTATCAAACCCAGAGGAAAAATTGTTGTCACAGTATCATACAAAAGAACATAAATTGTTGCAGATATGTTTGTAGTTCTGCAAGGCCATGCCGCATTGCTTGGTCGTGTTTGGATCAGGGGCCTCGGCCTTCATCTGAAGGAAATTGATAAAGACACAAATCAATCACTTCACACTGAATCTGTCAACTCCGTGCGTCAATTCAGGATATTTTACATCAGTATAGTACAATCTTTGAAGAAAAAATTGGATGCGTTCCCAATATTGAAGTAAAACTGCAACTCAGAGAGGGGGTGAAACCTGTCTTCAATCGTGAACGTGATGTCCCTTTGGCTCTTCGGGAACGCGTCGAAAAGGAACTCGCTTCATTGGAATCAGAAGGAGTTATTTCTCCCACAGCTTTAAGTGATTGGGGATCGCCTCTTGTTGTTATCCCAAAACCGGATGGGCGAGTTAGGTTATGTGTTGACTACAAATGTGGAGTAAATTCAAGGTTGATTTCTGCAAACCATCCCATAAGACCAGTTAATGATGTTCTACATAGTCTTAGAAACTCAAAATTTTTCTGCAAGTTAGACTTATACAAGGCAAATCTACATCTGAAGGTTGATGAAGAAGGTAGTATGATTCAAACTATATCCACTCACAAAGGAACCTTCAGGATGAACCGACTGAGTTTTGGCATCAAAACTGCCCCCTCAGAATTTAATAGGATATTATCACAGATCCTTCATGGTCTTCCAAAAGCTAAAGCTTACTTTGACGACATCATAATAAATGGTACAACGAAGGAGGAGTGCACCAAGAACTTAATAGCCTGTCTATAACGGCTTTCAAAAAATAATCTGCATTTGAACAAAAGCAAATGCTCATTTTTCAATGAAAACATAGACTACCTAGGGCATATTGTATCATATAATGAGATCCGCAAGTCACCAGAGAAAGTTCAAGCTGTGTCACAAATGCTACGCCCTAAAATCAATGAAGAAGTGAGACGATTCCTTGGTATGGTGACTTATTATGCAAAGTTCATTCCTAATTTTTCAACGAAGTCCCACCCATTACGGCAGTTATTGCGGAAAGGTGAACGGTTTTTCTGGTCTGCAGCCTGTGAAGCAGCTTTCTTGGATCTCAAGTCCAAGTTATGTAGTGAACGTGTCCTTACTCCATTCAACCCATCACTGCCTATCATCTTGTCAACCGATACCAGTCCTAGTGGTGTTGGAGCAGTATTTAGTCATGAGATGGATGGCCAAGAAAGACCCATCGCCTATGCATCCCGTGCCCTAACACCAGCAGAATGTAATTACAGTCAGCTTGACCGGGAAGCGCTGGCAATAATTTTCGCCACAACACACTTCTACAACTATATTTTTGCAAGAAATTTCATTCTTGTGACAGACAATGAAACTCTGTCTCGTATTTTTCATCAGAATAAGGGCCTGCCACAAATGACATCCGCAAGGCTCGTAAGATATGCATCGTTTCTCTCCGGGTTTGACTACACGGTAAGAGTGAAAAAAGGGAAAGATAACGAAAATGTTGATTGCCTATCCCGAGCCCCTGTTGCATCTACCTGGCCAAACATTGAAACATCAATAAATGCAGAAGTTTCACAACTCTGTGTTGAATCGATTCTTCAAGTGTCAAGTGAAGCCATTACATACGAAACTATCCGTGATGAGACTATGTTAGACCCAGAACTTAGAGCCACCCTGCAACGTCTTCAAACTCTATCCTTGGATGAACCATATACAGTTGAAAATGGTATTCTATTCCGTCAAGACTGAATTGTTATCCCAAAGAAACTATGAAGAAAAATTTTGGAAGAGTTACATTTAACACACCTCGGCATTGTGAAAACAAAACAGTTAGCAAGACGATATGTCTGCTGGCCGTAATTAGACAAAGACATTGAGAAGCTTATCAAATCTTGTGAAGAGTGCGCGCAGACTCGTTCAAATCCACCAAAAGCTCCAATACACCCCTGGAATGAACCAGAAGAAAATTGGTAACGCATACACATTGACTATGCGGGACCATTTGATAACCACCATTTGTTGATGTGTGTTGACGCGAAATCCAAGTGGGTTGAAGTCCAAATGCTGAAAGACGCTCCATCCACTGCAACCACTATCAGTCTGCTTGACAATATCTTTACCGTACATGGGTACCCGAATGTCCTTGTGTCAGATAATGCCACTATCTTCACGAGTGATGTATTCAGATCCTATTGCAAGGAGAGAGGGATTTTTCAGAAATATATTGCACCAGGGCACCCAGCAACCAATGGGCTAGCCGAGAGAAACATCCAAACTTTGAAGAGACGACTTCGTGCTGCTGTAAATGACCCGGCACCATTATCGACTAAGTTACAGAACATCTTCTTTCAATACAGAGCAACACCATTGGCATGTGGACAGTCTCCGCCTGAACAATATTTGAAACGTCGGCTACGTATCCGGTTGAATGCTCTATTTCCAAACCATAAGAGCTTGACTACATCCAGTTTCTCACCCCCTGTTCGCTCGTTCAAAGTGGGAGAGAGAGTGCAAGTCCGGATTCACCAGAAAACAGTGATATTTGGCAGTTTGGTGTTATACGAACTAAACTCGGCCAGCGCCACTATGCTGTGAAATTGGCTTCGGGACGAATTTTAAAGCGGCACGTTGACCAGTCATTATCGACTCTCGTGCCAAAGAAAGATAAGCATGTCACTTTTGCTCCAACAAATCCTCCAGTGCGTGGTGTTCCAAATATACCAACACCAGCCCAGTCAAGACTAGAGAATGATGATATTCCTCCTGCAACCCACACTTCAGATGATACAAGGCAGACCATCCTGCAACCAGATGAACGCCCTGATCGAAACAGCCTTCCACCACCTGCTGATAATTATTTAAGAAGATCAGCCAGAGACAGGCGACCTCCTCAGTATCTGCAATACTATGTGCCCAAATGAATATGAATAGTTCCTTTTATTTGTTTTTATATAAGTGGGGGAGACTATTATGTATCTAGTTTATGTCCTCTATGGAACTTGGTCGGAGTGTATATATGCTTTTACTCTGTGACGATGTTAGTGTAATTTGCCCAATGTGTTAAGATGTAGATTGAGATGTGTGTGCATATTAAAGTGCTATAATATTCTTTATTCAAAATATAATAGCTATAATGTGCTTTGTTCAAAACATAATACTAAGGCATAATAGTCTACAAGCAACGGATTTCTTTTATTTACTTAAATGTAGAATGTCTGCATGATAATTACAAATAACTACACAGTTTGTCAGGCTACTTGAATCATTTAATTATAATGTTCTAATCAACATTCCCCTCGTGTCTTAACTATTGTAAATACTGGGAACTATGTGAAAATTGTGTTTTGTCTGAGTGCATGAATACAATTTAGGCTGGATCGACTAATATCAGAGCGAAAAGGGGGATTCAATACTGCCTATGGCTGTCACTGTAAATCCTGTGTTAGATGCATAGGCGAGTGACCTATTGGGATGAAATGGCCAAAGACCAAATAGAATTCAGTTTGAGGTACAAAATAGATGCTCTGAATACGAGTGAACAAAACTCATGTTAATGCAATAATTGTGTCTCATAAGTTTCCCTTAAGAAATGCTGTACTTTGTTGTTGAGACTGGCATGTTTGGTTATACTACCCTTTTTTACTTGCAGGTTTGTAATGTGCGGATGCAGTGCGTTGGAATGACAAATGAAATTGAAGCAATAATTTGATGAAATTACATACAGTATTCTGGAATGTAGGCTATAAAATGAGAAAAGTATGATATATACTACTGTAAATGGACTTATTGTTGTACTTATCTTACCACTTCTAAGTTCCTTATTTGCATCCTGATTTCCTTTGAGTATTTCATTTAGCAGGCTAAGGGCAAAATTTGGGTGTATTTTATATTAGTGATGGTTTATTTCATATTCATTTATTTGCTGTGATTTTTCTCAATCTGTTTATAACAGTGTATATTATCTTGTAGCCTATTCTTCAGAGGCAAGTTCAGGTTGATTATGCAAGTTTACTCTATGAAGCCAATAGAAATACATGAGAATAATGTAAACCAACGTAGAAACAAAACATATTCCGAGAAGTGGGGAAGAGAGAGAGGGGGGGGGGGCTACATATCTGGCCGCATGTTACGGTTCAAATTACCCGCGCGTAAATTTTAGTTCCTGACGTAGTCTTAATTAGCGCTGCTGTGAGGCCTGCGCCGCAGCGTGTGGGTGGTGGGCGTAATCGGATTTGAATTCAAACCCGGAGTAACCATTCTTACCCATATACTTTGGCCTGCGAGTCTACTTAAAAAAGCAGAGTCAAGACGTGCTTGTGACCAGTAGGCCTACAGCCCAGCTGATGGTACAGAAGTGAGGCACGGTATGTATCTTGGAACAGTTTTACCGCGACAGATTGTCTCATTTTACAGGGTCTGTAAAAGAATCTTCCTTTAAAGTGGATTCGTCCTACGGAAGGTTACCAACATGTCCTGCTTTTCATTCATTGTTGTTATGTCCGACCGGCATTTCTAATTTATCGAAATGTTAGGCATTTTTTCTTGATTGCTCATTTAGGTTTTCCGCTTAGAGTCTGATAGATGTTAAATACATTTTGAGAAGATGGTGTTAGGTTCACTTCTTAATAAATCACATAGACTCCTCTAGAACGCATATTTTATTATTTGTTGTGGAAAGATTCACAATTCACACGATACACAACATATTGTTTTTGACACTGAACTTCACTGATATCAAAGACTATGGCAAAGATACTGCATTACACTCTAGTGCTTGCTGCCAACACAACATTCTCCCACCTTGAGTTGTGGAAACAACTCAACAAAACAATAAAATAACATAACACATATATTTTCACAAAATAAATGAACACAGAAATAAATAAGTCACTCAAAATATCTCTTTGGTTTAACCACCACTCTCCCACTACTGGTTTTGATGAGATCAGAAGTATTAGTAGATGGTTTAACCGTCTTTGGATTTTTCTCCTTCTTCTCATTTTCATTCCGCTCAACTTGCAGTCTTAAAACATTATCTTCTCCAGATGTCACTTCAAGTGGATACACCCTCTGTACTGGCCTCAGTAGCTCTCCTTTTGTAGTCGCCAAGCGAACAACTCTCACGACACCACCTTTGCCAGGGATGACCTCCGTCACTCTTGCCAGCGGCCAGTCTAGTCTCTTCGTGTTGTCACTGGCTACCAGTACTACTTCACCTACGCAGGGTTTGTGATGACTTTTCCTAATGTGGTTCTTCTGTATTAGCTGTCCAAGATATTCATTCCTGAATCTTACCCTTAATGTTTCCTTTACTTTCTGTCTGTACCTGAATCTTCTGTCAAGTTTTATGTCCTCGATCATGTTGATATCGGGCATTCCAATCTCCTTGACTTCCTGTAGGAACATTGCAGGGGTGATAGCCATCAAGTCTTCTCCATCATTGGACAGGTAAGTAAGTGGTCGTGAATTCATGACAGCTTCAATGTCACACAGAACAGTCATCATTTCTTGGTACGACAGACATGACTTTCCCAGAACTTTCCTGAGCATTTGTTTGAGGACACCAATCAGCCTCTCCCACCATCCTCCCCACCATGCTGCAGTGGGAGGATTGAATTTCCATTTTATTTGGTGTACAGAACTATATTCAGCAATTTTATCCCACTGAATTGTCTCCAACATATTGCAGGTGCCTTGAAAGTTTGTCCCATTGTCACTATAGACAATCATTGGCCTTCCACGTCTGGACACGAAGCGCCGAAAAGCTTCGAGGAATGTTGCAGTAGCCAAAGATGTTACCAACTCCAGGTGTACTGCACGAAAAACCGCACACGTGAACAGACAGACCCAGGCTTTCTCTCCACCTTTCAAAATCAGAGGCGCGGCAAAGTCGACCCCTGTTATTTCAAAAATTGAGGCTTCTCTTACTCTGTCTATGGGGAGATGAGTTTGTTCTGCTTCAAGATGTTTTCCATGGTACCTTCTGCAGACAACACATGTTTTAATTGCACCCTTCACCGTTCTCCTTCCTCCAAGGATCCAATATTTCTGTCTGAGCCCACTGAGCAGAATATGGGTTCCAGCATGACATAAGTCTTTGTGCTTCTCCCTAATGAGAGCGTGAACCGCTGTATGCTTCGCAGGAAGGATAGCAGGACAACGGAAAGCATAGTCATCTTTGCGCGATATAATTTTTGTTTTCAGTCTCATCACTCCCTCATCATCCATGAAAACACATAGTGAGTTGAATCTTTCATCCTTTTCACCAACAAAACACTCCTTTTGTATGAACTTCATCACGACTTTTTCTGCTTCTGTGGTTTCTTCAATGGATAGTTCGGTAGTTCTTCTATTATTTTTCTGTCGACAATTATACAGAAACCTCAAGATCCATCCTATCATACGAACTGTTCTACGGAAACTTGAGAAATAGTCAAGGTGCCATTCATGGGTATTGGACTTGTCTTCTAACACCGTCATAGTGTTGACTTTCTTTTTTCTTTCTTGGAAGACTTCATCATCGTTTGTTGAAATTTCGGGGCTAGGCCATTGTGTAGTGGATTGTTTTAGCCATTTTGGCCCTTCCCACCATCTCTGTTGAAGTAACTGTTTTGTGCTACATCCCCTTGATGCCAGGTCAGCCGGATTCATGGTTCCTGGAACATGACGCCACTGTTCTATTCTGGACAGTCTTCGAATTTCTTGCACTCTGTTCCACACGAAGGTCCCCCAAGGTTCGTCTAACTTGATCCAGGACAACACAGTCGACGAGTCACTCCAATAATAAGTAACGATTTCTTTTGCAGTTAATGTTGGCAGTACTGACGTCACTAGTCGAACCCCTATTGTAGCTGCTTATAATTCCAGGCGTGGTATGGTGATACTCTTCTTGGGTGCCACTCTTGTCTTAGCTTGTACAAATCGTAGCTCTATATTGTCAACCCTCTGTATTCGCAAGAATATAACTGCAGCATACGCAGTTTGACTGGCGTCGCAGAACACGTGAAGAGATATATCTTCAACCGACTGGACACTACCGATCAAACATCTAGGAATCTTAATCTCAGACAGCTGAGGTAGTTCTGCCTACCACTTCATGAATCTTCTCTTTGTTGTTTCGTCTACTCTGGTGTCCCAACCCAAGTCAGTGGCCCATAGTTCTTGCAAGATTAATTTTGGACAGAGAAATACTGGACATGAGAAGCCAATAGGGTCAAACACCTTATGTGCAGCTCCTAGTATAGCTCTTTTGGTGATTACATCATATTTGAAATCATTAACATGAGTTAGATTCAGTTCAATGGTATCTTCTCCTTTATTCCAAATGAGCCCAAGCACATGAGTAAGATTTTCAGCTGTACCATCCTGAGAATACTCCCACCCTCGGAGATTGAAAGATGCCTTATCCATTATTATGCTTGCCTCTCGCATGAATGAATGAAGGTCATTTCTGTTGTTAACACTAATAGCACAGTTATCCACATAAAAACATTCTTCCAATCTTTCTATTGTTGAAGTTGAGTAGGAACTATTATCGACTGTTTGTCTCTTCAACTCGTTCAAGTGGAGTTTGATGGTTGCCGACAATAGGAACGGAGAACATGCAAGTCCAAAGACAACTCTATTGTGACGGAACACTTCTACCTTCCCTGTACTTTCCTCCTCCCACCAAAGGAATCTCAGAAAATCACGGTAGTAGTGGAGTAGTGCCGATTCCAACGCAATCTAAAACCCTCCTTGCCCCACTACTAAGCCTCAGCCATGTTAAATATCTCTCGAAAGCGTGGCCCGATTTTGACAAATGAGGTATCGTTGGACTCGGGCTGACGTCCTCTTTCCTATGGACCACTCGTTATATTTTTCAAAATTTTTTTGAAAATTTTTGTTTTCGAAAATAGGCGATAGTTTGAAAACCAAACAGGATAGAACGTTGTGCCATGGCCCAAACGAATGGTCCTTATGCCCTTTATTTTCTATAATGAAACTTTTTTACTTTTTATGTTTTTTTGAAAAAACTCGAATTTTGAAAATCCTATATTTTGGAAACTAGGAACTCTACAAAAAAAATTGTTTAACGTAAATCAATGGTCCCTACCCCCTCTATCCCCATACCATGTCTCAGGTCTCTAGGTCAACAAAAATAAAATTTTGAAAATGGGCTATATTTCCAAAATTAGGAATTCTACAAAAAAGTTTGTCTAACGTAAATCAATGGTCTTTACCCCCTCTATTCCCATACCAAGTCTCAGGTCTCTAGGTCAACAAAAATAAAATTTTGAAAAAATGGTCACTATTTTGGAAACTAGGAATTCTACGAAAAAGTTTGTTTAACATAAATGAAAGGTCTCTATCCCCTCTACCTGTAAACCAAGTCCCAGGTCTGTAGGACAAAAATGAAAAAAAGTTCAACTGGGAAAGTAGGCGATTTTTCATAAAACCAAACATGGTAGAACGTTGTGCCATGGCTCAAACGAACAGCTATCATGTCCTTTATTTTGTGTAATACAACCTTTTTGTGTTTTTACATTTTTTGAAAAAAGTGTAATTTTGAAATTCCTATATTTTGGAAACTAGGAAGTTTACAAAAAGGTTTGTTTGACATAAATAAAAGGTTCCTACCCCCTCTACCCCCAAAATAAATTTCAAGTCTCTAGGACAAAAATCTGACAGTAGAGGGATGAGGGGGAGCTGCTTCTAAAAGCAAGTTGTGAGCCTCTGCGACTTTGGAATGGAAGGAGTCATGCTAGGAAGGCGTGCTTGGATTCGTTTTTTTTCATCTCGTTGCGCTATTTACGGAAATGTAGGTGTCGAAAAGGTGAAAATCAGGAAACACGGTTTTTTGGGGGGGAAAAACGTGATTTTAAACCTTTTGCTATATTTCGCGAACCAATCATGCCAGAGGCGTGTACGACGGGTCCAAGGACTCGGGGTGACATCCTCTTTGCTATGGACCACTCGTTGTAATTTTTAAAAAGTTTGGGATACTCAATTTTGGGGTAAACACGTGTTTTTTGTGATTTTTGCCGATATCTCACGAACCAATAACGCTAGAGACGTGCACGAGGTGTCCTAGGACTCGGGCTAACGCCCCCTTTCAAATGTGGCAGATATTTTTTCCAAAAAATAATTCACAAAGGGCCTAACGCCATACATGTTGAAAAAACTTTTTCTTTTTCTTTACTTGTTTATAATGTTTATGAAGCGTGGTGGTTGAGAGAGACGATACTGCTGGGTGTGTGTTTCAACGAACCTGTCGTTTAGCACAAGGACCATGCTTAATAGAATAATCTCTATTTCGGCGGGTCGGTTTATGACAGAGCGAGGGTGCGTTTTTTCACACGTTTTACCTTTAACGTGTAAACGGTGATGAGAACTTGGTTCTATGTTGGTCGAAGCGAGTACAGAAAACCAACTTGCAGACGAGCAGGAGGTGAATGTCATTTGAGCATATTGGAAGGCGTTGATCTGACTTGACAACAGGTGCAATGGAAAAATGACCATGACGCTTGAAGGTGAAATAATCTGACCACCGTAGTGGCAGGGAGGAGCGAAAGGCATGCACATACGTGTGAAACCACATGCACGCTAAACAAGTTACATCCTGTCTTGCTTCGTACGTGACAAAATGCAAGTTCATGTGAAATTTGATCTACCACGGGTGTTCACCTTGGGTGTTAGCTGTCCACGTGCACGATAACTGTTAACAAGTTACATCCTGTTTGCTTTGTACGTGACAAAATGCAAGTTGACGTGAAATTTGATCCGGCGCAGGTGTTCAGGTTGGACGTTAGCTGTCCACGTGCCTGATAACAGAATGGTCAAAGCGTGGAAAAAAAAAGATTATACATGCAACGTAGCATATATAAAGACTTGTCGTTATCATTTCCACGCTCACTTAGGTGACTACTTTTGAACACATTGCGTTGCATGAAACCCTTGGTCTTGTTTAACAGTTTTGGTGTTGGTGGAAAATACTTATTCTTGTTGTGAGGTAGGTATATATTTATTCATTTATATATTTATTGATTTTATATAAATACATGCAATTATTTATTGATTAGGTAATTAATGATTTTATTCATTTATTTGTTTGCAGATAACCGGTATAGCCTACTTGTCGTGTGTGTGAACGATATTAAAGAAAGAGAGAAAAACGGACAACTAGAAAAGGAAACAATTTCCACACTAGCCCACGAGACGGGAATATAGCAAAGCATTACACGTCAAGGTGAGATTTGTTTTTTATATATAACCTGTTTGATTTTGTTTTGTTTATGAAAGGCATAAATTATGGAATGGATATACTTAAGGTGGTTTATTTTATTTCTTTTTAGAGTGTTGGAAAACGCTTGACCTCTGTGAATAACCAGGAACGTGTGTGTTTGGGATTATTGTCAGACAGTCTACATTTCTAAACTCCGGTGAGTGTGTTCTTTCAAAATAATGTCTTTTGCCACTGCTACCGATACGTTAACTTGGGAACCCCTAAACAGTTGTTTCAAATCACGTGTGTGCTCTGGTCGTGTGGTCAATATTAGAAAAAGTTTGATTCCCAAAGAATTTTTACAATCTTGTTTTGAAAATTTTAAAATTGAAATTTGTACAGCGCAAAGGTTGCATACGGCTTTAAAGGTGAATACAGAACTGGTGTGCGATTTCATATATAAAAAGAAGGACGTAGAGCATAAAGAGACATTTTATATTTGTAGTAAAATGCAAGAGCTTTTGATAGCCGATAATCTGAACGAGTGGTATCAAAGCCATGTGGTGAATGCCTTGCTATCAAAATTTGATAAACTGCAACAAGGACCGAGTGGTCTAGCCTTAGACAAAATTCATTATTTACAAATCAACATTTGTCATTTCAACCCGTTGAATGCTGGGTCTAGCTATATTAAAACACCACCAGCAATAGCTTCGAAAAAGGCTGTGGTGAATATTGAAAATTTTGATGATGAATGTTTTCTGTGGGCTGTGGCTGCGTTTTTGCAACCAGCACAATGTGACAGTTGTCGACCAGGAAAGTACAAGGCCAAGTTTGAAGAATTGAAACAAACGTTAAATTTAACTCGAGTATCGTTCCCTATGGACTTAACCGAGATCCATAGGTTTGAACAAGATAACCAAGACTTTTCGTTCATGGTGTATGGCCTTAATGGTGATGAGATTGTGGGTCCTCTTTATGCTACAAAAGAACCGAAACGACATCACATTCATCTTTTATATTTATCTGTAGGAGAGGTGAATCACTATTGCCTCATTAAAAGCCTGAGTAGATTGCTAAGCAGTCAAATGTCTATGAAAAAGTGTGCAAAACATATTTGTGATCGATGCCTGCAATATTTTACAACCCCCATGCTCTTAGAACGTCATAGGGTAGATTGCGTTTCTCAGGAAGCGGTGAGATTGATATTGCCACAAGGGGACAAGGCTGTGTTAATGTTTAAGGACATTCATAAGCGTGACACTGTTCCCTATGTGGTATATGCAGATTTCGAAGCACTCACCACACCCATGGCGGGATGTGAACCAGATCCCACCATGAGCTCAACCACACCCATTCAAAAACATGAACCTTTTGCCATAGGATTTAATGTGGTGTGTGCCTATGACCCCACACAATCCGTTTACAAATACCGCGAGGGGCCAGATTGTGCCAAATGGTTCTTGGATGAACTTGTCAAGTTGGCCGACCATGTACAGGAAATACTGGACCACCCAGTACCCATGAGCCTATCTCCAGAGCAGCAGCAGCAGTATGAGCATGCCACGACATGCCATATTTGCGAAAAGCCTATTTTAAGTGGAGAGGAAAAAGTCAGAGACCACTCGCATTTTACAGGGGAGTTTCGTGGAGCTGCGCACAGCAAATGCAACTTGAACTTTCCAGCTCCTCGTTTCATCAGTGTCTTTTTCCACAATCTGGCGAATTATGACATTCAGTTTTTGATTCGTGAATTGGGTCATGTCAACAAGGGCTCGTTTACCATTATCCCCCAAAACCATGAGCGTTTTACAGCCCTGACATGGAGGTTGAGCAACTTTAGCATTCGATTTTTGGATTCCTTTAAGTTTATGGCATCCTCGCTAGACAGCCTTGTGAATGGCTTGAATGAGGAGGAATTAAAAAATACTAGAATGCATTTTAATGATCCTAAGCAATTTCAATTGTGCATTCGGAAAGGTATATTCCCGTATGATTTCTGCAACAGCTGGGACGTGTTAAAGCAAAGAAAACTCCCACCACAAGAGAAATTTTACTCGAAACTAACACGCAGTACCGTTTCCGATGAAGACTATGCACATGCATGTCAAGTTTGGCGAGTGTTTGGCATGAACACGCTAAGTGAATATGCCTTGCATTACCTAAAACTGGATGTATTGCTGCTCACTGATGTGTTTGAAAAATTCCGTAACTTGTGTCAACACATTTACGGTCTTGACCCGGCTCACTATTACACGAGTCCTGGGCTCTCGTTTGATGCCGCTTTGAAATACACTCAAGTGGAATTGGATTTACTCACTGACGTAGACATGGTTCTATTTTTTGAAAAGGGCATTCGTGGCGGCTTTGTGTCACTTAACCAACGCCATGCTGAAGCGAACAATGTCTACATGCCTGATTATTCACTAGACAAACCAGAATCGTACTTAATGTACTATGACGTGAATAATTTGTACGGTTACGCCATGAGTCAGCCTTTGCCCTATGGGAAGTTTGCTTGGCTGACAGACAAACAAGTGTCAGAATTTGATGTGATCAAGGCTAGCCAAGAAACAGGCCGTGGATATGTGCTAGAAGTGGATATTGAATATCCCTCATCCTTGTATGATGAACATGCCGATTTCCCATTCTGCCTTGAGCAAATGGTCCCCCCTGACAGTAAAGTGAAAATTGAAAAACTCATGGGCACACTTTACAACAAAAATCGGTATGTGCTACATATCCAAATGTTGGTGCAATGCCTCGCCCAAGGCTTGGTGTTGAAGAAAATCCACAGGGGTATTTCTTTTGCTCAAAAAGCATGGCTTGAGCCATACATGCGACTCAACACGGAGCACCGACAAATGGCAACACAGCAGTTTGAAATTAATTTTTTTAAATTAATGAACAACTGCATCTATGGCAAGTCTATGGAGAATGTCCGCAAATACCGTGACATTAAATTGGTCAATGTCTGGGAGGGGCAGTGGGGTGCCCGGCGGTACATTGCCAAGCCAAATTTCAAATCGATCAAAATTATCGATGAGGATTTGGCTACTATTGAAATGAGTAAGACCAGCGTGACCATGGATAAACCCATTTACTTGGGTCAAGTCATTTTAGACTTTTCTAAATCGGTCATGTATCGATTCCACTATGAGTTTGCCAAACGCCATTTTGAGGACGTCTCTCTTTTGTATATGGACACGGACTCATTCATTTACCACATTCGCCACTGCAACCCCTATGACGTCATGAGGCAACATAGTGACTGGTTCGACATCTCTTGCTATAGCGCTGACAACGTGTTTCAGCTGCCCATAAAGAACAAGAAGAAAATGGGCGTTTTAAAAGATGAATGCGGTGATTCCATTATGACGGAATTCGTAGGTTTGGCTTCGAAAATGTATGCTTACCGCACACTCGACTGTAAGGAAGCCAAAAGAGCAAAAGGTGTAGGTAGAGCAGTGGTAAAATCGCTACGTGTAGACGATTACCTAGCGGTTTTACACACTGGCAAAGCTATGTCTCATACACAGTGCAGGATACAATCCAGCAACCATCATTTGTATCTTGTGGAACAGAGAAAACGCACCCTCGCCTCCATGGATAACAAGCGTGTGTGGGCTGATGACCTGCTCACTAGCCTGCCTTGGGGTTATGATCGCAACGAGGAGGAGGTGTGATTTCACTGTTTAATCGTTTATGGGACATGGCTTTTTGTAACTTGTAGATTTAGAATTTTGTAAATATTGGTTTCTGTCATTGTAAATAGTAGATTTTGTAAATAGTGACAACCCACTTGGACCTTTTGCTCTTTAAAAAGTTCTATACAACCTTATTTTTTAAATTTTTTGATTGGTAAATAGTTTGATTCTTTTAACGCTGTACAAAGTTGAGTTTTTTTTGTAAATATGAAATAAGTAAGATTTTTAGTAACTTTAATAACTAGTATTTAATTATTTTTCGTAATGTAAATGATAAACTGAAAAGTTCTTTTGGGATGAGGGTGCATGTCGAGAATGTGCTTTTGGGAATAAATAAGGTGGTTGTGTTTGTTCCCAAAGACAGGTGTGAATGTATGACTGGAGAGAGAAAACTGGTGTGTATGATTGACCAGAGCAAACACGGTGAGGTAGGGTGGGTGGGTGGGTGGGGAGGGGGGTAAATGGTCACTTTTATACTCATTTTGTTTTAAATAGTTTCGTTTTTTCATTGAAATGTGGCAGACAATAGACATTATTTTTGTAAAAACAGTCTTACCTGCAGTAGTCGTAGACCTCGACGTTTCTCCAAACACGCATCAGCACATTGCAGTATTATCAAGGTCAAGCACTTGCATGAACATGATTGTCAAATCTCAACTTTCGACATACACCAAATGGAAAAATGTGAAAACAGCAAAATGGAAATTCCATGTTTCCATATCACCAAAAACGCAAAACTCAAAACGGACATTTTTAAAAACTGGAAATGGCCATGTGTGAAATTTGAAAATTCAAAAACTTCAAACGGTCATTGTTTAAAAAGTGTCATCAGCAAAATGGAAAAATCCATATCATCAAAAACGTTAGACTTGAAACGAACGTTTTCAAAAACTGTAAATTGCAAATTGGCAAATGACAGTGTGTGGAATTCATTATGTGTGAAATGTGTAAAATGAAAAAATCAGCCATCAACATCACGATTTCTTAAAATTAAAAATAACAAATCATTGTGCTCTGGTAAACCCTTGTTTTTATTTCATAGTCATAGTGAATTGACAAAAGAAAAATAGAATACAAACAAATCCCAATTCCTCACTCCTCAATGTTTATGTCCATGCATCATCAACTTTCCTTTCATAGCACTCATGACAATCAGGGCTGCCATCCTTTCACCCACTGAGGCATCACTGGATGTGAAACGTTGTTTAGCTTTCTTCAATAACAATTTATCTGCCACATGTCTTAAACCAGGATGACTATGGCGATAAGAAAGGTCATGTTCCTTGCATGCTTGATCCAAAAGATTAATGGGTACATCACCACGTTGTAAACGTTTTTCGAGACGAGTTCCAGGGCCGCAAAAACGATAACCTGGAAGATGGATTTCGAAAGGTAAGTATTGAATCACTTTGTCAATGACGCCATTGCCAGTACAGGTCTGGCATATCCTTTTCCATCGATGGTAAAAAGGTTTGGTCTTCCTCCTCCTCTGTGGACGATATTTGTGTTTGTTGTTGTTGCTTTTTCTCGCCATGACACTCGTGGAATGATTCAACAAAGTCTTTACATGGACTTTTATGACCGTGATACAGTTTCACTAGCTGGCAAGTCGCACACTGACGCATAGACGGTATTTTTGCCATGGCCACTTGCTTATGGTGATCGTAATCCGTACAGGGTTGCAATTCACTCAACACAGGGTCTTGAGTCCATGATTTTGGTACATGTTGCCAGATTTCTTTCACTGCATTGGCAGCCACATAATAAATGAACGACTTGGGCAGCGCCAAGAGTTCCTCTTTGGTAAAACTGTCTAGTTTCTTTTTGCACACAAAGAACTTGCCGATGGCTTTGTCCGTAGCATTGCCTTTCTCCATGGTATCACGTGCTGTAGATGTTTACACGTCGCTTGTAGAAATCTCACTGACGTCATTCACAGGTAAATCTTGAGTTATAATTTTGTTCAACAACTCCCAGCAGGCATGAGTGGTTAACCAATGAAAGAGATGCCACGCATGCGATAGGGCTGTATGGGTAATGTTGCCACAGGAACAAGTATCCATGAGCGTTTGCAGGGAGGGGCAGCCCAACTCCATGAGGTCGATACATTGGCAGTAAGACGCCAAAAATGGTTGCAACCATTGACGTTTTTCACTACCTTTCACAAATACCACATTGGCCGAGGACAAGTGTGCTTTCATGACCACGTCCAAATATTTATAGGAAATGGTTCCCTGATTCCAGTCTAGTTGCCTATGATTTTCAATCCACTGGGTTTGTTTACGGTCTTTTTCACACAACAAATCAAAAGCATGGGGTGGTTTTAATAGCAAATGCGTAGCTTGCGATATCCAAAACGTGGTACAATCGATTATGGCCACTTGTTTAAATATAAATTTGTTGTCACCAATTTTAAACCCTTGGCAATCCACAATGAGTGTGCGCAACATGTTGACGCTTGCCTGGACCAAGTTCAACTGACGACTGACTGACGATCACGTGTGATCATGACATAGACTTATCTGCCATGCTAGTTTCAAAATTGAGGTTAGGGTAGGACAGGGGGGGGCATGCAAAATAAGAATTTAAGAATTACGTCATTTTATTATCATAACACGTCTTACAGGCTTTTGTCTTTTTAGGATAAGGACGATAGCAACTGATACAACAATATAGTCTCTTGTGTTTGTAACGTCCATAACACCGATGATGTCCCAATGTCTCTAAACTAGGCGTTTTTGATGGTGAGCTGCTCACCGAAGCACCATGGATACCATACGGCCCACATGTATCGTAACTTGTTTTTTTTTTCATCACCCAAAGACACAAGCGAGGGATAGCTTGAATGACAGGGTATATTTCCCACTTTCATTCTGCACAGGTAGGGGCAGGTGGGTGACCAGCGCTGATGTTCCTGCATGGGTTCATCGCCCTCCTGCCATTGGTCTATGATGATGGGACAAAAGGCACATTTCACTTCATCTCTTGTTTTTAAATAGTAGAATCCAGCGGCTGCCAAGGCTTGAGGGTTTATGAAAGGCACTGGCCATGTGGCAAAAGTCTTGAAACGTTGTTCCTCAGAGTTTAAATTCATGGATGTAACGTCTCTTGAGGCTTTAAAGCAAGACATGACTGAGCGGCTTGACGTGGGATGACCTGTTATGTATACACTCGTCACTTGGTTGGACAGTGGATAATAGTTGACTTGTTTGTGATGAATAATCAGACAGTAGGCCGTCGTATTGGCTGGTACATTGTCATGCGTTTCAAAATCTAGTCGAATGTCGATATTGGATGGCTTGACAGACTCTTCCAGGTAAGAACAGTCAAAGACAATCAGTGGTGCTCTCGCCTTAAACGCTTGGGGTAGTAGCATGGTGCCGTTCTCTTTTTGATAATACGACCATCGAAATTTAGAAAACAAGTCGTACAGGGGCCCAAACTTATTTTTTGAAAAATCCAAATCCAGTCCTTCATAGGGAAACACAGCTCCGTTGAGGAAAAGACGTGCATTTCTCAATTGCAGGTGATCAAATTGCGTGGCATCTTTGGTTTGTTGATACTTGCGATTCGTTTGAAAACCCACAATCAGGTAGAGAGGTCTCTCTGTATAGCGAGCTGTTTTTACAGACCAACTGTGTGTGTTGGTGGTGGGCAATAGCGGATACTCATGGAGTGCCCAGCTTCTAAATTCCATGGGTAGAGGCATATCTCTCTTTACCATTTTGAGTATGTCCAGTTTTTTGCTATCGTTAAGGGTCACATGAGGCACTTTCCATAGCAAGCGTTGTAGTTGAACTTTTGAATCGATGGGGGCATTGTCGGCTCCCTTGAGTGCATTATTATCACTCCTGTCTCTCACCAGATAAAGCACTTGCCTTGCGTTGACCACAATGCGTTGGTGATCTTCAGCAAAGCCTAGAATCAGTTTAAGAGGTAAATATCCAGTAAAGGTCCCATCGGTGTGTACCATCCAGTCATTGGTCGTGTCAGGACACCAACCTGCCATGCAAAGTGTTTTACCTTCTTCCTCACTATAAGAGGGGTATAGTTTCATGACACTGGAAATGCCCACATTTCGAGTGCTATCCACCACGATATCGTTAATGACATAACGTACTTCAGAAAACAGAAAGGCTAAACCATGGTTGGCCAACTTGGATGTGGTAGGTGTAGAGCCATCGGCTTTGGTGAGCCGACCTTCAATCTGAATGACACTTTCATGCGGTAGGGTGTAAATATCTTGGTTGTTGATAACAAATTGAATTTCATCATTGTTATTGAGTCCAGGTGTTTGAGCTTGATAGGAATGGAGATCAATTCTTACCACTCCTGGTTGCTCCTCGATGCGGTTCGCTATCTCTAGGATAGAATTCATCATGAGGGTTGACGTGGTAACCCAAATGCTGTAAAATCTGCTTGTTCTGAGATGTTAACGTGTATTCACGTGGCAAACAACTAACACCATTCCTAGACGGTGTTGTTGCTTTATACACAAACTTCATAGTGGCTTTAGCACCAACTTGTAAGTCACTGGTGTGGTAGAATCTAGATCAATGAGTTGTTGATCTCTATTGATCAGTCTTAATGTTATATTACTAATACAATCAACAGCCACAGCATGAAAAAGCACCACTGGAGGGTTTTCACGAATAATATAGCCATTGGGCGATGTCACAATAAAGTCATAAAGTGAATGCGATGGTTCTTGATTGGTGTACACTTGGCTAATAATATTACACGTCACCGACACATGATGGTCCTCAATGAATTTCACTTCATGGTCTGATTCATGTTTTTTGTTGGGCTCCAACACACGTGGTTTAAATCCTAGTAATGGACCAATGGAATCGGGGTGTGTTTTAAAGTCAATGTTGAATGAGGAGAAAATACTGCAGCGATGAGTGTTGGTATTTCCTACAAGTTCAAACTTGTGCGTTCCGTCGAGAAATGACTTTAAACCATATTGATTGATCAACACCACATAAATGTGTTCATAAATATCATCGATCGTGTATCCACCAGAGTTCAAGGTGAGCACAGAATCATCATAGTAAAACTTGTTGTTCACATTTTCACGTATGTTGTATATTCGATTGTACGTTTCAAGAGAAACAAGTCCTAAACCATAGGGTTTTTCACTCAATTCGATAGGCGGGTAAAAGTCTAGGCTGACTTCAGGTCCACGTCCATGCACTGTAAACGTTTTACTTTCTGCCGACATACTGGTGGCGTTTTAGCTTATGCTGCGTCTTATATAAAAAAAATAAACACAAACGTCCACACTGTTGGCTATTAAACGTTTGCTCTCGTTTCACATTATAATATAGCTTGATCCTGTTTCCAAAATAGGTCACTAGTTCCATGGGCGGGGGCAAATTCCCAAAACTGTCAAAGTACCATACCGTGGATCCCTCTTTGACATAAGCTACATAATGCGTTCCTGGTCCTCGGTGATCATCCAAATTGACAACAGCACATTCCTTTTTCCAGGGTCGTGGGGGTAATTGGTTTCGCATAAACACAACTCGAAAATGAGAAAGCTTTAGTTGTTTAGCATAGCTTTCCACTTGTTGATGCGTCAGGGCATGTCTCGCTATGGCTGAGGTTACTTTTTTATTTAATATTTCGAAATGGTGAAATCCCAAATCCTTGTTGATAAAAGGCTGGCTTTAAATTGGCATTTCTAGCCCCCATGGCAATCGCTTCCATCGTTTCATTGTGTCGCTGACTTTCCTTGAGTTGTTGCTTGCCCTGCTGCGCGGCTTTAATGGTTTTCGCCACTGCACTGGCACCGCCCAAAAGTGAGCCCAGAGCAGCCAAACCGGCAAATAATGCAGGTAAAAATCCCGCTCGTTTGGGGACGGGAATCACTCGCCCTTGGTTTGAAACCTGTCGCCGACGTTTTGGAATAACCTGTCTCTGTGCTGCTCGAAGGGCTTTCCTTATGGTCAATACATTATTTTTTCTTTTTTTCTTTCGCAAGGGCTTGGCCACGAATGTTGAAAACCCTGGCTTTGCCAAGGACAATGTCCTTTTTTTAGTCTTTCTCACCACATACCTTTGTTTCACCATGATGATAATGACCAACAACCTTTCACAAGAAAGTTTAAATCACAACTAACGTCAGATCGTTATTTCATGGCTGTATATTCCAATTCCACATAAAGTGGGAAATCGTTTATGGTTTTTCCCGCTTGCTTTTCATCCCATGTCAACATGAGATGAAGAGATAATTCGTCACCTGCATTGACCATTTCATGGTTATGGATCAACATCCTATGACCATTTATCTTTATTTGTAAATGGTTCTCATCAGGTATGGCATATTTGATGTGAATGATTCCATCATAGTGTAATCGATAGTGGCTTAAACCCGAAGCAAGCGCATAGGTCAAGTGCTGATCATGGACTAGCGGTAAATGGTTTCTGTCATTCACAGGTTTTTCATTTGTCAGATACACTAAAAATACACATGGGATAAATTTATAAAGCCTTTTCATTTCATGGGTCACGTAACGCTTGGTACAGACATCGTCTTCGTCTTGTGGGTCTTCCACGTGAATAATCCGATGGTGATTAGCGCTATAGCCATTCACCATAAGCTGGGGCACTTTGTCATAAAACTCATACACTTTGTTATCCACATACTTTTTCGTAGTAACGTCTGTAGACACTTGAGGATGTTTTACATGGGTTAACCGCTTTCCCTTAAAGTCATAATCTCCCTGTTTTGTGCGTGGCACTACTGACGTATCCACATAGTGTTTATTAGCAGGATCTGTTTCCTGTTTAGGATCATGTATGAGGACAGGCCTATCTTTGGCCATCAACGCACGTCCAAAGACATCCATCGTCAACCTGTAGTAGCAGTCTACTGTTTTTATGACAAGGCTCGGTGTCCTGTATATAGACAGCCGGCTAGCCTGTCTAAGCCTTAGTTGACATGAAGATTATTAAGCAGCAAGAGTCATTCCCCGTGGGGGACATGGTTTCCCATCTCTGTCCCACATCACGTGAACAACGCCATGGTTCACTGTTTCCATCTTCCATTCGCTGCATCATTGTGGGGCCTTCCGGCTGTGGAAAGACAAATCTTTTGCTAACGCTCATCACAGCGCCCAATGGTCTGCGTTTTCAAAATATTTATATTTTTGCAAAATCTCTCTACCAACCCCTCTACGTGTTTCTGGATCAAGTCATGTCTGGATTACAAAAAGAGAATATGGGTTATTTTACATTTTCCATGCAAGAAAATGTGATTTCACCGGATGAGGTAAAGCCTGATTCACTCATGATTTTCGATGATGTATCCACTGAACGTCAAGGCATCATTCAAAGCTATTTCAGCATGGGTCGTCACAAACATATCGATTGCTTCTATCTTGGACAAACGTATTCAAAAATGTCCAAACAGTTGATTCGTGACAATGCCAATGTCATTGTTTTATTTCGTCAGGACGAGAGGAACAGTCGTCACATTTATAATGAACATGTGAATCCGGATATGACCTTTCAAATATTTACAGAATTGTGTGCCAAGTGCTGGAACACTCAACGTCATGCCTGTTTAGTGATTGACAAACAAAGTGAACTCAACCAAGGACGGTATCGCTTAGGGTTTGATCATTTTATTGCTATTTAAGGCCTTGTCTCATTCCCCATCAAGTCATTTGCCAAGACACCATGGCGTTAGCAGAGAGTCAATTAAAAAAGCATATTATTAGAGCAAAAAATACTATTCGCCAAAAGTTTCGTCAATTGAAACAATCACGTGCCAATCATGCTTTGTTTATTCAACAACATTTAGCACCTCCACTAAAAGCCATGTTGAAACCCTCTTTCAAGCCATCTGAAACGCTACCCACCATTTCACAAGCCACGCAGACGCTGCACGAGGACCCTGAGGAAGAGGAAGTGGAAGATTTGACTAGTGTTAGTGAAGTTGAGGATGAGGAGGAACACGTGTTTACGCCTCAAAAAAAGGCCGCACCCCTTGCAGAGTTTTTGAGAAAAAAGAAATCCTTGGCCATGGTCGAAACACCTTGCCCTTCCAGGGCGTCTCCGTTTTCACAACTCTTGGCCACCCCTCAACATAAAGCTCAACTGAAAACCATTTTAATAAAATATTATGGATCAACATTGGAACCCTATTTCACCGATCTATTTATTGGAAACACAGATACCACGTATGGTGTTCGCTATGAGGATGATAGTTTTAAAATTGGCGATTCATCCATTAAATTTGCTCGTACTAAAGCTGTCATTAAAAACATCAACTATAAATTAACGCCAGGACTGTTAAAGCTGCTCTTTTCTCGGACCCCCTCTTCCCATGATTATACGTCAGAGGATCTTGACAAATATAAATCCATTTTATTGGATACCCATGCCCACAAAAGACAGTATGATCCCACGCAACAAGTGAATGCCAATATATCTCAAAAATATAAAACCATCATTGCAAAAATGTTTCCCACCAGTCAAAGTACTCGTCGTAAAGTGTCCGCTTCGGGAGTGACATTTAAACCATTAAAACCCCTTGTGGATGTTACCTACTGGCACAATCCCAATAAGCTCGTCCAGCGGCTACAGTTGTTGCATGCCTCACGTCAAGCTGGCCACACCGGTCACGATTGGGAAATTCAAGAAATTGAACAAGAACTTCGAAATGCCAAAATTATTGTTTAAGCCCTCACCCATTAAAATGGGTATTGCTCACGAGTTGCATCGCCCAGCTAGGCGTCATTATCCACGACTCAAGGTGATTTCACGAGGTGTGGATGAACTTTGGCAGGCTGACTTGGTTGAAATGATACCCTATGCTGGCGTTAACGACGGTGTACGCTATATGTTGACCGTCATTGATGTCTATTCCAAAATGGCCTTTGTTGAACCTGTGCGTCGCAAGTCTGGTCCACTAGTTACCAAGGCCTTTCAACATATTATTCAACACTCCCAACGTCAACCTCAGCTGCTACAAACCGACCAGGGGAAAGAATTTTTCAACAAGGATTTCTCCAGTTTTCTCAAATCTAAGGATATTCACCATTACACCACGTACAGCAATCTCAAAGCCAGTGTGGTCGAGCGGTTCAACCGAACATTGAAAACCCATATGTGGAAAGCGTTTACCGCTCAGGGCAGTTATCGCTGGTTGGACATGTTACCTGAGCTAGTGTCACGTTACAATGACACCAACCATAGAACGATTGGGACCAAGCCACGTCTCGTAACTAAAAATATTCAGCGATTGGATCAACTGTTTAACCCCATAAAAACAGCCGATCCTAAACGTCACCGACTGAACATTGGGGATTTTGTTCGTGTGAGCAAATTTAAGTCTGCCTTCAATAAGGGCTACACGCCTCAGTGGGGGACTGAACTATTTCGAATTCGTCGAGTCAACTTGGACAGTCCAGTCACCTATTTACTCGAGGACCTCAATCATCAACCCATAAAAGGTAGATTTTATCTCCATGAACTTCAGAAAACAGCATTTCCTCAGCATTATCTTGTGGAAAAATTGTTGAAACAAAAAGGAAATAAACTCTACGTCAAATGGTTAGGGTTTAACTCTACGTTTAATTCTTGGATCAATAAACTACATGTTGTGTGAACCTGTGTACTTTTTATTTATTCACCCATGTTGTACACTACCTATAGCTCTATGTATACAGCGCTCCGCGCTTCATGCATGTTCATACATGTTTGTCTTTCCCTTTCCTCCTGTGTTCTCTCATACATTACCCCTCCCCCTTTCCCTCCCTTCACCTCCCACCACTGCTGTTTGCAGTTCTTGCCTATCTATTGGCTGTGACATCATTCCGACAAGTTGCATCATACTTTTTACTGATTCAGCGATTCCCACGCTTTGAACATTCTGTTATCGTTCACGTGGACAGCTAACGTCCCAGGCGAACACCTGTGGCGAATCAAATTTCACGTCAACTTGCATTTTGTCACGTACGAAGCAAGACAGGATGTCACTGGTTTAGCCTACATGTGGTTTCACAAATGTGTGTGCATGCCTTTCACACTCCCCTGCCACCACGATGGTCAGATTATTTCACCTTCAAGCGTCACCTGTTGTCAAGTCAGATCAACGCCTTCCAATAATCTCAAATGACCTTCACCTCCTGTAAGTTTGTTTTCTCTACTCGCTTCGACCAACATAGAACCTAGTTCTCATCACCGTTTACACGTTAAAGGTAAAATATCAGAAAACGCACCCTCGCTCTGTCATACACCGACCCGTCGAAATAGCGATTGATCTATTGAACACAGCCACCGTGGTCAGTGACACACACACACACACACACACACACCCAGCCGTATCGTCTCTCTCAACCACCACGCTTTATAAACATTATAAACAAGTAACGGTAATGAATTTTTTTTTCAACATGTACGGCGTTAGGCCCTTTGTGAATTAATTTTTGGAAAAAAATATCTACCACATTTGAAAGGGGGCGTTAGCCCGAGTGCTAGGACACCTCGTACACGTCTCTAGCGTTATTGGTTCGTGACATATCGGCAAAAATTATAAAAAACACGTGTTTACCCCAAAATCGCGTTTCCCAATTTTTTTAAAATTACAACGAGTGGTCCATAGCAAATAGGACGTCTTCCCGAATCCTTGGACCCATCGTACATGCCTCTAGCGTTATTGCTTCGTGAGATATCGGCAAAATCACAAAAAGCATGTGTTTACCCCAAAATCGAGTTTCCAAATTTTTTTTTAAAATTGCAACGAGTGATATATAGCAAAGAAAACGTCACCCCGAGTCCTTGGACCCGTCGTACACGCCTCTAGCATGATTAGTTCGCGAGATATAGCAAAAAGTTCAAAATCACGTTTTTACCCCAAAAAGACTGTGTTTCCAGATTTTCACCTTTTCGACACCTACATTCCCGTAAAGAGCACGACGAGACGAAAAAAAACGAATCCAAGCACGCCCTCCTAGCATGGCTCCTTCCATTCCAAGGTCGCAGGGGCTCACCACTTGCTAAGTGGTCCAGCTCTCTCCTTACCACACTACTGCAGGTTTTCATTCTAGACTTGAAATTTATTTTGGGGGTAGAGGGGGTAGGGACCATTGATTTACGTTAAACAATTTTTTTTGTAGAGTTCCTAGTTTCCAAAATATAGGATTTTCAAAATTCGAGTTTTTTCAAAAAAACATAAAAAGTAAAAAAGTTTCATTATAGAAAATAAAGGGCATAAAGACCATTCGTTTGGGCCATGGCACAACGTTCTATCCTGTTTGGTTTTCAAACTATCGCCTATTTTCGAAAACAAAAATTTTCAAAAAAATTTTGAAAAATATAACGAGTGGTCCATAGGAAAGAGGACGTCAGCCCGAGTCCAACGATACCTCATTTGCCAAAATCGGACCACGCTTTCGAGAGATATTTAACATGGCTGAGGCTTAGTAGTGGGGCAAGGAGGGTTTTAGATTGCGTTGGAATCGGCACTACTCCACTACTCACGGTCTCTAGGATTGACACTTATTTGAAGAAATGCTTTTTCTACATCGGCCGTCACACCGATCTCATTTTCTCTGAACTTCAGTAGCGAACTAGGGATCAACTCTATGAAGTTAGGCCCTTTTTCAATACATTCGTTCAGAGATGGAGCGTTTCTCTGCTTCGCCGAGGCATCAAAAACAGGCCTGATCTTGGTGGTGCTGTTTTCTTTGAAGACAGGTCGGTGAGGTAGATAATGTCCACTATTCTTCAGTTCTTCTTCAGGTACCCTCTCGATGATTCCTTGCTCCAACCAACTTCGTAAGACATTATCGTACTCCTGATAATGTTGTTCAGCTTGTAGTTTCTTTGTAGTGATTTCTAATCTGTGCTGAGCAATTTCTCTGTTGTCAGGGAGAGGTGGATGTTGTTCACTCCAAGGCAGACACACTTCATATCTGTTATCTTCATTCAGTCGTGCAGTTTCAAGGAAGTTATTTCTAACACGCTCATTCCTCTCGACGATAGATTCTTTCACAACAGGGTCAGTAATTCCAAGAATTTCTAAGTCCCAGAGATCAGAAATTCTTGTATGTTGGGAAAACAATGATGACACTAATAATGATGCCGAATCCCTTTGGGCCTTGTTACCTATAACTTTTCCCATTAGTGTCCACCCTAGGGAAGTCTCCACCAAAACTAGGCCACATTTTAGTTGATGTTTCCTCCCAGTGAGCAGTTCACCGGCCTTATCGGCCCCAATCAGAATCTGCACAGGCCCTCGCTCTCGTACATCAGTTAAACATATTTTCAGATCCCTTATCTCCTCACTCCAAGAACCATTCTTAATATATGGGACATCTTCACAAATAATATCTTGGCTTAAAACTTCCAGCTCCTTGGAATAGTTTCCCTCCAATCGCTTTAAACTTATTCTGTAACAGTCGTGTTTTTCTTCTCGAGAACGTACTCCACCAAACAAGGAATGTATTAACGTTTCCTTCCTGATTGACTGATACCCCATTTCTTCGGCTAGGTCACGTGCAATGTAGGATTTAGTAGACCCAGTATCAATGACAGCTCGTACACTTTTTTGTTTACCCTTTCCTTTAACGACAACTGCCAGGGTTTGCAAGTACACCTCAGGAGAACAAGACACATTAGCTAAAGCCTTATCCACATTATTGACATCCTGGAGAACCAAATTCCCGTCTCCCTCGTAATTCTGTTTGGACACACTTTCATTTTCTTTGTCACGGAGCTTATAACACATTGATACCACATGTTTACCACCACAAACAATGCACCTGACAATCGATTTACAAGCTCTACTTGCATGGCCCTTCTTCAAACAATTGAAGCAACAGTGTTTATCAGTTAAGATTTTCCTTTTCTCCCCTACAGTCATTTTTTGAGCTTTAATGCACTCTGGGCTCGAATGAGGTTTAAGACAAAAACCACACTCCTGTCTCTTAGAAACATCAGCAAACAAAGCAGAAGCAGTGGGTATATTTGGTTCAATGACATCCCTTGGTTTCTTGTCTCCCTTAATCTTAGATCCTTGGGATGTGCTAATACTAAACCCTTTCATAGCCAATGAAATTCTTTCTTCACTTACTACTTCATTTTGAAGAAAAGCCATGAGCTGCTGCAAACGATCTTTGGATATGGAATCACACCTGAAGGAAGTATTCCTCTGCCATGCTCTTAATAGGTCTTCTGGCAAAGATGATTCAATTAGGGGATACAGCATTGCAGTACATTTTTCTGTAGTAATGCCTAAACTTTCCAGCGATCTGAGATGTGACTCTAATTTATCATACAAGCTACTCAGTGTTGGCCTTTCTTTGGAATTGACTGCATTCGTCAATACTAGTTTGAGCAATTCACGAACATAAACTTCCACCTGCAAGTCCTCTCTACCAAATCGAGCTTGAAGACTCTCTATAGCTTTTTCATAATTCTCGGCAGTGGGTGGAAAACTAGTAACTAATTCATATGCTCTGGAACCTTCTGTCATAGCCTGAATTAAATATTGGAATTTATCTTCCTTCCCAATGTCCTCATCCTCGTGAATTTTACGGAACTGGCTCCAAAAATATAACCAATCAATTATTTCACCAGAAAATTTCTTAAATTCTATTCTTGGAAGTCTATATTTCTTTTTATCACAAACATTGTCATTCACTACACTTTGTGGAGGGGTAATGGAAACAACGGGATTCATAAAACGTGTTGCTTTTGTTCTACAGCTAAGGAATTTGTGTTTGTAATCATCAGCTGATTCACATTCCGTTTCTATTTCGTCATCCTCACACTCGTCGTCATCATCTGCTGAAATATTAATCCATCTAAATTAGAGATATCATCATACTTTTCTTGAAGGATTTCAAGTTGCACTTGCACTTTTTCCGTTTCAGTTTGATCATCTTCTAACAACGCCATTAGTTGATTGTGTGAGCGCGTAAATAACCGCCGCTTTACGGTTCTTTCTTTAGCGAGTCTTTCCATCTTCTTTCTTCACGGGAGCCTTTTACTATGAATGAGTCCTGTCACGGTCGCCATAAAATGTTAGGTTCACTTCTTAATAAATCACATAGACTCCTCTAGAACGCATATTTTATTATTTGTTGTGGAAAGATTCACAATTCACACGATACACACCATATTGTTTTTGACACTGAACTTCACTGATATCAAAGACTATGGCAAAGATACTGCATTACACTCTAGTGCTTGCTGCCAACACAACAGATGGTTTGGATATAGAATGCAAGGTGTTTATGTTTCTATGAAACCTGCAATGAGTACCGGTACTTGGATACATTGATGCAACCTATGGAGGAATTCAAGTGTTTCAATTGGTTAAGACTTCAAAACAATAAGGACCACAGTTTTGACGATATTGTACCATTTATTCAATATTTACAGTCAAAAGGTGTAGAAATACTGTAGGTTAAAAATTATTCGACCAGTTCTGCAACGTAGCGTAAGGGCTTATTCTAAAAGTTCAACTTTCGATTAAGACACAAAACTAGACCAAAAATGATCTGTTTTCTTTAATAAGTGCCCGTATCAGAACATTGAGTTTTGTTTCTGAACTTAAGTACAGTTTGCCAGACCAGGCAGCAATGTGTGTTTATTCATACCGTGCCGTATATGCTCAATGGAGGAACCGTTTGTTGGTAGAATGTTACCTACTTGTGACGATCAATTTCAAAGATACGTAGGCCTAGTGTGAACAATTCTATAAATATGTGCTTCAAGAAAATAATTCGCGTCTTCTTTCAAAAGTAGGTTCCGCTGAAGAATACAGCTTCAAGGAAAAGAACTGCAGCAGGGACTGCTCATTAAGTAAAGTATTTCCCTTCTTAAAAAATTATGTGTACTATACACATTATGTATAATTTTGCTATCGATTGATCTTGTCAGACATTTTTCTCGAATGTCTTGCTCTTTTCTGAGCAATGTCCTGCATTTGGAAATTTCCAGGTGGTAACGCTAGTCCTACGACTCCTACGAGAGAATTATGTGTGTTTTGTTGTGAAGTGGTCGCATTGTAACACGAGAGGCAGGGATTTTAGCTAATATCTTTGAACTCTCGGTACCTTAACACTGGAAAGCAG
The DNA here is from genome assembly GCA_946902985.2 of Meconema thalassinum. Lineage (NCBI taxonomy): Eukaryota > Metazoa > Arthropoda > Insecta > Orthoptera > Tettigoniidae > Meconema > Meconema thalassinum. The sequence continues at coordinate 49,435,037 of OX336388.2, read as the reverse complement.
CCTGTGTGGGAGTCAAGTGCGACTGGTTACGCCTGGTCCTTCCTAGACAACGGAATGTGTGTTTTACTCTCGATATTTTAGTCTAAAGATAAATTCTAAATAATTCTAAGAAAATTACATGTACCGTAAAATTGTAAAACTGTAGTTCTGTAAATAAGGAACACTGTTCGGCAATATCACACTCAGGTAAATTAATAATAGGACCTCCGTGTATTCGTCATGTACTATTTAGGCCTATTATATCAGCATTTGATGTAAGACGTATCCACAAACGCAGAATACTTAATTACAAATCATTATTTGAAATTTTAGTTGATCGTGAACCTAGCGTGTAAGATGTAACGTGCGCTGAAGATCAAAGTGGTTAATCCGCGCTGATATCTCACTCATTAATTCTTTACTCACGCTGCGTGAAAGTTGTTGGTTCAACCCTCGGCTCGTGTTGTGTACGGTCACAATATATATAATATCAGTATAGTGCAATTTGTTCCGTTTGCTTTGACAATTCATATCAAAGTGACTGGGGGTTGAAAGTCTGTACATTATGCTGAGTAATGTAGACATTAACTAGTAGGCCTACCGCCCTTCAGCAATTGCACTGTCTCTCTGAATCCCCAGTCCTATTTAGACAATCTAGCACTGCTCATATGGTAAACTCACAAACACCTCCTGGACGTTTATAATTTGTAAGGATGCAAACGTTTCATGTGGAAGGTTCTTACCAAAATAAGGCTATTCATTCCATATCAGTACCAAATAGTTAGGCCCCTTGAAGCAGCAATCAACACCACCACCTCTTTATTGGTTACTAAGAAGGAAACACTTCTGGACTGTTCCGGAGGGGTAGACATTTACAGGGATACCAATTCATCATCCTCAAAGCCCTGACGTAGATAGAAATTCCATTTTATGTACGGTTGCATACATTTAAAGAATATAGAGCAAAACACAAGAAAAATTCCTGGAAGGGTATTGGAATATATACCATTAAACTTTTCTGTGTGTAAATTACAAATATATCCTGTACTTGTTACAGTGTATCCTGATAGTTAAAGTATATTACTTATTTATCCTGTGTTTTAGATTCTTCAACATTATGGAGGGCCAACCATCTATCAAATGTGAACCAGAAGAAATCCCTGAGATTGTAAGTTGTATTTCAGTTCCATATCTTGTGTACCATTACTGAGGGGCATGACAAATATTTGTGTACCGTAATTAATAGGAATTATGTCATGTACTTAATACTACCAAATAGTGATGGTTATAATTCTTGTTTTGAGGAGCCTAACATCTAGGTTATCGGCCTCCTACCAAATAGTAATCTGAATCTGTAATGTTTGCTTTTAATTTTCCTAATATTAATATTAACACCTCCGTTCTTCAGTCCATGATTTATTGGTCCTTGCAATCCTTTTCTCAGCAAAATGGTGGTTGTTAATTAGTGTTATAAACTGGGGTCGATCTTATATAATTTCTTCTGCGATTCCTATTTCTTGAAGTTCATTTTCTATTTCACTAAGCCACTGGTTCTTGACTTTCATTGATAGAGCAAGGTTGAGAATCTTTTGGTGATCCTGCGATTGTTCATTCTGAGAATGTTACCGTAGAACTTAAAATTCCTTTTCCTGAAAGTGTCAGTGATCTTCTCAGAATGCTGATAAATTTCCCAGGGCTTTCGTTTCTCCCAGATTCCTACTGGTCATACTGGACCAAGGATTTACCTAAATATTTTACTTTCTTGTTTCTCTATGTCCTTACTAAGAGATCTACGGTACCTTCAATGATCAATGTTTCTGAGCCATAGAGTGCTTCAGGTTTGATTACTGTGGTCTAATGTCTTGGATGTTGATTTTGTAATTACATCTATAGGTATACCCCTTCTGGAATGTTGAAATTCTCTCTTTGTTTGCGTCACGATTTAATGGTGAAGTAAAGTACTATCCCGTCATTTGCCTGGAGGGAGTGTGGATAACGCAGGGAAAAATCACTCAGGATGGGTACTGTCAGCGGGATTCAAACTGAATTGCTGTAGCTGCCATTAAGGCCGTGGGGTTTGAATTTATTTACTTCATGATTTTTTGCCGAATTTAGTCTTCAGAGGTTTCCTGTCTAGATGACGAGCGGTTTCGTCGATCCATTTGGAGTCCAGTCTTAGCTGCAATTTAGTGAAGTCTTTCAACGACCTGAACTGCCTCTTGTCTATTGTTGGAAAGAATAGCTTGATCATCTGCGAATGCCAAAGACTGCAGATGAATTTTATTTTTGAGTCGTCGACAAATAGTTATTTCTTTTGTCCCTTTCCTCCCACCCCCTCCTCCCCCATCCTACCCCCCGCCCCCCACCTACCCCGTCCTGGACTGTTATTCAAAGACACTATTGAACATTTTTGGATATAGCCCATCTCCTTGTCGAAGTATTTGCTAATATGATTACGATCAGCAAGTTCACTTAAATTTAACTGTTGAAGTTATGGCCGTCAGTGTCTGTTGTTTGAGTCTTCAGTCTTTTGACTGGTTTGATGCAGCCCTCCATGCCTCCCTGTCCTGAGCTAATCGTTTCATCTCTACATAGCTACCACACCCTACATCCGAGGAAATCTGTTTAACATATTCTAACCTTGGTCTACCCCTACAGTTCTTGTCCTTTACCCTTCCTTCCATAACTAAGCTTGCTATTCCTGGGTGTCTTAGTATGTGTCCTACCAACCTATCTCTTCTCTTCATTAGCAGTCGCCAGAAACATCTCTCCTCTCCCACTCGTCTTAATACCTCTTTGTTTGTAACCCTATCTACCCATCTGATCTTCATCATTCTCCTGTAACACCACATTTCAAATGCTTCAATTCTCCTCTTTTCTGCTGCACCAATAGTCCAAGTTTCACTTCCATAGAGCGCCACGCTCCAGACAAAGTCTTTCAAAAATGACTTCCTAATACCTAAATCTATATTCGATGTCAGCAGATTCCTTTTTTGTAGAAATGCTTTTCTTGCCTGAGCCAACCTACTTTTTATATCCTCTTTGCTTCGTCCATCACTGGTTATTCTGCTTCCTAAGTAACAGAAATCTCCTACTTCCTTCAGCTTTTCACCTGCCAATTTGATCTCCATAGAGGTTTCTGATTTATTTCGGCTGCATTCCAGTATTTTTGTTTTACATTTATTAATTTTCATCATGAATTCTTTCCGTAAGACGGAGTCCATACCATTCAAAAACTCATTCAAATCCTCAGGCTTGTTGGCCAAGATGACGATGTCATCAGCAAATCTCAGAGTTGAAATTATTTCTCCTTGAATCTTCACTCCCACTTTAAATTTTTCTCCAATTTCCTTCATTGCTTGTTCAATGTAAAGATTGAAAAGTATGGGTGATAAGTTGCAGCCTTGCCTTACACCTTTCTGAATACCAGCTTCTCTCTCATGTCCTTCAACTCGAATGACTGCTGTCTGGTTTCTGTATAGATTGTATATCACCCTCCTATCCCTGTACTTTATTCCAATCGATTTCAAAATGTCAAACAATTTAGTCCAATCAACGTTATCAAAGACCTTTTCTAAGTCTACAAAAGCCATGAACGTTCTCTTATCTTTCCTTATTCTACCTTCCAAAATCAGCCTAAGACTTAGTACAGCTTCCCTTGTTCCTACATTTCTCCTGAAACCAAACTGGTCTTCACCCAACTCCGTTTCTATCTGGCTCTCAATCCTCTTGTAAATTATTCTAGACAGGATCTTTGAAGCATGAGTAATCAAGCTGATTGTACGGTAATCTTCACATCTGTCAGCTCCCACATTCTTTGGTATAGGGATGATTACATTCTTCTTGAAATCAGGGGGTACCTCACCTGTCTCATAAATCCTACACACCAAGTGAAATAACCTGATCAGACCTTCCTCTCCTATGCAGCGTAGCAACTCAATCGGTATATCATCTATGCCTGGTGCTTTGTTCCTGCTTAAGTCTTCCAAAGCTCTATCAAATTCTGATCTCAATATTAAATCTCCTTTCGCATCCTCATCAATTTCCTCCTCCCTTTCCATTACATGATTCTCAATCTCCTTTCCCTTATACAAACTCTCTATGTAAGCTTTCCATCTCTCAACCTTTTCTTCCCTATCTGTTAGAGGCTTTCCATTTGTGTCCTTAATATTACAGCACTTAGTCTTCTTTTCCCCAAAAGTATTCTTAATCCTTCGATAAGCTGTGTCTACTTTTCCTAATTTCAGACAATTTTCTATACCAGCACATTTCTCTTTCAACCATTCTTCTTTCGCTTCCTTGCACTTCTTGTTAACCTCATTTCTCAGACGTCTGTATTCTGCTTTCCCCTTTTCATCTCTTACATTCTTGTGCTTCCGCCTTTCATCCATCAATTCGAGTATATCCTGAGTGATCCACGGTTTTCTACCTATTCTCTCTTTCCTACCAATGTTTTCTTCTGCGGATTTTGTTATTTCATTCCTCAGAAGTGCCCATTCGTCTGCAATTGAAGTTTGTTTAGGGTTTTTCATTAGTCCTTCCTCTATACTCTTCTTGAATCTTTCGTTTACATCCTTCTCTTTCAGTCTGTCTATTGCCCACCTTTTTGGCTTTTGACTTTTCTTCAGTTTCTTCAACTTTAATCTGCATTTCATTACAACCAGATTGTGGTCAGAGTTTATGTCAGCACCAGGATATGTTTTACAATCCAAAATCTGGTTTCGAAACCTCTGCTTGACCATAATGAAGTCGATTTGGTAACGCCCTGTATCTCCTGGTCTCATCCATGTGTATATTCTTCTATTGTGGTTATTGAATAAGGTGTTAGCTATGACCAACTCATGCTCAGTGCAGAATTCTACCAGCCTGCTTCCTCGATCATTCCTTTCACCTAATCCGAAATCTCCGACTATCTTCCCTTCTCTCCCTTTTCCTACCACAGCATTCCAATCTCCCATTACTATAACATTTTCATCACCCTTGATATACCTCAGAATTTCGTCTATTTCTTCGTAGACCTTTTCAACATCCTCATCATTAGCTTGACTGGTAGGCATATAGACTTGTACCACTGTGGTGCAGGTAGGTTTAGTATTTATTTTTGCTACAATGATCCGTTCACTATATTGCTCATAATATTCCACCCGCTGTCCAAGTTTCCTACTCAATATGAGGCCAACCCCTGCTTGGCCATTGTTTGATTTAGTGCTAATGACCCTATAGTTTCCTGGCCAAAAGTCCTGTTCCTCCTGCCAGCGCATTTCACTAATCCCTACCAAATCCAACCTCAACCTATCCATTTCCCTTTCTAAGTTTTCTAACCTTCCATTTCCTAGCAGACTTCTAACATTCCACGCTCCGATCCGTAGAATGTCAGAGTTCCTCTTTGTCACTTCTGTGATGTTAACCCCCTCTCGAGTAGTCCCCACCCGGAGATCCGAACGGGGGACTAGTTTACCTCCGGATTGAAATTTTACAAGGGAGGAGGCCATCATCACATGTATTTATGCATAGAGAGGTGCATATCCTCGGGAATAGCAAACGGCTGTAGTTTCCCCTTGCTTTCAGCCGTGCAGCAGGACGCAGTGTAGCCATTATTTGGCTTATATTATCAATATCTTAACCGTCTATAAGACTAGTAAAGAATTGATTTATTCTGAAAGGCTGCTACTCCCTTTCAGAATAAGTAAAGAGCAATTCTACTGTACTAACAATTAAATACTAAAATTCTACTAACGAAAAAATACTAAAGTTCCACCAACAACAAATACTACCACTAAAACAGTCTGTCACCAGACACACTCACATGCAATCACACATCACAGTCTACTGAAACAATGAACTAGAACTAATAAACAATGCAACTGTCACCAGACACACTCACACACCACAGTCTAATAGAACAAAGACATATATCTAATAGACAAACTATCTACCTACTTACAACTAACTACATACTTACTGTACTGTTATTTGAATTGACAATATTTACAAAATGCAATTTAGATAGAAAATACTTACAGGAAGAGAGCAAAGATGCTTTGCGAAGTGTGTACTCTTTACCTACGTGCATTAGTCGGAGAATGTACCCCTGCCAGACGTGATTAGAATGGTTTATGTTGTTGTACTTTCTGATTATTTGTTTTGGATAATTTTGACAAAGAACGAGAAGAACAATAACATTCTGGTCTGGGTGGTTTTCCACAGAACTGACATTTGCGAACACAAACGTGTCACGAAACCTGATTTTGATATGACTCACGTAAAGCCAGAAGCCATAAACAGAGGGATTGTCCTTCAGGCACAAGAAGTGAAAGATGATTCGAGACTGCTTTCGAAGCATTCTGGAGAAAGATGGAGGGAAAATGTAGAGCTGCTGTTTTATTGCAATCTGCAAAGTCGTGGCGAACACGAAGAGAATGATAATGATTGAGAAACTACTATTGAGGATGAGGTAGAAACAGGGATGATACTGATAAATTTAAGAAGGAGCTTATCTTGCCACACGGTGTCATATGCAGCTGTCAGATCTAAGAAGACACCCGTGCTTACCATTTTGTTCTCAAAGCAATTTTCAATATGGGTAAATAGTGCTAAAACCTGTTCATCACATCCACGTCCAGGTCTGAATCCAGCCTGCTCGACTGGAATATGCTGATTGATTGTCGCAGAGATCCTGTTATGTATCAGCCTTTCCAGAAGCTTCATTGTGACACTGAGGAGTGCTATTGGCCGGTAACTCTCAACTTTTGTTGGGTCTTTAGATGTTTTTAATACAGCAATTTTTACGTCTTCTTGAAGAGTGAAGGTAGGTGACCTGTCTCTAGAATGTTTGTGAAGAAGTTAGTAAGCCATTTGACAGCAGCTGGTCCAAGATGTAGAATGAACTCTGGATATATACCATCAGCACCTGCCGCTTTCCCAGGTTTTAAACTTCCTATGGCCTGCTTAATTTCTGGTGGTTGAAATGGGACAGAGAATTCAGAGGATCGCAGAGCCAAACGTTTCTTTTCCTTGAAGAGTTGCTTTACGTGTCTTCTATGATGCTTTTCAACTGAAACCTTTGAGGTAGAGATCATATGCTTGGCCATGCCATTTAGACTAATGCTTGTTTTTGGACTAATTTTGCTGTTTGATGTGTCCAATTTCCTGATCAGGCTCCAAGCTTCCCTGCTGGAGTGAGTGAAGTCTAGGGACTCAACAGTTTCTTGCCAAATTCTCTTCCGGTTTTCATCTAGGGATTGTAAAAGTTCAGAAGCCGTATCTGGATCACCATTGGCCTCAAATTCTTTGAAGAGCCTTTCACTCTCCTCGTTCCAGCCGGGGATGTATTGTTTACGATCCTCTTGGGATACATCGTTTTGCTGCACTTTTAACTACACCGATGAATCTGCTGTAGTTGCTATGGATAGGTCTTATCCACCGCAGGTTGGAGTCAATCTGTTTAGAAAATTCATCCCAATTGGCTTTTTAAAATTCCATCTCTGTTTCGGGCAGGAGTGAACAATAGGCACAAGCAATCCAGACTGGAGAATTATTGGTCTGTGCTGACTGTGAGGAAATTTGTTGTGAACTTGGCTACTAGATGCCACCGCAATCGACACCTGACGACGAACGTTGGAAGTAATAGAGCGGTAATCAAATCTAACCTACAAATTTAGCTTCATGCAATTGTAGTTAGTGGAAGGTTCTTTTACATGCCATACATCTATGACATGAGCCCGCCGGCTTTACTTCCCCTCCGAAGGAAGGCATACTGAGGGATTTTTAACGCTCTTAAAAATCCGACAACTTCGGCCAGGTTTGAACCCGCGATCTTAGGCATAGGAGCTCAGCATGCGACCAACTACCTCACCGAAGCCACCATTGAAATTTGAATCAAGAAGGTTATTGCGCTCTTTGAGTTACCAAACAGTAGTTAATTAAAAATGTCTTCTTAGTTCACTCTCTCACACGAAGGAAATAACGAGCTTAGCACTGTGAGAATAGGTGTGCTTGGCAGTTCAAAGTCTCTTTTAAGAACAGCATAATACACATACTTAAAATATGTGGAAACAGTGAATACGGTTCCCAAGCTACAACCGTTTTGGAGAAAACGTATCTTTAATTCCAAACATGCGAATACCGTAAACCTTTTTGCTTCTATTTCTTCATGTTCTCTGACCGCGAAGTCTTTTGTCGCATCCTAAGGTGGGCAGCACTTTGGAACTTGAATTAGAATATTCTTGTTTAATTAAAGTATAACCACATTTCACGTATACATTAAACACAAAAACAATATACGGTATATCGAGGTCAACAGGAAAGTCCTCTGAGTCCATCTTTCCTGTCGACCGCCCTTGATCAACTCTTGTCAGTGTCTATCGGATTATTATTCTTGTTTTCCTGTCAACTTAGAAATCTTCTAGAATATTGAATAGTGTGTGTAGGTCTACTGAATCGTCCGCTTTCCTGAAGTCTCCAAAGTGAGCATTGTTTGCCTGGCTTTATGAATTTGCAAGATGATTTTGAGATTGTGAATTTATTCTGTACAGGACCTGTCATTTATGAATCATGTCTGTTATTCGCCAATTAGTTGATGAGTTTGGAATTCAAGTCTCGTGAATAATGCTTTAGAGAGAATTTTGTATGCGACTGATAGTGAGGATATTTCTCCATAGGTAATAGTGTATATTCTTTCCCTTTCTTAAATTAGTGGGTGAACTAGATTGCAATTCCTGTCTTAGGGAATTTTCTCCATATATCTACAAGAGTTACTTGAGAATTTGTAGTTAGGCTTTCACCTCTTAATTTCAATATTTCAGTTTTCTTTTGAGCATTGTTATTTTTAAGTTTAGTTTACGGTTACTTGCTTGATTTCTTCTAATGAAGGGAGTTCTGAATCTGGATGAGGAATCCGTTTCTCAAGTCAGATTTGTTCTTCAGGAGAATCGTAGGTTCAACGGTCATGGAGGTAATCTGTGACAAGTTGGCAGTTTTCCTTTTTATTTCAGGGCCTCATCCGGATGTTGTAAGTTATAAACTAGGTGCTTGGTAGTGTGATGGTTCGTCAGCAAATGCTCTGTAACAGTTCCTTGTACTGTTTTTTATGTACTGTGTGTTTTTCAGATCTGATGATTCTCGAGGCATCTTTCTGGTCTTTGAAGAATTCACGCCAATTTTGTTTCTATTTCATTGGAACTGTACCTTTGAAAGGTTTGAATTAGAAGGTCTATTGCCTTATCGCTGGTCTTGTTCAACCATCTGTCTTAACGTTTTCGAGGAAGAACCCCAATAATCCGGGAAACTCCCAATAGTGTATCCAGTGGCGTACCGACGGGGGAGGTTTTAGGGTTGAAACCTCTCCCAGAGATATTCCTTTACTTGAATCTATATATTGTCCCATCTATCACCTGTTTTACGGCATCGCTCGTTACGCATCTTAACTCCCGCATACACCTTAGGTGTGGTCACGTTCCTCACTTAATAAAAGCCCTGCACTCTACTCGCAGTGTTGGAGCTACCCAAGGATCAGTTTTGCTGTTGAAGTGTGCGATCGGTAAGGCTATTCACGTCGCTTCGGGTTGCTTTAATTGTGTGTGCCCGTTTCCTTATAGATAATTCAGTAAAAGAGGAGTTTCTGCAATTTATTCCAATTAATGATACAGATAAAATAATCAAGATAGGCAGATTTTGAGAGCCAATAGCAATTGCAGTTGGAACACGGAGAGCAAAACATTATTTTTCTCTCACATAATATCAATATTTTAAGCAACCACGTCACTATGGTCATGATTATACCACTGCATCGTTTCAGTCTCAATATTTACTGTTGTCCATATTTTTTAGAATTTCTTTTCTTTTTTTTATTGTGTCGAAAAAATGAGACCTAAAATATTTTTTATGCAAAGAGAGCTGTTATTTATTTGTTTTTTTAATGAATATTAATCAAAGTTTCATTTTTATGATGATGTTGTCTGTCGTTTTAAGGGGCGGAACAGCAAGGTCATCTGTCCCTGTAATGTACACAATTACCCTATTATATTAATGAACCCCCCCCCCCCCCAGAAGGAAATCTTGCGTACGCCACTGAGTGTATCTTCTAATGCCATCTAAATGACAGGATTTTGGTTCGTGATATTTGCAAGGAGATTGTTTGAATTTGGTTTTAAGACATTCCAGATCAATTCGTGGATATTTTAAATGTTCTGACTTTGGGTCTGTCAGGTTGAAACTTAACTTTAATTAAAGATAAATGATACTCAGAGTAAATAATTCTTTTTTATACTTCAAATTCATAATAGTGATTATTATTAACAATTGTTCTTCGGGAGGATAAAAGGTCATGGAAGTAATCTGTGAGAAGTATTATTTCTAGGGCCTCTTCCGCATGTTTATGACGTAACTACGTGCTTGGTAAGGTGATTGTTCATCAGCAAATGTTTTGTAAGTGCTATTGTTATTATTATTATTATTACTATTATTATCATCATTAGCTCTAATTCTTCAACTTTTACATATATTCATGCTTGTTTATTACTTCCCAGGATTTGAATGAGCAGCCACCGTCTGATAGGCCGGTGGGGATGAAAATTGAAGAACCTGATGATGCTTGTGAAGATGCAAGATTCAGAACTCAGAGTGCATTTGTTAAAAAAGAACTTGATTGCCAGGTGATTGTGTACATTATTTCCTACTTTGGATAATTCTCAAATTTTTTCCAAGTTATGTGGTTCTCCTCATGTCATAAAAACTTCGTCACACTTATTTCCACAGTTTCTCTCTACAATATCTGGCAAATACACATCAAGCATCATTTTTATAACCTAAGTTATTCAATATACACATCACTTCAATTCAATGCTGGTTTTCAAGTCATTTTTATATGCTTTACTAGCAGAAGTACCCGGTCTTCGAACGGTCTTCGGTATTGATAACCAGACGTTATCATTTGAACTACTGTTGCCATGGTTACGGGCTTGTCATTCCTTCATAAGTTTATCAGAACAAACTTAGTTTTCTGGGTATATCGCAGACACTGTTAATTTAAGGGCCATAAAATGTGGTTTTCGGTGACCCTTTATATACTCCCTAGTCTTGTGTCACACATTGAGAAGCGCAACATATGCTTTGGTCGTCCTTCTAGGATAATTTTTGTTTTTCGCCTATTTTAGCATGTATTTGGAAAGTTGTTCCTTACACCCACCCTTCTATGAGAAGTACGTTGAAGAGTATTCTAAATGATTGGTGTATTGACTCAGGGTTACAATACCTAATTTTACGATGCTCCAAGCACCCGAACATGAATTATAGGCGTACATAAACATAAATATATCAACCACACAGTATCAAACAAAATTATCTTTTCGATGAACCCGTTTGTCCACAAAAATATGATTACTTAGAATGTGCTCTCAAACTAAATTCACCTAACGTGTACTTCCTGACGTGAAAATAATATTGAAAACCTCGTGGACGAAACGCAATATATGTAAAATTAAAACTGACCCTCATCGTTATGGAAAGTCCCCATCCCAAGGAAGACCCCCTTAATCTATTATATAAAACTAAGTGTCCTGACTGACTGACTGACTGACTCATCATCGCCCAGCCAAAACTATTAAAGTTAGAAACATGAAATTTTGGGAATATGTTCGTTGTAAGTCGAAAACGCCCACTAAGGAAGGATTTTTGGATATTTAGGTTCTAAACGGGTGTTAAGGGGGTACACCTGCATTTCATTGAATAACAATATCTCCGGATTGGTTTCATTGGGGGATTTGGTACTCGGCATATAAACTCATCATTAAAAATAAGAAAATACGTGTCTGAGGGATTTTCTATGTGGTGTATATTATGAGGTGAAAGGGGTAAAAAGTGGGGGTAGAAGGATTCCTAACGGAGCGTGTATCCCTTAAACGACATAGGCGAGGAATTTGAAACTTAGCGGTAAAAAATAGCTTAAAAATAAGCAAATAGTTGTTTGACCGTTTTTTCATAAATCCAATTTAAGGGGCCCATGGGGAGGGGTGAAATTCGGAGGGGGAAAGAACAGGAAAGAGAATGTCCTAACTTATTGACTGGCTGACACACTCATCTAACACAGGGGAAAAAATGATTAAAAGAGTAAATAGATGTTCGACAGTTTTTTTCATAAATCCAATTTAAGGGGTTCATGGGGAGGGGTGAAATTTTGAAAAAACAAAATTGAAAGAAAATGTCTGACTCACACACTCATCATTGCCCAGCCAAAATTATTGAAGTTAGAAACATGACATTTTGGAGATATGTTCATTGTATGTCAAAACCGTCCACTAAGGGAGGATTTTCGGATATTCAGGTTCTCAAGGGGTCTTAAGGGGGTTAAAGCTGCATTCAATTGAATAACAATATATCCTGATTGGTTTCATTGGGGGATGTGATACTCGGCACATAAACTCATCATTAAAAAAAAGACATGTGTCTGAGGGTTTTTCGATGTGGTGTATATTATGAGGTGAAAGGGGTGATAAAGTGGGAGTTGATGGAATCCTAACGGAGCGTGTAAGTCTTAAACGACATGGGCGAGGAGTTTGAAATTCAGCGGGAAAAATTCAGCTTAAAAAAGAGTAAATAGGTGTTCGACCGTTTTTCGTCATAAATCCAATTTAAGGGGCACATGGGGAGGGGTGAAATCCTAGAAAAAAAAACAGGAAAGAAAGTGTCCTAACTGATTGACTCACTCACTCACTCTTCAAACTCAGGGGGAAAACTGCTTAAAAATAAGTAAATAAGTGTTCGACAGCTTTTTTTTTTCATAAATCCAATTTAAGGGGTTCATGGGGAGGGGTGAAATTCTCAAAAATAAAATCATAGGAAATGTCCTGACTGACTCACGTTCTCATCATCGCCCAGCCAAAATTATTGAAGTTAGAAACATGAATTTTTGGAGATATGTTCGTTGTATGTCAATAACTCACACTAAGGGAGGATTTTTGGATATTCAGGTTCTAAAGGGGTCTTTAGGGGGTTAAACCTGATTTTCATTGATTAACAATATATCATGAGTGGTTTCATTTGTGGATGTGATACTCAGCATATAAACTAATCATTAAAAATAAGCAGACATGTGTCTAAGGGTTTTCCGATGTGGTGTATATTATAAGGTGAAAGGGGTGACAAGTGAGTGTTGAAGGATTCCTAACGGAGCGTGTATCTCTTAAACGACATAGGCGAGAAGTTTGACACTCAGCGGAAAAAAAAATCAGCTTAATAAATAAGTAAATCGGTGTTCAACTGTTTTTTTTTCACAAATTCATATAAGGGGCCAATGGGGTGGGGTGAAATTCTGGGGTAAAAAGGAGAGAAAGTGTCCTAACTGACTGACAAACTCAATCACTCATCAAACTCAGAGGAAAAGGACAGCTTAAAAATAAGTAAATAGGTGTTCGAGCGTTTTTTCATAAATCCAATTTTAGCGGCCCATCGGGAGGAGTGAAATTCTGGTAAAGAATATGTCCTGACTGACTCACTCACTCATCATCGCCCAGCGAAAACTTTTGAAGTTGAAAACATGAAATGTTGTGAATATGTTCGCTGTATGTCGAAAACGTGAAGTAAGGAAGAATTTTTGTTTGTTCGGGATTTAAAGAGGTGTTAAGGAGGTAAACGTGCATTTCATTGAATAACTATATCTCATGAGTTGTTTCTTTGGGGATGTGATATTCGGCATATAAACTTATCATTAAAAATAAGCAGACATATGTCTAACGGTTTATCGATGTGGTATATATTATGAGGTGGAAGGGGTGAAAATTGGGGGTTGAAGGATTCTTAACGGAGCGCGTATCTCTTAAAAGACATAGGCGAGAAGTTCACCGAAAAAAAAACAGCTTGAAATATAAGTAAATAAGTGTTCGACCTTTTTTTCTTTCATAAATCCAATTTAAGGGGCCCTTGGAGAGGGGTGAAATTCTCGTGGAACAAAACAGGAAAGAAAGTGTTCTAACTGATTAATACATTCACTCATCACACTCAGGGGGGAAGAACAGCTTAAAAATAAATAAATAGGTGTTCGACCTTTTTTTTTTCATAAATCCAATTTAAGGGGTTCATAAGATGGGTGAAATTCTGAAAAATAAATGTAAGAAAATGTCCTGACTTACTCACTCACTCATCATCGCCCAGCCAAAATTATTGAAGTTAGAAACATGAAATTTTTGGGTTATGTTCATTGTATGTCGAAAACGTCCCTTAAGGATGGATTTTTGGATATTCAGGTTCTAAAGGGGTGTTAAGGGGTTAGACCTGCATTTAATTGAATAACAATATCTCCCGATTGGTTTCCTTGGGGGATGTGATACTTGGCATATAAACTAATCATTAAAAATAAGCTGACACATGTCTAATGGTTTTTCGATGTGGTGTAAATTATGAGGTGAAAGGGATGAAAAGTGGGGGTTGAAAGATTCCTAACGGATCGTGTATCTCTTAAACGACATAGGCGAGAAGTTTCAAAGTCAGCGGAAAACAATCAGCTTAAAAATAAATGAATAAATAATTAAATAAATAGGTGTACGACCGTTTTTTCATAAATCCAACTTAAGGGGCCCGTGGGGAGGGTGAAATTCTGGAAGAAAAACGTTCACTTAGGAAGGATTTTTGGATAATCACTCTCATCGACCAACCAAAACTATTAAAATTAGAAGAATGATATTTTTGGGATAGGTTTTTTGTGTGTCGAAAACGTCTACTAAGGAGGGATTTTTGGATATTCATGTTCTAAAGGGGTGTTAACGGGGTTAAACCTGCATTTCATTGAATAACAATATGACACGGCTATGACGCGAGCGAAGCAGCGGGTACCTGCTAGTATATTATAAAGGCTTGTGGTGCATGAAAATTCAGGATTTTTAGCCTCCAATGGCCCAACTTCCCAAAAGCTGCAAAAAACACTATTCCAATCTAGAATTTTTGAAAATAATGTTGCTGTTTGCAGATATAATAGACCTTCTGTACAACATATCGCATATCGCACATGTAAGTCACGTGTAAAAATTCTAGGGTACCCCTTGACCCCCTTAATCGCATTGTTGAATTCTACAGTCCATGTTTGATTCCACGATAACCTTATAGTCATTTGCAAACTTTCACAGAAATGTAATAAATTGAGTGTCATTGCTTCTTACAGAAATAGATGGAAAGTTGGATGTCACCTCTTGTGTTACTGTTGTCATGGTTACCGGCTTTCATTTCTTCATTAGTTCCTTCTTGTTGTTCTTCTTCCGGATGGGCCAGCTAAGGACCACGACGTTCAACTTTTCAGCTTGGTGAGGGACTTGATGTTTGCCCAATATTTGCGCATTCTCTGGCTATGTTTCTCCTTTCTCTCTTTTGTCCAGATGATGCCGGTTTTCTTAAGGGTGGACTGTCCTGAAATCTCTTCTGTTTAAGTATTTTTCTGAGATGTGATCGGCTTCTAATATTACTTTTCATTATCTTCAGTTCTTGGATGTCCATTGTCCTTGTTAACTGTTGGCGACGGTGTCAAGCTCTTTCTATTCCCCCAGTAGTTGAGAAGCCGGTTAGTTATTCTTGTCGGGTTCATCCATGAGACATATCCGTAGAAAGCCAGACGTCTCTTCCTGGCCACATCTGTGATTTTCTCAGTATATTTATGTAGCTCCTGATTTGGTGTTCTTCTGTACTCGTCATCTATTTATTAGTTTATTAAATTAAATTAGTTTTCTGGGAATATCTCAGGAACGTGGTTTTAGAGCCTTAAAACGTAGTAGCCTCCGAGCCACCGAGGGGCTGAAAATGAGTTTTGTCTCATCCTTGTACGTCATAATATAATACTAATAATAATAATTTAATAATATAGGGATAGCGATATAATAGACCTTTAATACCACACCCGCCCGTGTAAATCACGTGAAAAAATTCAAGAGTACCCCTTCACCCCCTTAAGCGCATTATATACGTATTGATGAATTTTACAAATTAAGTTGGTTCGGTGATAACCTTATAGCCGTTTGCGAACGTTCACTGCAATGTAATAAATGGAATGGCATTGCGTCTTACAGAAATAGATGGTCTTCTGAGATTGTGTTGCCATGGTTACCGGCTTGCATTCTTTGAATAGCTTAAATGAAATTAGTTTTCTGGGTATATCTCAAAAACTGTTGGTTCAGGACCTTAAAATGTGGTTTTCAGGGCCCGTAGGGCTCCCGAGTTTTGTTTCTCACATTGAGACGCTGCAAATGTGCTTTGTCTCGTTTTTCTACGCCCATTTCAGCATGCATTTTAAGGGGTAGGCCCTCGTTTATGAGAGGTATGGAAAAGAGTTACATCAATGATTACTTTCGTGCCTCTGATGGAGATCTGTACCAAATTTTACGTTGATCCACTCAGCCGTTCTCGAGTGATGCGGGTGCAAAGTTGTACACAGACAGGCAAAAATTTTGTTTTTGCGCGCAACCGTAATAAACCAGTCTGAAACGCGTTAATAACTCAAATTACCGTGGAAATGCAGAAAAAACAGACGAACATTCATTTATATATATATAGAGATTAACAAGATTATTGTAACAGATCTGGTTTTTTGAAATTTTACTCTGTGAACTTTTGGTACGGTACTACTCAGTTCCTTATCCTGTTCCACGCTGAAGAGGGTCACAATGTTCTAAATATTGACTTAAGGTAATAAATAGTTTATTATAATTAACACGTCATAAGGTATGGGGCAGTCGATGTTATTAATATTGCGCTCCCTTGGACTGTTTATATATTATTTCGTCAGATGTCTATAGTAATTGAAGCCTGCCCTACAAGAACGTTGTATATCAGAAATTGAGAATGTTGAGATTTTCGGTTAAGAAGGTTGGATATCATCACTCAGCCTTTGCAAACCAAAAATTAGTCAATTTGAAAAAAATTGAGAGAAAATTTCGGGTCCAAAAGGTGGCCTCCCTGCAAGAAAGTTGTATATCAACAAAGATGGTGGATGTTGGCAATTTGAATGTGTGTCCAAGCTCTCCTTTAGCACTGAATAAGAGCAGGAAAAGGAAGATAAATCAATTTTATTGGAAAAACAATTTGCGGAAGCGACTGAAGAATAGTGGAAAAGCTTATACAGCAACTTCAGGGCGTGCAGTTAACAAAATCATCACCCAAGTCATACAAGAGAAGAATGTTGTATATCAATCAGCTGGGTGGCGGCATAGCACTTCCAGGAACGTGTTATGATTATAATGCTGCTACAATTTGTATGTAATCCCTTGATTATCACAGAATTCTTTTAGCCTATTTTCAATTATGAAAAACAAATAGGCGTATGAGATCATCTTTTGTCCATGTGTGTGTATGTGTGTATATGTGTGTCTGTCCCAAAAAATCTAAACGGCTGGATCGATTTCAATAAAACTTGGTAAGGTCAAAGTACTATTTCGTCCGACCACGACCGTGCCCTTTGCCATTTATTACGTATCACCAATCCAACAATGTGGCTGTGCGATATATTTCACAGACATCCTATATCTCCGCAATTATTACTGATATCACCCTGAAATTTCGTACGATGATAAAGGGCACAACTATAAGTTCACCTATGTGACTTTTAAAAACCTGTTAAGTACAGGACGAACATGGCGGCCAAGCGAAGTTGAAACATTTAAATCGACTTTTCTCGCGATTCAACTACTCGTGCGCGGTGAAACATGGCACAGCATATTTTTATACACATTGTAATGCACTGACATCTAATTTAGTTCAATTGTTTACATAACCTCAAGATGGCGGCTGTGCGACATTTAAAAATTAAGTTTTCATTTCTTATGTCCTAATCATGCGATCGAAGTCAACATTTGAATAATGAACCTACGCAATGATCGTCATCTAATAGTACATAACTCTATGGCCTCCATATAAAAATTGAACATGGTGACCATCCAAAATTTTTATACGGTTCTCAATATGCCCATTTTATTTTCTTGTTTTGTGTATGCCTTGTATGCAATACAATATTCCATTCCATATAATTATGTATATGAGGATTATTTTCTTTATTTTTAGCCATAGAAAATGGTTTGTGACATACAACATGCAGGGAAACTGCACTAAAATCATAGTGAGTCCTATATACTGCCTTTTAAGAGAAATATATTCCTTTAGTGTTGGAAGAGAGACTGTATAGACCTGCATTTAACATATCTCCGTATTAGATTAGGCACAAGAAGTTTTCTTTTAACACTGAAAAGTTAATAAATATGATATACAACGTTCTTGTAGGGCAGGCTTCAATTTTAAAGTGGTTATTTATTGTCCTTTTTGAAACAACCTTGAATAATTATGGCAAAACTTGCATCACCTGTAAGGTTAAGTCGTGCAGCTAAATTAGGTAGGAACTTCGAATAATCCTCGGCATATTAGTAAGTGTGTGCTAGTGAAACTGGGACACTGGGTATTGAGGTTTTGAATTGTCTTTAACTTCATGACCCCTCGATCACATGATATGCGACTAGGTTATCATATCATCATTTAACGTTGACAGTTACTGATTTTTGGAAATCGTTCTTTAGAAAGGTTCAGAAATGCAAGTATGTTTTACATATTGAAGCTCGTGTTTATTTTCATCTTGAATCAAACACCTATTTGAATTTTCTTCAAATGAAAGACAAATGTATCAATTTTATTGGTGAATTTATAACACTGTCGCTACATGAAAGTATTGGATTCTGAGAAATAAAGTATTTTGTGTTCTGAGAGCTGCATATACATCGTAAGTAAACTAATAGGTAAGGTGTTCTGTTGTCTTTAGAAACATTCAGAACCTTGAAAGTATGTCAGAAAAATATAAATGATGGTGAAGTCAGCTAATGAGCACTTAACGCAGCCAAATATCAGCTTCAGGATTGCTATTCTAACCTTAACAAATTTCTTAAAATTATTCATTGAGTTGAGAACTACTCCGAGACATATAGAACTAGATGAATATCTATCGTGCTTACGTGTGTACGAAATATATTTCTTATGCCTCGTGAGGTTCATTATTAACAAATTGTTGTTTCTCTGTAGGGAGCAGGTACTGCAGACTACAAGGAAGTTACTATCCATGAGAAAGTGACTGCTGAGATAGTCCTATTAGTCAAGAAGGAAACACCATCTTCATCGAGAGGTGGAGATGCGAGAGTTGTAAGTGCCTCATTATCTTGAGAGTACGGTAGCTTTTTTGGTTGTTGAGTCATGTTATATGCTTAATGATATCTGATGTTCCTCCAGCAAGTGTGGCTGATATTTTCAAAGGTTTGTGAGGGGATCATTTGCACTGATCAAAGATTTAGGAATTAATACGAAACCTGAATATAATTCTAGTAATTTCAGGGGCCTTCCTTGGATTCTTAATATCTGGTGTTTGGTTGTTGCAAATCATCAAATTCCATGCATGATTTGCTTCTCCAATTTTGCATTGAAATTTTGTAGATGATCATAATATTCAAGAGATTCTCTATATACTCTAATCTCGCTTCAAATTCCGCGACACTGAAATAGTTTCTAAAACTTCAGACTACCTCGCCTGAATACAGTGATACATTTCTGTATAACATCTATACGAAAATGGAGTACCAACATATGAATGCAATATTGAGGCTGCTAGTAAATATTGTTGAAATTCTTATAAAGACAGCCTTTCTCAGATGATCCAGGCCATTTTCTGTCCTTTGACTGGATATGGTATGTCATGCAGTGAACCAATTACACAGAACAATACCAATAACTTCACAACTGGAACAGTCTATCACAAGGTTTCTATTCATGTTTGTTGTTAGTTCCTTCGGAGTGGAGTTGTTATTCCTCTTAAAAATGGAGGTCCCGTGGCTCATGGTCGCTAGATTAATGGTAAAACCTAAAACTAGAAGGTTAAAAACAAGTATTCCATGAAATTTGTTTTGTATTTGCAACTGATGTGAGTGAAATGGCCACAGAGCCCTGTGTTATGGTACTGACCATGTTATCGGTAGATTGCTACCTTATCCTCATGCGCTGCTGGTAATCTGATGCAAAGGCGGAAACTTCAATCTTGTTGCCTATATCCTGGGGTCAATGATGTGCTGCATTGCTTGTAGGGCATCTTCGTACTGATTATGAGCTGAGATACATGAAAATATATAACTTGCGTGTAATATAACAAGTATGGAAGAAGGTGTCTAAAGCCATATTGTCATTTAAAATCTGTGATGGTGCATCTGAATAGAGACACCTTTCATCAAACGTTTGATCTTGATGGAGTGGACTATCTTCTAGGTTCGGTTGACTATTCTGATATCTATTTACTTTATTCTAATATCCATTCGGGATTTCTGAACAAGTGTGAAGAACGTTATAACGGAACAAGTTAGACCTGAACCTTCCGATGCGCATGTGCGTCCAGTTGCATTACGTCATCCCCCCCCCCCTGCACGGCAACAAGCTTGCTGTCACGAGTGTGTGAAGTGGGCGCGCTCTCAGTTCATTACCACCAATACCAATGCTATGTCGCTGAGAATGCTCCTATTCGATACTTTATGCTTGCATAATATAACCACGACGAGCAGCGAGAAGCCCCAAACAGCTGTTGCACCAAAGAGGGGAAATCGCATTTGCGCCTAGTGATCCCACCACTTCCCCTCCTAGACGAGACTCCGCCATGACAGGCCAGGTCTAACTTGCCACACTATACTCTCTAGAAGCATGGATCGTGGGAATTTGTTGTAGTTGTGAGTGTGTGTTTGCTATTGTGTTAGTATGGAGCTATTACAGAAGGGCTCTGTTAAAATGAATTTGGTGGACATCATTCTCATTAGTAGGTCAATTGGCAATAACCCAACAGGCTGGTGAATGAAACAATAGTGTGTATAACAGACACTTCAATTGGTCTGTTTACAACATTTATGTTAAGGTTTGTGGATGTAAAATTAAGGCATGCATAAAACATCTGGGGTATCTGTAAACATGATGCAAAAACGACAGCAATAACAAGAAAGCTTGGTTTGTGGCCATCATGGTAGATAGAGTTGATGACCTCGCTGTTCCGCTCTTAAAAGCAACACCCATCATCAGCATAGATAAAATACAGACGTTGCTAAACAGTCACAGCTAGTTGTTACCTTCCATTGTGAAACTACAGACGTTAATAAACAGTCACAGCTAGTTGTTACCTTCCATTATGAAACTACAGTCATTACTAAACAGTCACAGCTAGTTGTTACCTTCCATTATGTAACTACAGTCGTTACTAAACAGTCACAGCTAGTTGTTACCTTCCATTATGTAACTACAGTCGTTACTAAACAGTCACAGCTGGTTGTTACCTTCCATTATGAAACTACAGTCGTTACTAAACAGTCACAGCTAGTTGTTACCTTCCATTATGAAACTACAGACGTTACTAAACAGTCACAGCTAGTTGTTACCTTCCATTGTGAAACTACAGTCGTTACAAAACAGTCACAGCTGGTTGTTACCTTCCATTATGTAACTACAGACGTTACTAAACAGTCACAGCTTGTTGTTACCTTCCATTATGAAACTATAGACGTTACTAAACAGTCACAGCTAGTTGTTACCTTCCATTGTGAAACTACAGACGTTACTAAACAGTCACAGCTAGTTGTTACCTTCCATTGTGAAACTACAGACGTTGCTAAACAGTAACAGCTAGTTGCTCCCTTCCATTATGAAACTACAGACGTTACTAAACAGTCACAGCTAGTTGTTACCTTCCATTGTGAAACTATAGTCGTTACTAAACAGTCACAGCTGGTTGTTACCTTCCATTATGTAACTACAGACGTTACTAAACAGTCACAGCTGGTTGATACCTTCCATTATGTAACTACAGACGTTACTAAACAGTCACAGCTAGTTGTTACCTTCCATTATGAAACTACAGACGTTTCTAAACAGTCACAGCTGGTTGGTACCTTCCATTATGAAACTACAGACGTTACTAAACAGTCACGGCTAGTTGTTCCCTTCCATTGTGAAACTACAGACGTTACATTATGAAAGAATTTGGGGAATTAATCATCCAGAAGGTCCAGGATACCTGCATATCTCTTGAAGAATAACCTGAGATGAATTACCTGTGATTATGATATTTATATTGTTACGGACAGTTGAAGAAGAAGGAAGCACATTAGTCCGAGGCCTGATGTTTGTAAAATTATTCATATTCCATATTTTTAATACAGTGCCAAACAATCCTGATAAGATGTCAAGTATTATAAGTTCATTAAATTTCTCCCTACCTTGAGTATTCTTGAGATCAATATTGCTTTAGGATCTCAATACAGTAAAACGCACAACACACTATGCAATATTGCTTTACACAACATTCATCAACTTTGCTTGATTATTATGACAGATATTAACGTTATATATTAACAGTGAGTTACTGCACCCACACCACTAAGTCTCCACACACACACACTCCATGCTAGTGATAATCTGCTAGGCCAACACTTGGCATATGTGTAGGAACTGAAATGAATTCTGATTTGAACTTTACTAGTAAGAGAATTAACTAGAATCATACGAAGAAAGTAATTGTTAATTCTTAAGTCCACTTATTTTAACTTATGGTACGTTCTGAAGAAACCCTCCTTCTTACCACGTTTCTTATAGTTGTTTCTCTTCTATCTCTTAATATCCCTATTTCTGCGGTGTTAGGGAGGAGGTGAAATGAATTTTGAACTTATATGTGGCAGTGGTTTTTACAGCCGTTCGCCCTTTTGTCCAGCCTATAAGAGTTGTTAATGGGGATTGGTATTATTGAAATATGATTAGGAGTCGGAAGAAAGCGACCATGGTCTGTTAAGTGTTCCCGTCCTAACGTTGACCTGAAGATGAAAATGGGGAACCATGAACAACCCTTTCAAGTATTTTTGTTGGTAGGTATCTTGCCCAGTCATCTCCTGTCAGTAATCACATGGCCTGGCACATGTAAGCTCTGTAATGGTTGAAATTAGCTCAGCCTATTTTCTGTTCTAAGGCAGTAACTATGAAGGGTGGATTCAATATATAAGTTTCAAACTTGCATTCGTAAATTTCTGTATGTCAATTAATACCAACGATGCCTGGAATCCTTTATTGAAAGCATTCTAAATGCCGTGTGGCTAAATATATAAATACATTTGAAATAGACTTCACTATTAAAAAGTTACTCCAATTTCTTCCCCGGCTTGTACCTACCTTGCAAACTATGTGCTCCCATTCACCAGTAGACTTATTACTAGCATTGTGTGGCAGCAACATTCTCCACAATAAATTCCCTCTAGAGGCATATAATTTATGTACCTATACTTACTCTAAATTATTTTGTAATTTTGATTTAATTGCAGTGTTTTGTGAGAAATGTGTTGTATAATATTTTAAATGTAAGATGTCTGACCTTCATTCTCGAAAGATGTGATGGTACAAATATTGAGGATATAGTCGCTTTTTACTTAATGATAGGTGGATGTGTTGCATCCTAACGCCTACTAAAGCCTTCCAGTTAAAAATGTAAAAATGCATTCATTTGTCCTCAATCCTTAAAGCGATTACTTCCCTTCAGGCACTGAGTCAGCATTTTGGGTCGCACTGAGATTTACTTGTTATCTTGAGGAGATTGTGTATTATAAGTTTTAGAACTAGGGAAGATATAACCACATCTGTGTAATGCTTCATTTCAATTCCACCGTGATTTACAATTTCATAGTTTGCTGTTTGTTAAGTATTAGTGATGCCAAATAAATAAAATAATTAATCAATTCACTTTATTCCTAGGACATGAAAGAAGAAACCCAGGGTGGGGTAAGTGCAGCAAGTGGAAACCATTCAAATGGGTAAGTGTACAACATATGAGGAAACATGTTATTTAACTTTTGTGTATGCATAACTGAATGTTTTGGATACGAATAAGTTTTGTTTGCAACGTCATATATATCTCGCATTTTACTGCTTGTCTCGTCAAGGATACAATGTAGATACATTATTGATATTAACTTAACTCTTCACTTGCCCACGAATTATTGTTCGGAAATCTCTCTGTCTGGAAGTATTTGAGAGAAGTTAGTTAGCCTGGTTGGTTCCTTAGTTTGGGGGCTGCGACAACGCGGTCATGAATCTCCGCTTACTTAGGGTGTCTGTAGAATCTGTCTGACAACCGGTGTTAATATTGTTGGTTGTATTTGTGTGTGTTATCTGTTTTCAATTCAAGTAAGGACTGCAGACATTCATTTTTTTTTTTCAAGTAGTTTATACTTTTGCCGCCAAACGCCACCGTCAACGACCACTAGGGCAGATATAGGTTACCAGAAGCCACCGCAGTCGGCTCCTGGTGACGAACGTTGGAACCTTAGAGCGTTAGTCAAGTGTTTAACCTATAATTTAGCTTCACACAGGTGTAATTAGTGGAAGATTCTGTAACATGCCATAAATCTACGACATGGGACCGTCGGCTTTACTTCCCCTCTTAAGGAAGGCATATTGATGGATTTTCCTTCTTACCTTAGTTTAGGGGCTGCGACAACGCGGTCATGTAGCAACGCTCTTAAAAATTTCGGCGAGTTTGAACTCGCGATCTTGGGCATAGACGCTCAGCATTCTTCCAACTACGCCAGAAATGTTCAATAACTCAAATACTAATGAAGTTATATAAATATGTATTAGCACAATAGATGCCAGCAACTCTCTTTGTAATTGATTAAAATCTGGCAATGTTATGATGAAAACTTTTAAAGTTAAAAATTCAGTAATACCTCCCCTTAATGGAGACTTATCTGGCAATGAGGCAAACTTTGAGGTTCTGTAGGAGGAGAACAGGATCAAGTTTGAAGAAGTGGAGAGGGTGGTAAATAAACACGAAAGCTTCAAAGCGGCAGGGTTAGTTGAATTTCAGCCAGAAATTGTAAATGGGAAAGCAGGGCTGAAATGGTTGCTTAGGATAATCGAATTCGCGTGGGTTTTAGGAAATGTACCCTCACACTAGAGAAAAGCCGTAATGACACCAACTTATCAGGTAAGTTACAGAAAATATAGTGGGCAAAGTGTACTCGGGCATTGTAGAAAGGAGAACAATTGGGCGAGAGTAAGATGGATACTCAGCATTTCAGTTTGCGTCAAGTTACTGAGAAATGAGAGGAAGAGACAGTTGTGTTTGTGTATCTAGAGAAGGCCTACGTTAGAGCACCTGAGGGAAGATGATGATGATAATTGTTGTTTTAAGGGGCCTAACATCTAGGTTATCGGCCCGAACCTGAGGGAAGGTATAAACAGGAATGTGGCGAGGCTTATGGGCCATTTGTTGAACTGGCTGGGTGAATTTCAAGGTGAGTAATCTGGCCTATCCAGATGACCCGGTTGTAATGACGGCCTCTGTCGAAAGTTTGCAAGCCAATATGTTAGAACTTGAACAGAAATGTAGGGAGATCAGCATTTCAACAATTGGGAAGAAATGGAAGAAAGTAGAATGCTAGGTGGAAAGAACAAAATAGGAGCTGTGGAACATTTATTAATTCTGAATTAGACCAGAACCTGGCTTTTACACACTCTGTTTCATCTTCTGGGGGCATTACCTATTCAAATTAGTAACCATGGTCACGACTGCACCTGAAATACCTGCGAAATTATGTAAGTATGTGTTTTTGTTTATTGCTCTTTTAAGATAAGCAACCATGTTCCAACCGCGCTTGAATCTGATTCAATTGTCAACAAGGTGCTCACACCGAGGCGCACACATTGTTACCAACATGTGGGATACAAAATACCCCACACTTATTAAAGATTATTGGTGCGTGACAAAAAACAGGGATGTATAAATCGCTAACGCTGCTTGCAGGCTAAAACCATTGTCAAAACCCATTGGATTAGACAAAACGAAGGTTTGGATTGGATTTCGCCTAACAATGATTGGTCTAGGCAAAAACCATAGGTTTGGGTGATTATTATTGATGAGTTTCTACCCCCATTGTGCGTGACAAAATCAGGGTTGCTTATGTTGTCTGTGGGTTGCGCTACCTAACAAGTATTGCTATAAGCAAAAACCATATGTTTGGGTGAATATTATTGATGAGTTTCTACCACCATTGTGCGTGACAAAATCAGGGTTGCTTATGTTGGCAGCGGGTCGCGCTACCTAACAAGTATTGGTCTAGGCAAAAACATTGGTCTGGAAGAAAAATATTCATGCATTATGATTTTCTTGATTATTAATTAGCAAAGCGCTCAATCCATGAAACTTGGCGCACTTTCAAATTAACTTGATGGTGCTGTGTTGTTTTACGATACTGGACATGATATAGTACCAAATGCGCGGGGTTGGCAATACTGGCTTTGACGATAAATCACACGCATAATGGCGGACACAGCTGGACTCTTTTTTTACCCATATATGTTTTCATAAAAAACGGGATTTTGGGTGGGTTATGGTCAGCTGAGGAGTAATCATCATTACTACATCAATTCCTGGTTTGTTTTTCATCATTTGATAAGGTATTTGGGCTAATTTATGTACTATAGAAAATTGTATCGTTGGTGTCTCGTTCAGTGCTAACGAACATTTTAAGTACTTGGGCTGTGCATTCTCTCAGGTTGGTAGTACTGTATGGTGATGGAAATAGGGTCGAGATGTAGAAAAGCCAATGCAGGGAGTTCTCAGTTGCAATGCACATCATTCTGTCAGTGTAGCGCTGAAACTATCCCCACATCACTCAGCATTCTGTCAGTTTAGCGATGAAACTCTCCCTACATCCCTCAGCATTCTTTAAGTGTAGCGCCGAAACTCTCGCTACATCGCTCAGCATTCTGTTAGTGTAGCGCCGAAACTCTCGCTACATCGCTCAGCATTCTGTAAGTGTAGCAATGAAACTCTCCCCATATCGCTCAGCATTCTGTTAGTGTAGCGCCGAAACTCTCCTCACATCGCTCAGCATTCTGTAAGTGTAGCAATGAAACTCTCCCCACATCGCTCAGCATTCTGTCAGTGTAGCGATGAAGCTCTCCCCACATCGCTCAGCATTCTGTAAGTGTAGCAATGAAACTCTCCTCACATCGCTTAGAACTCTGTTAGTGTAGCAATGAAACTCTCCCCACATCGCTCAGCATTCTGTAAGTGTAGCGCCGAAACTCTCCCCACATCGCTCAGCATTCTGTAAGTGTAGCAATGAAACTCTCCCCACATGGCTCAGCATTCTGTAAGTGTAGCGCCGAAACTCTCCCCACATCGCTCAGCATTCTGTTAGTGTAGCAATGAAACTCTCCCCACATCGCTCAGCATTCTGTAAGTGTAGCATTGAAACTATCCCCTCATCGCTCAGCATTCTGTCAGTTTAGCGATGAAACTCTCCCTACATCGCTCAGCATTCTGTTAGTGTAGCACCGAAACTCTCGCTACATCGCTCAGCATTCTGTTAGTGTAGCGCCGAAACTCGCGCTACATCGCTCAGCATTCTGTAAGTGAAGCGATGAAACTCTCCCCATATCGCTCAGCATTCTGTTAGTGTAGCGCCGAAACTCTCCCCACATCGCTCAGCATTCTGTTAGTGTAGCAATGAAACTCTCCCCAATTCGCTCAGTATTCTGTAAGTGTAGCGCCGAAACTCTCCCCACATCGCTCAGCATTCTGTTAGTGTAGCAATGAAACTCTCCCCACATCGCTCAGCATTCTGTAAGTGTAGCATTGAAACTATCCCCACATCGCTCAGCATTCTGTAAGTGTAGCAATGAAACTCTCCCCACATCGCTCAGCATTCTGTCAGTGTAGCGCCGAAACTATCCCCACATCGCTCAGCATTCTGTAAGTGTAGCAATGGAACTCTCCCCACATCGCTCAGCATTCTGTAAGTGTATCGATGAAACTCTCCCCACATCGTTCAGCATTCTGTCAGTGTAGCGCCGAAACTCTCCCCACATCACTCAGGATTCTGTTAGTGTAGCAATAAAACTCTCCCCACATCGCTCAGCATTCTGTTAGTGTAGCAATGAAACTCTCCCCACATCGCTCAGCATTCTGTCAGTGTAGCGCCGAAACTCTCTCCACATCGCTCAGCATTCTGTTAGTGTAGCAATGAAACTCTCCCCACATAGCTCAGCATTCTGTAAGTGTAGCAATGAAACTCTCCCCACATCGCTCAGCATTCTGTAAGTGTAGCAATGAAACTCTCCCCACATCGCTCAGCATTCCGTTAATGTAGCGATGAAACTCTCCCCACATCGCTCAGCTTCTGTTAGTGTAGCGATGAAACTCTCCCCACATCGCTCAGCATTCTGTTAGTGTAGCAATGAAACTCTCCCCACATCGCTCAGCATTCTGTCAGTGTAGCGATGAAACTCTCAACACATCGCTCAGCATTCTGTTAGTGTAGCAATGAAACTCTCCCTACATCACTCAGCATTTTGTAAGTGTAGCAATGAAACTCTCCCCACATCGCTCTGCATTCTGTCAGTGTAGCAATGAAACTCTCTCCACATCGCTCAGCATTCTCTCAGTGTAGCGATGAAACTCTCCCCCACATCGCACAGCATTCTGTTAGTGTAGCTATGAAACTCTCCCCACATCGCTCAGCATTCTGTTAGTGTAGCAATGAAAATCTCCCTACATCACTCAGCATTCTGTAAGTGTAGCAATTAAACTCTTCCCACATCGCTCAGCATTCTGTCAGTGTAGCAATGACACTCTCCCCACATCGCTCAGCATTCTGTCAGTGTAGCGATGAAACTCTCCCCACATCACTCAGCATTCTGTAAGTGTAGCAATGAAACTCTCCCTACATCTCTCAGCATTCTGTAAGTGTAGCAATGAAACTCTCCCCACATCGCTCAGCATGCTGTAAGTGTAGCAATGAAACTCTCCCCACGTCGCTCAGCATTCTGTTAGTGTAGCGATGAAACTCTCCCTACGTCGCTCAGCATTATGTTAGTGTAGCAATGAAACTCTCTCCACGTCACCCAGCATTCTGTTAGTGTAGCAACGAAACTCTCGCTACATTGCTCAGCATTCTGTAAGGGTAGCAATGAAACTCTCCCCACATAGCTCAGCATTCTGTAGGTGTAGCAATGAAACTCTCCCACATTGCTCAGCATTCTGTAAGTGTATCAATGAAACTCTCGCTACATCGCGCAGCATTCTGTAATTGTAGCAATAAAACTCTCCCCACATTGCTCAGCATCCTGTAAGTGTAGCGATGAAACTCTCCCCCACGTCGCTCAGCATTCTGTCAGTGTAGCAATGAAACTCTCACTACATCGCTCAGCATTCAGACCTACCTTGCTCTATGGAAGTGAGAGCTGGGTAGATTTAGGATATCTGGTACTTAAGCTAGAGTCAACTGATATGAGTGTAGCATGAATGGGACAAATAGATGGGAGCAATGGCAGGAAGGTGCTCGTTATTATGAGATAAAGGCTAAGTTGGAAATGAACATTCTAGATGAAGGTGTTCGTATGAGCCGACTCAGATGGTGGGGTGATGTGCAGGGAATGGGGGAGGAGAGATAACCTAGAGGTTAATGAGTTTTGCTGAAGACTGTAAGATAATAAACATTTGGCCAAGGAGGCGATGGTTTTATTCGGTGGTGTAGAAGCAGAGGCAAACTGCTAATAGGGGCTCTTGGTGGCGACTTGTTTGGAATTACAGGCTTGCAGACTAGACTGGACGCTCAAAAGAAAAATCGGATTGGAAACATGACAATTGGATTCTGGCACAACTAGGCGCAACTAAGAGCCCCAGCGTCTCACTGGCTGCCAGTGGTAGAAGTCTTATAACACTTTGCATCATTTGGACAGGTGGTGGTGGGTTCAATGTTTTAAGGTGTGTAACATCGAGGTCACCTGCACCTGTTGACAGTGCCGCCCTCTGTCACACTGGGACCCACCCCCATCATGAAGGACCCACCCCCATCATGAAGGACCCACCCCCATCATCAAGGACCCTCCACCGCACCATAGTTTTTATGAATCTATTAAAAACCTCATTTTTAAGTGTAATTGTTTAAATCAATTTTCAGAAAACGTTGTATTTTTTAGTTG
Source organism: Meconema thalassinum (assembly GCA_946902985.2). NCBI lineage: Eukaryota > Metazoa > Arthropoda > Insecta > Orthoptera > Tettigoniidae > Meconema > Meconema thalassinum. Next base: position 49,405,055 of record OX336388.2, on the reverse strand, counting down.
TTTTATAATGTAAAACGCCATCAAACAAGTTTGTGATATTTCATCGCAAGAAAAAGGAGAAAAGATGATTTTAACCCTCAACTCCTGCTCAAAATTAATCGTGACTTGCGCATTATACGTTTCTTCTAGACAGTTGTGCGATCGACATGAAAACATACCGTAACACTTTTGAGAAGTAAGCATTGAGTAGGATTTCGACATAAAAATTAAACCATCAGTTTTTAAATCGAGGTGTTTTATTCCATTGCAATAATCAAGCTCAAGCTGCAATACAAAACCTTAATGAATAAGCTTCGAACACAAAAAATCAAGCTACAATACTAGAAATACAATCAATGCAACACATTCATAAATGAGCTTCGAAATCAAGTTGAGACAAAAATCAAGCTACACAATCAGCTGCTAAAACAAAAGGTTTTTTGCAAGCAGAGAGCTCTTGGATGCGAATATGTCAATGACCTTTTCAAAACCATTATCCCACTCACTTGCAATGATAAGTGAAGCCCCCAGACGATCACCACCCATGGTGGTGCGCAAGTCTGTTTTTACGCGTTTAAGCTTTGAAAAGGAGACTTCATTCGAAACGCTCGCTACTGGGAGAGTGACAGCAATCTTCAAGATAAAATACAAATTTGGGAAGACACTTTTAAGTTTATCTAAGCAAAACGCTCTGAAAATCTCAAGAAGGCTGCCAACATTCCGCGGTTCCTATCTTTCCTTGCTATTTTCATCTTCCTGATTCGCTTGTGCTTCGTTTTCCACTTCCTCCGCTTCCTCACTGTTACACACATCTTCATGAAGATCTATCTGCGGTACCGTTATGATGTCACCTTCTGTTTCATCATCAAAAGCAACTATCGGTCTCAGTTCATCCCCTAAACCACATAGATCCTTATCCTCCGTCCAAATCTGATTCCGATTGCACGGGCTCGGATGACACAGGCTCATCGTGAAGTCTCTCGGTTAGGGGTATTGATTTTAGAATACCCTCAAAGCAACGGGAAAATGCTATGTATTCTTTCATCGCTCCTTCACCATCAACGAATTTGCCATAAACTGATTTGAAACAAGCAAAGGCATCCACAGGCTTACTTTCACTATTTTCTCGAACTTGAGGTAAACGAGCATTAGACAACGAAGCCGTGTCTTTCAGGAGTCCAAGAACAATTTTGTCATTATTGGTCTCACCCATGAAACGCTCTTTCTTGACTCACGACAATGTCCACAGATTCAAGGAAAGTATGAACCCTAAAGATTTCTAGAGGGTCAGCAATAGGCTCATCGTTTGCTAACTCACCTGGCATTTTCTTCTTCTTCTTTCTCAGACGACTAGTTTGGTTTAAAGGCACAAACTCAGTGTTAGATTTCTGCATGAAATCCTCAGCTTCCGACTTGATACAATTAATATTTTTTCGCAGTTTTGCAAGCGTTGATAAATTTGATTCAAGCACGGTCATATTTGATAATAGATCCATATCTGGGCATTGTTAAATTTTTGTGGACGGATCAACAATTGCAAATATTTTTACAAAAACTATTGCTGTGCAGACAAACTTTTATTTGGTGAAATAAGTGATCAGTCCAGCGGCTAGGGGCTGCAGCTTCATAATTTCCTGGTCCTTCAATACGCCTTATTTCTTCGAGAGTTTCAATCACGGCACCATGAGTCAAAAGCACTGTATCTATAGCCCTCGAATGGGACATCCACATAGTGGTTGTAACCCTTTTCAATCTCATAGTGTTCAGTTTGCATTTTACTGCACACTTCAATGCGTAGCTTGGACCTACTTATAAAAGCAAACAATGTTTCTACGGCATCCAACGAAAATCCTACAGCCTTAATAACAACCAGATGTGCCCAGTACCAGATATATACAGCCATACGATTATCTTCTCGAATCAAACCTTGTAGACCATTGATTTCAGCACGCATGTTTGCGGCGCCGTCATGCGATTGTCCAACAAGCTGATATCTCCTGTTAAGTCCGCGCTGAGTGCACACGTTTTCGAAAGTATCCATTAAGGCTTTACCTGTTGTAGAGGGTGATTCTACAAGACCTATTAGCCTTTCATGAATACGACCTGTAAACATCTCCTACTTTCTGATCTCCAGCCAAGGGCTACTCGAGAGGGGGATAACATCACAAAGGTGACAAATGGGATGTCTGGCATTCTACTGGTTACAACATGGATATTAGAAGTGTGATTATCCAAAGGAAGGTTGAGGAACATGAAATTGGAAATAGGTAGGTTGAAGTTGGATTTGTTTTGGATTAGTGACGTATGCAGACAGGAAGAATGGGACTTCTGGCCAGGAGACTAGAAGATACGAAGTACGTCCTGAAAGTAAGTTCCGTTTGGTAATAACATTAAATTGTGTACAGATACGGAACAATTATTAATTGCACAAAATTCTACAACCCTTAAACTACTTTTCCACATAACTGCCGAAATGTTGCAGGCATTTGTCGTAGCGTGGCACGAGTTTTTGTATACCTTCTTCATAGACGTGTGCCGCCTGTGTCTTCAACTAGTTGTACGTTCCGCTGCAGCGCAGTTCCGCATATGCGCGGTAGACGCTCTGTATCAAGGAGAAGAAACGTGTGCCATTTGGAGAGCGCTGTCAGCCACGTACGCGTTGTTGTGCATGTTGACTCGTACAATGTCGGTGTTGATTGAAAATCCCGCCGCTTGTGAAATCAGATCTGTGATTCGTTTTCTGAATGCTAGGAAAGTGAAACCAATTGAAATTTATCGGCAAATTTGCGAAGTGTAAGGGCAAAATGCGATGAGTGATGCATTGGTGAGAAGATGGGTCCGACAGTTCAATGAAGGTCATAGTGAAGTGCACGATGAAGAACGAAGTGGGCGTCCATCATTGGTTACAGAAGAACTGGTTCACGCGACTGATGACAAGATCCGGGAAAACCGCAGGTTTACAATTAGTGCTCTCGCTATGGAATTTTCCCAAATCTCACGATCACTAATTCATGAAATTGTTACCGAAAAACTGAACTTTCGTAAACTTTGCCGACGTTGGGTACCAAAGATTCTTATGGAGCAACACAAAACAAAACGGATGGGTAGTGCACTTCAGTTTTTGACCCGTTACAATGGAGGCGGCGAAGAATTTCTGACACAGAAAGTCACAGGAGATGAAACTTGGGTTTCTTACGACACCCCTGAAAGGAAGCGGCAATCAATGGAATGGAGGCACACTTCATCCCCAGCAATGGTTAAGCCGAAACAAATCTTGACACCTCGGAAAATGATGTGCACTGTGTTCTGGGACTGGAAAGGCATCTTACTCATTGATGTCTTACCGCGTGGTCAAACAATCAACGCAGATGCTTACTGCGAGACACTTAGTAAATTGCGCCGTGCAATACAGAATAAGGCCGAGGGTTGCTGTCAAAAGGTGTTGTTTTTCTTTACGACAACGCACGACCATACACTGAAAATGTGACGAAAAACCTCCTACAGGGATTTAGCTGGGACGTGTTTGACCACCCTCCGTACAGCCCTGACCTCGCTCCTAGTGACTTTCATCTGTTCACACATCTCAAGTCTTTCCTTGGCGGTCAACACTTCAACAATGACGACGAGCTGAAAGAAAATGTTTCCAACTGGTTGAAGACACAGGTGGCAAACTTCTATGAAGAAGGTATCCAAAAACTCGTGCCACGCTATGACAAATGCCTGCAAAAGTTCGGCAGTTATGTGGAAAAGTAGTTTAAGGTATGTAGAATGTTGTGTAATAAATAATTTTTCTGTATCTGTACACAATTTAATTTTATTACCAAACGGAACTTACTTTCTTGACGTGCCTCGTATTTAGCTATAAATCAAATAACGGTTATGGAGAATAGGTCTCATATTGACGGGGGAACTTGGCCAGTGGGTAGAACATTATGATCATTATAGGCTTATTGTAGTTTAAATTAGAACGAAAATTACGTGCATTAGAGCAGTATAAGTCTAGCAGACTAACAATCTGTCTGTTAGGTAATCAGCCCGAAGGCTGATTGGATCCTCAAAAGTACCGCCGTTAGGTTATGTGAGTAGATACCCACAAAAATCCAAGGCAGCGCTATATTGAGGCGTACTAGGCAACATGAGGAGTGAGGTAGTTTGCCATTGCTTTCCTCACCAATCAAACAGATAATAAAGAAGTTATACAATTCTACTAAAATATACAGAAGGTGTAATTCTGCAGATTGTAAATGTTGAAAAGTGAGATTGAAATGCCGTGTTAAGAAGCGGAAGAGAAGAAATGTAGAATGCATGAAATATACGAACTATTGAGCAGGCTGGTAGAATTCTGCGCCGATCACTAATAAGGCATAGCTGATGATGATGGTGTAGCCTCCGGAGAGGCCGAGTGCAGGTCTTTCTAGTTGACGCCCGTGGGCGACCTGCGCGTCGTAATGAGGATGAGGTTATGATGATACACCCAGTCCCCGAGCCGCGGGAATTAACCCCAGGGGATTAAAATCCCTGATGACTCGGCCGGGAATTGAACCCGGTGCACTTCGGGTCAAAGCATAGCGCGCTAACCATTTAGCCACGGAGCTGGACAAGGCATAGCTAACACGTGTTTAACAAACACAACACAACTATAAAATATGAATGAGACCAGGAGGTATAGGACGTTCATAAATTGGTTTCGTTGTGGTCAAGAAGAGATACCGAAATCTGAATTGGGATTACAAAACGAACTCTAGGGGCAACACAAATTCTACCTACAATCTGGTTGTTATGAAGTAGATGAGAACTCCAATGAGAGGAACTCGAATCTTAGAAAAAGAAATCTGTAGAAGAAAAGATCGTCAGGAAAGAAGATTCAGGACGAGTAGAAGGTACAGATTTTGGTTCGCTCAGAATATACTACAATTTGAATGTAAGATGGATGAACAAGAGCGAATTACATGAAATATAGAAAGCAGAAAATAACGTCTGAAAATTGAGGAAATTATGAAGTACAATAAAGCTAAAGAAAATGGTTCGAAGAAATATGAGCAATGACTATCTCAAGGTGTTGTGGATAGCATAGTTGGCTGTTGACCCGGAGGTTTGGATTTGGTTGTTGGCCCTGCCTTCATCATCATCATCTTGCACTGTTTCCAGCCACTGGCCGGGTCGGTTTGGAACACAAGCCTCTCCAACGTCTTCTGTTTTCCCACCATCTCTCAGCCTCCACCCTTGTCCAGTCTTCTCCTCTCTTCTTCACGCCTTCTTCCACCCCCTTCAGCCACCTGTCTCTCGGTCTCTTTCCTTCCAACTTCGTCTCGTGTATCCTCCTGGGCATCCTCTTCTCCTCCATTCGTTTTACATGCCCATACCCTCTAAGTCTAGATTTCTCTATACCATCCTGTAATGGTTCCTCCTTCATTAATTCTCTGGTCCTCTCATTTCTTATTCTGTCCATCTTTGTAGTTCCAATAGTGCTTCTCATGAACCTCATCTCACTGGCCTGTATTTTGCTCTTCTCCCTTCCTTTCATAACTCAGTTCTCCGAGTCATACGTCACGATAGGGACATAGTACGTCCGATATATGATCTTTTTGCTGTTCTGAGGGACATCCTTGCTCCATAACATGCTTCTCACACTCCTCCGGAATGATTCTGCCTGTCTCCGCCGCTCATTTATTTCTCTATCGTTTCTTCCATTATCTTGTATCAGGCTTCCCAGATACTTGAAACTCTCCACTTTCTTCAGCTGATCCCCACCAATTGTTATTCCCATTGTGGTTCTTTCCTTCTTCCTTGCTGTGATCAACATCTCACTCTTATTTATGCTAAATTTCATCCCATATCCTTGTATTATTTCTTCCCACACGTCCAACTGTTCCTGTACCTCCTCCTCCCTGTTTCCCCAAATCATCAAATCATCTGCAAACACCACTGCTTTCATCTTTCCTTCCCCAATTACTTGTGCCACTCGGGTTATTATGTCAGCCATCACCACAATGACAAGTAACGCTGACAGTGCACTTCCTTGTTTCAGGCCGTTTCTCTGTTCCAACCAGTCTGATCTCTCTCCTCCCACTTTCACACAGCTCACGCTGCCCTTGTACATCTCCTTTATCCTCCTTATAGTCCATTTTTCTACTCCTCTATCCTCCAGGGATTTTCATACTTTGTTTTTGCATACACTGTCATATGCTTTCTCAATGTCCAGGAAGGCCATCAGTAGATCTGTTCCATACTCATAGTGCTGTTCTTATAACTGCCTTACAGCAAAAATCAAACCCACTGTGGACCTTCCTGCTCTGAAGCCATGTTGTTCTTCTCTCATCCCTCCTTCTATCCTTGTCCTAATTCTCCTTTCCAAAACTTCCTCAAACATCTTTGCACAATGACTCATCGTTGTTATTCCTCGATAGTTTCTGCATTCTGTTCTACTACCTTTCTTGAAGATCGGGACAATTATTCCCTTTTTCCAGTCCTCTGGGGTCTTCCTTTCCTTCCATGCTGTCTTCATCACTCGGTACAACCATTGTAGCCCCACCTCTCCAGCTGCTCTCTCCATCTCCACACTCAACTCATCCACACCCGGTGCCTTCCCTCCTTTCATCTTCCTCACTGCATCTTCCACTTCTTTCCATGTTAAGTCCTTTTCTGTTTTCAGTCCATCTTCCTCTTCCCCGATTTCTTCCTCCTCGCCGTGGTTTCCATTTGGGTTCAGAAGTTCTTCAAAATATTATTTCCACATTTTCTTCAGTTCTTCCCTATTTTCTATCTCTTGTCCCCTTTTGTTCACCATTCTAACATAATCCGTACGATCCTTCCGCCTCTTATTTCTTACCATCCCATACAGGACCTTTTTGTGTACCTTCACTATCCTCCTTCATCATCTATTTCCACTCTTCCATCCACTTTCTACTCTCCTCGGCCACTACTCTCTTTGCCTCCTTCTTTCTTTCCTGGTACTCTTCCCTTGTCTCTACCGTCCTATTTCGATACCACCTCCTAAAGCCTCTATTCTTTTCCCTTACTATATCTTTTGTCTTCTCAATCCACCATGGTGTTTCCTTCCAACTCTTCTTACTACTTGTCCTCCCACATACTGCTTCTGCTGCACCTACTAGTGTCTTCTTAAATCTAGCCCATTCCTCCTCTACCCCTCTTTCTTCATCTGTTGAAATTTCTTCCTTTATCATTTTGAGGTACTCGACCCTTCTATCTCCTTCTTTCAGTTTCCATATCCTTATACGTATTTCCTGGTTCTCAGTCCCTTTCTTCTCCTTAGTCCCTCTCAGGTTCATTACCAGCAATCGATGGTCGCTATCCAGGTTCTCCGATGGTATAACCTTGATGTCCGTGATGTTCTTATTTAATTCTTTCTCATAGAGTATATAGTCGACCACCGACTTCCTGGTCAATTCATCGCTGTACCATGTGATTGTGTGGCTCTCTCTTTTCTTATACCAGGAGTTCCCAACTAGCAGGCTGTTTCTTTGGCCCTGTTGGCACAGCCAAGGATTTTAATTCTGGTCTGAGGACTGGGACTGGGTACATTCAGCCTCATGAGGCCAACTTGAGAAGAGGTGGGCGCAATTTCCTCACCAGGCATCCTCGAACTGTTCATTTCTGATTTACTACTTTTACTCCAGGCAAACAAGGGGATTGTGTTTAACTTCATGCCACACCCGCCTCCTTCCCAATCCTAGACTTGATTCCAAATACGCAATGGGACATCAGAACACACAGGTTATCGGAAATATTCAAACATACAAAATGCAACCAAAGTACTCGGGGCTAAGTGACCAAGATGTACATGCTCCTTAAATGAAACTGCAGAAATATCCAAATGTACATGATTGTTTTTAAGTAGGAATCGTTTATGCAGCTTATCGAAAGATTGAGAATTCTTCGGGTAAAGATGGCGTAAGTGCTCTTATATTAGTGACTGAGGTGAAAACCTTGAACAAATATAGAATAGAAGGTAGACTGATAGAATGAACACATAGAGCGTTTGTATAAGGCTAAGAATATCAAGAATAATGAAGTGAAAGAGGAGAGGAAACCGCTGAGCATAAAAGAGGAGATTTAATATTTGAATCAGAATTGGTTGGCCGCTAGAAGACCTAAGTAGTTAGGGACCACCAGACATCGGTTATGTACCAACTGAGTTGCTACGATGCATAGGCGCTGAAGATCTGGTCAGTTTATTTCGCTAATTTATACTTTGGATCTTTGATAGGTATGTGAAGGGTTATAAAAGCTTGTTATGAACAGTATGCCGTTATCTCTATACTGAAGAAAGCATGAGCTGACAGATGGTTAGGTTCTCCTACAATGAGTGTGAGACTAACGCTTCGAAGTTTTTATTAGAAGCATAAACAAATGTTGATGATGAAGAAATTGAAGAAATATATGATCAAATAGAAGAATTGTTTGACATAGTAATGGAGAATTCAGTCATTATTTTAATGGGTTATTTTAATGCTTCCGTTGGCTCTCAAACTAATGTTAAGTATGCTAGAAAGTTTGGCAAGGGTGATGCCAATGTGAGAGGAGAAAGATTACTCGAATTCTGTGAGCAACATGAGATGGTAATGACTTATACCTGTTTCGAAGTTCCCAAGAGAAGACGTTACACCTGGATAGCACCTGAGGATAGAAGAAGGTTGAAAATTGACTACATCATAGTTTCAGGCCCGACGAGAGGCGGGGAGGGGGGGGGGGTCAGGTAGGGCTGGTTCCTCGGGCCCGTCCCTCCCAGGGGGGCCCGCCGTCCTAGGAGGAGAGGCCCGATCAGGCATTCATTTATTATTGCCTTTATGTGACTTGAATTTTCTACTGGCAATCATTTAGTGAATGCAATGAACTGTCTGTGAACAAAGTTACAAGGATTGAAAAACTTATTCTGTCAAGTGGACAATATTTTCCTTTACAAAGCGCTTGTGGGAAGAGCAACTGTCTCAAAGCGGTCAACTTCGGCTATGAGGCTTCGCTATGTATTGTTCTCTGGTCCTTAATTTAGCTTATTCGGCTTATGCCCAAATCCTTTTAATAACTTTCTCATCCCTTCATTTATTTCGCCAAGGCCACGAGAGCCTGGGTTGCCCTAGTATGTTTAATCAGCTAGCTCAAGAGATTGAATTTTGGTGCGTCACGTCGAGGTCAGATATTTAGAGGTGATAGTGTCTGAAATGAATGTATTGTCTAGCTAGACGTATCGAATGCCGTGCAGGCAGGTAAGTAAAATAAATTTTAAAGTAGCATCCACACAGTAATTCACTTTATAGTTATTGTTGATTTAAGGGGCGGAACAGAGAGATCATCGTTCCCTAGTAATTCACTTTCGCACTATGTGAAAAATTATCATTGCTGGCTAAATATGTTGCGAAAGGGTGGGATGATTCTGTTGTCAATGGTAGATAGAAGAAATGCATGCGAAATTGTTCATCTTCTCGCATACTGAATTGAGAAAACAATGCTAACATTTGAATAATCTGTATGTTTAGGACCGGTGTAATTATTATTATTACTGGTTCATTCAATACGATCAACAATCCTAGGTACTTGGGTTCGTGAGCAAATCATTTCTGATTAAGTGATTTATTGAAAACCTACATTAGTATTGGTACGAGACTTGGGAAATGTATCCAAAGGCTGAAACTAAGGTAACATTCGAGTATTTTTCTGGACTAGGTGTTTAATTAACCAGGTGAAAAATGCCAATTAAGATAGGGCACTAAACTTTGTTTTCCAATTCCTCTCATGGAATGTCTGTGGTACGGGCAGATGACCTAGCTGCTACGTCCCTTAAAACAACAATAAGTAACGTCAGTGGTATGCATGGCGATGGAGAAATTAATATATTGCATGTAGGCAACCGCGCAGGTTTTCCTAAGACCAAATATTTGAAGTCTGCTTAATTTAGAAGAAAATTAAGATGAAGTATGGTCGAATATTAATATAAATACAATTTTGTATTGAGCTGGTGCAGTGGCTATTATTATTATTGGAAATTTCTACGCCGTTTATTCCAAAGAGCAGCATCGATCTGCAAAGCACTTGTTTTTCAGGATGCGAAGAGATACTTTTCCTTGCGAATCAAGCCCTTTCGTGATACGCTTTAACGTCTCAGTACCGTTGAACATAAAATGAGTTGCTCTCTTTATCTACGACTTAGAAATGCCCCCGGGCCCTGACGAAGCCACGACAGGAATGCAGGATTCGTCTTCCCGACTCCACAGATAATGATAGGCCTATTTGCCGTTACAGTTGTTAATTCATTTAGGGGTTTACGGTATTTAACCCGTGCACATGGTAACTAGTAGGTCTAGTATCACTGGCGGGTAATGAACCGTTGTCGTTTGCATCAACTAGTCATCATCATCATCTTGTACAGTTTCCAGCCCAAGGCTGGGTCTGTTTGGAACATAAGCCTCGCCACTTAGTTCTTTCTTCCCACCACCTCTCCGCTGTCACTCTGGTCCAGTCCTCCACTCCTTTCAGCCATCTATCTCTTGGTCTTCCCCTTGGTCGTTTCTTCTGTATCTGCATCTCATGTATCCTCTTGGGAATCTTCTTCTCATCCATTCTCTTTAAGTGTCCATACCACCTCAGTCTTGAAGTCTCAATCCTACCTTGCAAGGGCTCCTCTTTCACCATTTCCCTGACCTTTTCATTCCTCACCCTGTCTCTTCTTGTTACTCCGATCCTACTTCGCAGGAACTTCATTTCACCTGCCTGTATTCTGCTTATGTCTCTTTTCTTCATTGTCCACGTTTCTGAAGCATAGGTCAGTATCGGGATATAGTAGCTTCTGTATAACACTTCCTTGCTTTTTTGTGGGACATCCTTATTCCACACTAAGCTCCTAATGCTTCTCAGAAATGCTTCTGCCTGTCTGTCACGTTCCGTAATCTCTTTGTCATTTCTCCCATTTTCCTCCACTATACTTCCCAAGTACTTGAGACTTTCCACCCTCTTCAGCTGTCCACCTCCAAGTGTTATCCCACTCATTGGTCTGTCCTTTTTCCTGGTCGTTAACAGGATCTCACTTTTACTGATGTTGAACTTCCATCCGTACTCTCCCACTGTTTCTTCCCAAGCCTTCAGTTGCTCCTGAATTTCCTCCTCCTTGTTTCCCCAGACCATGAGATCATCTGCAAACACCATTGCTTTCATCTTATCTTCTCCTATCTTTCCTGCTATCCGTGTCATTACCTCGTCCATAACCACAATAAAGAGAAGGGGTGACAGTGCACTACCCTGTTTCAGGCCACTCATTTGTCTGAACCAGTCTGTTCTTTCCCCTCCAACTTTCACACAACTCACACTTCCACAATACATCCTTCACTCTGCCTACAGTCTCTTTTTCCACTCCCATGTTTTCCATTGCTTTCCAAACCTTCTCCCTACACACACTATCATAGGCCTTTTCGATGTCCAGGAAGGCCATCAGCAGATCCTCTCCAAATTCGTAGTGGTGTTCCTGGAGCTGTCTCACTGAAAATATGAGATCCACTGTTGATCTCCCAGGTCTGAATCCATACTGCTCCTCTCTCAATTTTCTCTCCACTTTGGCTCGTATTCTACTTTCTAATATATTTTCATGTATCTTGGCACAGTGAGGTATGAGTGTGACTCCCCTGTAATTTCTGCACTCCTTTCTGCTTCCTTTCTTAAATATTGGGACAATTAATCCTTTCTTCCAATCTTCTGGGGTCTTTTTCTCCTTCCATATCACCCTCATCACACGGTACAGCCACTGTTTCCCAACCTCCCCTGCTGCCTTCACCATTTCAACACTCACTTCATCCACACCCGGTGCCCTTCCTCCTTTCATATTGTCTATAGCCATTTCCAGTTCTCTCCAAGTCAGGTCCTTTTCCATTCCTGTGTTTTCTTCTCCATCTTCCAATACATTGTCTTCCTCCCTATGACCATTTGGATTCAGCAAATCCTCAAAGTACTCTTTCCACACTGTCTTGAGTGCTTCTTTGTTGTGTACCTCATTTCCGCCTTTGTCCATCATTACCACATCCTCTCGCAGACCTCTTCTCTTACTTTTGACCATCCCATAAAGTACTTTCTTATTTCCTCTGCTGTCTTCCTCCTTCATCTCTGTCCACTTTACCATCCACTTCTTCCTCTCCTCTGCGACAATCTTGTTTGCTTCTTTCTTCTTTATCTTATAATCTTCCCTTGTCAGATCAGTTCTTTCCTGGAACCACACTCTGAAAGCCTTGTTCTTCCTTCCCACAGCTTCTTTTACTCTCTCATTCCACCATGGTGTCTCTTTACACCGCTTTCTGTTGCTTGTTCTTCCACATACTGCCACTGCAGCTTCCACCATTGTGTTTTTGAATTGCTTCCATTCCTCTTCCCCTGTTTTAGGAATGTCTGTTGGCATCCTTTCCCTTATTATCTTCTGGAATTCTTCCTTGACTTCCTTTTCCTTGAGTTTCCATACTTTGATTCTCCTTTCCTGGTACTCTGTCCTCTTGCTATCCTTAACAACTCCCAAGTTCATCACAAGTATTCTGTGGTCGCTATCTAAGGCCTCTGATGGTATTACCTTTATATCTCTGACACTTCTCTTCATTTCCCAGTCGTACAGCATGTAATCTACCAAAGATTTCTTTGTTAAATCACTGCTGTACCACGTTACCTTGTGGCTTTCTTTCTTCCGGAACCAGAAGTTGCCTACCACTAAACCGTTTCTCTTGCAAAAATCCAGCAACTTTCTCCCTTCTTCATTCCTGCTACCCCATCCTTCTGCTCCCAATACATTTTCATATCCTTGCCTTTCACTTCCTACATGTGCATTTAAATCTCCCATGACAATGATGCTCTGCCCATTCAACTGCTGTTGTAGCTCCTCCTCAAAGTCTTCCTTCTCTTGAGCTGTACATCCAACTTGAGGGGCATACACCTGGGCTATCTCCAGGCTTCTTCCCTTTACATTTACTCTGATCTTCATGATCCTGTCACTTATTCCCTTTACCTCTTCCTTCATTCCATCTCTCATAACTACTCCTACTCCGCTGCTCCTTCCTTCACTGTTCCCACTCCAGTACAACCGGTACCCTTTCCTCAGTTCTCTGCGACCTTCTCCTTTCCACCTTGTTTCTGCCAAGCCCAGTACATCCAGTTTTCTTCTCTCCATCACATCTACAATCTCCTCTACTTTTCCTGTCAGTGTCTGTATGTTTAATGTCCCAACTCGTAGTCCATTAGCATATCCGGGTCGTCGTCGTTTGCATCCGTCCTTTCCGAGGCCTGTTCCTGGTTTGAAAGCAAATATGATATCCACTACTGGCTTGCTAGGCCTATCGTAGCTTCACCAGAGCCCCGTCAGCCGTCACTTTTCAGGGTTCCCATAGAGCCTTCACAGCTACCATAGCGGTCCCGGGGCACACAAATTCCCCACTGTACTTCACCCCTACAGGCAATCCCCTACTTCATGCCGTTGCCCGTCTCCCACCACGTGGAGGAGGGGTTGGACTTGTGGGAGACTTGCATCAACTAGTACTGTAGATATAATTCAGTATTTGCTGACTCATAAATTTTCCGGTTTGTTTCTGAAGACCTCCACGTTATTGAATGAAGTTGACTATAAAGCAGTAGTTTTAACGAATATTTATGAAGTAAATTACAAGGTTCTCAAACAGCGAACAGAATCGAAAACCAAAAAACGTGCAAATTGTGTAGACCCAAGGGGAGGCTAAAAGTTGATGTATAACAAGAGAGGTGAATTAGCAACATTGTTTTAGCTATTTGTCATGGGTAGTGGAACCTTAGACTCTCTTAAAACCGCCCAATGCTGGACGAAAAGCTGGGTATACACTGTGCTGTGCTATGGCCTTTGAGACATGATCACTCGCATGCCGAATTCTTAGTTTGCCGACTGGGATAGCGTTAGTCGTTGAGACTATTGACTATTACTGTAATTATTAGGGTTAAGAGTGGGGTAGGTGTCCCTGGGCATGAAATAAGGTACTATCCCGGCATTTGTCTGGAGGGAGTGAGAAAAACCACACTCAGGATAGCCGCTGTCAGCACTGGGATTCGAACCTCTGATCTGCAGACTTGCTGTAGACCCCCCTGACGGTCATTGGTGCGCTACACCGCGGGGTCTTTCTTGAAGGTGCGAGAGCTTTTACTTCAATATTGGAGAGTCTTTTCTATGGCCACTAAATTTCAACGGTCATCAAATTTTTACTTCAAATATCACAAAACTAATCACCCAAGTGGCCTATAACTCAATAATTTGGACCTAAATTTTGCAAACTTTTCCGGAGGAGGACCCCTGACCCCACTCTGACCTTGGTGATATTCCATCCCCCAGATCCCCTGTGTGTCCACTCCCCCATTATCTTGGCTTAAATCCAGCCCTGATGGTCACCAGTCATAGATAGCGTTGGGGATTTTTAGGAGAACCTGGCTCTGGTTTTGCTTACTGCAAAGCAATATTAAATTTTAAGATATCCACTGACTCCAAATTACAAAATATAGTTCAAATTCACATTTTCTTCTTTTGTGGAAACAAATCACTGATCAGCTGCAATCTACTGATAGCACATAATAACTTGACTTACGTATGAGTACTGTATACCTGTGACTACTAATGAAAGTATATTTGGCCTTGTTTAATGTACAAAGATGTGTGATCGCCGTTCAACCAAATCACTTACCAGTTTTTAGGCTTAGATCCAGGGGCGTGATTCTTCAAGGGCAGCACATTTTAAGAATGTCAACATAAAAACACTATATGTAAAACGTATTTTAAAATAGGTCTAGATTTTGTGTACAAATCATTCGATAGACATGAGAGAGAAACTGGTATTTAGAATGATATTAGGTAAGACTGCATTTTATCATTCGTACTTTTCAATCCATACATACGGCAAGTAACGAAGGAAATGCCAAAGAAATTTAAAGAAGAATTGAGGACGAAGATAAAGTAATTTCGACTCAGTGACTTACTAACGACAATGTCATCGTAGCCTCATCACCAGAGTATTTGATCATGTTTCTAAACGGTGTGTACGAGGTGTTGAATAATGATTTGATCATGTCTCTAAACGGTGTGTACGAGGTGTTGAGGAAAGATTTCATAATAAAATCATTGTATCTGAAACAGAATAAACGGAATGCAACAGGAAGATTTAAAATAAAAATATTGAAATCGATTGGCTGTTGAAATACTAAGAGACTTTGGTGACTCCAACTTGGGTGCAGAATGGACAAAGCAAATAAGATATAAAGGTTGGATTGACGTCTGTATAAATAAAATATAGATCTAGGTATTAAAAAGTCATTTTTGAAGCCATTGCCTGTAGTTTGGCGCTATATGGATGCGAAACTTGGATTGTTTTTGCTGCAGAATATATAAAATAGAAATATTTGATTGTGGTATTGTAGGAAAAAAGTGATGATTAAAAGATTAAATATAGTACTTAAGAAGGGTATTAGGACGAGTGGGGGAGGGTAAATGAGTCTGACGAGTGGTTATGCATAAAAGAGATAGCATGGTATGGCACATACTAAGGCAATTGGAATTGAAACCTTACAGTTGTTACGGAAGGACGGGTCGAGGAAAAGAACTCTAGGGGATAACCGAGAATAGTTTATTTTGAACGAATTCCTTCGGATGTAGGGTGTGTAGGTTCTGCGGAGATAGAATGGTAATCTCAAGAATGAGTGCCGTCACTCAACAAATACGCCGCCCGTGCGAAAGCTCAGCTACTTTTGCACACGCGTAGACGGATTTATTTAAGCAAATACATCGATTTGTGCAAGAAGTGAAATCTCTTACTCTATTTCATCAATTTTAGGATATTTTGCCAGGTTTGACGAACCTCTGAGATACTTTTGTCAGATATTTTGAAACATAGAATGTAACATCGATTATTAATTTAGAATAACAGTGTACAAAGTGTGACTTTGTTGACGTCTAAATAGGAGGTTGTTTGGGGGGGGGGGGGGGAATTGCTTATTTTATGTTCCCACCTACAGTACGTGGTCAGACGGGAGTCACATTGTGGTGAGCCCAGAGTTGGATAAATGTTCGCTATATGGAGTGGTTAATGTTAACGAGTTACCACTTTCTGTAGATTATAAAAAGCCACCGTTATATATAGTATCTGATATTTTCTTGGACCAAGAGCTAATCACTCAACTCCACATAATTTATGTAGCCCTAAATAACCATTCATCCGCGATGTATTCTAGAGTGAAGCATAATAGTCCATATGGTTTCGAAATCTTATGATTTGCATATCCAAAATACCCACGTTAATCCAAATGCCAGCATGGCTATTCTGTAGGGAATATAATATGGAGTATTCTGTTACCTGTACGTGCACGCACTTCCTAAGTCAGATGGATTTCAGTTATCCAGATTCTATTAAATAGGCATATCCCCTAACATCCATGTTGTTAAAGCGGCACAATGTGAAATAAGTTGAACACTTTCACTGCTAGTATGAATTAGCACACAATTTCCGTAACCATTGGATAATTTCAATTATATATTTGATCATGGAACTAAGTTGACTTTTGGCAAACAGAATGTGTCTGGAAATAATTTGCCATTTCCATGTATAATCAGTTCTTTTGAAATAGATACGGATTTCATATTTATCAAGGAAACCTATGACTCCAAATATTCCAATGTGACGCACCATTTTGTTTGCATATTATACAAGTATTTGATAATATTCAGACTGTATGAAAAACATAGCATTGAATGTTAAAACTGAGATCAGTTCCAGGTATTAGATAAGGACAGTATTCCAGGTAGTGATAATAATAATAATAATAGTAATATCGTATGGCCTCGGGTGCCTGGTGCAAGCTTTGCTATTTGACACCCAGAAAGTAGCTTGCATGTCGAATTTCGTTGTTCCTTGACTATGAAAGTCAAGGAGGTTTGATGTTAGGTATCTAATCTCCTTGAACACTATAGCGCTTTCTAGTAGAGAAATGAGGAACTTTGTTTCGGCGGAAACTCCCGAGATTAATTTTGCCATTATGAACTCGGCCTACTGAATTCAGATGGGTTCCTTGACATGCCGACATCGTATGACATGCGTATCATATTTTTGCCGCCTTTCAAAAATCACTTACCACGGCTAGGAGCGAACCTGCAATCTTGGGGTTAGTAGACCGACAGGATATCCACTCAACCACCGTGGCAAGCTAGTGATATTAATGAATGTTGGTCCAGTTATCATTTCATAAGTTAGATCTCTGTACTTTGAAAGTATTATTCACCATTCTCAGATAATTCAGCATAATTATGACCGCACTGCATTGTATTAATACCAATGATTTCAGGCTGGGATGTTCTGATACTTCGGATCCTGCTATAAGGAAGATATACGCATTATGTAATTCTAGAGGACAGAATACCAGCACTGTATCTGAAAGAGATATTACAAATCAACCAAGTTTGACGACCAATCTGTTAACCAATACTGGGGAAAAGCCCTTCTCGTGTAGCGCATGCAAAGCCAAGTTTTCCGACAATGCTAATTTGAAGAGACACATGTTAACCCATACTGGGGAGAAGCCCTTCTCGTGTAGCGCATGCGAAGCCAAATTTACCCGAAAGGGTAATTTGAAGACACACATGTCAATCCATACTGGGGAGAAGCCCTTCTCCTGTAGCGCATGCAAAGCCAAATTTGCCCAGAAAGCTTCTCTGAAGAAACACATGTCAACCCAGACTGAGGAGAAGCCCTTCCCCTGTAGCGGATGCGAAGCCAAATTTGCCCATCAAGCTTACTTGAAGGCACACATGTTAACCCATACTGGGGAGAAGCCCTTCTCGTGTAGCACATGCGAAGCCAAGGTGAGTTGGAAACATCATTTGATGACACACATGTTAACCCATACTGGCGAGAAACCATACACATGTAGCACATGCGAAGCCAAATTTAGTCGGAAACGTTATTTGAAGACGCACATGTTGGTCCATACTGCGGAGATTAATTTAATAAGGTGCGCTCGAAAGAGCATTACTTAACCTACATAATACACGAAAATATAATTCTAAATACAATTTGATCTTACAATGCTATTTAGTTTTCACTGTAGTCTCTGATGGATTTAGTTCTTTTTACACACTTAGTTAAGTGATAACGGTCACATCTCTTGTCACACAACGAACATACGCAATCATCATCTGGCTGGTGAAAACCCTGAGTTAAGCAGATCTTATGGTGAAAACCATGAGTTGCAAGTCTCGTTACCACATGTCTTAGATCCTGTCCTGCCTCCGTCCATTGCCTATCCATCATTGCACTAGTGCTATAAAAATCAGGGTCAATGTCATTTCTCTTCCTCCGCCGCAGTTCGAGATGCGCTTGGTAAGGGCCGGTAGATGGCAGCGTGAATTGCAGTCTCAGGTCTTCCAAGAAGAAGCTTTCCCTGGCTAATTCGTATACAATCCTTGAGGGTGCATAAATCCCAACTCCCAAAGCACTCTTCAGATATCGTGATTTAACACTTTCTAAACGTTTGAAATCGCTACTCGAAAGCTTATCCCATATTAATTCTATTCCATATGAGGCAATTGGAGTTATTACTGTTTTGAACAATGACATTGCAGTGGGCAAAGAAAGTTGTCGGATATTTTTAATTCGATGAGTGGCTTTCGTAGCTGCTGAAGCCCTTTCCTGAGTGTGTATCCTGTAGGACGACAGTGTCGTTTGTAAATATATTCCTAAATACCGGAAATTATTTACTACTCTAAGCATATCTCCTCGCAGAGTTAAATGATCATCCAACGCCAGTTTGCCTCCTTTTCTAAAAGTCATTTGCACTGTTTTTTCTTTGTTGATCACTAAACTGTTTTCGTCAGCCCATAATTCAAGTTTCTGAAGAGCGGCACGCAGATCACTTATGCAATGTGAACCTAGAGCCATGTCGTCGGCGTACATGATAAGTTTCACTGTTGGGTAGTCTTGGACGGTGTTAATAATGTCAGCTGTCAAGATGTTATACTGCGGAGATGCCATACACATGTAGCACATGCGAATCCAAATTTATTCAGGAGTCTCGTTTGATAACGCACATGTTTACCCATACTGGGGAGAAGCCATACACATGTAGCAAATGCGAATCCAAATTTACCCACAAGCCTCATTTGAAGAGACACATGTTAACCCATACTGGGGAAAAGCGTTACTCATGTGGAACATGCGAAGCCAAATTCAGTCGTATGGGTCATTTGAAGTTACACATGTTAACCCATACTGGGGAGAAGCCCTTCTCATGTAGCACATGCGGAGCCTAATTTACCCACAAGCATGTTTCGAAGAGACACATGTTAATCCATAGTCGTGAGAAGACAAAGTAGAATATACCAAACCAAATTTGTTGGGACATTTGAAGATACAACATTACCCATACCTGTGTAGCAGATTTGATGAGAGACATCTTATCTATTTTGATGCCAAGCAATTAATAAGTGAATATGCAAAAATTACCAATCCAAGCTTAGTGATATTACAAGTGTTACAAATTACCTCCCACCTATATTTTAAGATAGTGTGTTGGTATTTTTTTCTCTGTCAGGTAAAGAAACTTGAAGCTAAATAATTACAATTTTCTTCATTTGGGTATTAATAAAATCTGTAAAAATAATCCTGTGAGAAAGAAAAAAAAAATTGGAAATCTTCATATAATTTTGACAGCCAACTCAATCTAAATAGTATCTTTTGTGAAAGATATGAACCCGCGCAACGAATAAGGGTCTCCGCGCCATTTTTGTAGTTTTGTGTAAAGTACTTTTTTGTTGTTTGAAAGCGCGCTATTAAGTGTTCCCTAATATCATATAAACATTGTAGTTTACTTGTGTGGTGCTTCAGTGACAACTGAACATAGATATAGACATATTTTTGTCTATAACCCCCGTAACCGGTTTTGTTGCTCGAAGCCCACTCGTTAAGAGCATACATTTCTTGTGACTGGAGTCCTTATTCCACTGAACGGATGGTAACAGCTAAATTAATACACACACTGATCTTAGTTGTTTGTTGTTGTTGATTCTTTTAAAGGCTTTCGACATTGCTGTCATGTAGCCACGTGTATTTGGGTGTGTGTCACTGTGATGTTAGTACTAGTATGTCTATCTGTTACTGAGGTACGAATTGGGTAGGAAGCGGCCGTGGCCTTAAGTTAGGTACCATCCTAGCATTTTCCTGGATTAGAAGTGGGAAGTCACGGAAAACAACGTCCAGGATGACTGGGATGGGAATTGAACCCGTCTCTTCTCAATTCTGCCTCAAGATATTGATTGAGTGTACTCCGTTTCAGCCCTCAGACCAGAATTAAATTTCTTGACAGGGCCGGGAATCGAACTCTGACCTCCAGGGTGACAGCCAAGAATGCTATCCCCTACGGAACGAGGTTTACGAATTACTGCTTGGATGTTTCCTCAGTTTAGGTGCTGCGACATTGCGGTCATGTTGCCCCGTATACTTTGGGTTTGTGTAGAATCTGTCTGACAACCGGTGTTAATTGTGATGGCTGTATTAGTGTGTGTTATCTGTTTTAATTTAAGTAAAGACTGCAGACGATCAATTTCAAGTAGTTCCTACTTTTGCTACCAAATGCTACCGTCAACGACACCTAGCCGCAAAATTGGCAATTAGATGCCACTGCAACTGGCACCTGGCCACGAAAGTTGGAACTACAGAGCGTTAATCAAAACTATCCTACAAATTTGACTTCACACAATTCTAGTTATTGGAAGGTTTTTTACATGCCATAAAACTATGACATGAGACCGCCGGCTTTAATTCCCCTCCAAAGAAGGCGTACTGAGGGAATTTTAACGCTCTTAAAATATCCGACGACTTCGGTGGTCGGCGTCCAGAGCTTCCCCTGGCACTAGCGCGGTGTCGTCGGCAGACAAGACAGCGAGCCCTTGAGGTGTGAGTTATTTTATACTAGATGATTCTGCTGACTAAGAGTTAGAAAATACCTCCTTTACTTTAGTAGCTAGCAGCTTGTGTTTGGTAATAGTGATGGAATAGTTGGTAAATGTTACTTCCCTAGGTGGCTCAGGGTAGAGATAGGGGCTGAAGTGTGTTAGATAGATGGCCGAAAGAGGGTAGTGGTTGTAGCTGTTGTGGATGTTATTAGATGTATTAACTGTGCCCTGTGCGGAGCCTCAAGGTATAACAATCTTCCTTCCCGGCTAAATCTGTATCCTCACAGATTGGACTTGGACGTAAGGGTGGCTTCTTCTTCTTTTCTTCTTTTCTTCTCTTCTTTTCATCTCCTGGGCGTGTAGATGTAAGGGTATGTGGGAAGTGTAGCAGTCTGGCAAGTGTCGATTTATGTGTAGTTGTCGTAGCCGTGTACTTTGGGTAGGTAGGGCTGAAGGGTGGAACAATGTTATATATTGTTAAGATCACATATTTTACATAGAGATATCGAAGACGTAATACATCACAAATATATATATATATATATAAGCAGTACAAGACATTATGGCAATGGAACATGTGTTTCTCTAAGTGTTGCAAAGAGAAAAATATAAACAAGTTGGAAAAGAGAAATATAATGTACTAGAGTGTTAGAGAAGAAAAAGAGAAAGTATGCTGTTTGAGGGTTAGAAGTTTGGGAGCATATGCCTCGTTTTTATTGATTGGTGTAAATAGAGCATTTGAACATCCTGTATTAGGAAGAGAGAAAAGAAAAAAAGAGTGTGCATGTAAGGAATACAGTGGAATAAATATGGACAAGTAACACGGCAACGAAATGTTGACACCAGGAATACCGTATAACAACATAATAAAAATAAAATAAAAAAGAAATGTACATACAATGTAACAATAAAATAAAAACAAGTGTACCATTGTGTCGTAGAGCTCTGTTGTTGTATAATTGTTTACCCCTATGCGCGCTATACCTCGTAGTTGTTCATAGAACAAACTTAGGGTCCAAACTTATGAATTAACTTAGTAACTAGACGGCCGTTCTAAAGTAAGTTATATCTATGGGGCCACTGTATTTTGAAGTTTGTAAGTCACCCTCTGTGGGCAAGTGAGCTTACATTAGCATTGAAAGTCGCCTCTTACAAGCTTGTGACGGCTCTCACCACATGTGAGCGTTACATTGAGTATCCGTCAGTAACAACTGGTATCCCACAGATATCAGCCATTGCTGTGCGGATTTATCCTGGTCGTGCTAATATAAGTAAAGGAATGAATCGAGGTATTGTGGTGTGGTGAAATAATGAGTGGGTTGCAGTGGCGGCGCGTTCTATATGTTCAGTGATTCAGTGAACCCCCTAGAAATATGTAACTCTTAGTAAAAATGGTTAATCAAGTGCGTATTTCTTTAATTACATATGTAAATTTGCGCTCGGAGGGATAATTTTGACATCAACACTCGGTTGCTCTCCGGAACCAGCGAAAAGGTTCAATTTCTGGATCGCTGGCGTGTGAAAGGTTCAATTTCTGGATCGCTGGCGCGCGGCGGTGGGACGTAAAGACGGAGCGATGGGCGCGGGGTCGTGTGAGGCAAGGGGGGTAAGCCGAGAACAAAGCTAAACTATCGCTGGTGAAAGGGCCAGCTCAAGCCAGTGTTAGACACGATCTACCTCGAACCACCCCGAAGTTAGCCGATGCAGCCCTGGGCGATGTATTGTCTCTAAGCGTGCGGTCTAAAATTTGTCTGTTATGGTACGTTTTGAAGGGATTTTAATTTCACGATTTTGCGTTTTAGATATAATTAACCACAACGAACCAGAATATTTTTGTAACTGCGATTTGTATAACATCAATAGGCGTACGTAGCCTATGTTTATGTAATAAATATAAATTTTAATTTTTTTTAGAAGTGCTCATAATGGCAAAATACGTCAAGATAAGAGCATAAATAACAGTCTGCCTAACACGTTCTTGAAGCAGTCTTTATTTCTGACCCGTCAGTTCAACCACCTCCGGAACAGTACCTTAGCGAATATCTTCTCAAGTCTGTGTTTATCGAAGTGCTCTATTGTATCTGACTTTCGTTATCACGGTGTGTGGTGGTGTCTTGATAGGTGTGTCGTGTATTCATCAGTGTGAAAATGAATACCGTTCGGTTTCTTCTAGAGAATACCTTTCCAACACTTAGTATAGAAAAAAGTGTAAAATAAAGCAGCTTGGCAGGCCTCTTCCCTCCCTGACCATTATTCAGAAGCAAACTTGTAGAGGTAAGGATTTTTGTAGAACATTTAAGCCACAGATTTAGCAGAGGAATACTTCGCTATGTGATTGTGATACCATTAATAGGCTTTTCTGTTTCCCGTGCTTGCTTTTTGCTAAGGGTAAGGATACGAATTGAAAAAAAAACAGGGGTATCAGATCTCAGCCATTTAACACAAAAGATCAATAAGCACGAAGCATCTATTACACATAAGAGTGCATGTTTAGATCTTTCAGTTCTGGAGAAAACAAATATTAGGCAGCAGCTAAGTAGCGCTTTCAGAAGGAATATTGAGAGGCATAATGATAGTGTCAGAAAAAATAGGTACGTGCTCTCGAAGATCATTGACTGCGTGGAATTCTGTGGTGAATTTGAACTTGCTTTGAGAGGTGATGACGAAGCACTCGATTCATACGATCCAGGGGTATTCAGAGGACTCATTAATTTTACTTCGGCATTGGACACCGTCGTTAGGGGTCATTTCAACAGTGCTACAGTCTTCAAGGGTACGTCGAAGGACATTAAAAATGACATTCTGGAATGTATGTTGCATGTGTGTCGCGAGAATATTTTAGCTGAAGGAGCTACTGCAGACTTCGTCTCCCTGATAGCAGATGAAACATCTGATGTGTCTTCAAAGTGCCAGTTAGTCATTGTACTTCGATATGTATTAGCTAATGGGAAGCCTGTTGAAAGATTCTGTACATTCTTAAATCCTGCAGGAAAGGACGCCTGCTCATTAGCCGATTGTATAAAAGGGGTCCTCACTCACGTAGTTGGAGAGCACAAAGAAAAAGTAGTCTCCCAAAATTACGATCGTGCCAATGTTGTGAGTGGCTGACACTCCTGAGTACAAACAATTGTAAGACAAGACTCCCCATTTGTTTACATTGTGCATTGTTACGCCCATCATTTGAATTTAATTCTGGCTCACGCTGCTAGCGACAACAAAGAAGTGCGATTGTTCTTTGCCACCATTGGAGAGATTCCAGCATTCTTTTTCTAATTCGCCTCAGAGAGTGGGCATTCTTGATGAGGTTGTGGGCAGAAGAGTTCCGTAGGGCTCAGCTACGAGATGGAACTTTAAATCAAGATGCGTTCTTACATTGCATGAGCATAAGGATGCAATTCTGGAATGCTTGGAGAAAATCGAAGACACGAGCAGACAAACAGCTACTATGAACCAAGCACATGGACTGCGTCTGAAAATACAACAGCCATCGTTTACTTTTTTGGTTTAGAGTTCTTTTACAGTGTTATGCTTCACGTGGACATTGTATACAACCAATTACAAAAGCGTTCTGCTAACCCTGTATCAGTGCGAAGAGCAGTAAGCTCCTTCGAAACTGCAATTTTGAAAGTAGGGCACAATGTTGACAGCATCGTTGTGGAGGAAAATTTAGAAGACAACAGAGGGAAAAGAACATGCGAAAATAGTTATTACTCGAGGAACATTGTGGCGAAGGAGGTGTGTGACGTGATTATAAATCACAGCAAAGAGAGATTCAACTTCTCCGACCACATACTGGCCTCCAACTTCTTTGACCACCAATTCTTCCCATCCTTCCAAAATATTTTTCCAGAGGAGAATCTTGATAAAAATAAACTGAAAACTGAACTGCAGGTGATTTATTCAAGAAGTGATTTTAAAGAAATGAAAGATACAACTGACTTCCTTGTTTTTTTTTTGATAGAGAACAATCTCAAGGAACCTTTCGGAGAAGTGATGAAACTTTTGAAATTAATTATTACTGTCCCCATGACTACTTCTGAAGCAGAAAGATGTTTTTCCACTTTAAAGCGGATTGACATTCCTGAGGAGTACAATGCATGAAGATAGACTGTCTGCTCTCGCTATGTTGTCCATCGAGAAGGAGATGACTCATAAATTAGTCGATTTTAATGAGAAGGTAATTGACTTATTCGCCGCCAGGAAGGAAAGTAGGATGGATTTCCTGTACACACAGACGACAGCTGTTATACCAACGCCAGCAACGTCTTTAACACAGACGAAACTGGATCAACTTAAGGTAATTACACCTTATATTCTCTGTCTTTCATTTCTCATAGCTTTGGTACCTTCTTCGATTTGCAATCGTGTGTCTTCAAAGGAAAGTCACCTTTCTAGTCATGCAATGTCACTATTTTACGTTTATGTAAACATCATGTAACATTAAATTTGGCCACGTTATTTTTCAAAGTAGTGAACCCCCAGATGTTTTATCCACGCACCGCCACTGGTGGGTTGTGTCAAAATGAGAGAAGGAAAGGCGGGTGTCCTGGGGCAGTCACAGTGAAGAGTTATATTACTAAATTCCTGTAATAAGGCTGCAGCTATTACCTGAAAATGAAAGTACAAAGATTAGGTAAATTTTTAAATGTGTTCCTTTTGGATTTGCTGCTGTCTGGAAAAGAGGAACAGATTCAGTGCTACCTGGAAGTAAAAGCTTATATTAGTACCTTTTATTTTGATTCTCGATCGCTTGATGTGATCCAAAATACAAATACAAATGCAAAAGGTTATTGTTCCCTCTTTGGCAAAGGGCAACACTGGTGCTGTATGGAAGGAGATTTTTTTCATATTAGTATATCGTTATAATTTGTATTTGGTATGTCAGTCATGTAGCGCTGTTTGTTTGTTTGTTTGTCAATTCGATTATCCGTACGGCGTAGAGGTTAACCTTGTCGACTAATTAACTATTTTATTTATTTACGTACTAACTGTACCTGGCATGCGTTGCAATGCCAAACAAAGAAAGAGTTGGCGTTGTAATTTCGTTTCTTGAAATGCTTTTGCAAGCAATCTTTTTTTCAATTTCCGTTAACTGCCTCTAAACTATCGTAAATTGGATTAACTAATTTAGAAACATTCGTGGGAGCGCGCACAACAATTCACCAAAGTTTCATCGCAATCGGATGAATGGAATATGAACGCATACGGGATTTGTTTAAACGATACGCGTGCTGTCACTCATTTGTTGAATCTACTCGTACGCTACTCATTGTAAAATAGATTTACTAAGCCTGAAACCTTTCCTAGAGTGTAATCAACGATTCACCAAAGTCTCATCGCAATGGGATGAATGGTATATGAACGAATACGGTACTTGGTTGAAACGATTCACGTGCCGTCGCTCATTTGTTTCTGTCTTAGTTAATCCATTTTACAATAGGTGGCAAACGAGTAGATTCTACAATAGAGCGACGACGTGCGAAGCGTTTCAACAAAGTCCCGTATGCGTTCATATACCAATCGTCCAAAAGCGATGAAACTTGGGTGAGATGTTGTGTGTACATCAGGGAAGGTTTCTGGCATAGATCATCCACTTTTCAATAGGTAGCGCACGAGTAGATTCAACTAATGAGTGACTACGCGCGAAGCGTTTCAACGAAGTCCCAAATGCGTTCATATACCATTCGTGCGAATGCGATGAAACTTGGGTGAGTTTTTGTGTACACTCCAGGGAAGGTTTCTGACTTAGTACATGCATTTCACAATAGGTAGCCAACGATTTTATTCAACAAATGAGCGACGGCACGTGAATCGTTTCAACCAAGTACCATAAGCCTTCATATGCCATTCATCCCATTGCGATGAGACTTTGGTGAATCGTTGAGTACACTCCATGAAAGGTTTCAGGCTTAGTAAATCTATTTTACAATAGATAGCGTACGAGTAGATTCAACAAATGAGAGACGGTACGCGTATCGTTTAAACAAAATCCCGTATGCATTCATATGCCATTCATACCAAATACAAATGATAACAATATACTAACATGAAAATTTCTCGTTCAATACAGCACCAATGTTGCCCTTTACAACAGCACGTACTGCATCCGAAGTTGACATATCCCTCACCTATTATCCTAGGGGATGGAAGGGATCGCAAAGGGCGTTGATACCCAGCTAGAAAGATCAACGTATCCTTGCTAGGTGGTTAGTTAGTAACCTCCGAATACAGGTATATTTATCAAAATGCGATAGTACTTCCACTGAGCTACAAATTTAAAACATCCTACAATCAAAATATGGTAGGACGAGATCCTTGGAATCTCGAGGGTGAACGGTTACTAAAATTTGCAATGAATGGGTAGATTATTAGCTTGGGAATAACCTAACCCCCAAGGGAAGATGATGAAGAAAAAGAAGTGGGTTTCGGACTGGAGAAAAAGAATGGAGAAATAGGAAGAGAGTTTGACATAAGTTATAACTAAGAGTTCTTGCTCAAATGCAACAAGTGGTGAACACCCTATCAATGGATTTATTTTTATTAAAGAGGGCATAGACCTAGGAAGAGTTAGGGAAGACAGGATCTTGCCTAACCTTTATGTTAGAGAAATGATAAGGCGAAAAACAAATCTTTAATATATTTAACAATATAAAAGGAAGTAGTTTTTGTGACAAATATATAATTATTATTTTTATAAACAATTGGGGTCACAGACCTACGAAAACATCTAAAGCTTGCGCCAGGCAATTGATAATTCTTTTGGTTTTAAACCTTTTGTATGCTTTAAAATCTTCGTAAGATTTTGAAATGACGAAGATAAATAAATGAAAAATTTAAAAATAACTGACGTAATTAAAGGTAAACAATAAATCAAGTACAAGGTGTGTACTTTAAGGTTTTCTAGATAAGTATCTTAGAAATAATAACAACTTCGAAAGTAACAACAACAAAAAGCAGGAAGAATAAAATAGAAGTTTCTATAACTTCTTATATTGATACAGAAATACTTGGTTGGATTATACAAATAGGGCAGGTCACTTATGGTGAAATATGAAGAGAACAATTGAAAGGAAGTTTTTAGAACTCCTATGTTTAAGTAGGGATAACGAGAAAAAGTGGGGCAAATTTCCCTTTCGTGAAACCTAGAGACAACTCACTTTTGAGTAGAACGAATTGTATTCCCTATTGAGAAGGGATAAACCATATAATTTAAGGCGTGTACTGGACACGAAGTTTTACAGACATTAATTCGTTATACGTGGAACAAGTAAGGGAGGGCACTTATTGAGAGTGACACCTCATTGAAAAAAGACCTAAAGTAACAATTTTATTATTTTGGTTTGTTAGTAAAGGGTTTGATAAAGACCAAATGGGATTGTGGAAAAGTGTTCATGGCCGTATTTATTGTACACGGACGAGCGCGACGCGGATGAAAGGTTGAACAAGCACTGTTTTCACTATAGTCTGTTGATATAGTTGAAAAGTTCACTGTAGTAGCACAACGAGTTGATGGCAAAGAAAGTTATTGCAATGGTAGAAAATAACTAGGTCACACTAGATATGCGAGAGTCCATTGCTTGAGAAACTTGTAGGTTATAGTTGAATGCACCAGAAAAATCCCAACGGAGGAAGAAAAATTAGATATTGATTAGCAGTTCATAAGGAAGATTCCTTAGTTTGAAAAAGTATTCCCATATGTGAGTGGAAAATACATGACAGTATAACTGATAGATAGAGTGCAGGTTCTGGAAGGTTCCAGAGCAATGATGACTTGTTTAAATTGGGTAGAGAATCCCTCGGAGTAAAGCTAGATTATATAGACAGTGGGTATTTTAGAAATATCCCTCGATGTGAGATAGCATCTCAGAAAATCTTTCATATTGAAAGTTAAACTTAATAGTTTAAGTTTGATCAAGAAGATCTCTAGAAAACAGTTATTATAACATAGCAACTTTCACTGTCTATAAAATCCACGTAAAAGCATTGAGCCTTTTAACAGCGATGAGAATGAGGTTAAAGCATGAAGTCGGTACTTATCTTTGCTTCATGACGAAGGCGATGTTGCAGTTGTCGGTTGGTTCTAAAATTCTAACATGGCGTAGAATTTAAAAGTTTGCCTCTAGAGTGGAGGAGGCGAGCTTTAGTTAAGCTCTAACTGACTGTGTTGACTTCCGACGTACAAGTGAGGGCTGCTAGACGCAGCGAAAGTGCACTGGCCTAGACGGCATGTTCAACAAGAAGTTGAGTGCACTGAGAGTGTGAGCGGTTGCTCACAGCACGGAGACAAGTCGAGACGAAGTGTAGAAGTGAAGTGACCGAGCGAGCGGGCTGCGCGCGCGGAGAAGCGAGCAGTAGGAGGAGGGAAGAAGAGGGGGAAGCGGGCGAGTAAGGGGAGGAACAAAGAGGTTATACATAAACATGAAAAAACTTTACAGAAACAAAATTCTTCTTGGAGCGGTGACTTCATGGAGTAGTTGGTTGGAGAAGAACACGACGCCCTGCGGATTAATATAGAAGTCTTCATGGTTTGAAGCAATGGAAGTTCGGAAGGCAGCGATGGGACGCTGTCAGGCTGGTTCAACGGAATATGCGTTTCTGTAAAAAACTGACAGAAAAAATGAACAAATGCACGGGGCAAACAGGAGGTAACAGTTCGATGTTGGTGTGTGCGGGAAAGAAATTTAAATAAATGAACTGATATAAAGTAATGAAGAACAGCAAAAGCTAATTCTTTCTTTCCGTGTATTTCCAAAAATACACCAATGAACGCCAGTACCTAACTAGCAGCACTATCGTTTCCGATTATTAAAGACAGAAAGTCGAAATGTTCTATGAAAAAATCGGACAGACACACTAAGCAGTGCCTGCTAATTTATTCAAATAAAAATAGGACATTCCCAGTCCTCACACACCTACATACATTCGTTACAAAGATCTTACATTCAGAATAAAAGTATTTAGTATATTTAAATCATAATAAAAAACCTAGTGAGCTTTTTGTCACTATTTCCTAGTCCTCATGAATGGATCATCGAGAAAAATATTCTTCCAACGTTTATAATAAAACATTTAATATTTAAAATGTAGTCACACTTGTGGCTCATACTGTATTTGTTATACTCGTAAATTCTTTCTATCGCACACGTCTAACATTCATCCACTATATGATACATAACATACTGATACGATAATAAACGTATACTTCACATCTGTTAAATAACCCTTAAAAACAAATCTATTATTAATTTATACAATATATACATCATTATCGTTAGCTACTTGATAAATAATTGATCCTTCTCATTTCAGTATTTTCCTGTCATTTGTGATAATAAAATTTCAACTCCTCTGTCATTTCATGGGTTAACTTTCGTTTCTTGTGAGCGTATTGTTTCAAACAATAAAGCTAAAAACCGCTCGATAATAGACAAATCCATTAAATAAGTTTAATAAAATAAGACGGACATATAACAGACGCCTCTACGGTTCCCAACATCTACGTAACACAACACGTTCCTCTAATACTTATACATTATCTAGGTCGCATCTCCATACATTACACCTCGACAACTTGGTCGGAACTTCATTATACATTCGCATTATACTTTATACTACTTTAGGAACATCATAATATTTTACTACAAAACACAAGGTAGCGTCAATACCTACGCTTTCGTATTCATATCTTGTACACGCAATAATAATAACTAATCCCATTTCTGTGTATACACTAGGTATCCACGAAATTCAGTAATTTCTCTTATAGAGTTCAAATTACAAGTCTTCTAACGCTTATACATTCCAATCCTTTCATTCATAATTAAATACCTCTTGTATTTCCAATCCTGTTCCTTTCTTATGCAAATTCTGTTATGACATCAATTAAAAACCTTTTAGTATGCGACTTCATTATCCTTCTTTTATTTTATGGAACTAAAGTTCATAGAACTTTATAAGATTAGAGAACGGTCTGTATATTCTCGTTTTTACCTAATAAAATACGTTACATTTCAACTCCATTGTAGTATTCCTGCCTTGATACATTTTATCTTGTATGTTTCTTTCATATTTTACAATTCCTTTACATATGTATTGAATGAAAATCCACAGCCTGCTTCCAGTCTCCGACCGGGTCAGGAATGGAATGAATGAAGCCCCCATCTAGCGGCGAGGATATGAACTGTGTCGGCTGCCGAGGCCAGACGCACTCCTCTGGGGCAATGATTAAATGAATGACAGATAAAATGAAATGATAGTGGAGAGTGTTGCT
This sequence comes from Meconema thalassinum, assembly GCA_946902985.2. Classification (NCBI taxonomy): domain Eukaryota; kingdom Metazoa; phylum Arthropoda; class Insecta; order Orthoptera; family Tettigoniidae; genus Meconema; species Meconema thalassinum. Next base: position 49,373,877 of record OX336388.2, on the reverse strand, counting down.
GGAATGAAATTTGACAGGGAAAACCGGAGTACCCGGCGAAAAACCTGTCTGCCTCCGTTTTGTCCAGCACATATCTCACATGAAGCGACCGGGATTTGAACCACGGACTCAGCGGTGAGAGGCCGGCGTGCTGCCGCCTAAGCCACGGAGGCTTCTTTACATATGTATTACATTATACATTTCGTATTTTTCCGAACCGTAATATAGCGTTTTCCATCTGTGTTAAAACATCAGATTGTTCAATAAAATGCTCTCTTCACTAAAAGTCAGGTTTAAGAATACAAGTCCATTGTTGTTCTCAAGAGAACAAAAACAATAACTTGTTTATCCAAATCCGATTTCAAACAAATCTCTTCTACGAAAAATCCCTCTCAGAAATATGTCGACAATGACATTCTGCTTAGTTAGATGTCAGAACTAACGCAATTTTAAAGATATTCCAATTTATCTAGCCAATACTAATAAAATCAAATTTAACTCGCAATGACTTACAATGATGACCACAAATCTTTAATACGTCAAAATCCTAATGACGACGTTCTCAAAACAATTACTAAACATATTTAACGTCAATAACGATTCTCTACACTCAATTAAAAGAATTAAAATAGTTCACATAAGTCTATCAAATTTGCCACACAAAAACTAGGTCAGGTCAAGGATGTCTACGTTACTGCATTCTAACTACTATAATATTCGTTGGGTCTCTTTTACCTTCTGCCAGAATATTTTTTCAGAGTCCAAATTGGAATTGAAACTCCCACGCAGCAGTCTCCTCCTACTGAAGCAAGCCACACGGCTGACTTAACGGGATCAGTCGTGGTCACGTGCTGGCCGGCTGGTCTCTCACCTGCACGCTCCCTCACTCATTCATCCATCAGTCAGGACTGCCTGCCTTCCTGTCTCCTCTCTCTCTGCATTGGGGCTGGAATCTCGCTGCGTTCTTCTGTATTCGGGCGTCTTCTGTGATTTCTTCTAGCGAATAGCATTCTTGAAGTTCTCCGTCGAATGGGTGTTTTTGTTGCAGTTCATAGGTATTTCTCCAGATGTTATGGTAATACCTCGCAATTGTAGATGCAATAGTGTTCATTTGAAGAAGCATGATGGTAATCTTCTTCCCTCCTCGACAAAGCCTTGATATGCGGGCTAAGTCACTGCCGGAATCCTCATATTGCGAATAGTTAGTTCCCCTTCATGATTTAGTGACTTTCCATGACGATCGAGTAATGCTTCATATCGAATATCCTCGTCGACCCCAGTTCAAATAACATCTTCTTAATTTCAATCGTAGTTTGAACAAATAGGTTGATTAAGGTTTTATTAATTTTCCTTAGTTTTCGAACAACTCTTGTAGTTTCCAATAAACGTTGCTTCTGCTCGGCAATAATGTCTCCACACTGTAGATTGATTTTTTATTTACTAATTCACAGACTTTTCTTCATAACTCTGTCCATATTATCGTTTGCTTTTTGTAGAAATATTACTTTATCTTTTATTGATTTGACTTTCATCGATGCTTGTCTTCATCTATACTGGGTGGCAATGCTGTCCATACCGTTGAATATTCTTCATGTTGCTCGGTCAACTTTTTCCACTCTCAAAATATACGTCTATACAATTTCGAAGACAAGCAGAGAATGACTTCTCCAAGTCGCGTCCCCTCTCTGATAGCAACAAAAAAATGGCGTTTCTGGCATTCGACCTTGTAAATTTCTATATGAATAAATATCGGTCGCATCTTATTAAATCTTAATATATAATTTACACCATTGGCTTTCATTTTTCGTCTTCTCTCCATTTCTGCCAAATATTTTCTTCTGAAAATTCTTTTCAATAATATATAAAATATTAAGGACCGCCAATATATATTTTTGCTATTGGTTAATGTGTGGTCACGTGATAAAACGCGGTTGAATCTCCCTCCTGCCACGCTTCAATGTCACCTTGACACGTGCCTGACTAAATTCGGAATTTCCCAAGTGCCGCCTCCACTGAACTCGTCAATCTTGCCTGTTTCCAGTGTCTATAAAATCTCATTCTTCTCCATGTTAATAAAATAGCGTTTTATATTTCTGCTTACTTCCGTGCTAAGAGTATACGGAAATTTTTCAAATTCACTCTGGCAATAGTTACAGTCCTGATACATGTTCCCATGCTACCGGTTTCCTTACTAGACATGTAACATTGGCACTTTCGTTCTCGAGAGATGTCGGTTCGACACCCGACCCATACCTTCTCCTAGGTCCTTTAAATTATCGGTTCAACCAAACAGGGAACAGTAACCTTTTGCGTTTGTATTTGTATTTTGGATCACATCAAGCGACCGAGAATCTAAATAAAAGGTACTAATATAAGCTTTTACTTCCAGGTAGCACTGAAACTGTTCCTCTTTTCCAGATAGCAGCAAATCCAACAGGAACACATTTACAAATTTACTTTATCTTTGTACTTTACTTTTCAGGTAATAGCTGCACCCTTATTACAGGAATTTAGAATTGGAACTATTCACTGTGACCAGCATGTCCTTCTCTTCTTTTGACACAACCCACTCATTATTACACGTGTGTATGTCACTGAACTCCTCCTAAACGACTGGACCGATTTTGATGAAATTTGGTATGTACAATAGGGTGGGTCCATGTATGGTTTAGGTTCACAATCTGACCAGGTAGGTGGAATGAACACAATTTTAGAACCAATATTTACACACAATTTTAGAACCTCAATAGACAGTCAAAACAGTCGTCATGGAAACCACTAGTCTTGGCCTTGGTGAATGTCTTTGGACGGTTTGTCTCTCCCGGTTAGAGCCACCTGGTCGCAACCTGTGCAACTACTGCCATAACATACACTCTGCCCGTGTTTTATACCAAAGGTGGCAGTATAAGTTTATATACCATTCATCGATTGAGATGAAACTTTGATGAGTTGTTGTGTACACTTACTTGAAGGTTTCTAATCTAGTAAATCCATTTCACAGGAGGTTGCGCACGAGTAGATTCAACAAATGAGCGACGACGTGCGAAGCGTTTCAAAAAGGTCCCGTATGCGTTCAAATACCATTCGTTCGATCGCAATCAAAATGGGTGAGATATTGAGTACATCCTACGGAAGATTTCTGGCTTAATAAATTCATTTTAAAATAGGTAGCGCACGAGTAGATTCAACAAATGTGCGTTGGCGCGAGAATCGTTTCAACAAAGTACTGTAGGTGTTCATATACCATTTATCCGATTGCGATGAGACTTTGGTGAATTGTTGTGTACACTCCAGGAAAGGTTTCTGGCTTAGTAAATCCAGTTTTTAATAAGTAGCGCAAGAGTAGATTCAACAAATGAGTGATGGCATGCGAATCCTTTAAAGAAAATTCCGTACCGGTATGCGTTCATATGTCATTCATCCGATTCCGGTGAAACATTGATGAGTTGTTAGACGCCAGGGAAGGTGTTCAACTTGGTAAGTCCATTTTACAATATTGGTAGCGCACGAGTAGATGTAACAAATGAGTAACGACGCGCGAAACGTTCCAACAAAATCCCGTGTGCGTTTATATACTACTCATCGATTGCTATGAAACTTTGATGAGTTGTTGTGTACACTTACATGAAGCTTTCTAACTTAGTAAATCCCTTTCAGAGTTGGTAGAGCACAAGTACATTCAACAAATGAGAGACTGCGCACGAATCATTTAAACAAAATCTCGTATGCGTTAGCCTATATGGCATTTATCCGATTGCGATGAAACTTTTGAGAGTTGTTGCGCACGCTCTCACGAATGTTTCTAGATTAATTAATTCATTTCACGATAGTTCAGAGGCAGTTAATAAAAATTGAAAAAAAAATATTGTGTATCCAAAAGCACTTCAAGAAACAAAGTTACAATACTTTCTTAGATTGGCAGGACAACGTCTGCTGGGTCAGCTAGTATATATATATATATATATATATATATATATTTGTGATGTATTACGTCTTCAATATCGCTATGTAAAAATTGTGATCTAAACAATATATAATATTGTTCCTCCCCTAAACCCTACCTACCAAAAGTACACGGCTACGACAACTACACATAAATCGATACTTGCCAGACTGCTGTACTACCCACGTACCCCTACATCTACACGCCCAGGAGAAGAAAAGAAGAGAAGAAAAGAAGAAGAAGCCACCCTTACGTCCAAGCCCAATCTGTGAGGACACATATTTAGCCGGGAAGGAGGATTGTTATACCCTGAGGCTCCGCACAGGGAACAGTTAATACATCTAATAACATTCACAACTGCTACAACCACTACCCTCTATCGGCCATCTATCTAACACACTTCAGTCCCTATCTCTACCCTGAGCCACCTAGGGAAGCAACATGTACAAACTATTTCATCATTATTACCAAACACAAGCTGTAACACTTGATCAAACAATGAGGTAGGTGACACATACAAAACCCTGCACCCCCTACAACTTAGTTATAGCCCATAAAAGCTACAACAATATTTAGTATTTGGACTTCGTAAATATTTTTTAATTTAGGTTTGATTTTTATTCTTCGACAAGCGAGATTTTATTGAGGTGGATTTTACCGTAAATACTAGTTTTTGTGTGCGATTAGATATTTCGTTAATATTTTGATGGGAGATGTGCTTAACCGACCGTATTTTTGTAGGAAGTAGGAATTAGATAGTGTCCTTATAAGTGTGCAAGACTTGATTTTATATTGGTTCTTATTTGAACATTAAAGTAATGTGAGATAGACATTGTATAACTGGATAATATTATGATTGTCAATTTTTAAACGAAAATAATTGAGATTTCTTGAGTATCAGACGATAACAGCTGATCACTTAATATTACGCAGAAGTCAATTTGAAATGGGGCAGGAACTCAATAATGGTTTAGTTAAATACTAAATCGAACTGCAAGGACTATACTTTTTCTAATGGTACATTTAAAGCATTTTGCAGATTGCATTACAATGTGGAGAGAGAATTTAAGCATTGTTGCTTGCAACAATTATGAACGACAAGCAGGGAGCTATTATTATTAACTTGTAATGATGAATGTTGGGGATTTTTAATTCGTTGAAGTACTGCAAGTATCTGAAATATGTCTTACGTAGGAGAGAGATATCCTGCAGATATTTAGTTGTTGGAAGTGCGCATTGTTGTAATAATGGAGCATGAAATAAAGTTTTTTATATTGGAAAGTAGAATCCAATCGATCATATTGACGACGGGAATATTTGGAACAGAGTTAATAAGTGGAAAATTGTTGTTTTTGAATTTTGGTGCCAGCTTAAAGGTGAACCTATATTTTGGGAACTGAATCTTGTGGAGAGGTGAAGATCTATTCCACATGTGTCTGTATCACAGTATATGAAGAAGCTGTATAAGATAAAGATGCGTTAATCTGATGTTAACAGACGACTATATAAGGTCATGTGTCTGTATTAGAGTATATGAGGAAGCTGTATAAGATAAAGAAGTTAATCTGATGTTTAAAGGCGACTATAGAAGGTCATGTGCCTGAATATATGAGGAAGCTGTATAAGATAAAGATGCGTTAGTCTGATGTTTAAAAGGCGACTATAGAAGGTCATGTGTCTGTATTACAGTATAACAGGAAGCTGTATAAGATAATGATGCGTTAATCTGATGTTTAAAGGCGACTATAGAAGGTCATGTGTCTGTATTACAGTATATGAGGAAGCTGTTTAAGATAAAGATCAGTTAATCTGATGAGATAAAGATGCGTTAATCTGATGCTTAAAGGCGACTATAGAAGGTCATGTCTCTGTATTACAGTATATGAGGAAGCTGTATAAGATAAAGATGCGTTAATCTGATGTTTAATGGTGACTATAGAAGGACATGTGTCTGTATTACAGTATATGACGAAGCTGTATAAGATAAAGATGCGTTAATCTGATGTGTAAAGGCGACTATAGAATATCATGTGTCTGTATTACAGTATATGAGGAAGCTGTATAAGATAAAGATGCGGTAATCTGATGTTTAAAGGTGACTATAGAAGGTCGTGTGTCTGTATTACAGTATATGGGAAAGCTGAATATGATAATGATGCGTTAATCTGATGTTTAAAGGCGACTATAGAAGGTCATGTGTCTGTATTACAGTATATGGGGAAACTGAATATGATAATGATGCGTTAATCTGATGTTTAAAGGCGACTATAGAAGGTCTTGTCTCTGTATTACAGTATATGAGGAAGCTGTATAAGATAAATATGCGTTAATCTGATGCTTAAAGGCGACTATAGAAAGTCATGTGTCTGTATTACAGTATATGAGGAAGCTGTATAAGATAAAGATGCGTTAATCTGTTGTTTAAAGGCGACTATAGATCGTCATGTGTCTGTATTACAGTATATGAGGAAGCTGTATAAGATAAAGACGCGTTAATCTGATGGTTATAGGCGACTATAGAAGGTCATGTGTCTGTATTACAGTATATGAGGAAGCTGTATAAGATAAAGTTGCGTTAATCTAATGTTTAATGGCGAATATAGAAGGTCATGAATCGACAGAAAACCCACGAATTAGGAAATTGCATTGAAGCAATATTTCATTGTTATTATTATTAATTTATTTAACGTGCTAGATTATTAAAGCATGAGCTAGACTTTGTTGAACGGCCATGACTAACATTTATACGACGAACACAAGCAAGGTTATTTGAATAGGGGGTTCTCGTTTTTCATATATTCCTGTTATTTTTTCTTTTCTTCAAAATGTTCAAGGACGAGTTCTGGCAGTGAAAGTTTCAGACAGACAGACAATGCTACGAGATAGACATTGTAGATAAATTGTAAATAGTTAAAAGAGATTGGACTGATCGTGTAAATACTGTTATAGAGATAGAATGGAGTCTCGTGATGTATAGAGTAATTGTATTTAGTTTTGATGAACCGAACTTATGGTATTATTTTAATTTAGGGGTTTTATTTCATTTATAAACTCCGAACATATTTTGGAAATGCAGATGGCATTCAGAATAGTGGATTCTTCATATTTATTTTATTTTAATAGTGCAGTTTAAGGTTTAATTCATCCAATTATTTAATATTGTCGTTGTTTGAGGATGGGAGTGTCCGTATTTAAATAAGTATTTGTACTGTTTTATATTAATAAATCATAGGACACGAGAGTTTCGTATGTCCACCGTTTTATAGAAACCAAGCTTTATTGATACCTAATAATTATGGCGAGGTCATGCTATGGAATTAAGGACAGGCGCCCAATTTATCCCATTGGCCCCCGAGAAGCGCAGGTTTCTCACTCTATCATTCATGGATTAAGTCCTAATTCCGTAGCGTAACGTCTTTGTCTTATGTGTCCCGACTCATCCCATGTACCAGGCATTTCCTTCGGTGGTTTACCTAGCTGGGGCCACGAAGAAGCTGCGATCCGTCCATCTGTATACTGATAGGTGGTTTTAAAAGGGCACAATATTAATATATAAATCGTTGAGGAATTCGATACCAAATGAAGGAAAGAAAGAAGAGCAGGAAATATGAGAATATGCTGGTATGGAATATATGGAAAGATTTATCATTTTGCCATTTACCTCGCTAGTAAATCTTTCAAGTGCCGCATATGTCGTCAATCAATCTATGCTTGACATTTCACCTTTCTGCTATGACAAATAGCCTAAATAGAAATAATATTAATCATAATGATAATAATAATGATAAACTTGAGTAATCTGATGCGTAGCACAAACAAATGAGCCAAATCCTGACACAAACGCTTTGGTTGGTGCCAAGAAGCAAACTGCTGAATTAACTCTGTCAGAGGGAATTTAGTTTTCGTTTGTTGGTATAAAGCCTCGTCTTTACAGGGCTCTGCACGCTCCCTATTAGCTGTCGTCCGCCTGCTTTAGACAATGGAGCCTGGTATCCAGACACAGAAGATCATGTTTGAATACTACACCCTGGAAGTTGCACGATAATTATTCTGTGGTTTCCAGTTAGCTGTACATTTCTAGTCCAAAACGTATTTGGTAACAATAATCTACCTGTACAGAGGCGCTTCAAAATAGAAAGATATCATCCTACACTGATCTAAAATCTGCTCTTCATATGTCAATCATAAAACCGTGTTTCTTGCTAGGAAAAGTCAGAGAATATGCTAATGTGTGTGTCCTGAGTTCCTTTGTGAGTATAAAAACAAGTAGTTCCGTGAAGAACTAAATAGCCTATTTTCATACATCCTACTAATATCAATTGCCTCTATCAACATACAAATTGTCAGTTTGATTGCTGTAATAGATTCGTAGATATTGAGAACCGTCTAAATATATTGGATGGTCACCATATTGGATTTTTATATTATAGGGCTCAGATTTATGTACTACTAGCTGAAGTACCCGTGCTTCGCTACGCGTCATAAATAAATTAAAATGTGAAGGTGACAGTTAAAACAGGGGATAGGCGAGGTGCTGCGCAGAGGGAGATTAAGGATGGAACATTTTCTCCACCTACACCACTCGGCGTTGACCGTGTTTTATAGCACAAATTTAAGTTTTACTCCCTAACCGTTGGAGATACCTTTCGGATAGAAAATGTAATTTTAATCCTCGTATATCCCATCAAGAAGTTTGCTATTTCTTAGCGTTCTCTTTTTATTTGAAATTGAAATATGAAAGTTTGAAACCAAAAGTCACGTCACTAAAATGGTCGCCATCTTTAAATAAAGCAAAGTATTGAAATCAAAATAACCTATATGTTAACCAGGTAAATCAGCTACTTCAATGAAAAATTCATGTAAATCGGACCAGTGGTACTTTCGTCATTAAGTAATACAAAGACACACACCATCTCATTTTTAGCCTCGCTTCGCTAGCGTCATAGTCGTGTCATATTGTTATTCAATGAAATGCAGGTTTAACCCCGTTAACACCCCTTTAGAACCTGAATATCCAAAAATCCCTCCTTTGTAGACGTTTTCGACACAACAAACATATCCCCAAAATATCATTCTTCTAACTTTAATAATTTTGGTTGGTCGACGAGAGTGAACATCCAAAAATCCTTCCTTAGTGGACCTTTTTCTTCCAGAATTTCACCCCTCCCCATTGGCCCCTTAAATTGGATTTATGAAAAAATGGTCCAACACCTATTTTATTTATTTATTTATTTTTAAGCTGATTGATTTCCTCCGAGTTTCAAACTCCTCGCCTATGTCGTTTAAGAGATACAAGCACCGTTAGGAATCTTTCAACCCCCACTTTTCATCCCTTTCACCTCATAATATACACTACGTCGTATAACCATTAGACATGTGTCAGCTTATTTTTAATGATTAGTATATATGCCAAGTATCACATCCCCGAATGAAACCACTCGTGAGATATTGTTATTCAATGAAATGCACGTTTACCCCTTAACACCTCTTTAGAACCTGAATATCCAAAACTCTTTCCTTAGTGGATGTTTTCGACATACAACGAACATATCCCCAAAATTTCATGTTTCTAACTTCAAAAATTTTGGCCGGGCGATGATGAGTGAGTGAGTCAGTCAGGACATTTTCTTTCATTTATTTTTGATAATTTCACCCCTCCCCATGAACCCCTTAAATTGGATTTATGAAACAAACGGTCGAACACCTATTTACTTATTTAAAGCTGTTTTCCCCCTGAGTTTGATGAGTGAGTAAGTGAGTCAATCAGTTAGGACACTTTCTTTCCTGTTTTTTCCCCCAGAATTTCACCCCTCTCCAAGGGCTCCTTAAATTGGATTTATGAGAAAACGGTCGACCATCTATTTACTTGTATTTTAAGCTGTTTTTCCCGCCGAATTTCAAACTTCTCGTATGTCGTTTCAGAGATACACGCTCCGTAAGAATCCCTCAACCCCCAATTTTCACCCCTTTCACCTCATAATATACACCACATCGATAAACCCTTAGACATATGTCTGATTATTTTTAATGATTAGTTTATATACCGAATATCACATCCCCAAAGAAACAACTCATGAGATATCGTTATTCAATGAAATGCACGTTTACCCCCTTAACACCTCTTTAAAACCCGAATAAACAAAAATCATTCCTTAGTTGACGTTTTCGACATACAGCGAACATATTCCCAAAATTTCATGTCTCCAACGTTAATAGTTTTCGCTAGGCGTGATGAGTGAGTGAGTCAGACAGGACATTTTCTTTCAATTATTTTTACCAGAATTTCACCCCTCCCCATGGGCCCCTTAAATTGGATTAATGAAAAAACGCTTGAACACCTATTAACTTGTTTTTTAAGCTGTCTTTTTCTCCTGAGTTTGATGAGTGAGTGAGATAGTCAGTCAGTTAGGACACTTTCTCTCCTTTTTTCCCCCAGAATTTCACCCCACCGCATTGGCCCCTTAAATTAATTTATGAAAAAAAAAACGGTTGAACACCGATTTACTTACTTTTAAAGCTGCTTTTTTTCGCTGAGATTCAAATTTCTCGCCTATGTCGTTTAAGAGATAGGCCTACACGCTCCGCTAGGAATCCTTCAATCCCCAATTTACACCCCTTTCACCTCATAATAATACACCACATCGATAAACCCTTAGATACATATCTGCTTAATTTTAATGATTAGTTTATATGCCGAGTATCACATCCACAAATGAAACCTCTCGTGAGATATTGTTATTCAATGAAATGCAGGTTTAACCCCCTTAAGACCCCTTTACAACACGAATATCCAAAAATCTTCCCTTAGTGTACGGTTTTGACATACAACGAACATATCCCCAAAATGCCATGTTTTAACTTCAATATTTTTGGCTGAGCGATGATGAGTGAGTGAATGAGTCAGGACATTTTCTTTCATTTTTTTTCTTCAGAATTTTATCCCTCCCGATGAACCCCTTCAATTTGATTGATCAAAAAAACTGTCGAAAAGCTATTTACTTACTTTAAAGCAGTGTTCCCCCTGAGTTTGATGAGTGAGTCAGTCAGTCAATCAGTTAGGACACTTCCTTTCCTGTTCCCCCCCCCCAGAATTTCATCCCTCCCCATGGGCCCCTTAAGTTTATGAAAAAAAGGTCAAACACATATTTACTTATTTTTTACGCTGATTTTTTTCCCGCTGAGTTTCAAACTCCTCGCCTATGTCGTTTAAGAGATACACGCTCCGTTAGGAATCTTTCAATCCCTACTTTTTACCCCTTTCACCTCATAATATACACCACATCGAAAAACCCTCAGACACGGGTCTTCTTACTTTTTAATGATGAGTTTATATGCCGTGTATCACATCCCCCAATGAAACCAATCGGGAGATAGTGTTACTCAATGAAATGCAGGTTTAACCCCCTTAAGACCCCTTTAGAACCTGAATATCCGGAAATCCTCCCTTAGTAGACGGTTTTGACATACAATGAACATATCCGCCAACTGTCATGTTTCTAACTTCAATAATTTTGGCTGGGCGATGATGAGTGAGTGAGTCAGGACATTTTCTTTTAATTTTCTTTTTTCAGAATTTCACCCCTCCCCATGAACCCGTTAAATTTGATTTAAGAAAACTGTCCGACAGCTATTTACGTACTTTAAAGCAGTTTTTCCCCCTGAGTTTGATGAGTGAGTCAATCAGTGAATCAGTTAGGACACTTTCTTTCCTGTTCCCCCCCCCCCCCCTCCCAGAATTTCACCCCTCCCCATGGGCCCCTTAAATTGGATTTATGAAAAAACGGTCAAACACATATTTTCTTCTTTTTATGCTGATTTTCTTCCGCTGAATTTCAAACTCCTCGCCTATGTCGTTATGAGATACTCGCTCCGTTAGGAATTTTTCAATCCCCACTTTTCACCCCTTTCACCTCATGATATACACCACATCGAAAAACTCTCAGACACGTGTCTTCTTATTTTTAAATATGAGTTTATATGCCGAGTATCATATCCCCCAATGAAACCAATCGGGTGATATTGCTATTCAATGAAATGCAGGTCTAACCCCTTAACACCCCTTTAGAACCTGAATAGCCAAAAATCCTCTCTTAGTGGGCATCGGCGGCCCTTGAGGAAGCTGCATACCAAATTTGATTCCAATCCGTTCGGTGGTTTCAGAGATTTCGTGATGAATGAATGAGTGAGTGGTATTTGACAAATATCTAGTAGATAGTGTCAAGTCTATGTTATGCTATTCTTGGTTGACAGTGCTGTGTGAGCAGCTGAGTAACTAACGGGATTTCAAGTAAAGATCCTCATTTTCTATACCGGTAGTACAGTGTGCAACTGTCATCCTGGCGGCCGTGTCTTGACTTGAGCTATGTTGCCATGGAAACTAACTGCCTTGCCATTCCTTCATGAGTATATTTTATGTTTTGATTAGCCTGTGCTTGAGTAAAAAACGACCGAAATCAGAAGAATGAGAAAGACTATCGAAAATTCATGTAGCCAGCGGTTCCTTATGGGTCCTAAACTATGTGTATGCAAAATTTGGTTGAGATTGGTGGAACGGTGTAGATTTGTATACGGAACAGACCCACCCACATACATACATACATACAGACTTTCACTTTTATATATAAGATTACATGAAGATTATTGTGTAGATGTTTTATTCAGACTTCAATCGCATCATTAGGACACAAGAAATAAAAGCGGGATTTTAAAATTTCGCTCAGCCGCCATCTTGTGGTTACGAAAATAATTTAAATGAATTAGATGCCAGTCGATTAAAATTTGTATAAGCATATACCGTATCAAGTTTCACGGCGCTCGGATGGTTAAAACGCAAGAAACGTCCACTTGGATATTTAAATTTCGCGTCGCCGCCATGTTGGATTTGTGCTCGCCAGGTTATTGAACGTCCCATAGGTGAACTTATGCGTATAGCCTCTATACACTTACAAAATTTCAGTTTGAATGCTGTAGTAGATTAATACATATGGAGAACTGTCTAAATATTTCGGATGGTCACCATGTTGGACTTTAATATATGTAGGCCATAGAGTTGTGTACTATTAAATGATGATTATTGTGTACGTTCATTTTGAAAATGATGATTTCGATCGCATGATTGGAACACAAGAAATAAAAACTTAATTTTCGAAATTCGCACAGCCGCCATCTTGAGGTTATTTAAACAATTGAACTACATTAGATACCAGTGTATTACAATGTGTATAAACATTTTCTGTACCAAGTTTCATTGCGTTTGGAGGGTTAAAAGGCGAGAAAAGTCTATTTAAAACTTGCAAATTCGTTTGGCCGCCATGTTCGTTTTGTAGTTAACCGGTTATTGAAAGTCTCAGAGATGAACTTCCAGTAGTGCCCTTTATCTCAGTACAAAATTTCATGGTGATACCGGTAATAGTTTCAGAGATATAGAATGCGGTGAAATATTTCGCACAGCCGCCATCTTGAGATTATGTAAACAATTGAACGAAGTTAGGTGTCGGTGCATTGCAAAGGGTATAAACATATCCTGTACCAAGTTTCATTGCGTTTGGTTGGTTAAATCGCGAGAAAAGTCAAAATAAACGTCGCAAATTCGCTTGGCCACCATGTTGGTTTTGTAGATACCAGGTTTACAAAAGTAGCATAGGTGAACTTCTAGTATAGTTCCCTTTATTACCGTACAAAATTCCATGGTGATATCTGTAATAGTTTCGGAGATATTGAATGCTGGTGAAATATTTCGCACAGCCGCCATGTTGGATTGGTGAGACGTAACAAAATTTGAGGGGCACTATCGGGGTTGCTCGGAATAGTGCTATGAATTTACCGAGTTTCATTAAAATCGCTCCAGCCGTTTAGAAATTATTAGGGGAGGACACACAAAAATCCATCACCCACACACACCATCACACACAGACGACACACGGACAAAAGGTGATCTCATAAGGCTATTTTTTCATAAATGAAAATAGGCTAATAAAGACAGCTTTGAGGCCATTCTTCAGTGTTGCCACATTAACAATTAATATTGTGTCTGTAAAATGTGAAAAGAAACTGAAATAAATTACAAAGGATTAAGTTTTATATATATTATTGAGGACTATTGAAGGAGAAAACTAAGAGATGGCATGTTTTTGCTCGTCAAGGGACCATCATCAGATCCAAATATACAAGACAAATAGCTCTACAAAACACCATCAAACCTGCAGTGACTGCCCTCTCTAAACAAAATACAAGAAAACCAGTTAGGAAACGTAGTGAGTGTGGTAACTATTACTGAAACATATTAAGGCATTAAGTTGAAAAAAGAACTATTCATTTTATTATCGCAAATCATAGATATGACTATACCATCAACAAATATAATATTGTTCCCACAAACTAATCAATCTTCGTAGATTATAGATTCTCGCCGCTTTGGATTAGCCCTTATGGTGCCGATATATCGGCCGAGGGAATAACTGATAAAAATGCAACTGGCCGATTTATGTATTTTTGTTTGTTTTATTTCCATATAAACAGCGATTTTACTATTGTAACAAAGACAACGCGGAAACCATTCCTTCTCAGATTATCTCGACAAGTTTAAGTTCCATGTATAATGCATTTATAATAGGTATTCTTTGAACATGCTGCGGTCAACTGACATCACGTGTGCGTTATCGTCTGAAGTATATAATCTTGTTTGGAGCTTATTAATATACGTGGAGTTAAATATGGCTAGCTCCTTCAGCGACGGGGATATAAATACGGTTTAAGTGCTAAGTGAAGTGCGTGAGAGTGAATATTCTACTGATGGCAACGGCTTTGATTTCACTGACGAAAATCCACCTTATGCCGGAGGACTTTCAAGGTATATCATTGTAGAAAATGATCGTACTCAATAACTATTTGATAGAATTACTCTATGCTTGGGATATTTATAAACAATTAAATAAATATCAAAATTTTCATCACAAAAGATACTATTTAGATTTTGTAGGCTGTCAAATTTATATTAAGAATTCCTATTATTTTCCTTCTCACAGGATTATTTTTACAGATTTTATTAACACCCAAATGAAGGAAATTGTAATTATTTAGCCTCTAGTTCGTGAATAATTTGTTTACCTGCTAGAGAAAAAAATACCAACATACTATCTTGAAAAATATAGGTGGGAGATAATTTTGTAAAACTTGTAATTTCACTTAACTAGGCTTGGAAATTTTAGCATATTCACTTATTAATTGCTGGGCATCAAAAGGGATAAGAAGTATCTCATCAAATCTTAACCCTTTTAATGTCAAGCAATTAATTAATGCCCCTTCTCAATACATTTTTGCAACGCACATGGTACATGAAGAAGGTGAGGGTTAACATGTGTGCCTTGGAAACTTCTTTCATAGCAAAATTGGCTTCACATATGCTACAATTGAATAGTACCTGACGCTATGGGTTCTCACATGTGTCTTCAAAGAGTTTTCTGTTACAAATTTGGCTTTTGCAGCTATGAAATAACACATGTGCTTACAAATACCTTCCCTTCAGACATCCCTTATAAGTAAATTTGGCTTCGCATATGCTACACAGGTATGGGTAAAAGAGTATCTTCAAATGTCCCAACAATTTTGGCTTGGCATATGCTACTTTGTCTCCTCCCGAGCATGGGTTAAACATGTCTCTCTACAAATGACCTTTCCGGCTTAATTTGACTCCGCATGTGCTACACGCGAATGGCTTCTCTCCAGTATGGGTAATCAAGTGAAACTTCAAATTACTCTTTTGACTAAAGTTGGCTCCGCATGTGCTACACGAGAATGGCTTCTCTCCAGTATGGGTAATCAAGTATACCTTCAAATTACCCTTATGATTAATTTGACTCCACATGTGCTACACGAAAACGGCATCTCTACAGTATGGGTTATCATGTGTTTCTGCAATGAATCTTTGTAGACTAATTTGACTCCGCATGTGCGACACGAGAATGGCTTCATTTTAGTTTGGGTTAAGATGTGTGCCTTCAATACATTTTTGTAGGCAAATTTCATGCCATATGTGATACATGAGAATGACTTCTCCACAGTGTGGGGTAACATGTGTGCCATCAAATTACATTTGAACGCAAAATTGGCTCTGCACGTGCCACAGGAGTATGGCATCTCCCTAATATGAGTTATCACGTGTGTCTTCAATCTACGACTGACAAAATTTAGCGTCTCACTTGCCACAGAGGTATGGCATCTCCCCAGTATGGGTTAACATGTGTGACTTCAAATAACCTTCCTGTCTAAACGTGGCTTTGCATGTGATACACGAGAAGGGCTTGTCCCCAGTATGGGTTAACATGACGTGTCTCATCAAATCTTGCTTCATGGCAAGTTTGGCTTCGCACGTGCCACGGGAGTATGGCTTGTCCACTGTATGAGTTATCATGGTAAATTTGGCTTCGCACGCGCCACAGGCGTATGGCCCCACCCCCAGTATGATTTAGCATGTGTTACTTCATCTACGATTCTGACAATTTGGATCCGCACGTGCCACAGAGTATGGCTTCTCCCCAGTATGGGACATGTGTGTCTACAAATAACCTTTCCGATTAAAGTTGGCTTTGCATGAGCTACACGAGAAGGACTTCTCCCCAGTATGGGTTAACGGATTCGTCGTCAAATTTGGTTGATTTGTAATATCTCTTTCAGATACAGTGCTGGAATTCTGTCCTCTAGTATTACATAATGCGTATATCTTCCTTACAGCAGGATCCGAAGTATCGGGACATCCCAGCCTGAAATCATTGGAATTAATACAATGCAGTGCGCTCATAATTATGTTGAATTATCTGAGAATGGTGAATAATACTTTCAAAATACAGAGATCTAAATTATGAAATGATAACTGGACCAACATTCATTAATATCACTACCAGGAATACTGACCTTATCTAATACGTGGAACTGATCTCAATTTTAATATTGAATGCTATGTTTTTCATACAGTCTGAATATTTTCAAATACTTATATAATATGCAAACAAAAATGTGCGTTACATCGGAGTATTTGGAGCCATAGGTTTCCTTGACAAATATGAAATCCGTATCTATTTCAAAATTACTGATTATATATGGAAATAGCAAATTATTTCCAGGGACATTCTGTTTGCCAAAAGTCAACTTTGTCCTTGATCAGTTATATAATTGAAATTATTCAATGGTTACGGAAATTGTGTGCTAATTCATACTAGCAGTGAAAGTGTTCAACTTATTTTACACCACATTGTGCCTCTTTAACAACATGGATGTACGGGGATATGACTATGTAATAGAATATGGATAACTGAAATCCATCTGACTTAAGAGCGTGCGTGCTCGTACAGGTGACAGAATAGTCCATTTATATTCCCTACAGAATAGCCATGCGCTGGCATTTGGATTAACGTGGGAATTTTGGATAAACAATCATGTTATTACGAAACCATACGGGCTATCATGCTTCACTTTGGAATAAATCGCGGATGAATGGTTTCTTAGAGCTACATAAATTGTGTGTAGGTGAGTGATTAGCTTTAGGTCCAAGAAAATATCAGATACTATTTATAACGGTGGCTTTTTATAATATACAGAAAGTGGTAACTGGTTAACATTAACCACTCCATATAGCGAACATTTATCCAACTCTTGGCACACCACAATGCGACTCCCGTCTGACCACGTACTGAAGCTGGGAACATAAAATTAGCAATTTTCCCCCCAACGATTAAATATGACCTTCTATTTAGACGTCAAAAAATTCACACATTGTACACGGTTATTCTAAATTAATAATCGATGTTACGTTCTATGTTTCAAAATATTTGACAAGTATCTCAGAGGTTTGTCAAACTTGGCACAATATCCTAAAAGTGATGAAATAGAGTAAGAGACTTGACTTGTAACACAAATCGATGCATTTGCATAAATAAATCCGTAAACGCACGTGCAAAAGCGGCTGAGCTTTCGCACGGGCGGCGAGGATGTTGAGTGACGTCACTCATTCTTGAGATTACCATTCCATCTCCGCAGAACCTACACACCCTACATCTGAAGGAATTCGTTCAAAATAAACTATTTTTGGGTATCCCCTAGAGTTCTTATCCTCGACCCGTCCTTCCATAACAACTGTAAGGTTTCAATTCTAGTTGCCGTATTATGTGCCATACCAAGCTATCTCTTTTATGCATAACCCCTCGTCAGAATCATTTACCCTCCCCCACTCGTCCTATTACCCTTCATAAGTACTATATTTAACCTTTAAATCATCACTATTTTCCGACAACACCACAATCAAATATTTCTATTTTTATATATTCTGCAGCAAAAACAATCCAAGATTCGCATCCATATAGCGCCAAGCTCCAGGCAATGGCTTCAAAAATGACTTCTCAATACCTAGATCTATATTTTATTTAAACAGACGTAAACCCAAACTTTATATCTCATTTGCTTTGTCCATTCTGCGCTCAAGTTGGAGTCACCAACGTCTCTTAGTGTTTCAACAGCCAATCGATTTCAATATTTTTATTTTAAATCTTCCTGCTGCATTCCGTTTTTTCTGTTTCAAATACAATGATTTTATCATGAAATCTTCCCTCAACACCTCGTACACACCGTTTAGAAACATGATCAAATCCTCTGGTGATGAGGCTAAGATAACGTTGTCGTTAGTAAGTCACCGAGTCGAAATTACTTCATCTTCGTCCTCAATTCCCCTTCAAATTTCTTTGGCATTTCCTTCGTTACCTGCCGTATGTATAGATTGAAAGGTACGAATCATAATATGCATTCTTACCACATATCATTCTAAATACCAGTTTCTCTCTCATGTCTATCGAATCTAATAAATACCAGCTGGTTGTAGACACACTCAGAAACCTGAATTGTATTCCGAAACTTTTCAATCTGTCAAACAATATCTCCAATCAACAATATACACAGCTTTATTTATACTAAATATGCCACGAACGTTTTCCTCTCGATCTTTATTCTACCAAGAACAGTCTAATACTTAATACAACTACCTTTGTTCCTCTGATTCTTGTCCACTGAACATGTCTTTACCTAACTCGGCTGTCATCCAATCCATCTGTTTCATCATCGTCATCAGCTTCTAAAGGCTAATAGCCCTGTCGTTGCAGCCATTTCTTACGGTCTTAAGGAGTCCTCTTCACACTGGCATACGAGTCACATTCCATCTCCTTGACAATGTTCTTGAGATACGATTGTCTTGGTAGTCCCCTTTGTTTTTCGCCAAAGTTTTTCCTTAAAAAATTACCTGGAGGAGAGTGTCAAGTCTAAGTATGTGTCCCATGGATTTTGCATTCCTTTACTTGATGGTGTTCAAAAGGTATCGATTCTCCTGAATTTGGTTCAGAACAAGCTCATTTGTTTTTCTTTCCATCCAGATTGTTCGGGTCATTCGTGTCCAAAACCACATTTCAGCTGCCTCATGTTGTTTCTTCTCTTTTCCCAAGTGTCCATGCTTCACAACCATAGGTCAACACACTCCAAACAGAGGTCTTGAGAAATGACTTCCTTATCTTCAAGTTGAGGTGGCCATTGAGCAGCAAATTCTTCTTATTTTGAAAGGCTTTCTTCGCCAACGCTATTCTTTTCTTAATTTCTGAGATGCATCTATTGTCATAATTAATCACACTTCCCAAATAGCATAATTTCGTTACTTGTTCGATGGCACTATCATTTAACATTATATTAGCTAAAATTGGTTATTTCTTTTTATCAACAACCATTAATTATGTCTTCCGAGAGTTAAATCTTAGCCCGAATTTTCCTAAGGATTGCTGTAAAACTTTTAACATGCTATTCATTTCACATGCAGAGTTTGCTAAAATTGCAATATCATCTGCAAAGCGAATGCTATGTACCTGTAATCCATTACATCTTAATCCTTTTTGTTTTCTCTTTTAATGTATTTACTGCAGCTTCTATATAGATATTAAAAAGAAATGGTGATAGAGTACAACCCTGCCTTACACCTCTTCTTATTTTTGCTTCTCTTTTATTGCCATGAACTGTTATTTCGGTAGTTTGATTTTTACATAAGTTCAGAATAAGGCGCCTGTCTGTCCAGTCAATCCCGACTTTGGCAAATGTAAGAAGTAAGGTCTTCCAATTGACATTATTAAATGCCTTTTCTATATCAATGAATACTATATAGGTTTTTCGATTAACTTTCAGTCTTCTTTCTAAAATCTGACGTAATGCTAGGATAGCCTCCCTAGTCCCTTTCCTTGTTCTAAATCCATACTGATCACTATCCAGATGTTGTTCTATTTTCCTGCATTGTCTATCTTTGATTATGAGTGCTGCACAAAACTCTGCTTTAGTTATAGTTGGACCTTTATCATTTTCTTCAATTAGTTCTTCATTTTCTACATAAATACCATTGTCAGTAATATCTGGTCCATCATACAAATCTTCAAGGTAATCCTTCCATCGCTCACATACCTTTCCATTTTCAAACAATAGCTTCCTTTTGGAATCCTTAACTACGTTGCTTGTGATGCGTAGTTGATAGCTCAAAGATTTCACTTTAAAATAAGCTTTGTCAGGTTTCCCATACTTCAGGTCATCCTCAATACCCACGCATACCCGCATCATCCAATTTTCATCCTCCTTGCGACATTTCCTTGTTATTTGATTCTTTAGAGACTAATACGCTTGAGTGTCTATATTTCTAAATTTGCTCCTTTATTCAATAAGCTCTAGGATTTCCTGGATCATCCATTTCTTTTCGGTTCCAATTTCCCTTTGCCTAGTACTTCCGTTGCAGCTGATTCTAAGCCATTTCTTATATCATCCCATCCTAAAGTCTCATCCTTAACCAATTATCTAACATCTTTAAATATTTGTACTACATTAGAATCCTGAAGCTTATTTAAACACCATCTTTTTGTCCAAAAGATTCATTCCTCTTGAACCTTATATCACATTTAGCTGCAACTAGGATGTGATCACTATCAATTTCCGCCCCAGGCTAACTATGGCTGCCTTTCACTTGGTCACTATATCTTTGTTTAATTATGATGTAGTCAATTTGCCACCTTCTTCTATCCTCGGGTGCTATCCAGGTGTAACGTCTTCTCTTGGGAACTTCGAAACAGGTACAAGTTATTACCATCTCATGTTGCTCACAGAATTCGAGTAATCTTTCTCCTCTCACTTTGACATCACCCATGCCAAACTTTCTAGCATACTTAACATTATTTTGAGAGCCAACGGAAGCATTAAAATAATGTTTGAATTCTCCTCTACTACGTCAAACAAGTCTTCTATTTGATCATACATTTCTTCAATTTCTTCATCATCAGCATTTGTTTATCCTTCTTATAAAAACTTGGAAGCGTTAGTCATCACACTCATTGTCGGAGAACCTCCCAATCTGTCAGCCCCTGCTTTCTTCAATGCGAAGATCCAAAGCGAAATAAACTGACCAGATCTTCAGCACCTATGCATCGAAGCAACTCAGTTCGTACATAACCGATGTCTGGTGGTCCCTAACTACGTAGAGGCCAACCAATTCTGATTCAAATATTAAATCTTCTCTTTTACCCTCGCTCTTTCACTTCATTATTCTTGATATTCTTAGCCCTATACAAACGCTCTATGTGTTCATTCAATCATTCTACCTTTTATTCTATATCTATTTAAGGTTTTCATCTCAGTCACTAATATTAGAGCACTTAAGCCATCTTTACCCGAAATAATTCTTAATATTTCGATAAACTGCATAAACGATACCTACTTAAAACAATGATGTACATTTGGATATTTCTGTAGTTTCATTTAAGGAGCATTTACATCTTGGTCATTTAGCCCCGAGTACTTTGGTTGCGTTTTGTATGTTTGAATATTTCTGATAACCTGTGTGTTCTGATGTCCACTTGTGTATTTGGAATCAAG
Source organism: Meconema thalassinum (assembly GCA_946902985.2). Taxonomy (NCBI): domain Eukaryota; kingdom Metazoa; phylum Arthropoda; class Insecta; order Orthoptera; family Tettigoniidae; genus Meconema; species Meconema thalassinum. Next base: position 49,352,027 of record OX336388.2, on the reverse strand, counting down.
TCTAGGATGGGAAGGAGGCGGGTGTGGCCGGAAGTTAAAAGCAATCCCCGTGTTTGCCTGGAGTAAATGTAGTAAAACCAAAATGAACAGTTCAAGGATGCCTGGTGAGGATATCGCGCCCACCTCTTCTCAATTTGGCCTCATGAGGCTGAATGTATCCAGTCCCAGTCCTCAGACCAGAATTAAAATCCTTGGCAGGGCCAACATCCAAATCCAAACCTCCGCGTCGACAGCCAACCACTCTATCGACACCACCATGAGATAGTCATTTCCATATTTATTGGAACCATTTTCCTTAGCTTTATTGTACTTCATCATTACCTCAATATTCAGACGTTATTTTCTGCTTTCTCTATTTCATGTCATTCACTCTCGTTCATCCATCTTTCATTCATATTGTAGTATATTCTGAGCGAACCAAAATCTGTACCTTCTACTCATTCATATTGTAGTATATTCTGAGCGAACCAAATCTGTACCTTCTACTCGTTCATATTGTAGTATATTCAGAGCGAACCAAAATTTGTACCCTCTACTCATTCATATTGCAGTATATTCTGAGCGAACCAAAATCTGTACCCTCTACTCATTCATATTGTAGAATATTCTGAGCAAACCAAAATCTGTACCTTCTTTCCTCTCTGACAATGTTCTCATCTACAGATTTCTCTTTCAAAAATTCGAGTTCCTTGCATTGGAGTTCTCATCTACTTCATAACAACCAGATTGTAGGTAGAATTTGTGTTGCCCCCAGAGTTCATTTTGTAATCCCAATTCAGATTTCGGAATCTCTTCTTGACCACAATAAAATCAGTTTATAAACGTCATATACCTCCTGGTCTCATTCCAGTGTTTATAGTTCTGTTGAGTTTGTTTGAAACGTGTTAGCTATGCCTTATTAGTTATCGGTGCAGAATTCTACCAGTCTGCTCAATCGTTCGTATATGTCATGCATTCCAAATTTCGCCGCTATCTTTTCTTCTCTTCCGCTTCTTAACACGGCATTTCAATCTCACTTTTCAACATTTACTATCTGTAGCATTACACCTTCTGTATTTGTTAGTAGAATTTTATAACTTCTTTATTATCTGTTTGATTGGTAGCCTGCTAGACTTATACTGCTCTAATGCACGTAGTTTTCGTTCTAATTAAAACTACAATAAGCCTATAATGCTCATAATGTTCTACCCACTGGCCAAGTTCCCCAGTCAACATGAGACTTATTCTCCATAACCGTTATTTGATTTAGAGCTAAATATCTTCTAGTCTCCTGGCCAGAAGTCCCATTCTTCCTGCCTTCATACGTCACTAATCCAACACAAATCCAACTTCAAACTATCTATTTCCAATTTCATGTTCCTAAATCTTCCTCTGGATAATCACACTTCTTATATCCATGTTTCAACCAGTAGAATGCCAGACATCCCATTTGTCACCTTTGTGATGTTAACCCCCTCTCGAGTAGCCCTCGGCTGGAGATCAGAAACCGTTAGTTTGAGTACGGACACCAACTCGTACCTACCCATGATTAAGGCTGCTGCAATGTCAGCCGAAACGTCGGGAAATAATAACCGATATGCGACGCGGCTCAATCCTGTAAGCCAAGATGATAAACTAGACACCGGCCGCGAAAGTCTACGATCTAAATATATACGCTTCTACAGGGAGGAAACTCACTCCTACAGCAGGAAATTGGACATTCTACGTCAGAAACGGTCGCGCTTGCTGAGCTCACTTGCCTTTTTGAAACGCTGCAGAGACTACGACATTTCACCTAAATTTATCCAGGTAAAACATCATATTTCTTCGCCTGCAGCGAGGAGAATCTTACTCCGAACTGAAAGTGCCCTATTACATGAACGAGTTCGGATCTGCCGTCGTGAACTAGATATGGTGACGCGAGAACTATATGACATACATTTCAAGCTAATGCTACGACTGTCTCCTGACGATTGGACGATAACTTAACCGCAAGGCAAGCAGATTCCATAATATAGAAAACAACAGCTACACATATAAAGAAATTTGACTTGCTGCAACAAAGGCAGAAATCACCTTCAATGTATGCACTAGATAGGAAGCGCATAGTGATCAACATGTCATCCCTGCCACTGGACGAGCCAATTAAGGCCCTGTTAGCCAACGGACTTAATTACGCATTCACGACGAGACGCCCTCATACGGAAGATCTTATCTGCGGGGTAGAAGCTTCTATCCGTCATCTACAAGCCTTAGAAGCAGAAGAAATTAGAGCAGAGGCCTCCCATATCATCAAACATGTCAGGCCCGTTTCATGCAACATCAGCAGGGAAAAACGTCAGGCCTTAAAGAGCTACGAAGCAATGAAAGCATTACGATTTTGCCAGCAGACAAAGGGAATGCTACGGTTGTATTCGACACCCAAGACTAGGTGGATCAAGTTCACAGCCTCCTTTCAGACACAGCTTATAAGGCGATCCCGAAGAACCCCATAAGGAAGACATAACTAACGACGACGCGGCTAATTAAGGAGTCATCTATTCCAGAAGAGAAGCAGAAATCCCAAGTACCTTGCTACTCACGAACTCCCACGTTCTAGGCCTACCTAAAATACACAAGCCCGATGTGCCTCAGAGGCCTATAGCTAGCGCCATAGCGTCTCCAACTCACGCTCTGGCTAAATATTTGAACCAGGTACTGCAGCCATTATTCCCTACGTCAGCCTCTCACGTGAAAAACCTCGCAGCACTTTACAGATATCATAGCGAGTATAAGCCTGAGTGACGTTGATCTACTGGCAAGCTTCGATGTGGAGTCCCTATTTACCAGGGTTCCTGTACCTGACGCCACACAGTTAATCAGGGAAAAACGTACAGCCACAGGAGGTCCAACGGACTTAGTGGATTTAGTTGAACATTGCGTTAACTCCACAGTCTTTGTATTCAATGGGCAGATGTTTCAGCAAACGGAGGGAGCAGCCATGGGTTCCCCTCTCTCTCCACTACTGACTAACGTGTTTATGGCTAACTTCGAAGAAGAAGCGATAAAGGAGAGCCAATTGAAGCCTAAGTGTTGGTTCAGATACGTAGACAACGTCTTTTTGATATGGGAACATGGACGCACCACACTTCAGAAATTTCTAGACTTCATTTGCTCCAGATATCCGAGCATCAACTTAACAATGGAAGTAGAAGAACATAATCAGCTGGCCGTCTTACACGTTCTGCTTTATAAACGAAGAGATAACACGCTGGGACACAGGGTCTATAGGAAAGATACTCACACAGATCAGCACCTACATGCTAACTCAAGTCATCCTCCATCAAAGAAAGAAATGGTAGCTAGAACACTCCTCACCAGAGCCAACCACATTTGCGATAAGGATAGCACGAATGAAGAGAAGAAACATGTTTGGAACACGCTCCTAGCTAATGGCTACAGCAAAGGACAAATAAATAGGGCCACGCGGAAGGTAGAACAAAGCCGAAGAACTGTCAAAAAGAACGAAGTTAGGCCCTACCATACAGCCTTTCTGCCGTACGTACAGGGGTTGACTGATAGAATCGCCAGGTTGCTTAATAAACACGATGTGACAACTGTGATGCATCCTATAAACAAGCTGACGCAAGTGGTGCGTAAATAAAACGAGATAAAGCTGCCAAACCAGGACGCAGGAGTTTACAAAGTGACTTGCTCCCGTTGACAGGTTTACATAGGGCAAAAAAAACGACGCGTTTCCATTACGATTTCAGAGCACATTCGAGATAAGAAACAGATAAACTACAGATCTGCAATAGCTGAACATGCTGACGTCACGAGACACGCCATCGAATTTGATTAAGCCGAAACTGTTGCTAAAATTCCCGGATATCAAAACAGGTTAATTAGAGAGGAAATAGAGGTCGTGAAGCATCCCAATAATTTCAATCGCGAAGATGGTTTCAAACTTAGCAACATTTGGTAAGTTCTCCAATCGCGCGATTGCCAGAGGCGGGGACCAATCAGCGAGTAGCGTGACGACAATGCAGGGCAAGCAAGCACATCTGACTGGCAATAACCGTTAGTTTGAGTACGGACACCAACTCGTACCTACCCGTGATTAAGGCTGCTGCAATGTGAACCGAAACGCCGGGAAATAATTACCGATATGCGACGCGGCTCAATCCTGTTAGCCAAGATGATAAACCATATAACATTACAAGAAGTATCTGCAAAGCTTCTGTATGAAATATTAAAATACTCTCAGTCTTCCCAATAATTTAGTCAAAATAATTATATTATATGGTGGCGAATCCACCATTTTGTCTTACTTCCGTCCCCTAAAGCCTTAAATCTATCAGTTTGCCTCAACACCTGACAGAGCGCGCTGGACGGCATACATAGGTGGTTCTAACGGGAGAAGGTACTCGTGAGAAGAAGCTCCGAAAGGCCTCAAGAGATGCCGAGAGAATCTCAAGAAAGTCCCAAAAGCTAATGCTAGGTCTCGTAAGGTCTAGAATTTCAAATCCACCTGGAAAGGCCGAGACTATCCCTCCAAATTTGTAAGGACGCCACTCAGCAAAGTTCAGTGATGCGTGTACGACGGTACAGTCAGTCAACAAAGTGGGCTAAAGCGAATCAGCGAGTCAGTCAAGTGTGACAAAGCAGTTATGTACACTGTAACCGAAACTTTTGGTTACATAGCCCACCCTTGGGTTTCTGTAAGTATGTATTAGCGCCATGGTGTGTGATGTGGGTAAATGAGCTACCTACCATGGCCACCTATTGATGGAGTGCCACAGAGTCTAGTGTTTTGTGGTGGTCCAGCAGTGGGTGACAGGTGGCTTTGTTACTATGGTGATGTCATGTTTTATTCAAGAATATGTTATGTCCTGAGGTGTGGCAATGTTATGTTTTGGATCAATAGACTTTATGTCTAGAGGTATGCTTATGTAGAAAGAGACGTTTAAGAAAACGTAAGAAGAAAAGAAAGGAGCAGAAGGATATTAAATATTACGAGGGGCCCTTTCTCCATGAATGTTGTTGTGGACACTGCACAAGAGATGCAGGTAATGGAAGCTTGCTTACATGTTCACAAACAAGTATTGATAGTATCGATTGCCAGAGAACAACCAGAAAAGGAATTTGTAAGTGGAGATTAATTTTTATTATTATATGTTTGTGATTTAAACCTTTCCTCAGGGCATTTGCATTTGAACTGTCATCGTGTTGTGTCTCTAGTATTAGTTATTAATAAATAAGTGTATAGTAATGTACTTTGTACAAGGCTCCGCTAACGTGAGCTTGAATATCATATTTATTACAAACGAGAGAGCGGGGTTCCGTGGCTCTAGTGGTCAATCCTTATGCGACACAGCTCTGCAAGTTTTCACCGGAGCCAGCTACCACTCTGTGGTGGTCTTCCGGACTCCTCCCTAAGCCAAACTGCGCGTTGCCTGCTTGCAGACGGGTTTGCACAGGCTCAACCCAGGTACTTACCAGATCCTATGCCCTTCAGTTTGCGCCTCTTCTTGGACTAGTTCTCAACAACCACAATACCGTTCAGCGAGACCGTAAACTAGGTTTTAATTCACCACATGAATGCAGCACCACCGCTACAATCACAGTCAACCGCTACACTTGCCAGACACATCACCACCAACTTGGTCCCGGGTTATAGTCCCCCACAGCCACCTCGATATGGCTCCTGTACCACAAAAGCCCTCCACCACACTTGCCGGATACGTCACCACTACAGCCTTGGTCCAGGGTTATAGAGCCCCACAGCCACCTCGGTATGGCTCATTTACCAGCACAGTCCTCCACCACACTTGCTGGACACATCACCACCACCTTGGTCCCGGGTTATAGACCCCCACAGCCACCTCGGTATGGCTCCTGTACCACCACAGTCCTCCACCACACTTGCTGGACACGTCACCACTACATCATTGGTCCCGGGTTATAGACCCCCACAGCCACCTCGGTATGGCTCCTGTACCACCACAGTCCTTCACCACACTTGCTGGACACGTCACCACTACATCCTTGGTCCCGGGTTGTAGACCCCCACAGCCACCTCGATATAGCTCCAGTACCACAAAAGTCCTCCACCACACTTGCCGGACACGTCACCACTACAGCCTTGGTCCCGGGTTATAGACCCCCACAGCCACCTCGGTATGGCTCCTATATCACCATGGTCCTCCAACACACTTGTCGGACACGTGACCACTACAGCCTTGGTTCCGGGTTATAGACCCCCACAGCCACCTCGGTATGGCTCCTGTACCACCACAGTCCTCCACAACACTTGCCGGACACGTCACCACTACAGCCTTGGTCCCGGGTTATAGACCCTCATAGCCACCTCGGTATGGCTCATATACCACCATGGTCCTCCAACACACTTGTCGGACACGTCACCACTACAGCCTTGGTCCAGGGTAATAGAGCCCCACAGCCACCTCGGTATGGCTCATTTATCAGCACAGTCCTCCACCACACTTGCTGGACACATCACCACCACCTTGGCCCCGGGTTATAGACCCCCACAGCCACCTCGGTATGGCTCCTGTACCACCACAGTCCTCCACTACACTTGCTGGACACGTCACCACTACATCATTGGTCCCGGGTTATAGACCCCCACAGACACCTCGTTATGGCTCATTTACCAGCACAGTCCTCCAACACACTTGCCGGACACGTCACCACTACATCCTTGGTCCCGGGTTATAGACCCCCACAGCCACCTCGGTATGGCTCCTGTACTACCACAGTCCTCCACCACATTTGCTGGACACGTCACCACCACCATGGTACCGGGTTATAGACCCCCACAGCCTCCTCGATATGGCTCCTTTACCACTACTGACACAATTTGTTCTAGCGCTACAAACTTTTGGCGGCTGCCAACTATTTTATCCAGCGCTGATACAACTTTTTTGGCGCTGTCAATAAAAATCTTGAGCCATGAATGATTGATCCAGCAACAACAACAATGACAATAATGTCTGTCAATGGTGGGATTTAAACTTCTTACTTCTCCACGCCAAGAGTTGACCCTCATGGTTGTCACAAGACAAATATTTCCTAATTAACGTATTGATATGCTGCTAATGGAAATGTAGGCCTATCATCGTGCAGTCTCCTAGGCAACACCAATACCCTCTGCATGTCACTAATGATCTCCCCAGGGCAATCAACTTGTGGGGAAAATAATGAAAACAATATGGAGCCTCTTCTGAATTATGTAGTACGTCTACTTAATTGTACCACGCTCCTGTTTCATCTTCCTGTCGATCTCCGTTGGTGATTTAGGAAGATGCCCTCCCTGTTTCACCATAACTCCCTTGGTCGACTCTTGTTCTCTTCAGACCTTCGAAGCTTATGGAGTCTTCCATGGCCTTTTCGGAAGCATTCATAGGGAGGTTAAGGCTGCTTGAGCTTTTAGTTCTCGCAGTAAAGTAGTGCAGTTGCACCCTATACAAAGGGAGGTAGCGCGCAGTTCGTTACTCCTGTGGGGGTCCGGGCGGGGACACCAAGAGCCCGCCGATGAGCCAGCTTGGTGTCCTAGGCGAAACCCCACACAAGACACGGCACAAACCTAGAAGAATTGCCGAGTTTTAATTCACTGGCCGTGAAAGCCAATATACCACCTGAGCTAAACTCAGAAAACACATGAGTGAACGGGGATAAGACAAGCATCCCAATACCAACACTATTTCACTTAGAAGCAGAATCACAAGGTTTCGTTTCAAGAATGTCCAATTCTATCTAAAGATCATGAGATCCCATACTCTTAAACCATTAAACAATTGCTTTATAATCATATCATAATCTATCATTTTTGATCATTATCAATTATCACTTTCCTCATGGAAATATTACACTCAATACTATTTATTGAAATTCAGTGTTACTCCAACATAAAATTGTAGAGATTTTATTATTATTATTATTATGGAATTAGAAAATATTTAATGATCATCAAGACGTGTTAAAAATAGTGTAAATGCTTTCAAGGTGTCATAATACTACTGCCTTTTATTGAAATGGGGTAGGACATCCCATATTATTTTTATTATTATTATTATTATTATTATTATTATTATTAAAGAATTAAATTTTGAGGATCCACTTCACCTACAAGTCTAAGCAATAAATCAAAGTATTCGCCTGGCATAATATGCAACCAATATAATAATAAGGAAGATTAATGACGACTAGGGAAGTTAACGGATTATAACGGAAATTATGGAAATTTATGGCACAAAAATAAGATTCACATAAGTCGGAAGCTTTCTACCTTAGATGTTCTGTGGTGGAGGATCCTTCCTCGGTGCGGGTCAGAACCTGGCACCACGGACACGTGATGGCTCCACCCTATGGAAGAGTCGTATCCCAGCATTTGCCCCATGCTGCCTTTATATCCAGAAGAATATGCCCATAACAGGCATCGCTTCTGGTACCCCATCGGGCAATCCTGGTATCGCTCGGCTCACCTAGTGCCTCTTCTAGCCGACCATAATTTTGGAACAGTTGGGTCGTGACGTCATAATCCTAGGGGGTCGTCCTGGACTCCTCCACAAACGCACACTCGGCATTTCGATATTGTAGTCAAACGTTCCTGAATATCCAATTATTCTGACTGTCTCAATTATAACCAGTGAAATATTACGAGGCTTGATAATAATAATATCCATGTGATATAATATCTCAGATATGCCTGTTCTGTTTCAAGCACGAAGTTTTCCACAATATGACATTGAATAAGTTCTTATAGTCGCTCACAATCACTTCACAGTTTGACATAATTCCAATTCATAAATTTGACATAATCCCAGTTCATTAATATCAAGCATTGGGTGGAAGTTTACAGACAGTCAAATTATCAGTCAGTTGCGTGTTAACAAGCCCTTATCCACATACCTTCTATTCTTCTAATATTCCCGTAATTATGAATTTTCACAAGCACATGAATAACAATATTAATAATAAGAAGTTGTGTTGAAGCACAAAGGCACTTTCCTTTCCACGCAATGGTATAAAAATGAAACTATTTCTTCCGACATACGAGCAGAGTAACGTGGAGATGTTATTTTAAGTATTTTACAATAGAGGCCTGGCCTCACGGAGTATTTCCGCAGTATCACGACGGCGTAACGTCATACGAATCATAACAGGTGAGCACCTCTGATCAACACTGATTGAATGCTACCTTGGCCTTCCAAGAGCTGGCTTTTATACGACATCACGGCCAAATATCGATACCTGCAGTTGCATTACGTAATGTGATGCATTCGGTCCTATTGGTTCCCACGGTGGAATATAATTGAAGGTTTCTTATATCAGTTGAAACTTCATAAATTAAACAGGAGAATAATACCAAATAGAATTCCGAAGTGCTGATGCCTTCCTCTTCCTTATCTGAATACAAACAAGTATATTGTGCTCCGTCACTTGGGCCACGCGCTCGCTTCAAAACATGGCGAGTCGACAGCTTGCCGCGACCTTGGTCTCGCCTCAGCGCGCTCAATTCAAATATTACATCACGCCAGTATCTCCACTCCTTTTACGGGTACAATATCATGGCGGCGACATATGACGCAATTTGTACGTTCATCACCGAAAAGTATCCAAAGAAATAGAGGATGCAAAAATGTTTAGCATGGCTTGCGATAGTACGTTTGGCAATTCCAGAAAGGAACAATTGTCATTTATTGTAAGCTATGCTGATGATAAAACAGGTCTTGTAGAATCACCGTTTACAACAGGTAAAGCCTCAATGGATACTTTCGAAAACTAGTGCACTACGCGCGGACTTAACTGGAGATCTCAGCCTGTTGGACAATCGCATGACGGCGCCGCAAACATGCATGCTGAAATCAATGGTCTACAAGGTTTGATTCCGAGAAGTTAATCGTATGGCTGTATATATCTGGTGCTGGGCACATCCGGTTGTTATTAAGGCTTTAGGATTTTCGTTGGATGATGTAGAAACATTGTTTGCTTTTATAAGTAGGTCCAAGCTACGCATTGAAGTGTACAGTAAAATGCAAACTGAACACTATGAGATTGAAAAGGGTTACTACCACTAGGTGGATGCCCCATTCGAGGGCTATAGATACAGTGCTTTTGACTCATGGTGCCGTGATTGAAACTCTCGAAGAAATAAGGCGTATTGAAGGACCAGAAAATTATCAAGCTGCAGCCCCCTAGCCGCTGGACTGATCACTTATTTCACCTAATAAACATTTGACTACACAGCAATAGCTTTTGTAAAAATATTTGCGATTGTTGATCCGTTCACAAAAAATTATCAATGCCCAGATATGGATCCTTTATCAGCTATGACCGTGCTTGAATCAAATTTAGCAAGGCTTGCAAAACTGCGAAAAAATATTAATTTTATCAAGTCGGAAGCTGAGGATTTCATGCAGAAATCTAACTCTGAATTTGTGCCTTTAAACCAAACTAATCGTCTGAGAAAGAAGAAGAAGAAGGAAATGCCAGGTGAGTTAGCAAACGATGAGCCTATTGCTGACCCTCTAGAAATCTTTAGGGTTCACACTTTCCTTGAATCTGTGGACATTGTCGTGAGTCAAGAAAGAACGTTTTATGGGTGAGACCAATAATGACTGAAAGACACGACTTTGTTGTCTAAAGCCCGCTTAACTCAAGTTCGAGAAAATAGTGCTTGTTTCAAATCAGTTTATGGCAAATTCGTTGATGACGAAGGGATGAAACAATACATAGCTTTTTCCAGTTGCTTTGAGGGTATTCTAAAATCAATACCTCTACCCGAGAGACTACACGATGAGCCTGTGTCATCCGACCCCGTACAATCGGAATCAGATTTGGACGGAGGATAAGGATCTAGGCGGATTAGGGGATGATGAAACAGACGGCGACATCATAACGGTACCGGAGATAGATCTCCATAAAGATGTGTGTAACAGTGAGGAAGAGGAGGAAGTGGAAAACGAAGCACAAGCGAATCAGGAAGATGAAAATAGCAAGGAAAGACATGGACCGCGTAATGTTGGCAGCCTCCTTGAGATTTTCAGAGCGTTTTGCTTAGCTAAACTTAAAAGTGTCTTCCCAAATTTGCATTTTATCTTGAAGATTGCTGTCACTCTCCCAGTAGCAAGCGTTTTGAATGAAGTTTCCTTTTCCAAGCTTAAACGCGTAAAAACAGACTTGCGCACCACAATGGGTGGTGATCGTCTGGAGACTTTACTTATCATTGCAAGGGAGTGGGATAATGATTTTGAAAAAGTCATTGACATATTCGCATCCAAGAGCTCTCTGCTTGCAAAAAAACTTTTGTTTTAACAGCTGATTGTGTAGCTTGATTTTTGTCTCAACTTGATTTCGAAGCTCTTTTATGAATGTGTTGTATTGATTGTATTTCCAGTATTGCAGCTTGATCTTGATTATTGCCTGGAATAAAACACCTCGATTTCAAAACTCATGGTTTAATTTTTATGTCGAAATCCTACTCAATGTTTACTTCCCAAAAGTGTTACGGTATGTTTTCATGTCGATCGCACAACTGTCTAGAAGAAACGTATAATGCTCAAATCACGATTAATTTTGCGCAAGAGTTGAGGGTTAAAATCATCTTTTCTCCCTTTTATTTTTGTGTTGAAAATTCACAAACTTGTTTGATGGCGTTTTACATTATAAAATAAAACTAAAAAACAACGTTTTTCTGAAATGGATTTAAACAATTACACTTAAAAATGTGCTTTTTAATAGATTCATAAAAACTATGGCGCGGGGGAGGGGTCTAAACAGGGGTGGGTCCTTCATGATGGGGGAGGGTCCCAGTGCGACAGAGGCTTGCCTCACCTGGGCGCCACTGTCAACAGGTGCAGGTGACCTCGATGTTACACACCTTAAAACATTGAACCCACAACCACCTGTCCAAATGATGCAAAGTGTTATAAGACTTCTACCACTGGCAGCCAGTGAGACGCTGGGGCTCTTAGTTGCGCCTAGTTGTGCCAGAATCCAAGTGTCATGTTTCCTATCCAATTTTTCTTTTGAGCATCCGGTCTAGTCTGCAAGCCTGTAATTCCAAACAAGTCGCCACCTAGATCCCCTATTAGCAGTTAGCCTCTGCTTCTACACCACTGAATACAACCGTCGCCTCCTTGGCCAACCGTTTATTCTCTTACCGTCTTTAGCAAAACTCATCAACGTCTAGGTTATCTCTCCTCCCCCATTCTCTGCACATGACCCCACCATCTGAGTCGGCTTATACGAACAGCTCCATCTAGAATGTTCATTTCCAACTTGGCCTTTATCTCATTATAACGAGTACCTTCCTTCCATTGCTCCCATCTATTTGTCCCATAAATCATTCTTGCTACACTCATATCAGTTAACTCTAGCTTAAGTACCAGATATCCTAAATCTACCCAACTCTCACTTCCATACAGCAGGGGCGGTCTGAATGCTGAGCGATGTAGGGAGAGCTTCATTACTACACTAACAGAATGCTGAGCAATGTGGGGAAAAATTCATTGCTACACTAACAGAATGCTGAGCGATGTGGGGAGAGTTTCATTGCTACACTAACAGAATGCTGAGCCATGTGGGGAGAGTTTCATTGCTACACTAACAGAATGCTGAGCGATGTGGGGAGAGTTTCACTGCTACACTAACAGAATGCTCAGCGATGTGGAGAGAGTTTCATTGCTACACTAACAGAATGCTCAGCGATGTGGGGAGAGTTTCATTGCTACACTAACAGAATGCTGAGCGATGTGGGGAGAGTTTCATTGCTACACTAAAAGAATGCTCAGCGATGTGGGGAGAGTTTCATTGCTACACTAACAGAATGCTGAGCGATGTGGGGAGAGTTTCATTGCTACACTAACTGAACGCTCAGCGATGTGGGGAGAGTCTCATTGCTACACTAACAGAATGCTCAGCGATGTGGGGAGAGTTTCATTCCTACACTGACAGAATGCTCAGCGATGCGGGGAGAGTTTCATCGCTACACTTACAGAATGCTGAGCGATGTGGGGAGAGTTTCGGCGCTACACTGACAGAATGCTCAGCGATGTGGGGAGTGTTTCATTGTACACTAACAGAATGCTCAGCGATGTGGGGAGAGTTTTATTGCTACTCCAACAGAATGCTGAGCGATGTGGGAAGAGTTTCATTGCTACACTAACGGAATGCTGAGCGATGTGGGGAGAGTTTCATCGCTACACTTACAGAATGCTGAGCGGTGTGGGGAGAGTTTCGGCGCTTCACTTACAGAATGCTGAGCGATGTGGGGAGAGTTTCATTGCTACACTAACAGAATACCGTGCATCGCAACTGGGAACTCAATGCATTGGCCTTTCTATATCTCGACCCTATTTCCTTCACCATACAGTACTACCAACCTGAGAGAAAGCACAGCCCAAGAACTTAAAATGTTCGTCAGCACTGAACGAGATACCAACGAACGTTACAATTTTCTATGGTACATAAATTAGCCAAAATACCTTATCAAATGATGAAAAACAAACCAGGAATTGATGTAGTAATAATGATTACTCCTCAGCTGACCATAACCCACCCAAAATCCCGTTTTTATAGGACAACATATATATGGGTAAAAAAGAGTCCAGCTGTGTCCGCCATTATGCGAGTGATTTATCGTCAAAGACAGTATTGCCAACCCCGCGCATTTGGTACTATATCATGTCCAGTATCGTAAAACAACACAGTACCATCAAGTTAATTTGAAAGTGCGTCAAGTTTCAGTCTTAAAGTTAGACATGGATTGTGCGTGTTGCAAATTAACAATCAAGAAAATCGTAATGCATCAATAATTTTCTTCCAACCCCATGTTTTTGCCTAGTCCAATACTTGTTAGGTAGCGCAACCCGCAGTCAACATAAGCAACCCTGATTTTGTCATGCACAATGGGGGTAGAAACTCATCAATAATATACACCCAAACCAATGGTTTTTGCCTAGACCAATAATTGTTAGGTAGCGCGACCCGCAGCCAACATCAGCAACCCTGATTTTGTCACGCACAATGGGGGTAGAAACTCATCAATAATATTCACCCAAACCTATGGTTCTTAACTAGACCAATTATTGTTAGGCGAAATCCAATCCAAACCTTTGTTTTGTCTAATCCAATGGGTTTTGACAATAGTTTTAGCCTAAAAGCTGCATTAGCGATGTATACATCCCTGTTTTTTTGGTCACGCACCAATAATCTTTAATAAGTGTGGGGTATTTTGTATCCCATATGTTGGCAACTGTGTGAGCACCTTGTTGACATTTGAATGAGATTCAAGCGCGGTTGGAACACGGTTACTTATGTTAAAAGAGCAATGAATAAATACACATACTTACATAATTTAGCACGTATTTCAGGTGCAGTAGTGACCATGGTTACTAATTTGAATAGGTAATGTCCCCCAGAAGATGAAACAGAGTATGTAAAAGCCACAATGACGACTGATGCTAGTGTAAAATCCACTTTCTGGTCTAATTCAGAATTAATAGATGTTCCACAGCTCCTATTTTGTTCTTTCCACCTAGCATTCTACTTTCTTGCATTCCTTCCCAATTGTTGAAATGCTGATCTCCCTACATTTCTGTTCAAGTTCAAACATATTGTCTTGCAAACTTACGACAGAGGCCGTAATTACAACCAGGTCATCCGAATAGGCCAGATTACTCACCTTGAAATTCACCCAGCCAGTTCAACAAATGGCCCATAAGCCTCGCCAAACTTCTATTAATACCTTGAACCAAGATCTCAAGTGCTCTGTCGTACGCCTTCTCTAGACACACAAACACAACTGTCTCTTCTTCTCATTTCTCAGTAACTTGACACATACTTAAATGTTGAACATCCATCTTACTGTCGGCCAATTGTTCTCCTTTCTACAATGCCTAAGTACACTTTGCCCACTATAATTTCTGTAACCTTCCTTATAATTGGTGTCATTACTGCTTTCCTCTAGTGTGAGGGTACATTTCCTAAATCCCACTCGAATTCGATTATCCTAAGCAACCATTTCAGCCCTGCTTTCCCATTTACAATTTCTGGCTGAAATTCAACTAACCCTGCCGCTTTGAAGCATTCGTGTTTAATCTGCGTTTCTTCAACCTTGATCCTGTTCTCCTCCTGCAGAACCTCAAAGTCTGCCTCATTGCCAGATAAGTCTCCTTTAAGGGGAGGTATGACTGAATTTTTAACTTTCAAAGTTTTCATAATAACATTACCAGATTTTAATCAATTACAAAGAGAGTTGCTGGCATCTATTGTGCTAATAATAATTTATATAGCTTCATTAGTATTTGAGTTATTGAACATTTCTGGCGTAGTTGGAAGCATGCTGAGCGTCTATGCCCAAAATCACGAGTTCAAACCTGTCGGAATTTTTAAGAGCGTTAAAATCCCTCAGTATTCCTTCCTTCGGAGGGGAAGTAAAGCCGGCGGTCCCATGTCATAGACTTATGGCATGTTACAGAATCATCCACTAATTACACCTGTGTGAAGCTAAATTATAGGTTAAACACTTGACCAACGCTCTTAGGTTCCAATGTTCGTCACCAGGAGCCGATTGCGGTGGCATCTGGTAACCTCGATCTGACCTAGTGGTCGTTGACGGTGGCGTTTGGCGGCAAAAGTATTAACTACTTGAGAAAATTGAATGACTGCAGTCCTTACTTGAATTGAAAACAGATAACACACACAAATACAACCATCACAATTAACACCGGTTGTCAGACAGAATCTACTCACACCCTAAGTAAGCGGAGCTACATCACCGCGTTGTCGCAGCCCCTAAACTAAGGAACCAACCAGGCTAGCTAACTTCTCTCAAATACTTCCAGACAGAGAGATTTCCGAACAATAATTCGTGGGCAAGTGAAGAGTTAAGTTAATATCAATAATGTATCTACTTTGACGAAACAAGCAGTAAAATGCGAGATATATCTGACGTTGCAAACAAAACTTATTTTTATCCAAAACATTCAGTTATGCATACACAAAAGTTAAATAACATGTTTCCTCATATGTTGTACACTTACTCATTTGAATGGTTTCCACTTGCTGCACTTTCCCCATCCTGGGTTTCTTCTCTCATGTCCTAGGAATAAAGTGAATTAACTAATTATTTTATTTATTTGGCATCACTAATACTGAAACTATGTAATTGTAAATCACGGCAGAGTTGAAGTGAAGCATTACACAGATGTGGTTATGTCTTCCCTAGTTCTAAAACTTATAATACACAATCTCCTCAAGATAACAAAATGCTGACTCACTGCCTTAATGGAAGTAATCGCTTTAGGGATTGAGGACAAATGAATGTATTTTTACTTTTTAACTGGAAGGCTTTAGGAGGCGTTAGGATCTAACACATCCACCTATCTTTAAGTAAAAAGCGACTATATCCTCAATATTTGTATCATCCCATCTTTCGAGAATGAAGGTCAGACATCTTACATTTACAATAATATACAACACATTTCTCACAAAACACTGCAATAAAAGCAAAATTACAAAATAATTTAGTGTAAGTACATAAATTATATGCCTCAAGAGGGAATTTATTGTGGAGTATGTTGCTGCTACACAATGCTAGTAATATTAAACATTATAAGTCTACTGGTGAACGGTAGCACATAGTTTGCAAGGTAGGTACAATCCGGGGAAGAAATTGGAGTAACTTATTAATAGTGAAGTCTATTTCAAATGTATTTATATATTTAGTCACACGGCATTTAGAATGCTTTCAATAAAGGATTCCAGGCATCGTTGGTATTAATTGACATACAGAAATTTATGAATGCAAGTTTGAAACTTATATATTGAATCCACCCTTTATAGTTCCTGCCTTAGAACAGAAAAAAGGCTGAGCTGATTTCAACCATTACAGAACTTAAATGTGCCAGGCCATCTGATTACTGTCAGAGGGTGACTGGGCAAGATACCTACCAACAAAAATACTTGAAATGGTTGTTCATGGTTCCCCATTTTCATCTCCAGGTCAACGTTAGGACGGGAAAACTTAACAGACCATAGTCGCTTTCTTCCGACTCCTAATCATATTTCAATAATACCAATCCCCATTAACAACTCTTATAGGCTGAACAAAAGGGCGAACGGCTGTAAAAACCACTGCCACATATAAGTTCAAAATTCATTTCACCTCCTCCCTAACACCGCAGAAATAGGAATATTAAGAGATAGAAGAGAAACAACTATAAGAAATGAGGTAAGAAGGAGGGTTTCTTAAGAACGTACCGTTAGTTAGGATAAGTGGACTTAAGAATTAACAATTACTTTCTTCGTATGATTCTAGCTAATTCTCTTACTTTTATCTCATATCTTCAATTATTTAATAAATAAACACTAAAGACCAAGTGCATGTTACAGCAATGCTCAGGATTGGGATGGAGGTAATCACGGTCATAAGTAAACAATCCCAGCATGTGCCTGGACAAGTTAGATACCACATACTGTAAGGCAACTGGATCTCTGAGGGGAATACAGAAATCCTAATACAAATGGTTTATTCTGCCCTTAAGTCCCCAGTGAGTACCGAATGCAAACATATGTTAGCTTCACATAATATAATGAAGGTGCATCCCCCATTAGCTCAGTGATCAGAACAACATTGTTGGTGGTCCCAGGTGGATTAGATATCTCAGTTCTTCATTCTTACAGCAAAACGGCTCGTACTCTATGTACTATACAAAAGCTAACAGATAAGCACTTCAGTTTGCCATCAATACAGTAGTGAAAATAAAACTCCTAATCCCGAAATGCTATTGGGTGATAAGGAGATGTCATGCCTTGTAAGGACGCATGAAGGTTCTTAACTCTTCCAGATCTGAAGATGTTATTTCTGATTCGACACGTGGAACGATGTCCGGAATAGGACAGTCTGCAATCTTAATATCCCTAACATGGTCCATATGACTTGTTTCACAAATATGTTTCCCTTTGCATAGGTAGAATTATGTGTTACACATGACTTGTAAACTTGCACTGAAGAAATCAAGGAATAAATAACATACTGAAGTTAATTCAACTTCGCATTCATAGAGTTTTCTTATGTCAACGGACACATGGCAAAGACAGAAAAGTTTTGTAAAGTTCAAATCAGAATTCATTTCAGTTCCTACACATATGCCAAGTGTTGGCCTGGCAGATTGTCACTAGCATTTAGAGTGTGTGTGGAGACTTAGTGGCGTGGGTGCAGTCACTCACTGTTATTATATAACGTTAATAACGGTCATAATAATCAAGCAAAGTTGATGGAATGTTGTGTAAAGAAATATCGCATAGTGTGTTGTGCGTTTTACTGTATTGAGTTCCTAAAGCAATATTGATCTCAAGAATGCTTAAGGTAGGGAGAAATTGAATGAACTTATAATACTTGACATCTTATCAGGATTGATTGGCACTGTATTAAAAGTATGGAATATGAATATAAATAATTTTTACAAACACCGGGCCTCGGTCTAATAAGTTTTCTTCTTCTTCAACAGTCCGTAACAATATAAATATCATAACCACATGTAATTCAACTCAGGTTATTCTTCAAGAGATATGCATGTATCCTGGACCTTCTGGATGATTAATTCCCCAAATTCTTTCATAATGTAACGTCTGTAGTTTCATCCATGCTGATGATGGGTGTTGCTTTTAAGAGCGGAACAGCGACGTCATCTACTCTATCTCCCATATTGGCCACAAACCTAGCTTTCTTGTTATTGCTGTGGTTTTTGCATCATGTTTACAGATTCCCAAAATGTTATATGCATGCCTTAATTTCACACCCACAAAGCTTAACGTAAATGTTGTAAACAGACCAATTGAAATGTCTGTTATACACACTATTGTTGGGTTATGGCTAAAACAGGTGTTTGCCCATCTTATTGGTTTATTGCCACTTGACCTACTAATTAGAATGATGTCTTCACCAACAGTCCACCAAATTCATTTTAACAGAGCCCTACTAACACAATAGCAAACACACAATTGATATTTCACTCACAACTACAACAAATTCACACGTTACATGCTTCTAGAGAGTAACGTTCTTCACACTTGTTCAGAAATCCCGAATGGATATTAGAATAAAGTAAATAGATATCAGAAGAGCTAGAATAGTCAACCAAACCTCGAAGATAGCCCACTCCATCAAGATCAAACGTTTGATGAAAGGTGACAATATCAAGATGCACAAAATGTGAATAACCATCACAGATTTTAAATGACAATATGGCTTTGGACACCTTCTTTCATACTTATTATATTACACGCAAGCTATATATTCTCATGTATGTCAGCTCATGCGCACTACGAAGAGGCTCTACAAGCAATGTAGCACATAGGCAACAAGGTTGAAGTTTCCGCCTTTGCATCAGATTACCAGCAGTGTATGAGGATTAGGAAGCAATCTACCGATAACATGGTCAGTACCATACACAATCTGTGGCCATTTCACTCACATCAGTTGCAAATACAAAACAAACTTCATGCAATACTTGTTTTTAATAGCAAGAAAACTTCTAGTTTTATATTTTACCATTAATCTAGCGACCATGATCACGGGACCTCCATTTTTAAGAGGAATCACAACTTCACATCGAATGAACTAACAAGAAACATGAATAGAAACCTAGTCATTTGTGATAGACTGTTCCCTTGTTCCATTTGTGAAGTTATTGGTATTGTTCTGTGTAATTGGTTCACTGCATGACATACCATGCCCAGTTAAAGGACAGAAAATGGCCTGGATCATCTGAGAAAGGCTGTCTTCCTAAGAATTTCAACATTATTTACTGGCAGCCTCAATATTGCATTCATATGTTGGTACTCCATTTTCGTATATAAGTTATGCAGAAATTAATAAATGTATCACTGTATTCAGGCAAGGTAGTCTGAAGTTTTAGAAACTATTTCTGTGTCGCGGAATTTGAAGCGAGATTAGAGTATATAGAGAATCTCTTAAATAGTATGATCATCTACAAAATTTCAAAACAAAATTGGAGAAGCAAATCATGCATGGAATTTGATGATTTGCAACAAGCAAACACCAGATATTATAAATCCAAAGAAGGCCCCAGAAATTACTACAATTACATTCAGGTTTTGTATTAATTCCTAAATCTTTGATCAGTGCAAATGATCCCCTCACAAACCTTTGCAAATATCAGCCACACTTGCTGGAGGAACATCAGATATCATTAAGCATATAACATGACTTAACAACCAAACAAGCTACTCTCAAGATAATTAGGCACTTACAACTCTCGATGAAGATGGTGTTTCCTTCATGACTAATGGGACTAACTCTGCCATCACTTTCTCATGGATAGTAACTTCCATGATATGTGCTCCCTACAGAGAAACAACAATTTCTTAATAATGTACCTCACGAGGCATAAGAAATATATTTTGTACACCCGTCACCATGATAGACATTCATCTAGTTCTATATGTCTCGGATTAGTTCTCAACTCTATGAATAATTTTAAGAAATTTGATAAGGTTAGAATAGCAACCCTGAAGTTGAAATTTCGCTGCGTTAAGTGCTCATTAGCTGAATTTAACATCATTTATATTTTTCTGACTTATACTTTCAAAGTTTTGAATGTTTTACAAGACAAAAAATACAATAGAATACCTTACCTATTACTTACGAAGTATATGCAGCTACCAGAACACAAAATACTTTATTTCTCAGAATCCAATACTTTCATGTAGCTACAGTGTTATAAATTCTCCCATAAAACTGATTCATTTGTCTTTCATTTTAAGAAAATTCAAATAGGTGTTTGATTCAAGATGAAAATAAACACGAGCTTCAATATGTAAAACATACTTGCATTTCTAAACCTTTCTCAAGAACGATTTCCAAAAATCAGTAACTGTCAACATTAACATTAACAGTCGCATATCATGTGATCGAGTGGTCATGAAGTTAAAGACAATTCAAAACCTCAATACCCAATGTCCGAGTTTCACTAGCACACACTTACTAATATGCCAAGGATTATTCGAAGTTCCTACCTAATTTAGCTGCACGACTTAACCTTACAGGTGATGCAAGTTTTGTCATAATTATTCAAGGTTTTTTCAAAAAGGACAATAAATAACCACTTTAAAATTGATGCCTGCCCTACAAGAACGTTGTATATCATATTTATTAACTTTTCAGTATTAAAAGAAAACTTCTTATGCCTAATCTATTACCGAGATATGTTAAATACAGGTCTATACAGTCTCTCTTCCAACACTAAAGGAACATATTTCTCTTAAATGGCAGTATATAGGACTCATCATGATTTTAGTGCAGTTTCTCTGCAAGAAAGTTGTATATCACGACAGACCTAGAACGTTGTATATCACAAACCATTGCCTATGGGTAAAAAATAAAGAAAAATAAACCTCAGATACATAATTATATGGAATGGAATATTGTATTGCATAAAAGGCATACACAAAACAAGAAAATAAAATGGGCATATTAAGAACCGTATAAAAATTTTGGATGGTCGCCATGTTCGTTTTTTATATGGAGGCCATAGAGTTAAGTACTATTAGATGACGATCATTGCGTAGGTTCATTATTCAAATGTTGACTTCGATCGCATGATTAGGACATAAGAAATGAAAACTTAATTTAAAAATTTCGCACAGCCGCCACCTTAAGGTCATGTAAACAATTGAACTGAATTAGATGTCAGTACATTACAATGTGTATAAAAAATATGCTGTGCCAGGTTTCACTGGACACGGGTGGTTGAATCGCGAGATAAGTCGATTTAAACGTTTCAACTTCGCTTGACCGCCATGTTCGTTCTGTACTTAACAAGTTTTTGAAAGTCACATAGCTGAACTTACAGTTGTGCCCTTTATCATCGTACGAAATTTCAGGGTGATATCAGTAATAATTGCGGAGATATAGAATGCCTGTGAAATGTTTCGCACAGACACCTTGTTGGATTGGTGAGACGTAATAAATGGCAAAGGGTACGGTCGTGGTCGGACAAAATAGTATTTTGACCTTACCGAGTTTTATTGAAATCGCTCCAGCCGTTTAGATTTTTGGGACTGACACTCATACACACACATGGACAAAAGGTGATCTCATACGCCTATTTCTTTTTCATAATTGAAAATAGGCTAAAAGAATTCTGTGATAATCAATACAAATTGTAGCAGCATTATAATCATAACACGTTCCTGGAAGTGCTATGCTGCCACCCAGCTGATTGATATACAACGTTCTTCTCTTGTATGACTTGGGTGGTGATTGTGTTGAACTGCACGCCCTGAACTTGCTGTATAAGCTTTTCCACTATTCTTCAGTCGCTGCGGCACATTGTTCTTCCACTGAAATTGATTTTTCTTTCTTTTCCTGCTCCTATTCAGTGCTAAAGGAGAGCTTGGCGACACATTCAAATTGCCAACATCCGCCATCTTTGTTGATATACAACTTTCTTGCAGGGAAGCCACCTTTTGGACCCAAAATTTGCTGTCCATTTTTTTTCAAATTGACTAATTTCAGGTTTGAAAAGTGTCGGTGTGATGATATCTAACCTTCTTAACCGAAAATCTCAACATGCTCAATTTCTGATATACAACGTTCTTGTAGGGCAGGTTTCAATTATTATAGACATGTGACGAAATAATAAATAACCAGCCCAAGGGAGCGATCTCACTCAATGCGCAATATTAATGGCATAGACTGCCCCATTCCTTATGACGTGTTAATTATTATAAACTATTTATAACCTAAAGTCAATATTTAGAACATTGTGACCTTCTTGAGCGTGGGATAGGATAAGGAACTGTGTAGTTCCGTAACAAAAGTTCACAAGAAAACAGATATGTTACAATAATCTTGTTAATAAAGCATATAAAAATGACTTGAAAAAAAGCATAGAAGTGAAGAGATGAGTATATTGAATAAGTTAGCTTGATGTGTATTTGCCAGATATTGTAGAGAGAAACTTTTGAAATATGTGTGACGAAGTTTTTATGAAATGTTGAGAACTACATAACTTTGAAAAAACTTGAGAATTAACCAAAGTAGGAAATAATGTACACAATCACCTGGCAATCAAGTTCTTCTTTAACAAATGCAATCTGAGTTAGGAATCTTACATCTTCAAAAGCATCATCAGGTTCTTCAATTTTCATCGCCACCGGTCTATCAGACGGTGGCTGCTCATTCAAATCCTGGGATGTAATAAACAACCATGATTATTGTAAAAGTTGAAGAATAAGAGCTAATGATGATAATAGTAATAATAATAACAATAGCAAGAAACTGTTACAAAACATTACCAAGCACGTAGTTTCGTCATAAACATGCGGAAGGGGCCCTAGAAATAATACTTCTCACAGATTACTTCCATGACCTTTTATCCTCCTAAAGAACAATTGTTAATAATAATAATAATCATAATTATGAATTTGAAGTATAAAAAGGAATTAATTACTCTGATCATCATTTATCTTTAATTAAAGTTAAGTTTCAACCTGACAAACCCAAAGTCAGAACATTTAAAATATCCTGGAATTTATCTGAAATGTCTTAAAACCAAATTCAAACAATCTCCTTGCAAATATCACGAACCAAAATCCTGTCATTTAAATGGCATTAGAAGATACACTATTGGGATTTTCTGGATTATTGGGGTTCTTCCTCGAAAACGTTAAGACAGATGGTTGAACAAGACCAGCGATAAGGCCATAGACCTTCAAATTCAAACCTTTCAAAGGTACAGTTCCAATGAAATAGAAACAAAATTGGCGTGAATTCTTCAAAGACCAGAAAGAAGCCACGAGAATCATCAGATCTGAAAAACACACTTACATAAAAAACAGTACAAGGAACTGTTGCAGAACATTTGCTGACGAACCATCACACTACCAAGCACCTAGTTTATAACTTACAACATCCGGATGAGGCCCAGAAATAAAAAGGAAAACTGCAAACTTGTCACAGATCACTTCCATGACCTTTGAACCTACGATCCTCCTGAAGAACAAATCTGACTTGAGACATTCCTAATACAGATTCAGAACTCCCTTCATTAGAAGATATCAAGCAAATAACCATAAACTAAACATAAAAACAACAAATCTCAAAAGAAAACTGAAATATTGAAATTAAGAGGTGAAAGCCTAACTAAAAAATGACAAGTATCTCTTGTAGATATATGGAGAAAATTCTCTAAGACAGGAATTGCAATCTAGTTCACCCACTAATTTAAGAAAGTGAAAGAACAAACATTAATACCTATGGAGAAATATCCTCAATATCAGTCGCGTACAAAATTCCCTCTAAAGCATTATTCACGAGACTTGAAATCCAAACTCATCAACTAATTGGCGAATAACAGGCATGATTCATAAATGACAGGTCCTGTACAGAATTAATTCACAATCTGAAAATTATCTTGCAAATTCAGACTTCAGAAAAGCGGACGATTCAGTAGACCTACACACACTATTCAATATTCTAGAAGATTTCAAAGTTGACAGGAAAACAAGAGTAATAATCCGACAGACACTGACAGCCATAACTTCAATAGTTAAATTTAAGTGAACTTTCTGATCGTAATCATATTAGCAAAGACTTCGACAAGGAGATGGGCTATCTCCCAAAAATGTTCAATAGTGTCTTTGAATAACAGCCCAGGACGGGGGGGGGGGGGGGGTGAGGGGGAGGGACAAAGGAAATAACTATTGGTCGACGACTCAAAAATAAAATTCATCTGCAGTGTTTGGCATTCGCAAATGATCAAGCTATTCTTTCCAACAATAGACAAAAGGCAGTTGAGGTCCTTGAGAGACTTCACTAAATTGCAGCTAAGACCGGACTCCAAATGCATAGACGAATCCACTCGTCATCTAGACAGGAAACCTCTGAAGGCTAAATTCGGCAAAAAAATCATCAAGTAAATAAATTCAATCCCCACGGCATGGCCGTCAACCACGGCCTTGATGGCAGCTGCAGCAATTCAGTTTGAATCCCGCTGACAGTACCCATCCTGAGTGATTATTCTCTGCGTTATCTACACTCCTTCCAGGCAAATGACGGGATAGTACTTAACTTCACCATTGAATCGTGACGCAAACAAGGAGAGAATTTCAACATTCCAGAAGGCCTATAACTATAGACGTAATTAAAAAAATCAACATCGAAGATATTATACCACAGTTATCAAACCTGAAGCTCTATATGGCTCAGAAACATTGATGATTGAAGGTACCGTAGATCTCTTAGTAAGGACATACAGAAACAAGAAAGTAAAATTTTTAAGTAAATCCTTGGTCCAGTAAGCTCAGAAGGAATCTGGGAGAAACGAAAGCCTTGGAAAATTTATCAGCGTTCTGAAAAGATCACTGACACTTTCAGGAAAAGGCATTTTAAGTTCTACGGTAACATTCTCAGAATGAACCATCGCAGGTAGACCAAAAGATTCTCAACCTTGCTCTATCAATGAAAGTCAAGAACCAGCGGCTTAGTGAAATAGAAAAAGAACTTCAAGAAATTGGACTCACAGAAGAAATTATATAAGATCGACCCCAGTTTAAAACAGTGATTAACAACCACCATTTTGCTGAGAAAATGAAAGCAAGGACCAATAAATCATGGACTGAAGAACGGAGGAGTTAATATTATTATTAGGAAAATTAAAAGCAAACATTACAGATTCAGATTACTATTTGGTAGGGGGACGATAACCAGGATGTTAGGCCCCACAAAACAAGAATTATAACCATCACTATAACTACATATGACATAATTCCTATTATTACAGCACACAAAGATTTGACATGCCCATCAGTAATGGTACACAATATATGGAACTAAAATACAACTTACAATCTCAGAGAATTCTTCTGGTTCACATTTGATAGATGGTTGGCCCTCCATAATGTTGAGGAATCTAAAACACAGGATAATTAGGTAATATACTTTAACTATCAGGATACACTGTAACAAGTACAGGATATAATTAAGTACAAGTTTTTCGGGCTTGTAGGCCATGGTCCAGACAGGATACCTCCCGACGTTTCACCGGAAACTGCGGCCGGCATTATCAAGCGTTCCGCTCCTTTCCTAGGTCAGCACTGCTTACCAAGGAAAGGAACGGGAGGTATCCTGTCTGGACCACGGCCTACAAGCCCGAAAAACTTGAACTTAATTATGAATGCCGGCCGTGAAAGCATAAGCAAGTACAGGATATATTTGTCATTTGCACACAGAAAAGTTTAATAGTAGGCGTATATATTCCAATACCCTTCCAGGATTTTTCTTGTGTTTTGCTCTATATTCTTTAAATGTATGCAACCGTACATAAAATGGAATTTCTATCTACGTCAGGGCTTTGAGGATGATGAATTGGTATCCCTGTAAATGTGGTGGTGTAGATTGCTGCTTCAAGGGGCCTAACTATTTGGTACTGATATGGAATGAATAGCCTTATTTTCATAAGAACCTTCCACATGAAATGTTTGCATCATCACAAATTATAAACGTCCAGGAGGTGTTTGTGTGTTTATCAGTGCTAGATTGTCTAAATAGGACTGGGGATTCAGAGAGATAGTGCAATTGCTGAAGTGCAGTAGGCCTACTATGTCTACATTACTCAGCATAATGTACAGACTTTCAACCCCCAGTCACTTTGATATGAATTGTCAAAGCGAAGGGAACAAATTGCACCATACTGAGCATAGATATTATATAATTATATTGTGACCGTACACAACACGAGCCGAGGATTGAACCAACAACTTTCACGCAGCGTGAGTACAGAATTAATGAGTGAGATATCTGCGCGGATAAACAACTTTGATCTGCAGCGAAAGTTACATCTTACACGCT
This sequence comes from Meconema thalassinum, assembly GCA_946902985.2. NCBI lineage: Eukaryota > Metazoa > Arthropoda > Insecta > Orthoptera > Tettigoniidae > Meconema > Meconema thalassinum. Next base: position 49,325,164 of record OX336388.2, on the reverse strand, counting down.
AGGTTCACGATCAACATTATTTCAAATAAAGATTTGTAATTAAGTATTCTGCGTTTGAGGACACGTCTTACATCGAATGTTGATATAATAGGCCTAAATAGTATATGACGAATACACGGAGGTCCTATTATTACTTTACCTGAGTGTGATATTGCCGAACAGCGTTCCTTATTGACATAACTACAGTTTTACAATATTACGGTACATGTAATGTTCTTAGAATGATTTAGAGTTTAACTTTAGACTAAAATATCGAGAGAAAAACACACTTTTCGTTCTCTAGGAAGGACCAGGCGTAACCAGTCACACCAAGAACCGCACTTTACTCCCACACAGTCGGCATTCCAGTATTAAGGTACCGAGAGTTCAAAGATATTAGCAAAACTCCCTGCCTCTCGTGTTACAATGCGACCACTTCACAAGAAATCTCACATAATTGTCTCGTTGGAGTCGTAGGACTAGCGTTACCAACTGGAAATTCCCCAATGCAGGACATGTGTGTGTGTGTGGGGGGGGGGGGGTGGAATGCCAAATATTTGCCGACTCGGTTATTTTGGAATCACTTTTTGCCGACAAATATTGTTTTCCAAACTCAGGCATGCATTCGTTTCAAACCTTCATTTGATAAATTAATCAGCAGACATGGTAACAGTAGCAAATACGTCATTTATTTCTTTATTTTACAAAAACATAGAAATGAAACGAAAATATAATACCAACTTGGAAAAAGAATAGAACACAGAAGCAACAATTAAAAAAAACACGGCCATTACTGTCGGGGAAATAAGTAGCCTATAGATACTCGAGTTTAGAGGTACCGATAGTAGTGGCTACGCTGGCTAAAGCGCAGCATTAGGTCATGGGGCCAAGCTCTCTGCTGACTCGGTAGACGCGTGGGTTCGAGCCCCACCGTCGGCCGTCCTTGAAATGATTTTCCGTGGTTTCCCATTTTCAACACCAGGCAAATGTTGGGACGGTACCTTCTGACAGGCCACGGCCACTTCCTTCCACATCCTTGCCCAATTTCATTCACCATCATTCATTTCATCTCTCATTAACTCCTCTCATGAGGTTGGCGTCAGGAAGAGCATCCGGCCGTAAAAACCATCGCCACAGAGACTTCCATCGCATCTCATCCCCGACCCCGTTGGAAAACGGGAATAATAAGGGGTAGACATACATACTAGAGTTTAGAGGTCAATAAAACCTTTACCCTTAGTCATACATAAGAACAACCTACACCAAAAGTTTCCTTGTTCTATTGTCGTTTAACGATATAGAGTAAATATTTGCATTGTATCTCTTTAAAATTTTATAGCAGATTGAACCAAAAAAGTACAGGTTTTTCTTACCAAGTTCACGGAGCGCTCACTTAGAAGGATCATTACCAGGGGCGAATGCTCTTCATGAAAGTCAGGCTTCCTCTTCCATTCATGAATGTTGGTTGGGGTGGAACATGCATAACTTAGTTCGAATGAATAAAATGTATAAAACCATTAATCGCTAAATCTCATGAACATTTTAATTAACGGTTACATGCTTTCAAACTGTTACGTCGCACCTTGTATTCAAGTAGGGTCAAAAAAATAACCAATTTTCAAAAAAGACACATTTAATAATTATTAACAAATTATGAGAAACCAGTGATTATATAATTTGAACAAGTACCGGTAAACGTCAAAGTACGTACACAGAAAAATTGCAACTATTTGTTCGATCTACCTACTTGAAAACAAACTACTCTGCGACTCTTCTGTTTTACTGTAATCTAATTTTTGCACGCAATCCTATTTCAATCGACAACATAGCTAATGATGATAGCCTTTCCTGACCTTGAGTCGATCTGCAATATGTATTAATGCGTCTCAGTGTTGAAAAAGAACGTTATGCAGAGGAATTGTAGCTACCGTACTTGTTTAATGAGCTTGAAATTCTCTGACATATCCATGTAGAATTAATTGTATGCACAAACTGCATTAAGTCTGAAACACGTTTCTCTTTAAACTCAGAAGAAGAATACATGAATACATCGCACTTAATTCAGTTTTTAAGCGAACAATGTTGAAAAATGACCAATAGGTCTTTTCTAGGGCAGTAACATCACTGTCTGGAAACTTATTGCTGTGCTTCTCAAACAAGTCGCAATCCAGCAGCGAGAAGATTTTATGCAATTAAAACGCTCTCCTATTTGGACAAGTACACTGTCAATAATTTAATTGAATAGACGTTTGTATTTTGATTTTTCTGATTCATCACAGTGCACGCTTTTTAGAGCGCGGCTGTCCTCCTTAAACATCGTTTTCAGTATCAACATGTCCATACAATCTAACGAAATCTTCATCTCTCATCGACTGGATATTTAAAAAGAGCTCCTCAACCTTCTTGCCACAGTACTGTATATCCAGACTATTTGTTTGTAAAATATTGAACACAGCATCGAAGAATGAAAAAATCATGGAGAACACAGCCAGCAGAAATCTAGTGTTGAACTTAAGTAAGAAGAACAAACATTCTTGTGCTTTTAATGTAGAGTCTTCATCCTACTCGTCTGAAGTATCCTAAAGCCTACATGTTGACAGAATTTCACCAACATATCATTATACTGTATCCACAGGCTCCTTGGTGTTGGGGGTAGCGCGCCTGCCTCTCACCCGGATTCGATTCACGGCTACGTAAGGGTTTTTAAAATTGACGTGAGGGTTGGAACGGGGTGCACTCAGCCTCGTGAGGTCAATTGAGTAGCTGTCTGACAGTGAGGCAGCGCCCCGATCACGAAAACCAATATTAACGGCCGAGGGGACCCGATGCACTGATCACGCGTCACCCCAATATATGCAGGCCAAATGCTTGGTCGGCCTAGGCCCTTCATGGGGTTTGGGGTTGTATCCATTCACAGTATTAATAAGACGTGAAGCAAAATTCCATCTCATTGGTGCTACTGTTGGCAACTTCTTCTGAACAAATTCTCGAAGAGGAGCTGTTCTCTTTGTAGACTTTGAAAATTGCAGCAAGTCCTGGCATTGTTTGGAAGAAAATTGTACATTCTTTGACTTTTGAAGCAGACTGCTGTAGTGATAAATTCAAAAAGTGGCTATGACAATGCACAAATGTCACACATGGATACTGGTCTCGAACTAGTTTATTGAGCCCATTCACATGACCGGCTAAGACAGCAGCACCGTCATATGTTTGAGCCACAATCTCTTCCTCACAACTGAACTGTTTTAAAATAGCACGGACATGATTTAGGAGGGCTCCAGCAATGCGATCTTTACTAACGTCTGCTAAACCAAGAAGCTTTCATCTACAAAACGGAGTAAAGTAGAGAGTTGTGACTTATTAATAACATCAGACGATTCGTTCAAGACCCTCCTTTATTGTTCTAACAATTACTGAACTTATTTCATCTATTAAATCATTTTGGATTGCAGACGACGCCTTTCTAAAAATGGTGGAGTCTTTCAGATCAGCTGCCAGAAGAGGATCGTATTCACTTATAATTTGCAGAATTGAATAGTCCTCCGAAAAAATGGATTTGATAACAAACTGTCAGTAATGCACAGTTCGGGGCCCATTGCAGCACGTCAAATCATTCAGAATAGATGAACCATAAGTGAAATTGACGAATTATAATACAAATATTATAATATATATGCGCATCCGTGGTGTAGTGGTCAGCGTGCTTAGCTGCCACACCGGAGGTCCGTGATTCGATTCCCGGCTCTGCCACGAAATTTGAAAAGTGGTATGAGGATTGGAACGGGGTTTACTCAGCCTCGGGTGGTCCAAATGAGTAGGAGGGGGGGGATCGATTCCCACCTCAGCCATCCTCGAAGTGGTTTTCGTGGTTTCCCACTTTGTCTCCAGGCAAATACCGGGATGACACTGCACCCGTATCCACGTGGTCTTACCTGTTGAAATCCGATGGAACTGCTGGATTGTAGAATCTGGAAGCGCCCGGCTGAAATGGCCCTAAAATTCTACCAACTCGGATCAACCAGGGATAAGGATACCTCTCTTATATAGAATGCGATAGGAAGACGCCAGTGGTCGATACAATGAAAACGAAAAATAACTCAAAGTGAGCTAACGAGACTCTAAAAATGACTAAATTAATCTCGAGCGTGGCGCTAGGCATCCTAAAATCTGACCCACTGGTCCTCGTAGCGCATCCTATTTCTAGTATAAATGAACAAGACATCCGAAGTATTAAAATTGACCAACAGTTTATTAATCTAAAGACTGTGGCATGGTGGACTATCTCTCCACTAAACAAAATAATTCACCTCTACTGAAGCGTAGAAATCTCATAACAACATTAGCATCGAAACATATTCAAAAATGCTCTGAAAATACAGCATCCTAATCGCATGTAAAAACAGTTTCAAAAATATTTAAACATTATTATATACACTAGTTACATATTTAAATGATCCTCAAAGTTTATGATATTATTTACATTTATACATTATTGTACACGTTCAAATTCTTCATCAGTAATAAATTCGATTCCATCAATTAGCATTCTATAGTATGCCAACCGGCATGTTAATGTGAGGTGTCCGATCTTTGCACTTGACAATCAATCAAATACCATTTTAGGTTATGTGCACACCCTTTCTCCTTGAAGTAGCTGGTGATTCCTACTTTTTGAATTATCTTTTGTATTGATAGCAAATTTCATATGAAGCTTTTTTAATAGATATCCTTTTTGTATTATGTCAACGGGATAAGGAGTCTCCCCTATATTTGGCCAACGGTCACTTACAGTTGATGGTTGTGCTGTTAGGGGTTAGGGCACTTTCTATGTCCTTGGAAGGGAAAACCGTTCCTAAAGGCAGAAGATCCTACAGAAGGACAATGGCATAGAACCTGGACCCCAGGTTGGGGTAAGTGTAGATGGGGCACTTTAAGCTGCAGTGAAAGCAACCTGTCCAGAAGAAGGCACTTTGATAACAAACCCGGTGGTCCAGAAACCGTAGGTGGCAACCCCACCACTGGACTCGAGCTCATCAGGCTGATATCCTGATAGTTTTAAATTACACTTATCAAAGAAAGAAATAAAGGAAAATACAGGAATGATCTCAAGGTTGACGACAAAGGCTTTATTAAAGGACTGATTGGTTTTCGAATTGGTACATGGAATGTTAGGTCAATCATGACAGGAGGAATGAAGCAGCTGGAATCAGTGCTGAGTAATTACGGGTGTATACTAACAGCAGTCCAAGAGACAAGACTACCGAAAGGGATCATGAATGTTGGAAATCAATATATGATGTTTAATAGTAACGAAGATCGACCTGAATGGACTTCGGGAGTTGGAATTGTTGTACATAATAAGATATCTTCTGCTGTAAGTAAGTGGTTGCCCATAAATGATCGAATTTGTGCACTGATCTTGAAAGCATCCCCATATAAGATATGTATTGTAAATAGTCATGCACCATCAGAAGATGCGGAGGAGGAGGTGAAAAACAACTTTTATGCAGAATTGGAATCTACTGTAGATCATTTACCAAAACATGCTATTCATCTCATACTGGGTGACTTTAATGCACAAGTTGGACGTGAAGACGAATATCGTCCAACCATCGGACCAGATAGTCTCCATGTCAATAGCAATGAAAATGGTATCAAAATGATCACATTTGCATATGACAGAAGAATGGTCATCAGCAGCACATATTTTCCAGGTAAAGAAATACATAAAGCAACATGGATATCACCAGGTGGAGATACGAGGAATCAGATTGATCACATAATAGTAGATGGTACACACCGTGGGTGTGTTGAACAAGTACGAACATTCCGTGGAGCGGGTATGAATTCAGATCATCTTCTAGTAGTAATGAAATTGCGCCTCAAGCTGTCTACCAAATGGCGAAAGCGAAAGCAAGAAATGGTCATCCCGGACAAAGATAAATTGGCCCTTACGTCTGTGAGGGAAGAATATCAAGATAGAATCAAGGAGTGCCTATCTACATCAAATACATTAGAAGATGTGGAAGGGCAGTGGTCTGTTAGGCGGAGGGCAGTTCTACAAAGTGCAAATGAAGTTTTGGGACAGCGACCAAAAACCAAAAACAAACCCTGGTTTGATAATGAGTGTCAAGTCGCAGTGAAAAACAGAACAATAAAAAGATTGCAATGGGTGAAATATCCATCGGAAGATAATAATGCAGCGTATATGGAAGTGAGACGTATGACATATCGACTCATCCGACAGAAAAAAACGGGATCATGGTAAGGCACTACTGACAGCAATAGAGGAATCCAAGAAAGCATCGAGATCCTTCTTTAGAATGGTTAACCCTGCGAGGGGAATCTACAAGCAACATACACTAATACTAAAGGACGAAGATGGAGAAATTGTACCTCCTGAAGAACAGGCAGATCTATTTGGAAAACATTTTGATCAGTTTCTAAATGTTCATGTTGAGATGGATGCTATAAATGCACAGGTGCCAATGATGACGGCGGAAATGCAAGTACCTGAGCCAACTATTGATGAGATAAGACATATTGTGGAATCACAAAAGCACAACAAAGCTCCGGGAGGAAGTGGAATTACTGCCGAGTTGATTAGGTATGGTGGAGCAGTGTTAATGGAAAATCTGCAACAATTAATTGTTAATATTTGGAGGAAAGAAGTTATTCCAAGTGAGTGGAAAAGAGCCGCGATATGCTCCATTTTTAAGAAAGGTGATGCCACACAACCTTCTAACTACCGAGGGATTGCCTTACTCGAGATAGGATATAAAATGTTTACCTCACTGCTTATGAATCGACTTAGGCCATTTTTGGGAGACATTATAGCCTCATACCAATGTGGTTTTGTATCTGGTCGGTCTACTATCGACCACATCTTTACATTGAGGCAACTCATGGAGAAATTCTACGAATTTGACAAGGAATTGCATTTAATCTTTATTGATTTTCGTCAGGCCTATGACAGTATAAACCGTATAGTATTATGGACGGCTATGCACGAGATGGGCATTCCAATGAAGTACATAAGGTTGATCAAGACCTGTTACTCTGACTCTAGATGCCAGGTGCGGTTTGCAAATCAAGAATCAGAATCCTTTAGCGTTCAAAGTGGACTAAGACAAGGAGATCCTCTAGCCCCAGTCCTTTTCAATATAGCATTGGAAAAGATTAAACGTGGAACTGGTTGGAATAGGGAAATGGAGATGGTCGGATCCGACATAATTCTTGCATTTGCTGATGATGTGGTGATCATGGGGAACACTTTGGATCAGGTAACGACTGATACATCAAGATTCCTACTGGAAGCAAAGAAAATGGGGTTGGTGGTTAATGAATCGAAAACAAAATACATGATTATATCACGTCGAAAGAATATTCCGATCGCTATCGACGTTGGAGTGCACAAATTTGAGACAGTTGAATCATTCAAATATTTAGGATCAATATTGTCAATCAAAAGTGAAATAGAAAAGGAAATAAGACAAAGAATCACCAACGCTTCTCATGTTTCCTATAGCATGAATCGAATTTTCACGTCACGTCTAATATCTCAGGAAAACAAAATCCACCTATACATGACCCTAGTACGACCTGTTTTAATGTATGGTTGTGAAACGTGGGCGACTCCAAGAACTTTTGAAGAACGTATATGTGCATTTGAAAGAAAAATGCTGCGGAAAATCTATGGCCCAAAATACTGCCCAGAAACTGACAGTTGGGAAAGACGGAGTAAAGAGGAGTTATATCGACGTTATAAAAAGGCAGACATCAGTAGAGAGATAGAGAGAAGACGATTACAATGGTTAGGACACATTATCAGAGCAGAAGGTACTCTCCCGAACCGTGTGTTCAATTTTCAGCCAACGGGAAAACGTCCAAGAGGTCGACCAAGAACGAGATGGAAAGATCGAGTTATGTTGGCACTGAACCAGGTAGATCCAGATGCAAGTATGGAAGATGCCAGGGATAGAAATCGTTGGTCTAATATATGCAACCATTATTTGAGAAGCTGACATCATTCTTCCTGCTATGAAGTACAACGTTATAGCCTATATTATGTTATGCTTGCTATTTATATTGTAATCAAGAATTGTATACCCTTGTTTTTCTGCTATGGGTCTTAATGGCCTGTCACATGCAATAAATGATGATGATGATGATAGTATTAATTAAAGCCAAATTAGGGCATGTTCGACGAATGGTTAAGTTTATCGAACGCATTATCATAGCATAAAAATGTTAACAACATTTTAAATCACATAGTTATTCATGTTATTATTATTATCTCTAAAGCTCTTAGTGGTTATTATTACAGGATTACATCAATATTATTACTCATCTTTCCAATTAACTTTTCTCCAAAAACAAATATTATTAATTTGAACAATCCATTCTAGAACAATTGTCACAATGCTGTTTTACTTAAATGTTGGATGTATTAACCTCATACTAGCCTTCTAGTATTAATATTCGTGACTATACTGCAAGTTCAAAATATACACATAATTGTATTCAGACATGGCTCAATAGCTAATTCATACTGGACAGAAAAATGACATAGATCATCCATTGATGTCTAATATCTCATTACAACAATCAAATTCGCAAATACACGTTGCTTCATTCATAGATAAGCTCTCCATAGCTTGTAAACATTTTCCAAACATCTTTAAGTTCAATTAAGCTTTAACATAAAAGTCATGAAATATCGTGCATCAAATTAACATAAGTTAAAATATCATGGACAATTTCTATCATAACTAAGGCAAATATAATATAATCAGCTGTTTAAATAACAGTGCTTGAGAATTTTTGACATTATCATTTCGCTTTGTAATGAAAATATTTTATACTATCATTTTACAATAGTAATTTATTTCTCATTATAATCTCATATTCATAACTATATCTTTCAAGAAATTGTGGATAGATCACTGTAAAAAAAGAACGATTCAGCTACACAAGACAAAAACTTGACTGAAGATCCTCACCCAAAGAAACACGAAAGAATCATCACCATAGAAATGAGCCTGTGTTATGAAGGTACACGAAAACTATTAGAATCCAACGCTTAACCAGGATGGAGTTCAACAAACGAATCATGAACAAGAAGAAACTGAACGATCTAATAGTGTCTAAGACCACTCCAAAAGAAAAATCTCAAGAGCTGTAGATTACCAAAATTAATCCAAAAATCGCAAGTATCCGCTCTATAAATCATTGTTTCCATATTTATACTGCACTTGATGAAAAATAGACCCGCACGTCTATAAGAGAAACTCGACTGAAATGCATATGTGTTCAAGTTCAAATTCGAAATTCGTAGAAATGTCTATTCAAATAATCTTCAAGTATACGTAGCGTATTGGTCATCTGCTTGCTAACTACTATTCTTATATAAAGTTATCGTAGTCTTCTCTCTACTCTTCATATTAATCTTCTCAACAAGTTATATAATTCCATTAAATGCTCAGATTTAGAAAGAAAAAGAAGTGAATTAATGCATAAAAAAATTAGCATAATAAAATATTTATGTTAACTACAAAAATAAAATACACTACAAAACAGAAGCGATAGAGAATCGGGTCTAGCCTTGGAATGCATTTTCTAACTACTAAGAAAAAGTTGGTGAAAAGGAACACTCTAGATAATGTCTAATTCATACTGTCTACTATGAAAATGGGAGGTCAGCTACCTTGTACGTTGCCATCTGGTTGAAATATGAGTATGCGAGAAACAGACTGTCCTCGTTCTGGAACTGAACCCTCGTTCATCAGGTCGCGTAGTCCTCGATACGACTGGATCTTGTAAAGAACCGAACCCGAGTCCGAACGTTTGAAAAGGAAAAACAGCTGTTCGCGAAACAAGTTCGTCGCTCTCACACGTTCCCAAGATATAGCTGGAGCTTATTCGTAGTATGTCATTGTATTTCATGCAGTTTCAGTATAAATGTATAATAAACATCTCCAAAACGTCTTCCACCTCTTCTTAAAGAGTTTTCTGCTGTTATAATAATCCATGTTTGGTGCTGGAGATCATCCTAAGTAGTCAATTCCACTATTGCATCGCATTCCCGTCTTCCATTTTAGCCCATACGTGACATAGTCATGTCTTGGTGAAGTCTCCGTTCAATCAACTTCTGTTCTGAAGTCATAATGATAATATGCTTGTATACTGTAAACTGTACTGTTGTAGAATAAAGTCTTGTACTGGCATATAAAATATCACACAAGTCCTGGTGAATACAAAGTTCACTGCTCCTGATGATGAAGTTTAACACAGTCTTCAGCTATAATAAGCTAAGACATAAAAATTTGCGGTACGAACTGTCTAACTTTAAGTAAATACACGTCCGCGTTGCTCGCTCACGATGTGAGTGTCGTACTCCCAGCGAAGTATATTGCAAACTCGTGTCTCTGCCTGGACAGATCTTTGCTTACTGCTCTGCGAAACCCATAGTGCTGTTCGTTCAGGAACGATATTGACTATCGATATCGACACTAGATCATGTTCGATAATATTCTGATATTTTGTTATCTGCATTTATATATGTGTGAAATACACTCAAGTTTCCTCTTCTCTAAACATAATGCATTTGTCAATTACAATTCTGTTTCATGGCTACTATATCAAAGTATATTTTGTTGCATCAGATTGACGTTACTGCTGTCTCCATTTTGTAGAGCTCCCTTGTACTAAAACAAAGCTCGTGCTCCAGGCTGTATGGCGTGCTGCCTATCTGCTCCTAACCCCGCCACGGAGTATCCCTGCGCTGTGTGCCGTGTAAGTAGCGCCTCAGGAATGCAACTAAATACACACCTGTCCTACGTTGATCCAACTCAAAACAAAATAAGGTCTCAATACCTAACGTAAGGTCACGGCCGCCTCATTCCCTCTTCCTTGCCTATCCCTCCCAATCTTCCAATCCCCCTTAAGGTCCCTGTTCGCTTTGTAAGTGAGACCACCTGGGCGAGGTGCTGGTCACACACCCCAGTTGTATCCCTAATCCCGACGTTTCAAAATGGAGGCGGTAAATGTGGATCCATCGCTGAGTCCAACCCTGGAGGGTAATACGATTAAGAAAATAATAATTAAAAAATAAAATGCATTATCATTCACGTCTATTTAACTTAACTATTTGTATGTCTACCCCTTATTATTCCCATTTTCCAACGGGGTCGGGGATGAGATGCGATGGAAGTCTTTGTGGCGAGGGTTTTTACGGCCGGATGCCCTTCCTGACGCCAACCTCATTAGAGGAGTTAATGAGAGATGAAATGAATGATGGTGAATGAAACTGGGCAAGGATGTGGAAGGAAGAGGCCGTGGCCTGTCATAAGGTACCGTCCCAGCATTTGCCTGGTGTTGAAAATGGGAAACCATGGAAAACCATTTCAAGGACGGCCGACGGTGGGATTTAACTTAACTATTTAATTCTTCTTTACATCCTGAAATATGCGTCCCTTATGTACAGCGCTAATATCCTCTGCTAATTTTTACCTATAAGTTAGAGAAACGTGTCTTATTTCATTTCCACAAGAAGTGAAACATTTCCCAACACCATTTTTAATGAGGGCTTTGGACCTCCATTGGCAGGTTTAAAACTGGTGTGTCAGCTGAAAAGCTATTATTATAAGATTAATTGTTTGAAGTAATTTACACTTTGAGATTATAAGATTATAAAACTGCTCCCTTATTTACCGTCTGAAAAATCACTGCCCGATGAATCAGATGGACTGTCATTTAAGTTTATAACAAGTGGCTTAACAACGGGGACGCCTTCTGTTAGCCCATCCTTTTCCCAGTAATGTCTTTTTTTTGTGTGTGTGTGTTCGATGCATTTCTTCCGTAGCTCCAGTGTTATGGACCTCAAGGCTTCTTTACAGAGATCTCGCATCACCTCCATTGATCTTCCTCTCTCCGCCTGGTTACTCATATTCTTTAGCTATTTTATTTTTCGCGTAGGACCAAACCAGCTATATGGGGTTGAGCTCCAATGAGCAACTGGCAGCCAGACGAGTTCGACGTCAGGACGAACATTCTCGATTATCTGTTCCAGCTTCTTTTTAGGTGCCCTGAAGTGAGGTTTGGCGTGAACAATTAGCTCTGCTTTCGTCATAATTTCATACTTTTGGATTCTGGGAGGAGGAGGAATATATTTCATTGCAGCGGCACATCTCTTCACCGTGGCTATCGACCTTCCAATACACTAGGACAGGGGCGCACCCAGACTTTCGGTTTGGAGGGGGCTTTCCTCAATAACAAGATTTCAGCTATGGAAAGAGAATGTGTCCATTATTAGTCTTGTATGTAAATATGTATATATGAGACCATATGCATAAAAAGATATTCTATAAGATCAAACATACTGTATAATGCTCTGTTAAAACCAATACAAAAGATGCTATTCGACTGGAGATTATTTAAACAAAATGTGCATTGGTTTTATACAAATTTTAGTTACAGTACCATTGAACTAAGGTTATGCAAGTAATAAAAAGGAACAGCATGATTTTTTTTATCAAGAATTAACTTTTGATCACGATCAGAGTGATAACGACTGGATTGCTCTGCTCACTATTATAACTATATATCCAGCTACCAGGATCGTCAGATTGATGTGTAACATCAATTATCTGCAATCATTTACTAAGTTTTGAGTTGTTTATACCAAGAACTAGTACGGTATAGGTTTTAGGAAATTATTAATAACATTTTGATTTTGAATACGTAAATTTAATTGGAACTAAAAATTACATTTTAAAAATTACGAGATGTAATTGTATACCATAGTTTGCATATTAAGGCTTTCACGGCCCGGATTATTATATAAACAATTCATGCTTTTGGGCTAATGCCGTGTGTATTTTTAATTTAAACCATACGTTTCGGAGAAACCTTGCCTCCTTTTTCAATGGAAATAAACAATGTGGCCAAAGAAAGTATATCAATGAGATTACAAAAAATATAGATAAATTCCTCTGTTCGTCACCAGAGAGCAGCTGCCAGAAATTACTGTATGGACCATGGTGGAACGGCGGACAAAGTAGTAAGTAACCAGAAGGTAAAGGGGGCGGTGTGAAAATATAGAAACTCCTCGAAGAATGAGGAGGGGGGTGGAGGTGGGAGGGTTAGATGGATATAAGGAAACATAAACAAAAGGGAAGTGTATCTGAACAATACCTAACGTCATACAGTCAACGGCGAAAAAACAGATGGAAACTCCTCCAGTGACGAACAAAGGAGATCAAATCCAGGCTCTGAGCCCTAGAGGGAAAATGTACAATTTTAAATATGTGAAGAACAGAGAGACTGAGAGGAACTATCTCCCTAGATCCTTAATAACTGGTAGCCAAGCGTCACTTAGCTGATGTCCAGTGTCTCTGTTAAAATTATTGGGATTTTTACGAATTTCAACTGCCTCCCTTATAATTCTAGACCAGTTGTGCTTAACAAGGTCAAGCGCATGAGCATCCTTGAAACATACATCGTGCCCTGAAGACAGGGCATGTTCAGCTATAGCTGATTTGTCAGGTTGGTTTAGACGGATGTTCCTTTGATGCTCTTTGATGCGAGTTGCAATGGAACGTTTTGTTTGTCCAATGTAGACTTTTCCGCAAGTACAAGGGACTTCATACACCCCTGGTTGTAGTATTGGAGACAATTTATCTTTTTTTAATGCTAAACGTTGACCAATTTTCGTCATAGTGCCGAAAACTGTTTTTATCTTGTGCTTGCGGAGAATCTTAGCAACGCGGTCAGTGGTGTTGTGAATATAAGGGAGGTAAGCAGTTCCTCTCACGTCGGAGCTCTGAGAAGGTTGTCTATCCCTCCTTCTGGGATGTAGGGACCTATATATAGTGGATTCATTATAGCCATTACCCTTAAACATGGTTTGTAAGGCATGTAACTCTTCCTGAAGAGTTGATGCCTCACAAATACGTTCCGCTCTTTTGGCTAGAGTTGTTATAATTCCTTGTTTTTGTGCTGGGTGGTGGTGGGAGTCCGCATGTAAATAACGGTTAGTGTGAGTTGGCTTACGGTACTGAATTGGACGCAGTTTCCCGTGAGTTATTACACTTACATCTGCTTCTTAGTAGCATTCTCTCAGAGGAATTGTGGCTGTTCTTTGAACGTATCTCCGCTATTCAGGCCGAGAATAATTTTTGTCGGGCTGTAGATAGACAAAGAGCTAAGTTCCTTCGATTGTCCTCGAGACAAACAGCTCCTCGTACGGTTCCTGATACTAGTAAAGTTGTAGTCAATCTTTCTAATACCCCTTTAGATGACTATCAAACAACTTTACTAAGCAGAGGTCTCAACTTTGCTCTCGCACCCTTCAAAATTCCTACAGAGGAGTTGATCACATCCGTTGAGGCTGCCATCTACAATTTACCTCCAGATGAAGCTGAAGAAGTTAGACAAGAAAGTGTGAGGATATTAAGATCCTCGAAAGTACCCGCACCCAATTTAACTCGGGGTGAAAGAAAGCTATTGAAGGAACTAAGAAATAATGACACCATTTCTATTCTTCATGCTGACAAGGGAAATGCGACAGTGGTGATGGATACCGTTGAATATAAAAGTAAAATCTCGATTCTGTTATCTGATCCTGTCTACACACTGTGCACTCGTGATCCAACCACTCGTGTATCCAATGCCACTGCTAAGCTTGTTAAACTGTCATCTATTCCAAAAGAAGAGGGAAGATGTCTTATTCCGAGAGATGCTGTTCCTCCGAGATTGTCTGGTCTTCCAAAAATCCATAAGCAAGACGTCCCTCTTCGACCAATTGTTAGCACAATAGGTTCTCCAACTTATGCTCTTGTGCAATATCTCAGCAAGTTGCTTCAGCCGCATTTGGGGCGCACACAGTCCTACATTAGGGATTCAACCCATTTCGTCGAAAAATTGTCAACCATCGCCGTTCAACCAAATGCTATTTTGGTGAGTTTTGATGTAGAGTCCTTGTTTACCAGAGTGCCGGTGGACTCGGTCATGTCACTCATCAAGGATTTGTTTCCTGAGGACATTGCCCGATTATTCCACCACTGCTTGTGTTCCAGTTATTTCTTGTGGGATGGTAAATATTACGAGCAGACTGATGGTGTGGCCATGGGAAGTCCACTCTCGCCTGTCGTGGCAAATTTTTTCATGGAACATTTTGAGGGGGAGGCTATATCTTCGGCGTCTTTCAAACCTGTGATTTGGTGGAGGTATGTGGATGATACGTTCGTGGTGTGGGAGGAGGGTTCTGAGAAACTGAACCACTTTCTGAACCACCTTAATCAGCTGCATCCTTCAATCCACTTCACAATGGAGCTAGAGTCAGGTGGATGCTTACCTTTTTTGGATGTTCTTGTGAGGAGGAAAGCGGATGGCTCCATGGGGCACAGCGTCTACCGTAAACCAACTCACACTAACCGTTATTTACATGCGGACTCCCACCACCACCCAGCACAAAAACAAGGAATTATAACAACTCTAGCCAAAAGAGCGGAACGTATTTGAGAGGCATCAACTCTTCAGGAAGAGTTACATGCCTTACAAACCATGTTTAAGGGTAATGGCTATAATGAATCCACTATATATAGGTCCCTACATCCCAGAAGGAGGGATAGACAACCTTCTCAGAGCTCCGACGTGAGAGGAACTGCTTACCTCCCTTATATTCACAACACCACTGACCGCGTTGCTAAGATTCTCCGCAAGCACAAGATAAAAACAGTTTTCGGCACTATGACGAAAATTGGTCAACGTTTAGCATTAAACAAAGATAAATTGTCTCCAATACTACAACCTGGGGTGTATGAAGTCCCTTGTACTTGCGGAAAAGTCTACATTGGACAAAAAAACGTTCCATTGCAACTCGCATCAAAGAGCATCAAAGGAACATCCGTCTAAACCAACCTGACAAATCAGCTATAGCTGAACATGCCCTGTCTTCAGGGCACGATGTATGTTTCAAGGATGCTCATGCGCTTGCCCTTGTTAAGCACAACTGGTCTAGAGTTATAAGGAAGGCAGTTGAAATTCGTAAAAATCCCAATAATTTTAACAGAGACACTGGATATCAGCTAAGTGACACTTGGCTACCAGTTATTAAGGATCTAGGGAGATAGTTCCTCTCAGTCTCTCTGTTCTTCACATATTTAAAATTGTACATTTTCCCTCTAGGGCTCAGAGCCTGGATTTGATCTCCTTTGTTCGTCACTGGAGGAGTTTCCATCTGTTTTTTCTCCGTTGACTGTATGACGTTAGGTATTGTTCAGATACACTTCCCTTTTTTTAATGTTTCCTTATATCCATCTAACCCTCCCACCTCCCCCCCCCCTCCTCATTCTTCGAGGAGTTTCTATATTTTCACACCGCCCCCTTTACCTTCTGGTTACTTACTACTTTGTCCGCCGTTCCACCATGGTCCATACAGTAATTTCTGGCAGCTGCTCTCTGGTGACGAACAGAGGAATTTATCTATATTTTTTGTAATCTCATTGATATACTTTCTTTGGCCACATTGTTTATTTCCATTGAAAAAGGAGGCAAGGTTTCTCCGAAACGTATGGTTTAAATTAAAAATACACACGGCATTAGCCCAAAAGCATGAATTGTTTATGTATACCATAGTGTTATGGATTGTAACAAATATTTTATGTACTGAACGTGAAAATATATAAGTTATTTAAATTTTCCTTAATAACTAACATTATAATAAAAAACTTGAACATTTCTAGAATTTTAAGTTGAACTTAATTACACAGACTGAATGCAAGTTTAAACAGATAGTTGAATACAAATCATGTATTAATGAATTAACATTAACATAGTTTGAATAAAGTGGAAACTCAAATTTCACAGAACAAAATCCAGCCGCCTAGCAGATTTTTTCAAAACGGAAACTACCTCTGTACTGTTGACTTCAATTTATCGGTGAATATTCAGTGCTGCTAGTCCAGTCAGCCTGTCTGCACCCATGGTATTCCTAAGATATGTTTTCAGCCGACGTAGTGTAGAAAATGACCTCTCAGCAGTGCTTGTAGTCAAAGGGATGGTACACAAAATTCTCAACAATGTGTGGATATTAGGAAACAAGTCCTTGTCACATAGATTCTACACATCGATTGCGTTTTTAGGGATATTAGCGTAGGTCTTGAAGCTCTTGTGCCACAGTTCAAACTCAGCCATAAGCAGGCCTTTGTTTTTTCCTCCACTTTCAATTATGTCATTCTTATAAAAATTACACAGCTGTAAGAAATCAGGTTGCATTTTTTCTTGCAAGGTTCCTTTATGTGTATGTGATGCATTGGCTGATGGCAGTAGGCACTCAAAACTCTTTAATAAGTCTTTATGCTTGATGAATCGAGATTCCAATGAAATAATGAAAGAGTCAATCCAAGGGATGAAAACAGATCTTTTATAGTATAATTCTGGAGTTTCTGCCGGTATGTTGCTTCTGTTCAGTTGTCTTCCAACTGTTCGAGGCATCGAAATTATTGAACCGCAATTATTAGCAATTTTGGTACCTTCTTCAAACAACGAGTGAAATTCTTGATCTGCATTTTTTCATAGAGATTTTAAGCTTTCAATCACAGTTTCAGCGTGTGTAATTGAAGATGGTAAATCTAAATCAGTTCCCTGAAGCTTTTTGCTTAGGTTTACTGTGTAACAGAGCAGTTTTTCTGATGCCATGAGAGAAATTATAAATTCACCCTGACTTAAGGAGTTTAGAAGTATTAGAGCTCCTGAAGAAGATTCCCTATCATTCCAGTTTTTAATCTCCTCTAACGCTACTTCAAGAGGTTGCAGCAGTTCTTTCATAACAAAAATAGCATCGTGCCTTTGTACCCATCTCGTTGGACAAAGCTGCAGGAATTTTTTCTTGTTGGTTTCAAGATTTACCTCAGATTCAATGCACTGTTTTAAAACTGCTTGTCTTTTAGGAGTGTTAAAAAAATCCCACAACTTCTCCACTATTCCAAAGCAGTTCCTGATTGATACCTCAGACGCGGTCGACAATGCCAGGTTAAGGCTATGAGAAGCGCAATGCACGTATATTGCTGTGGGGTGAGCTTCTTGGATGCACGCTTGAGCCCCTTTAAACTTCGCACTCATGGCAGCCGCCCCATCGTACCCCTGGCCACGTAGGTTATTTATGTCTATATTACTGTCTTCAAGACCTTTAATGAATGTTTTTGCCAATGCGCTACCCGTAGTAGAGGTTAGAGGCATGAACTTCAAAAATTGCTCACATATTTCATAACCATTTAAAGTATTTGGGGTTACATAACGTAAACACAAAGAAAACTGTTCAACAGTTGAAATATCAGATGTTTCATCTGCGAGAACACTAAAAAACTTAGCTTCTTTTACTTTACTTGCTATTTTTTCAGTTATTATTTGGTTACAAGCATCGATTACTTGATTTTGAAAATTCCAACTTATATAGGTCGCATTTTTGCCACATGACCCAAAGTGATCTTTCAAATAGTTGTCACCTGCTTCAATTCTAGCTCTGAGCAAAGCTCTTAAGTTCCCCTCATTTTCAAATGGTTTGCTGTCGATTTGAAACTGACCATAATCTCTATGGCCCCTAAGGGCGATATTTTGCCTGCCACACAAAATAAAAGTTTCTATTATTGAAATTATTCTTTTCACATTATTTTGGACTTGGACGTCTTTTCCTTTATCAAGAGATTCGTCAATCGGTTTCATTCGGCAGTCCATAACTCTTTTAAAGTCAGCTGCGCTTACACATGAGTCTTTATGATACTGCGAGTTTGCATGTTTTTCAAACTTTTCTAGTGCTTTTTTTCAGTTACAAAAACCTTCTTCAACAAGTTGTCCAGTATGTTGAGCGTTACTCTTACCTACTTCTTTTTTTGAAAAAAGCATACAATGGACACAGTATGCAGAGTCTTCAAATCCAGAGTACGAAAGCCAGGTATATTTTTTAGCCATGGAAACGAAAATTTTCGTTGTTGGTTCCCATGCGATCTAAAAGGAAAGTTAAAGTTGCTCTGAGGAACCCATTTGTCATTCAAAACTTTGAACTTTTCATTGTCCGTCAACACTTTGTTTTTAAATAAACCAATGTCCAAATCCATGTTATGTTTACTTACAACGGCCTTAGGCCTGCTCACATTTGCCTCTGAGCCCTCCTCTGACGAACAACTTGGCTGTTTTTCTATGCTTGCAGTCCTTGTTAACAGTTCCTTACTCGTTGAAGGATCGCCACATTCACTAACACTAACCGCATCATATTTATTGATTTTTAACGGTTTAAAATAGTTTTGGATGTTTGACTTTCTTTTGTCTCCCATTACGACTAGTCCAATTGGACACACTACGAACACCAATAGCCAATAGAAAATACAAACACAATAACAATCATTTAGATCAGGAGATTCTAAAATGTATGTCCAAACTTGAGCCTTGTACATAACATTTCTCATGAACATCAGGAATACAATGAAATCGAAACCTTCAAAGAAGTCCAAACGGCTTTTAATGCTTGCGCTTTGGCGGTCCATCGAGTTTTTGATAAGTTGGCCAGCTGTAATGAATTTTCTATCATTGAAATTTCTTCTTTCAAACAGGAAAATCGTTTGGTGCTACTAGAAAAAAATGTAGACAATGATTGTAGGGTATCAAACATATTGGTAACGATGATTATGGCATTACAGGTATGTTCCACAAAAGTGTTTAGGCGATGAGCCTGACAAGGTATGTTCAGACAGTTTCTTTTGAACTCCTGCTTTTCTCCGGACATAGAACTCGCATAATCGTAGGATTGAAAAATTATATTATCTGTCAATATTTCATGTTCATGCAAACGTTGCAATATGTTAGATGCTAGGCCAGCTCCTCTTATGTCAGTTACTGCAATCATGTCGATGATTCGTTCCAAAACTCTACCTGTATCATCAATATAACGTACAATAATCGTCATGAGATACATCAGGAGTAGTGTCTGCCATTACAGCGAACATTTGTGCATTATTCACTTCTTGTTGCCAGTAATTCATTTTGGGATTTAGAAGATAAATACGCCGCTCTATATGGTTGGAAATGAGCTTCATGCAACCACGTTTTCATGGTAGGATTATGACGTGAAATTAATTCAAGTATCTGTTGAAAATTTCCTTCTTTGTCATCACGATGACCGCGAAAAGCCAATCCTTGTTTAGATAAAGTGCATGTAACATGGAATAAAATTTTAATTGCATCTTTATTGAAATGACGCAAATGCTCTTTCCTGATGTCTTCTTTTTGTGTTTCTTTTGTGAACATTGAATCGACGTGGGAATCTTCTTTAATGAAATGGCAGTAATCTGCCACAGCGGCCTTATGTTCATCAGAAGAAAAGTGCAATTCAAGTTTGCCTTGTTTTCTTTTCCCACGGCTCTTAATTTCGTGCCATTGGCGCATACCTGAAGTGGTCCACGTTGGATCTGCTTTTGATCTATCGGGTCCAGAAGGAAATAGGTAACAGGCTAAACAAAAAACCGCATCTTTGGTTATACTGTACTCCAGGTGTTCATATTGTTTGAACACCGACAGTAGTGGCTACGCGGGCTAAAGCGCTGCGTTAGGTCAAGGGGCCAAGCTCTCTGCTGACTCGGTAGACGCGTGGGTTCGAGCCCCACCGTCGGCTGTCCTTGAAATGGTTTTCCGTGGTTTCCCATTTTCAACACCAGGCAAATGCTGGGACAGTACCTTCTGACAGGCCACGCCCACTTCCTTCCACATCCTTGCCCAGTTTCATTCATCTTCATCCATTCCATATCTCATCCCGACGCGCAGGTTGCCCACGGGCGTCGACTAGAAAGACCTGCACTCGGCCTCTCAGGAGGCTACACGACAAAAAAAAATTGTTTGAACCAAATAGGAGTAAATTTGAGTTGTTTATTTGACGTAATCAATTCATTTGCAGGGTAATAAGAAAGTATTGGTCGGTGTGGATCTAATGATAATAAAAATAACTTTTGGTTTCGAGTGATCGTAGGAGGTCGATTGCCAGGATCGTGAGAAACAATATTGTCATCACTAACTGCTGACCTACTCTCTTCTGTGCCAAAGTCTCCCATTACCTCTTTAAAGTCTGCGTTTTCTAAAAAATCCACACTTTTCTGTCGTATGTCTTCAACTTCTACTATACTTTTAGCCAAAAACGAAACTGGATTGATCATATTCATTTCTGCTTGAAGTAAAGTTTCACAGCTTTCAATTAGCTCTGTTAAAATTTGGAGTTTGCAACGCAGGAGTAGTATTTTAAATCGTCGTCATCAACGTCCTTGTTGTCATCTACAACAGAAGAAAATAAAAATTCTATAAAATGAATAGGTAAATAAAGGTACATTACAGCCGATTACTACAACATTGAGAGTAGGTACTCTCCTATCCTATTGATTTCTGAAACGTTTCTATCTCCTGTTTCATCGAACAGTTGGCTTTCCTCTGGTTCCATTTCATCATCTTCACTGTCAAATTCTAAAAATAAAATTAAGAATTCGTGGTTTTCAATTCAAAGTGAAGAAATGTACCTATCCGTACCTATCCAATAGAAGAAAATATTTGGTGGCTGTAATGAGAAAATTGACATTGACCTACCATTCGTTGTAATTTGGATATCTAACGAATCTTGTTTTAGAACCACGTACAGAAATCACTTTGGAATTGTTTGATTCTAGACAATAAGAGGATTCACAGTTCTTAATTCAAAGTACACAAAACAAATATACCTATCCAGTGAAAAAAAAAATCTATTTGGTGGGTAAAATGCAAAAATTAACCTACCAGTTGTTATAGTTAATAGTATCTGACGAATGTTGCTTTGGAATCTCGTACTCATCAACAGAAATCACTTCGGAACTGCTTATAATTTCTTTCATAAGATTGTGAGTTGTCGTATCATTTGAATCAGAGCACGTTTCTGAAGAGCATCACCCTTTAAATCACACAAATAGTATGTATGTATGTCTACCCCTTATTATTCCCGTTTTCAACGGGGTCGGGGATGAGATAAGATGGAAGTCTTTGTGGCGATGGTTTTTACGGCCGGATGCCCTTCCTGACGCCAACCTCATGAGAGGAGTTAATGAGAGATGAAAGGAATGATGGTGAATGAAACTGGGCAAGGATGTGGAAGGAAGCGTCCGTGGCCAGTCAGAAGGTACCGTCCCAGCATTTGCTTGGTGTTGGAAATGGGGAAACCACGGAGAACCATTTCAAGGACGACTGACGGTGGGGTCCCATGACCTAATGTTGCGCGTTAGCCAGCGTAGCCACTACTGTCGGTAAATCACACAAATAGTAACTTACATTAATCTACTTGAAATCTATTTCACATATTGTGCGGTAATTGCATAAAAAATGATTCGGTTCAATTATTCATAATTTGAAATCAGAAGTTTTTCATACTATTAATATTTCAAAAGCATAATTTATACCTACCTGATCGTGAGTCTCACCAGTTTTCTTTTTTAATTGTGCATGCAAAAGCGCCAATATGGAGCAGGAGCTCCCTGGTAATCCACATCGTATGGTTTTCATGGGCTGATCATAGTCGTCATCAAAAACGATGCCACAATCAAGACACTGAACTTTGTATCGCTTTCTAGATGTCTTATTCGTATCCATATTCAAGTTTGAAATTAAAACATGAAACACAACCTCATATCGCAAGTAATTGGACAAAAACACAACAAGACGTCAAGAGACTCTCAGCAAAGAAGATGAATAACAGTTTCATTATAAGCAGGAAACAAAGATCAGTCTTCACAAAGAATTTGGTGAGGTTAGATTGACCGAACTACAGCAATTAACAAATCGAACACTCAAAAGAACAATTTCTGGGAATGCCCTCGCACACATAGCAGTCCAGCTTCGTATGAATCATACCCATACCGGAGAACAATATCTGTGAATGTCATCGCACAAAAGATGCATATACATCAGTCTAGCTCTGTGTGAAACATAACCGTACCAGACCGAACCCAGTATTCTGTTACAAAAGTAACTAGGCTTCTTCTTTTACTGGCAACATTTCTAAGTCAGTTTGATTGGCAATGATGGAAATATTAAAACATTTTCTAGATAAATGCCGAGTCGGCAAAAGCATTTCCAAGTTGTCAATATTTCCAATTCGGCAATAATGATTTTCGAAAACTTAATTCTTTTATACGTAGAAGTGAGACGACTGACTGACAGGCTCATAAGAAGCAAGAAAAGAGAGTATGGTAGCAGTTGAAGAATCACAGAAATCATCTCGCTCCTTTTATAACTTGGCAGGTTTTGCACGAGGCAATTACAAACAACAAACCTTAATCCTAACTGATGATGAAGGAAATGTGGTACTGTTCCCGTATATTCGAGGGGCGGTCTGTCAGATATCCGAAGCAAAGCTGGATTTGTAGACACTGACTGCTCCGGCTTAAATACTTGTCAAGAATCCACTCCAACATGAGCCTCAAGAATATACGCAGTGGCAAATACGATGAAACTGTGAAATACAAACATGCACTTAGCTCAAAGTAGAGCATTTACCTTGGCTTCTCTCGGGGTTCTCGTAGTCAGCTCCTGGACCTATAAATGCGGTTTCACAGTTGCATCTCCCTATATCTAAAATAAATCAATCCGACGCGGCTTCTAACTATTAATCAAACGGTTTAATAAAAAAGTAAACTATAACTAAACCTTCATACAATTAATAAAACACACACTCTCATTCTCAACTCTCCACCTACACGCCACTGAAAAACCATGTTCGTAGAACACTGGGACAAAAATTTGGGGTGGCCTAAGCCTTCACAACAAGCTAGAACAATTATCAGAAACTGGCGTGCTTCAAATTCCTTTTGGCACGCTTCTAAGGAAAACCTGCGCCCTGGAGTGCATGACTGAGTCATGTCACAGGTTATATAATCAGACCCGTTACAACACACCAATACCGGCTGATCCATTCATTGACCCTGTGCTGGCGAGCAACAAGTCGACTCATCCGTGGCTGTGCATTGGCCTTGGACGGGAAACGAGTTCCCTAGCAGAACCTCGCTTGTCTTCCCTGGCCAAGAATACACACTTCCTGACACCTATCTGACAACGTTATAAAAATCACATTCATTCTTAACAAAAACGCAAAATCATTCATACACCCTCCATACTAAATACATGAAACTTTTTATACAACAATCCTTTCCTCCTCTCGCGTCGTGATATCCCGACGGAGTTGTTCCCATACACACTGAACAATAAGTAAAACGCATTCAAAACACATTGACTTTCATACTCTGGTATTTTACAAAAACATTGAATAACTTCCTAATTCTAACACGTTATGCCCTCGATTGAAAAATAACAAAAGTGTATAGCAATAAGAATTTAAATTACACTTAATAGCATGAGCTATTATCAGACAAAATGTTTCTCTATTTACAAACGAGCGTCTGCTCTGATCTCGCATTAATGCCAACCGCAATTTAATGGGATCCTCACAACCTTCCATCACTTCAGAAATACTACTGCAGATCTCAATTCTGTTTAGTAGTCCAAATAAGTCGGATATATTCAACCATTTAAGGCAAAACATACGCATTTACATACTCAGGTTTAATAAAGGTTAATAAAAGTAATACATAACAGACTTCAATATCCGACTTCTCGTTTAAATTTTGGCTGCAAACCTACCATCTTCACTTACCCAAAGTCGTGTATAAAATCAGAAGGAGTTCAAAGATTCACCTCCTATGCCATGCCAAATAGTCTTGCCAAGCAACGACTTCAGTACAATGCGGAACCTCCTTCGCAAACAAACCCTCGTATGCCAACTGCACACGGAATTTTGAACTCTTTAACAAATATAAAGGTTACCATCTCCACTTCCATAAAACTGGCATTCAATAAAATGGGCATAATCCTCATCGTTGCCAAACCAACCGCTGGTATAACAAACAATAACATCAATTGTTAATCCATAATATTTATACATGTCAATGACCTTTGGACAAAGCGTGAAAGATCTCCTTGCAATTACTTTAAAAACGATACTGGGATATCTCCAAACTGTTGTGAATACATTTAATAAAAAATACTGTACCGTCTCTTCATACTTCTGGATTCACTTTCACAGATGAGGGAATATTATGTCTACAATATCACATTATATTACCCATTGTGAATAAATAACATACACGTGTCATTTCTGTATGTCCAATAAATATCAATCTCGACGAGGTAATCTAGCTAGAACTTCCCTATCGTCGGATGATATTAATCTTCCAAGAAGATTCTATTCTCAAATAATTTTAATTGACTGAAAGCATAGCTTTCTTCAATAAAATATACAGTTAGTCAAATCCGTATTATCTCCATTCTGAACGAATGTCTATGATATCTAATGACTTTCATCGATTACAAGTTAAATGTTTCTTTCAAGAACGATGCTAAGGTCATGACAATGCGGTGATGTTTCACAATATATCACTATTTCTTTCTTCTTTCTTCATGTTGCTTCCCGACGGATAAGAGGCCCAAATTAAACTAAAAATAATGTAATTGGTAGCATAGACGAAAATGTCTATCACCTGAATTCAAAATGAATTCAAACGGTCGAAAAGAAAATTTACTATTCCTTCAAGGAAATTACGGGAATACTGATTCGTCAAACAAGTTAAGATCTCACTCCTGAAACTGGATTGAAAACAAAAATGCAAAAACGTCGAAAGACGATCACTACAAGTGATCTCGAAGAATAAAAAGTCTCTACATGGAATACCTAATAGTTGTGTAATAATATTGATAAAGGAATTGCTCTAGAATGTCACTAATAAATCTCAAAACTACAATTTAATAAACACTGCTAACTCGTCTGGGGATCTAGAAGTATAGTTGAGTATTAGGTAATACTCAGATGTTACATCCTTCAAGGACATAGGCTGGATCCTAGCTCGTCTCCAAGAACTCACTCCCTCGGGAAAGGAACGAATCCCTCTTCCGGAAAACAGCAAGCCCCATCCGGGATCGAACTGAGGACTGCCATTCATCATCTTCATTACTACCAGGATTACTCTGGACATCTTGAAAATCTTCTTTCTCCGTCATGGTAAAGTTTCATCGTAACAACGAGAAGTGTCGAAAGCTCAGCTACACATTCCGAAATAAATTCGAAATTGAAGTCATGGACCTCACTCGTATACAGAATATTCTTTGAGATGGACTATGAATATCGTTTTGCAGTCGCTGGTGTTAATATCGAGCTCATGTTTGACGATAATGCACTAGAATGTGGATGTCCATAACGTCTCATGCTTGCTCGTAAAGTTGACAGTCACGAACAATCTCCTTTAACGAAGCTCCATCGTTGAATATACTACTCTGTTACGCTTGTATTCCAGACGTACATACTTATTTAGTCCATAATTGCAATCATATTACAATATTTAATAATGTTCATCCGTTGAAAATACACCGTCATCATACTGGTGTTACAATAAAGTTCCTCAATAGAAATGCAATGAGTCACCTTTACTCACGTGAACCTGTGCATTCGCTGTCGTCTGTCTCGAACAAAAATGCATTTCAGCGCTGGATTCAGACACTTTTCTAACACATTACAAAAATGCTTATATTTCACAAAATCTTCTTTCGAATTCAATAAAAGTTCGTAATACCCTTCACTAGATTATATACTACAATCTGTAGTAGAAATAACGTTCCCATTGCCGACTAGTTCGAAGTTATTGCGGCATTTGTACTCCTCGCAACTGCACTCATTTTACAAGCGCGGCGATCTCCACTATCGAGCCTTGCTTATGCAGTATTTCCACAAGTCAACCTTCACGGACTTGGCTACTACCCTCGGGATTATAACACTCCCGGCGAAACACGTCCTAGCCCTTCCAACTTCAGAGGAACAAGAGCCTTCCATCTCCCCTCCAAGATACCAGATCTAGCCGCCATTTTCCGTACCCTCGGAAATTTTAGCGGGCACTAGAAAATTGTTTATACAGACGTATTTCGACCTCCCGTCGACTTCTAAAATATTTCCAATATTTTATTATAGTTTTCTTCAGTTTCCCAATTCAGAATTTCACTCTCTCTGGGCTTTAATGTGATAATTTTCCGTAAAATTTAGTTGCAGGAACTCCCGTCTCCTCTAAAATTTCTCCTTATTGGATGTGGGCTCATATCGAATCGAATAATTTATAACAATATTTAAACATTTCCTGGGATTATTCGCTGTTGCTAGGCTGATTCTAAGCTTCTAGAAGCATTGATTGCGCAATAGAATCACGTGACGGAGTCTCCCTCCTGCTCAACGTAGCCTCATGACTGATCTGTGCCAAGTTTGGGCCTCGATATTGGTGGGTTAAATTTAATCATAGAGCTTCAAAAATATTCCCATTTTCATCCCAAATAATTCATTTTACGGGGGTAGTACCTCGTATGGAACAAGCAGATTATTTTGGAGAATACTTAAAAAAAAGCTAAATGTGGAAGTTGTAAGGGTAATGCAGAACAAGATTTGGAGGCAAATCCAGAAGAAGAGGTAGAACTTGAACCATCAATGGGAGAGATACTAAGAGCTGTAGAGTCACTTAAAACAATAAGGCTCCAGGAGGTAATGGTATTAATGCAGAACTGGTTAGAAATGGAGGAGAAACTTTATTGGAGTCACTAAGACAACTTCTTGTTCAAATCTGGTCAACTGAGGAGATCCCAGTTGAATGGAGGAGTGCAATAATATGCCCAATTTAAAAAAGGAGATGCCACAAAAGTAGACAACTATCGAGGAATCTCGTTGCTGGAGATTGGTTATAAAATCTTTACCTCCCTTTTACTTGTACGTTTGAAACCTATTTTACAATAGATCATAGGATCATACCAGTGAGAGTTCATGGCAGGACGCTCAACCATTGATCACATCTTTACTATGCGACAGCTAATGGAACAGTACTACGAATTTGATAGAGATCTACATTTCATATTTATTGATTTCAGACAGGCTTATGACAGCATAAATCGGGCTGCACTGTGGAGAGTAATGCAAGAGTTGTGTATCAAACTGAAATATAACAAATTGGTGGAAGCATGCTATGCAGATTCAAGTTGACAAGTACGGTACGCAAACAAAATATCAACTCCTTTCACGGTTCGAAATAGATTGAGACAAGGAGATCCTCTGTCGCCACTGTTATTTAATATTGCATTGGAAAAGGTACGACGTGTAATTGGTTATGCCAGAGAAATGGATATGATTGGTACTAACACAATCTTGGCATTTGCTGATGATGTGGTAATTATGGGAGAATCATTAGATCAGATAAAATCCGACACCACAAAGTTCATGAAAGAGGCCAGCAAAATGGGATTACTTGTAAATGATGAGAAAACGAAATATATGATCATTTCACGCCGACAGGATTTTGATGCCACTGTTAGTATTGACAGGCATACGTTTGAACGAGTGGAGAAATTTAAATACTTGGGCTCGATTTTATCTAGTAAAAGTGAGATTGAAAAAGCGATCCAACAGAGGACTATTAGTGCCAATAGTACCTTTTTAGGTCTCAATAACTTATTTAAGTCACGCTGAATTTCACAAAACAGCAAGGTTAAGTTATACATGACACTAGTGAACCCGGTTCTGTTATATAGATGCGAGTCATGGGCGACCTCACAAACACTGGAAGAGCGCATTTAAGCATTTGAGGGGAAATTACTCAGAAAGGTATATGGACCTATTTACAATGTGGAAGAAGGAAGATGGGAAGGGAGGAAAAAAGAGGACTTATACCAACGTTTTGGGAAAGCTGATGTGGGTAGGATCATCAGAGGAAGACTGCTCCAGTGGATGGGACATATCGTAAGAGCTGTGGAATCTAACCCTAACAGAGTGTTCAATGCTCAGCTGTTTGGCAAACGTCCAAGAGGCCGTCCAAGGACGAGATGGAAAGATAGGGTGATGAGAACGTTGCAGCAGGTGGAACCAATATCAGTACTGGATGATGCAATGGATAGAGAAAAATGGAATGGCATTTGTAACAAATGCTTGAGATTGTGATCGGGATAATGCCTCCTGTGTGATTGATTAGGATAGTGTTTTGTAATATTGTATATTTGATGTGTTTGTTATGTTTCTTCGTTTTCTGTCATGGGCCTCAATGGCCTGATATGTACAATAAATGATGATGATGATGATGATGTGAGAATGTCATCATCGGAATTGCCGACGTGAATAACAAACAAGTCAAATATGCCGAATATTTCAAATGGAAGAAAATATTGGGGGGGGGGGCTTATGACCCCCCAATACCCCCCTAGTTTCGCCCCTGAGGACATTGCTCAGAAAAGAGCAAGACATTGGAGAAAAATGTCTGACAAGTTCAATCGATAGCAAAATTATACATAATATGTATATTACACATAACTTTTTATAAAAGGAAATACCTTACTTAATGATCAGTCCCTGCTGCAGTTCATTTCCTTGAATCTGTATTCTTCGGCAGAACCTACTTATGAAAGAAGACGCGAATTATTTTCTTGAAGCACATATTTATAGGATTGTTCACACTACGTATCGTTGAAATTGATCGTCACAAGTAACATTCTACCAACATTGAGCATATACGGTACGGTATGAATTAACACTCACTGCTGCCTGGTCTGGCAAATTGGCAAATTGTACTTAAGTTCAGAAACAAAACTCAACATTCTGATACTGGTACTTATTACAGAAAACATACCATTGTTGGTCTAGTGTTGTGTCTTAATCCAAAATTGAAAGATTAGAATATGCCCTTACGGTACGTTGCAGAACTGGTTGAAAATTTTTTTACCTACGGTATTTCTACACCTTTTGACTGTAAATATTGATAAAATGGTACAATATCGTCAAAACTGAGGTCCTTATTGTTTTGAAGTCTTAACCAATTGAAACACTTGAATTCCTGCATAGGTTGCATCAATTTATCCAAGTACCGGTACTCATTGAAAGTTTCATAGAAACATAAACACCTTGCATTCTATATCCAAACCATCTTCTGAAAATGTATTTAACATCTATCTGAAGTAGTGGTGTAAGGACAGTTCTACCTATAATCGCGTGTGTGCTTGAACACGTATGGCTATGTTGGAAAAAGTTTAGGTGGTGGGGGAGGACTAGGGTCGAGAGAGGGGTCGTTTAGATGGTATTTTTACCGCTCTATTTGATAGTGAGGTTATTTTTTACAATGGGTGGAATTTGGAAACGCAATTTGAGGTAAACGCAGGTTTTTGTCTTTTTGGTAATATTTAATGAGCTTGTAAGGCTAGAACGATGTGTTGTTTAGGAACGGGGTGACGTCCTCTTTGCTAAGAATGAGTGTAGGTACTTTTTTTTAATTCTTGTTTTCGAATTTTTGATTATTTTGGAAGCGGTGAACTTGACAAAAAAGTTTGTTTGTGTTGAATGGTTGTTATTTACTCCCTCTACCCGCGCCATAACTTTGTACTGGCTAGGTGAAAACCTATGCACGTTTTACAGTTCTCCTGCAAGTCGCGTGTGTGCTTGAATACGCATGGCTATGTTGGAAAAAGGTTAGGTGGTGGGGGAGGTGTAGGGTTGAGTGACGGATCGTTTAGATGGTATTTTTCCCGCTCTATTTGATGGTGAGGTTATTTTTTCAAAATGGGTGGAATTTGGAAACGCAATTTGGGGTGAACATTTTGTTTTGACATTTTTCGGATATTAAATAAAAGTGAGAATGACGTGTATCATGTTATATTTTTTTGTATCGTCGTTTGAAAGTAGGCGGGCTTTTTAAATGATTATTTATAGATTAGTTATTAAAAAAATAATTAAAGAACCCAAAAAATAATAGGTCATTCGCTTTTTGTATCTCGCTAACCAATAATGCGATTTAAACATATGGGGTGTCGTAGGACTCGTGGTGAACCCCCCTTTGTATGGACAAGGTATGTCTACCCCAAAATAAAAACTACCCCTACCCGGGGGTGAAGTAGTGATTATTTTTTGTATTCATGCGCACTTGGAGGGGGCTTTTGTAAGAGAGCGTGCTTTTTAAGTTATTATTTATAGATGAGTTTTTTAATATTTATTAAGAACCAAAAAAATAGGTCATCCGCTTTTTTTTAGTATCTCGCTAACCAATAATCGAATTTTAACATATGGGGTGTCGTAGGACTCGTGGTGAACTCCCCTTTTTTATGGACGGGGTATATCCACCCCAAAATAAAAACTACCCTTACCCGGGGGTGAAATATTAATTTTTTGTATGCATGCGCACATCCGCTTGTTAAGTACCTGGCTAACCAATAATCGGATTTAAACATATGGGGTGTCGTAGGACTCGAGGTGAACTCCCCTTTTCTATGGACGAGGTATGTCCACCCCAAAATATAAACTACCCTTACCCAGGGTAAATAATAATTTTTTGTATGTATGCACACTGGCGGCTTTTGTCAAAAGGACCCAACTACACTTTTGTTAATATTTTCTGAACCCCTGATGGGATTTTGCCATAGGCAGTATCCTAGCACTAGGGGTGACGGGGCGTTTTCATACATTTTTGAATGTATGATTCATTTTAGTCAAAAGGGCCTAACTAAACTTTTGTTAATATCTCGCGAACCAATCATGCTAGGGACTTGTATGAGGGGTTCTAGCACTTGGGGCGACGTCCCCCTATGGAGGGTGAAACTAACCCCCCCCTAAAAAAATCAACATCTTGGAAACTAAAAACCCTAAAATTAGGCGTGATAGCTTTAAAAATAGGTGATGACATGGGCTTTTACCTCGATTGGTCATTTCACCCCTAAAACAGTAAATAGTCATGGTATGGGAAAAAACGTGTTAAACACCTAAAAATGATAAATGATCCTAAGATCCTTTGTTTTTTATGAAAAATAGCAGGGGGGTGAATTCTACCCCCAAATTGAAAAATCGATACCTTGGAAACTAGGAACCGTAAAATTAGGTGTGATGGCTTAAAAAATGGTTATGACATACGCTTTTACCTGGATAGATCATTTCACACCTAAAACAGTAAATAGTAATTTTACGGGGCATGATAAGGTGTTAAAGGTGTAAAAATTATAATTGAACCCAAGACCTTTTGTTTTTCATGAAAAATAGTAGGCGGGTGAAAACTATCCCCAAATTGAAAAAATCGATATCTTTCAAACTAAGAACCCTAAAATTAGGTGTTATAGTTGAAAAATAGGTGATGACATACCCTTTTACCTCGATAGATTATTTCACTCTTAAAACAGGGAATAGTAATGTTACAGGGGAATAAGTTATTAAACACCTAAAAGCATAAACGTTTTGTGAAACCATGCTTTAATGGACGTGTGTATGCAGGATTATTATTATTATTACTATTATTATTAGGTAATTATGGATTAATGTGTGTATAGATAACTAACCAGTAGGGAGCGTGATGGCACAGTGGCTTAGCTGCTCGTCTTTACCCGGACGGCTGAGGTTCAAATCCCGGTGAGGGAAGGATGGAATTTTCACCTTAAAAATCACGTGGCGTCAGGAAGGGCATTCGGCCTTAAATCTCCGGCCAAAACCAAAATGAGCCTGGTAGGCTCCGGCGACCCCAATTAATTGGGAAAAGCCAAAGAAAGGAAAACAAGAAGAAACAAGATGTTCAGTAAAGAACATATAGCCTACTTTCTCCTAAATGCATGGGTATTGTTATAACTCTTTGTCCTTTTCAAGGAGTATAATTGAATGTTGGTTGTAGTAGCTTTTTGAAATACAACGTGCTATAGGGATATTAAACATGAATATGAGGTGCCCTTTGCTAGTGCTACCTCTGTAAAAAAATTCATTCAATTCGGATTCACAGTGTTTGAATTGATCCGGGGAATGGATTTGCACACATACATGGCCGCTATTTGCAAACTATTGGGCTGATGACCTTGTAGTCAGTCATAAGATGCTTTCCACAAAAAGGCATGTTGTTGCAAAATCCAGTAGAGATCAAATTATTAGGATGGTCGAAATTTGATTTAAGCTTTTAACATTTGGGTGGCCGTCATTCCATTTCCGTCAAGATAGCGGCGATATAAAACAAGACACTGAGGTGACTTTTGCTAGTGCTACCTCTGTACCAAATTTCGTTCAATTCGGTTTCATCGTGTTTGAATTGATAGGGGGAATCGATTTGCACACATACTTGGCCACCATATGCAAACTATTGAGCTGATGATCTAGCAGTTTGGTCAGAATATGCTTCCCACATAAAGATTTGTTGTTGCAAAATTTGGTAGAGACTAGATTATTAGGTTGGTCGTAATTACATTTTATCATTTAACATTTGGGTGGCCGCGATTACATTTCCGTCAAGATGGCGGTGATATAAAACATGACACTGAGGTGGCCTTTTCTAGTGCTACCTCTGCACCAAATTTCGTTCCATTCGGTTTCACCGTGTTCGAATTAATAGGGGAATCGATTTTCACACAAAGATGGCCGCCATCCGAAAAAAATTAGGCTAATGACCTATTAGTTTGGTCAAAGGATGCTCCCTCCATTATGGTATGTTGATGCAAAATTTGGTAGAGATCGGATGATTAGTTTAATCGTAATTTGATTTAAGCTTTGAATATTTGTGTGGCCGCCATTACGTTTCCGTCAAGATGGCGGCGATATAAAACATGACACTGAGGTGCCCTTTGCTAGTGCTACCTCTGTACCAAATTTCATTCCATTCGGTTTCTTCGTGTTCGAATTAATAGGGGTAATCGATTTTGACACAAAGATGGCCGCCATCCGCAAACTATTAGGCTAATGACCTATTAGATTTGTCAAAGGATGCTCCCTCCATAGTGGTATGTTGATGCAAAATTTGGTAGAGATCGGATGATTAAGTTAATCGTAATTTGATTTAAGCTTTGAATATTTGTGTGGCCGCCATTACGTTTCCGTCAAGATGGCGGCGATATAAAACATGACACTGAGGTGCCCTTTGCTAGTGCTACCTCTGTATCAAATCTCATTCCATTCGGTTTCACCGTGTTCGAATTAATAGGGGTAATCGATTTTGACACAAAGATGGCCGCCATCCGCAAACTATTAGGCTAATGACCTATTAGATATGTCAAAGGATGCTCCCTTCATAAAGGTCTGTTGTTGCAAAATTTGGTAGAGATCGGATGATTAGGTTAATCGTAATTTGATTTAAGCTTTGAACATTTGGGTGGCCGCCATTACGTTTCCGTCAAGATGGCGGCGATATAAAACATGACACTGGGGTGCCCTTTGCTAGTGCTACCTCTGTACCAAATTTCATTCCATTCGGTTTCACCGTGTTCGAATTAATAGGGGTAATCGATTTTGACACAAAGATGGCCGCCATCCGCAAACTATTAGGCTAATGACCTACTAGATTTGTCAAAGGATGCTCCCTCCATAAAGGTATGTTGTTGCAAAATTTGGTAGAGATCGGATGATTAGGTTAGTCGTAATTTGATTTAAGCTTTGAACATTTGTGAGGCCGCCATTACGTTTCCGTCAAGATGGCGGCGATATAAACCATGGCACTGGGGTGCCCTTTTCTAGTACTACCTCTGTACCAAATTTCGTTCCATTTGGTTTCACCGTGTTTGAATTAATATGGGCAATCGATTTTCACACAAAGATGGCCGCCATCCGCAAACTATTAGGCTGATGACCTATTAGTTTGGTCAAAGGATGCTTCCCCCATAAAGGTATGTTGTTGCAAAATTTGGTAGAGATCGGATGATTACGTTAGTCATAATTTGATTTAAGCTTTGAACATTTGTGTGGCCGCCATTACGTTTCCGTCAAGATGGCGGCGATATAAAACATGATACTGAGGTGTCCTTTGCTAGTGCTACCTTTGTACCAAATTTCGTTCAATTTGCGCTCACCGTGTTCGAATTGATAGGGGGGGACAGACATCCAGAGTACACACACTCACACACACACACACAGACTCACACACATACACACACACACACACAGACAGACACACTTTTTTTCGCCCTGTAGTGATCTCATATGTCTACTTTCATTTTTTGCGAAAATCGAAAGTAGGCTAATAGGTAACTAACCAGTAATAGTAAACATTTGTTTGAGGTGTTGAAGAAGTCAGGATGGCCAACCCATTGTCATGGTCCATGAATTGACCCCAAAAGGTCTACCTATCAAGACTCAGTGTAACCTGTTGCAGCCTTTAGAGAAAAAAAGAACCCGGGGCTTCTGTGGTGACAGTGCAGTTGCATTAATGATGCTTTTCAAACTAACATACGCTTGCATACTACCGCTGGGTTGAATCTTCACAGAGGCACTGGCTTTTGTTTGTGTAGTGAGTCTTGGTGATATGAGCACGGCGATATTGCCAGGAAGTTTCATATTACTCGTCTACTTGGTAGTGGACGTGCTCCGTGTCGTGTTAACGTACATGACTAGATAGTTGTTAGGTAAGGGTTGACAAGGCTTAGTGAACCTTATTGCAATCTTAAAATGAAAATGAATTTCTTGGTATAGTCGGGGTTGCAAGCCAAGACGTCAGGGTTGACAACCAAGTATGTTAACCACTACACTGTGAGATGGTAAAATGATAATGTAACAGAACATAGGCTTTAAAAACGTTTTCTATAGTTAACGAATTGACTAAGAGCCATACTATCAGAGCTGTAGATAATTGAAATTAAATCCTTAGCTGAT
The DNA here is from genome assembly GCA_946902985.2 of Meconema thalassinum. NCBI lineage: Eukaryota > Metazoa > Arthropoda > Insecta > Orthoptera > Tettigoniidae > Meconema > Meconema thalassinum. The sequence goes on along the minus strand of OX336388.2, from coordinate 49,289,472 downwards.
GACCCTACTACATGAAAGCTATAGCAATGCCCGCCTATAAGCTATCATGTTAGAAACATAAATTTATGGCTTGTTTTAAACGGAGAATGATTGTGTTTACTGTGAAATACAAATCAGAATTTTAAAATAGTTTATGTCCTACATGATGTTTGAACTCTTTTTTATTTATACTTTAGACAAACGCTATCATAGTTGTAATTCAGAAGACACGGCCGTCTCCTTTCCAATCCTACACCGTACACTGAAGTTAAATTCAATAATGATGACATTACAGACACTCAGTTTCAATCCATAAGAAATAAGTGAACAAAGTATAAATTTCATGAGCCAGTGAGGAATCCAACAAGGTGTCCTTTGGACAAAAGAGATGCGTTCTATAAACTTAAACACCAAGCTGTCCTATCGACCCTAATGGTTTGGGTGATGGTGAAGATGAAAGTAAAATGTATACTATAACTAAAACTAACTACACACTAATAGACTAGGAAAAGAAATCGATGACAAAAGGAGAATAAGACAAATAAAGGACAAAAGGAATAAAGAATGCCCTGAACCCTCAAGAATGTAGATTGAGGGACTTGAAAGGAAAGAGAGCCATAAAAGGTAGATATCAAAGTGAACGCGGAGAGGCTCTGCCCCAGAGGTAATGGATAAAAGGGGGAAAACCGAAGCCAGCTCAGTAATCCCTTGGGGTCGCCAACATTCAAACTGATCAGTCGTAAGCCCCTGAGGGTGTAGCCATATGCAGAGTGCACCACAAGTGGTGGGGCTATATACACCCTACCTTAAGTGGGAGTTGAGCAAAAGGCATGAAATAACATGAAAATAAAAAGAAGGCTCCCTCCTCACACAACGAGGGTATCAGAAAAAACAAAAATAAACAACGGGCCAATTCAGTTGGAAAAAGGAAAGAGACTCCCTAGGCCTTGGATACCATAATAATGCCAGGGTCGGTAGAGAACAAGGGTTGACCAAGTGTGGTCGAAAGGAAAGAGGACAAAAACGAGCCCGACACAATTCAGTAGAAGCAATGCCGAACAAGCTGGGGGCCCTCATGGTCGCCTACCCGCATACCACTAGATGTGAGCCCCTGGGGGTGGTGGAAATAAAGACCTCATTGTGTTATATCACTGGCTTTAAGGACGGTAACACATAGCATGTATGTTTATGGTCCGATACTGGTCCTAGGGCTATGAAAAAATGTATTAGATACTCAGATAATAATACTATGAATAACCCCTTGTTATTTTGTCAAAGTATAGTACATGGGACTGATGTAGAGAACAAGAGTTGACCAAGTGTGCTCGAAAGGAAAGAAGACAGAGACGAGCCCGGCTTGTCAACATGTACTTGACATAACAAGTGATCAACATTTGATGTTAAGAATAGTGAATTGCTTGCCACTGATCAATGCTATTACCTGATGAACGGCTTTTAAAATGGGAATGGTATGGAGTACACTTCCCTCAAAACAAAAAAGAGGAGTGTTTGATCCCCCACAACACCCATCCTTAATGTCAGTATAAATGGCTATGCACTTAAGGTCATGACGGTCTCCTCCTCCTCAATCCCACCCTTCATGGTGAAAGGCACACTCTAATACAACCATAATAGTGACAGGTTATCAGTCAAATTCCTATCTCCAGATTTACCTTGAAATTGACTAGAATGTTCTAAAATCCACTAAATTTTCCGCAAACTGACCACATGACACAAAATTCCAGCAAAATACAACAAATGACTACCAGATTTATTGAAATTCCATTGATTTACCTAAGATTGCTTTAAACTACCTGAAATTGATATAAATTTACCTCAACATATATGAAAATTCACTAAAATTTACCAAACATACCCAAAGTGGGCTACAAACCATGAAATTTATACTTTTTTCTGGAAATTCCCTAGATGTACTCGAAAATTCCATAATATTCCCTTTATATGAATGCTTTTATTGTTGTTGTTTCGTTTACCACACTCCCTGCAGACAAATACCAGAACATGACTCTCTTGTAGACTAGAACCTCACATTCGACATGATAGCTGAGTTTCATCTCCCATCAACTCATCTGTGAGGTGGGTGTCAGGAAAGGCATTTATCTGTAAAAACCACACCCTCACATAGACTTTCTTAACTTCTTACGTTGAGCTTCATAACACTAACTACATTGAATGATTGAACGGTTTCCTTTTCAAGGTTGCAAGATGCTTGCATGGTTTCTAAAATGCAATTGAATTTAAAAAATACCTTAAGATGGTTTGATTTGTTTAATGATATGGTATTGATATATACGTTAAGATTAATATTTTTAGGTCTTGACTGGCCTTGTAATAAGAATTGACTAACTTATCAGGGAAACATTTTGGCCACTAATTGGTTATTGACCAGTAAGTACAGTTCTAGAAGGCAGTTTATCATTTTTTTTAAATCATATACAACAGAGGCTTAGTTTTGTAGACAAACCGTCTGTCCATGTTTGTTAAACAAGACATTATACCACAGACAATTAGGATACTTATGTAGAGCTTACCAAAAATAATTTTGTATAACAGTAAATGCCAGTCAGCAAACAGTTATGGAGTACTAAAAAAATCATCATACAATAACTCAGAGCTCTTCTAAAAATATTCATGTTTCCACTCGCTTGCTATATATTTTTTCTGGCGTGGGGGTGATTATCAAGAAATGAAATGCAACACAAACAAACAATGAGCGCGCGCGGTGGTTGATATTGATACCATGACGTACTGTCGGTTATGCAGCTATGTGGAATGTTTATCACATATGGTTTTCTTTAAGGTTTGGAGATCCCATTAAAGATATTCTTAAAGTAAATTATCTTGAAATGGTCTTTTTGATGTGAAAATATTCATTATATAATATTTAATGAAAACAATTATGATTTATTAAATGTGTATACGTTTACTGTATTCTTATTTATTGTAAGCACTGGATGCACTATCGACCAAAATATAGATCTATCTGGAATGTATATTGCATACTTGAAGGTTTGGTGGTCCCATTAAAGGTATTCCTACAATAAATGATTTTCAAGTTGTCGTTCTATGGCGGAAAATATTTAATACATGATATTTGCTAACAGGATTTGCTCCTGGAATTATTTTATAAGTAGTTATTTTAACGACCAACAGAGTTCCCTATGTGGGAATGTAGGATAACATGTAACATGTTATACATGATATGTGACAACTGTAAGGCTGGTGTTTTTTTAAGATGCCTTTATTCCCTATATTAATCACCCAGTTTACAGGACTGGTAACTGTAATGTTACGGAAAAACCAAAACAAATACAAAAATCTGCATTGAAAAACCAAAAAGAGGTTGAGCGAAAAAACAAGAAATGTATACAAACTACTTAGTCCAATCGTTCGGTAGTTTTGCATACGACGTTTTACGGGAGTTTTGAAAATTAGTATATTTATAGATTTTGATGTGCTCTTTTCGAATTTTTTACTTTGCTAACGAATTTTCTTCCGGGAAACCAACCCATATTGAAAAAATGGCGCTCCAAAACAGTTTTTCGACGGTATTTTCTTTGTGACTCACTTGACAGTGAAAATAGTTATGCAATAAATGAAACTAGAGAATATTTCCTATAATTTATATCTGAACCGCTTTTTTGTGAAATGAATAGTTTCGGCGTACGAGCGTCGTAAATTTTACACCAACACGCGTATTGGCCAAAAGATTCATTTCCACACCACCATGAGGTATAGTTCCTGGCGCATTTTTTTTGTGGTATCCCCAGTAGGCCTAATCCACATGTGATCAATTTAGCGCATTCCCCTTCTCTTTGCTATCCCTGATGGACCAGGTTATGCGAGTTCTTGGTCTTTAGGACTGTGCAAAACCTCACGGATAGGAAGTTCTTCCTAGTTCTCTTCTTCGACTTCATCACATTTCTTCCTTGATTTCGTCGAAAGTTCGCTGAAGAACTGTCTTCGTCTCTTCCTCATCATCGCTGTCTCGCAGATCAATAACCGAATTATCGCAGGTGCCATAAAAATTTTAGCAATCGATAGGTGATCCAGCCTGTGCGCTCTTACCGCGTGTATGCGTGACCTGCCATCATTTTTTCAAACGAATTCGATGCGTAAATGGTATTAAATAGCTCTTTCAATCCGCTTCCAGCCATTATGTATCCGATGGATCCCATGAACGACATTAAAAAATGAAATCCACTGAGTGTTACAACGGCATTACTCAATTTGGAGTCCTCACCGCACGAGGAAACAATGTCCCGTGCTTTGAAATACAGGGGCTGGTCAAACGTGACGAAACAAGTGTGCTGGTTTAATGACTCATATTTCTCAGAAGCAGATAAAAGAACGGTGAAAATTGTGTGTCGTGATTACTCGGTGGAGCATTAATGAAGGGCAAGCATCCCACAAATGTTTTGTGGAGGAGAAGTTCCTCTGTCACTCGTTCCATAAATCCACTCCATCCAGGTATGTTAGGCAGGTCAACCCACTTTCCATACAGCCACAATAAGTCCGAAGCGGACGACATAATCACTTTTGGTACCGAACGAATGCTATCGAGGTTTCGAATCTCTAATATTTGCTGCCCCGTCGCCGAGATCGATACTTTTGAAACAAAAATGCTGCTACTCCGATTTGCATTGGCGACAAAAAAAAATCGGACTTGTTGCGGTAACTATGCAATTTGCAAGAGCAATACTCTTTTTCTTCCATTTCTCAGTCAGTAATTTATACCGTGTGATTCGGAAGCAAACCACAGGAGCCTTATTGGCAGTGGCGGCGATCAAAATATCGTCACCGTAAGGATCCTCTATATACCCTAGACAAGGCTATACATGTTAGTTCTAAACATTTATATATTAAAATTATATGCACAGCTTATACAAGCACGTTTTGCATGCAGTCAAACTTTGTAAGATAGTTACACACAACACGCAAAGTATGTTTCCGCTATCTAGCGGTGGATATGAGCACTCACTGGTGATTCCTAAGTGAGCTGATTTGCTCACACATTTGCTCTCATATTGGCTCCCATATTGGCTCCCACATTTGCTCACATATTTGCTCCCACTTTTGCTCCCATATTGGCTCCCACATTTGCTCCCAATTTTTGCTACCACTTTTTGCTCCCATATTAATGCCAACTCTTATAACTAAAAGCAGCAGCAAAATGTAAATGGATAATATTTCTGATAATGTTCAAAACAAAAGTCCTGAGGTCTTGGGTTTGAATTCCCAACTATGGTTGTCAACCAATGAATTAGACTACAGGAAACTTTTATTTTTGTGTTGTGTTGCATGATAATTTGCCCATCTCGCGGTGTAGTGGCTAGTATACTTGGGTGTTATCCCTGAGGTCTTGGTTTCCAAGTCAACTATGCCCAGCTTTTGATTATGATCTGAGAGTTGAAAGGTTAGGTTAGGTGAAGTTAGGTTAAGTGAGGTTAGGTTAGGTGAGGTTAGGTTAGGTTAGGTTAGGTTAGGTAATGACTAAGTTTGGTATGTCTAGTTGTTTTCGAAAAACACCACTTTTGATCTATTATTTGCTTCCATATTTACTTTGCACTTTAAACTATCTTGACTTGTGTACTTACTTTTGGTGGCATATTTTTTGACATATTTGTTAGCATATTTGCTCCCACTTTTTATATTTGCTTTGCCCCCACATTTAATCCCATATTTGCTCCCACTTTTTGCTCACAGTTTTTCTCCCACATTTTCTCCCACTTTTTACCCCCACCTTTGCTCCCACTTTTTGCATCTATATATGCTCCCACATTAAACTATTGTTGTTATTACCAAGTTGTCTTTACTAGAGGTTAGTTCATGCTTGACAGTTGATATGAAAGTATCTGTGACTAGGTATGGTAAGCCTTATGCATACTCTAAAAGATATTCATATATTGTGAAACGAAGCAGAAAAAATGGAACTGTTATTTGGCGCTGTTCAAAGCAACGATCGAGACAGTGTCGAGGAATGCTTAAGACAAAAGAATTGGACATACTTCCTTCAAACACTCATGATTGTAAATTTAATAATGATGCTAGTCTAAATGTAAGGAAAACCCAAAGCAAAGCAAAAAATCAAGTCCAAAAAAAATATAGTGCTGCTCAAGATAATATTAACCTCAAGTTTAATAGACTACAACGCACTCATGCTGTTAGCGAGTTGTTTAATGAGAAACCTTTAACACCTCCTGTAAAACCCATAGTCAGACACACACCCACATCTCAAAAGCCCTCAACTCTATCAGAGACAACATACCCCCTCATGAAGTTGGTGGGGGAAGGTGAAAAGAATGGTAATAGTGATAATAACATAACAATGTTATAGCACTCTAGCACATCTGAAAAGAAGCCTTCAACACTATCAAATGCAACTCAAACCATTGAACAGACTGTGGACACAGGTAGAAATTATGATGGTAATTGTGACGGTGGTGATGATGATGATCATTTTGAAGATGATTATAATGATGGTATGATAATGATGATAATGTTGATAATGATGAACTGCTTTGGTTTTTCAATGCAGATTTTTGTTTTGTTTTGATTTTTCCGTAACATTACAGTTATCAGTCTTGTAAACTGGGTGATTAATATAGGGATAAAGGAATCCTTTAAAAAAATCACAAGCCTTACAGTTGTCACATATCATGTATAACATGTTACATGTTATCCTACATTTCACATAGGAAATAGTCAATAAAATAACTACTTGTAAAATAATTCCAGGGGCAAATCCTGTTAGCAAATACCATATATTAAATATTTTCACGGCATAGAACGACAACTTGAAAATCATTTATTGTAGGAATACCTTTAATGGGACCATCAAACCTTCAAGTATGCAATATACATTCCAGATAGTGCTGTATTTTGGTCGATATTGCCTCGAGTGCTTACATTAAATAAGAATACAGTAAACGTATACACATTTAATATATCATAATTGTCTTCATTAAATATCATATAATAAATATTTTCACACCAAAGAAAGACCATTTCAACATCATTTATTGTAGGAATATCTTTAATGGGATATTCAAACCTTGAAGTAAACTATATGTGAGTTACATTCCACATAGCTACATAACCGACAGTACGTCATGGTATCAATCTCAGCCACCACGCGCGCTCAATGTTTGTGTTGCATTTCATTTCTTGAAAATCACCCCGCACGCAAAAAAAAAATATAGCAAGCAAGTGGAAACATGTTACTCATCAATAATTTTAGAAGAGCTCTCAGGTATTGTATGATGATTTTTTATTTTTTTTTAGAACTGCAAAACTGTTTGTTGACTAGCATTTACTGTTACACAACATTATTTTTGGTAAGCTCTACATAAGTATCCTAATTGTCTCTGGTATAATGTCTTGTTTAACAAACATGATCAGACGGTTTGTCTATATAACTAAGCCTCTGTTGTATATGATTTCAAAAAAAAAAAGATAAACTGCTGTCTAGAACTGTACGCACTGGTCAATAACCAACATAGTAGGCAAAATATTTCCCTGATCGGTAACTCATGTTTGGTTAGTCAATTCTTATTGCAAGACCAGTCAAGACCTAACAAAATTAGTCTTAACACCATATCATTAAACAAATCAAACCATCTTAAGGTATTTATTAAATTTAATTGCATTTTAGGAACCTTGCAAGCATCTTGCAACCTTGAAAAGGAGACCGTTCAATCATTCAATGTAGTTAGTGTTATGAACTTCAACGTAAGAGGTTATGAAAGTCTATGTGAGGGTGTGGTTTTTACAGCTAAATGCCTTTCTTGGCACCCACCTCACAGACGAGTTTATGGGAGAGAAACTCAGCTATCATGTCGAATGTTCAGGTCCTAGTCTACAAGAAAGTCATGTTCAGGTATTTGTCTGCAGGGAGTGTGGTAAACGAAACAACAACAATAAAAGCATACATGTAAAGGGAATATTATGGAATTATCGAGTACATCTAGTGAATTTCCAAAAAAAAAAATTGGATAAATTTCATGGTTTGTAGCCCACTTTGGATATGTTTGGTAAATTTTAGTGAATTTTCATATATATTCTGGTAAATTTATATCAATTTCAGGTAGTTTAAAGCATTCTTAGGTAAATCAATGGAATTTCAATAAATCTGGTAATCATTTGATGGATTGTGTGTCATTTGGTCAGTTTGTGGAAAATTTAGTGGATTTTAGAACATTCTAGTCTATTTCAAGGTAAATCTGGAGATAGGTATTTGATAGATAACCTGTCACTATTATGGTTGTATTAGAGTGTGCCTTTCACCATGAAGGGTAGGATTGAGAAGGAGGAGATGACCTTAAGTGCATAGCCATTTATATTGACTTTAAGGATGGGTAATGTGGGGGGATCAAACACTCCTTTTGTTAGTTTTGAAGGAAGTGTACTCCATGCCATTCCATTTTTAAAAGCCGCTAATCAGGTTCTAGCTTTGAACAGTGGCAAGCATTTCACCATTCTTAACATCAAATGTTGATCACTTGTTATGTCAAATACATGTTCACAAGCCGGGCTCATCTCTGTCTTCTTTCCTTTCCAGCACACTTGGTCAACTCTTGTTCTCTACATCAGTCCCATGTACTATACTTAGACAAAGTAATAAGGGATTATTCATAGTATTATTATCTGAGTATCTAATACAATTTTGCATAGCCCTAGGACCAGTATCGGATCATAAACTTACATGATATGTGTTACCGTCCTTAAAGCCAGTGACATAACATAAAGAGGTATTTATTTCCACCACCCCCAGGGGCTCACATCTAGTGGTATGCGGGTTCGCGACCACGGGGGCCCCAGCAGTGTCCTGCATTGCTTCTACTGAATTGTGCCGGGCTCGTCTCTGTCTTCTTTCCTTTCGACCACACTTGGTCAACTCTTGTTCTCTGCCAACCCTGACATTATTAGGGTATCCAAGGCCTAGGGAGTCTCTTCATTTTCCAACTTAATTGGTCGATGTTTAATATTTTTTTTCTGATACTCTCGTTGTATGAGGAGGCAGCCTTCTTTTTATTTTCATGTTATTTCCTGCCTTTTGCTCAAGGCACACTAAAGGTAGGGTGTATATATATATATACTAGCAGGTACCCACGGCTTCGCTCGCGATGAAGACAATGGGGACGATGCATTATTGCTGATAATTGGTCTATTCTATTACAGCAATCGCGGCTATAGGTGGGTCCATTCTAATTCTGAATATTCTGATACATACAGTATATTGATATGAGCAGCAAAGTGGGAATTTTATAGAGTTGTGAATGTCTGCAGGGTTCGATATTACATGATGTTAACACATTTTAAAATTACGTTCTTGGTTTTGCCATCTTCTGCTGAGACATAATGATTTTGTTGTCCGGACGCTCGCGAGCACGCCACATACCGTTGCCCATGGGAAAAAATGTTTTTTGTCTAAATGTACACGTGCTACTGTTAAGTGTGTGCCTTTGCGCTTTGTTAAAGAAATTGCGAATATTATTTGAAAAGGGAACTGCACTCTTGCACACTGAAATGGCAAATCTATCGGAATATGGGGAATTAAAAGTATTCTTATTAAGCTATTCTGGATGTAATTTGGCCATACTTATTGATGATTTGAACGTCAACATATCGCTATTAATAGACCTATAGTTAAATATCTCTCACCTTGGCCGCTGATGTACATTATGCAGTCTCATCCAGTGTTACATCCCAGGGATTGAAATCTCCAACCACCCTTTTGCCTCACATGCCTCTCTAAGTAATTAACATTCCTGATTGTTGTTGTTTGAGTCCTCAGTTTTTTAACTGATTTGATGCATCCCTCCATGTCTCCCTCTCCTGAGCTAATCGTTTCATCTCTACATAGCTACCACACCCTACATCCGAGGCAATCTGTTTAACCCTGGTTTACCCCTACAGTTCTAGTCCGCGAACCTCCCATCCATAACTAAGCTTGCTATTCCTGGGTGTCTTAATATGTGTCCTACCCTCCTATCTCTTCTCTTCATTAGCAGTCGCCAGAAACATCTCTCCTCTCCCATTCGTCTTAATACCTCCTCCTTTGTTACCCTATCTACCCAACTGATCATCATTCTCCTGTATCACCACATTTCAAAAGCTTCAATTCTCCTCTTTTCTTCTGCACCATTAGTACATTAGTCCAACTCAGCAACTTTTCTAGATTTAAGCCGTGCCTTGTGCGGAGATTCAATGGCTGTGAAAGATAAAATACCAACATTATTCCTCAGAAAGAGTAATTAAGAAAAAATAATAATGAACGTGACAGCCGGTAGAATAAGACACATTCGACTGTGAATATGGGTTGCTGATCGTGGTAAAAAAGGAAAAAGAGCAGATCAAAATTGGCATACAAAAATATTCTGTTAGCAAGAAACAAATTTATAAAGAAAATGAAAGCATACCGTGCATAATAGAAATAATTTAATATTGTAATCCAGTGTAAAGATCTGAAAGCTCGCTTACAAAAACCAGCTCAAAGAGTATAAAATTAGACTCAAAATCACGATCGTATTCGACCCCAAAAGCCACCACTATAAATAAAATATATCTCATTTTACGCGTATCAATGAGAGGAGCATTGTTCGTGGTTAGAAGTGGGAAACGTACCCCGCGTTTTAAGGCCCTAAAACGAACGGTATTCGAGATATTGCCAGAAAACTATCCCCGGTCTGGGAAATTTCAGCGGTTGCCATAGTAACGTTGATCTGTTTCTCAGAGGGAACACAGTTATTTGGGAATATCTCCGAAACCGTTCATTTTAGGAACTTAAAAAGTGTGTTTCGGGGTCCCTACAGGACCTCCGAGTATTGTTTCTCGTATCTGCCGGCTTAAAAAGAGCTAAATCCGACCTTTGTACCGACGGTCCATCCTCAGTGCCAGAGGGCCGAAAAAAGTCACTTACAAATTGAATTTTCAAAAACCGTTTCTCAGTGGGCCTCTACATACTCGGATCAACCAACATGCAAAATTTCATCTTTCTAGGTCTAGTGGTTTGAGCCCTGCGTCGATGAGTCAATTTTGGATGGTCAATGCCAAAGGGCCGAAAAAAGTCGTTTACAAACTGAATTTTCAAAAACCGTTTCTTTGTGAGCCTCTACATACTCGGATCAACCAACATGCAAAATTTCAGCTTTCTAGGTCTAGTGGTTTGAGCCCTGCGGTGATGAGTCAATTTTGGGTTATATATAATGGATGAGACTTTCCAAGTCGATTAGCTCGTAGAAATATGGATTATAGCTCTTCTTGCGCGTTTCAATGCGAGGAGCAATGTTCGCGGTTTCCACTTCGAGGAAACGAACCCAGCGTTTTAAGGCCCTAAAACGAACGGTTTTCGAGATATTGCCAGAAAACTATCCCCGGTCTGGGAAATTTCAGCGGTTGCCATAGTAACGTTGATCTGCTTCTCAGAGGGAACACAGTTATTTGGGAATATCTCCGAAACCGTTCATTTTAGGCACTTAAAAAGTGTGTTTCGGGGTCCCTGCAGGACCCCCGAGTATTGTTTCTCGTATCTGCCGGTTTAAAATGAGCTAAATCCGACCTTTGTACCGACTGTCCTTCCCCAGTGCCAGAGGTCCGAAAAAATCCACTTACAAATTGAATTTTCAAAAACCGTTTCTCATTGGGCCTCTACATACTCGGATCAACCAGCATGCAAAATTACAGCTTTCGAGGTCTAGTGGTTTGAGCCCTGCGTCGATGAGTCAATTTTGGATGGTCAATGCCTAGGGCCGAAAAAAGTCACTTACAAATTGAATTTTCAAAAACCGTTTCTTAGTGAGCCTCTACATACTCGGATCAACCAACATGCAAAATTTCAGCTTTCTAGGTCTAGTGGTTTGAGCCCTGCGGTGATGAGTCAATTTTGGATTATATATAATAGATGAGACTTTCCAAGTCGATTTGTTCGTAGAAATATAACTCTTCTTGCGCGTATCAATGCGAGGAGCAATGTTCGTGGTTTCCATTTCGAAGAAGTGGGAACCGAACCCAGCGTTTTAAGGCCCTAAAACGAACGGTTTTCGAGATATTGCCAGAAAACTATCCCCGGTCTGGGAAATTTCAGTGATTGCCATGGTAACGTTGATCTGTTTCTCAGAGGGAACACAGTTATTTGGGAATATCTCCGAAACCGTTCATTTTAGGAACTTAAAAAGTGTGTTTCGGGGTCTCTACTGGACCTCCGAGTATTGTTTCTCGTATCTGCCGGCTTAAAATGAGCTAAATCCGACCTCTGTACCGACTGTCCTTCCTCAGTGCCAGAGGGCCGAAAATAGTCATTTTGCAAATTGAATTTTCAAAACCTTTTCTCAGTGGGCCTCTAGATACTAGGATCAACCAACATGCAAAATTTCAGCTTTCTAGGTCTAGTGGTTTGAGCCCTGCGTCGATGAGTCAATTTTGGATTGTCAATGCCAAAGGGCCGAAAAAAGTCGTTTACAAATTGAATTTTCAAAAACCGTTTCTTAGTGAGCCTCTACATACTCGGATCAACCAACATGCAAAATTTCAGCTTTCTAGGTCTAGTGGTTTGAGCCCTGCGGTGATGAGTCAATTTTGGATTATATATAATAGATGAGACTTTCCAAGTCGATTTGCTCGTAGAAATATGGAATATAGCTCTTCTTGCGCGTATCAATGCGAGGAGCAATGTTCGCGGTTTCCACTTCGAGGAAACGAACCCAGCGTTTTAAGGCCCTAAAATGAACGGTTTTCGAGATATTGCCAGAAAACTATCCCCGGTCTGGGAAATTTCAGCGGTTGCCATAGTAACGTTGATCTGTTTCTCAGAGGGAACACAGTTATTTGGGAATATCTCCGAAACCGTTTATTTTAGGAACTTAAAAAGAGTGTTTCGGGGTCCCTGCAGGACCTCCGAGTATTGTTTCTCGTATCTGCCGGTTTAAAATGAGCTAAATCCGACCTTTGTACCGACTGTCCTTCCTCAGTGCCAGAGGTCCGAAAAAATCCACTTACAAATTGAATTTTCAAAAACCGTTTCTCATTGGGCCTCTACATACTCGGATCAACCAACATGCAAAATTTCAGCTTTCGAGGTCTAGTGGTTTGAGCCCTGCGTCGATGAGTCAATTTAGGATGGTCAATGCCTAGGGCCGAAAAAAGTCACTTACAAATTGAATTTTCAAAAACCGTTTCATAGTGAGGTTCTACATACTCGTATCAACCAACATGCAACATTTCAGCTTTCTAGGTCTAGTGGTTTGAGCCCTGCGGTGATGAGTCAATTTTGGATTACATATAATAGATGAGACTTTCCAAGTCGATTTGCTCGTAGAAATATAGAATATAGCTCTTCTTGCGCGTATCAATGGGAGGAGCAATGTTCGTGGTTTCCATTTCGAAGAAGTGGGAACCGAACCCAGCGTTTTAAGGCCTTAAAACGAACGGTTTTCGAGATATTGCCAGAAAACTATCCCCGGTCTGGGAAATTTCAGTGAATGCCATAGTAACGTTGATCTGTTTCTCAGAGGGAACACAGTTATTTGGGAATATCTCCGAAACTGTTCATTTTAGGAACTTAAAAAGTGTGATTCGTGGTCCCTACAGGACCTCCGAGTACTGTTTCTTGTATCTGCCGGCTTAAAATGAGCTAAATCCGACCTTTGTACCGACTGTCCTTCCCCAGTGCCAGAGGGCCGAAAAAAGTCATTTACAAATTGAATTTTCAAAAACCGTTTCTTTGTGAGCCTCTACATACTCGGATCAACCAACATGCAAAATTTCAGCTTTCTAGGTCTAGTGGTTTGAGCCCTGCGGTGATGAGTTAATTTTGGATTATATATAATAGATGAGACTTTCCAAGTCGATTAGCTCGTAGAAATATGGATTATAGCTCTTCTTGCGCGTATCAATGCGAGGAGCAATGTTCGCGGTTTCACTTCGAGGAAACGAACCCAGCGTTTTAAGGCCCTAAAACGACCGGTTTTCGAGATATTGCCAGAAAACTATCCCCGGTTTGGGAAATTTCAGCGGTTGCCATAGTAACGTTGATCTGTTTCTCAGTGGGAACACAGTTATTTGGGAATATCTCCGAAACCGTTCATTTTAGGAACTTAAAAAGTGTGTTTCGGGGTCCCTGCAGGACCTCCGAGTATTGTTTCTCGTATCTGCCGGTTTAAAATGAGCTAAATCCGACCTTTGTACCGACTTTCCTTCCTCAGTGCCAGAGGTCCGAAAAAATCCACTTACAAATTGAATTTTCAAAAACCGTTTCTCATTGGGCCTCTACATACTCGGATCAACCAGCATGCAAAATTTCAGCTATCGAGGTCTAGTGGTTTGAGCCCTGCGTCGATGAGTCAGTTTTGGATGGTCAATGCCTAGGGCCGAAAAAAGTCACTTACAAATTGAATTTTCAAAAACCGTTTCTTAGTGAGCCTCTACATACTCGGATCAACCAACATGCAAAATTTCAGCTTTCTAGGTCTAGTGGTTTGAGCCCTGCGGCGATGAGTCAATTTTGGATTATATATAATAGATGAGACTTTCCAAGTCGATTTGCTCGTAGAAATATGGAATATAGCTCTTCTTGCGCGTATCAATGCGAGGAGCAATGTTCGCGGTTTCACTTCGAGGAAACGAACCCAGCGTTTTAAGGCCCTAAAACGACCGGTTTTCGAGATATTGCCAGAAAACTATCCCCGGTTTGGGAAATTTCAGCGGTTGCCATAGTAACGTTGATCTGTTTCTCAGTGGGAACACAGTTATTTGGGAGTATCTCCGAAACCGTTCATTTTAGGAACTTAAAAAGTGTGTTTCGGGGTCCCTGCAGGACCTCCGAGTATTGTTTCTCGTATCTGCCGGTTTAAAATGAGCTAAATCCGACCTTTGTACCGACTTTCCTTCCTCAGTGCCAGAGGTCCGAAAAAATCCACTTACAAATTGAATTTTCAAAAACCGTTTCTCATTGGGCCTCTACATACTCGGATCAACCAGCATGCAAAATTTCAGCTATCGAGGTCTAGTGGTTTGAGCCCTGCGTCGATGAGTCAGTTTTGGATGGTCAATGCCTAGGGCCGAAAAAAGTCACTTACAAATTGAATTTTCAAAAACCGTTTCTTAGTGAGCCTCTACATACTCGGATCAACCAACATGCAAAATTTCAGCTTTCTAGGTCTAGTGGTTTGAGCCCTGCGGCGATGAGTCAATTTTGGATTATATATAATAGATGAGACTTTCCAAGTCGATTTGCTCGTAGAAATATGGAATATAGCTCTTCTTGCGCGTATCAATGCGAGGAGCAATGTTCGCGGTTTCCACTTCGAGGAAACGAACCCAGCGTTTTAAGGCCTTAAAACGAACGGTTTTCGAGATATTGCCAGAAAACTATCCCCGGTCTGGGAAATTTCAGTGGTTGCCATAGTAACGTTGATCTGTTCCTCAGAGGGAACACAGTTATTTGGGAATATCTCCGAAACCGTTCATTTTAGGAACTTAAAAAGTGTGTTTCGGGGTCCCTACAGGACCTCCGAGTATTGTTTCTCGTATCTGCCGGCTTAAAATGAGCTAAATCCGACCTTAGTACCGACTGTCCTTCCTCAGTGCCAGAGGACCGAAAAAAGTCACTTACAAATTGTATTTTCAAAAACCGTTTCTCATTGAGCCTCTACATACTCGGATCTACCAACATGCAAAATTTCAGCTTTCTAGGTCTAGTGGTTTGAGCCCTGCGTCGATGAGTCAATTTTGGATGGTCAATGCCAAAGGGCCGAAAAAAGTCACTTACAAATTGAATTTTCAAAGACCGTTTTTAGTGAGCCTCTACATACTCGGATCTACCAACATGCAAAATTTCAGCTTTCTAGGTCTAGTGGTTTGAGCCCTGCGGTGATGAGTCAATTTTGGATTATATATAATAGATAGTCCCACCACTTGTGGTGCACCCTGGATATGGCTACACCCTCCGGGGCTTACGGCTGATCAGTTCGAGAGTTGGCGACACCAAGGGATACCTTAGCTGGCTCTGGTTTTCCTCCTTTTTATCCATTACCTCTGGGGCAGAGCCTCTCCGCTTCCTCTTTCAGATCTATCTTTTATGGCTCTCTTTCCTTTCAAGTCCCTCAATCCACAATCTTGAGGGTTCAGGGCATTTTTTATTCCTTTTCTCTTTTATTTGAATTATTCTCCTTTTGTCATCGATTTCCTTTCCTAGTCTATTATTGTGTAGTTAGTTTTAGTTATAGTTTACATTTTACTTTCATCTTCACCATCACCCAAACCATTAGGGTCGATAGGACAGCTTGGTGTTTAAGTTTATAGAACGCATCT
Source organism: Meconema thalassinum (assembly GCA_946902985.2). Taxonomy (NCBI): domain Eukaryota; kingdom Metazoa; phylum Arthropoda; class Insecta; order Orthoptera; family Tettigoniidae; genus Meconema; species Meconema thalassinum. Next base: position 49,273,164 of record OX336388.2, on the reverse strand, counting down.
CTTTTGTACAAAGGACACCTTGTTGGATTCCTCACTGGCTCTTGAATTTTATACTTTGTTCACTTATTTCTTATGGCTTTGAAACTGAGTGTCTGTAACGTCATCATTATTGAATTTAACTTCAGTGTACGGTGTAGGATTGGAAAGGAGGCGGCCGTGTCTTCTGAATTACAAGTATGTCAGCGTTTGTCTAAAGTATAAATAAAAAAGAGTTCATACATCATGTAGGACATAAACTATTTTAAAATTCTGACTTGTATTTCACAATAAACAAAATCATTCTCCGTTAAAAAAAGCCATACATTTATTTTTCTATCATGATAGCTTATAGGCGGGCATTGCTATAGCCTACATGTAGTAGGGTCATCAGCTAAGGATTTAATTTCAATTACCTACACCTCTGATAGTATGGCTCTTAGTCAATTCTTTAAACTATAGACAACTTTTTTACAGCCTATGTTCTGTTCCATTATCATTTGACCATCTCACAGTGTAGTAGTTAACATACTTGGATGTCAACCCTGAGGTCTTGGCTTCCAACCCCGACTATACCAAGAAATTCATTTTCAGGTTGCAATAAGGTTCACTGAGCCTTGTCAACCCTTACCTAACAACTATCTATTCATGTACGTTAACACGGCGCGGAGCACGTCCACTATCAAGTAGACGAGTAATATGAAACTTGCTGACAAGATCGCCGTGCTGTTATCACCAAGGCTCACTACACAGACAAAAGCCAGTGTCTCTGTGCAGATTCAAACCAGCGGTAGTATGCAAGCGTATGTTTGTTTAAAAAGCATCATGAATATAACTTCACTGTCACCACAGAGGCCCCGGGTTCGATTTTTTTCTAAAGGCTGCAACAGGGTACACTGAGTCTTGAAAGGTAAAACTTTTGGGGTCAATTCATGGACCATGACAAAGGGTTGGCCATCCTGACTTCTTCAACACCTCAAACAAATGTTTACTATTACTGGTTAGTTACCTATTTTTTCTTGTTTTTCTTTATTCGGCTTTTCCCAATTAATTGGGGTCGCCGGAGCCAACCAGGCTCATTTTGGTTTTGGCCGGGGATTTAAGGCCAATTGCCCTTCCTGACTCCACGTGATTTTTCAGTGAAAATTCCACTCCGCTGTCACCGGGATTTGAAACCCAACCTTCCGGGTAAAGACGAGCAGCTAAGCCACTGCGCCATCACGCTCCCCACTGGTTAGTTATCTATACACACATTAATCAATAATTATCTAGTAATAATAATAATAATAATAATAATAATAATAATAATTCACAAGAAGTGAATTATGCACAAAAGTTCGCAGTAAAGGCAGACACTACTGCTGATGTATCTCATGACGATTATTGTACGTTATATTGATGATACAGGTAGAGTTTTGGAACAAGTCATCGACATGATTGCAGTAACTGACAAAACAGGAGCTGACCTAGCATCTAACATATTGCAATGTTTGCATGATCATGAAATATTGACAGATAATTTAATTTTCCAATCCTACGATTAAAATGCGAATTCTATGTCCGGAGAAAAGCAAGGAGTTCAAAAGAAACTGTCTGATCATACCTTGTCAGGCTCATCGCCTAAACACTTTTTTGGAACATTCCTGTAAGCTAATGCCAGAATCATCGTTACCAATATGTTTGATACCCTACAATCATTGTATACACTTTTCTCTTGTAGCACCAAATGATTTTCCTGTTTGAAAGAAGAAATTTCAATGATAGAAAATTCGTTACAGCTGGCCAACTTATCAAAAACTCGATGGACCGCCCAAACGCAAGCATTAAAAGCAGTTTGGACTTCTTTGAAGGTATTGTGGAAGTGCTGGAAAAAATTTTGGAAGGTGATTCGAATTTTGATAATAAGACGAAATAACAAGCACTGAGCTTAAAGAAGTGAATGCTCAGTCTTAATATCATTGTATTCCTGATGTTCATGAGAAATGTTATGTACAAGGCTCAAGTTTTGACAGAATTTTTAGAATCTCCTGATCTAAATATAGTTGATGCTGCTATTGTGATACAAAGTTCTCTTCAATCCTTTGAATCTATGCTTTCAAATGAGAACGAAATGAACGATCTAGTAGAAGCAGCAAAAATTTTCTCTTCAAAAATGAACGTGCATGATGAAAACGATTTTTGAAACATCATCGAAGACGAATTCTTCCCAAATAAGTCAATGGAAATCCTCAAAACGCAGCTGTTTTAAATATGGAGCAATTCTATCGCAAAGAATTCAAAGAAGTTGTGAATGTGTTGATCCAGAAGACGCGTGAACCTTTTTGTATTAATCGACTCGATTAACACTGGAGTAGTCGCGCGGATTACTATTGTAACCAGGGGTACATTTTATACTGCAACTAAGGATTGGCAACACTTATGACCTTGAGCGTTCATCTACCTTCCAGTCACATACCCGCACTGCTGTCATCAAGTGGCAGCGCTCAAAGCAAACGCATCGATTTTTGGTGGAATTTTAAAATTATTTGGATTACAATAGTAATCCACGCGACTATTTACGTGACTTTTATTGTTCCTGAAGTAGTTTCTTTTTTTTGTTTTTTAGTGCTTTTTATTTATATTTTTCATTAAGACAAAGTGGCAATTAGTACATTGCTCGGCCCCCAGGGGCTCACATCTAGTGGGACGTGGGTTGGCGACCACGGAGCCCCAGCTGAATCCGCCATTGCTTCCACTTACTTGTGCCGGGCTCCTCTCCGTCTTCTTTCCTGTCGACCTCACTTGGTCAACTCTTGTTCTCCCCCGACGGCATTAGGGTATCCGAGGCCTTGGGAGTCTCTTCCTTTCCCGCCTTAATTGGCCCTTGTCTCATCCTTTCTGATACCCTCCTTCTGCGAGGGGTCAGCCTTATTTTTCTCTTCAAGGTATCTCCTGCCTTCTGCGCAAGGCCCTCAAGGAGGCAGGGTGTATGTAGCCCCACCACTTCTGGTGCACCCTAGATATTGCTACACCCTCAGGGGCTCACGGCTCGTGATTTCGGGAGTTGGCGACCCCGAGGGATTCCTGAGCTGGGTCCTGTTTTCCCCCTTTATCCATTACCTGTGGGACGGACCCTCTCCTCTTCCACTTTCCTATCTGCCTTTTATGGCTCTCCTTCCTTCCAAGTCCCTCAACCCGCATTCTTCGAGGGTTGAGGTCATTTCTTTTCCTCCTGTCCTTTATTTGCCTCATCTCATCTTTCACTATCACCCAAACCATTAGGCGCCGATAACCTAGATGTTAGGCCCCTTAAAACAACAATTATCATCATCATCACCATCAATACATTGATCGATGAGTAATGTCTGAGATAAATAGTGAACAAATACGCCACTGGCTTGCAGAAATTGTGAGTGATAATGAGAGCGTTCTTGGAGTATCTCATGGAGATGAAGAAGATGACTTCATTGAAGAAAGGCCTGACACTGAAAGTGGCGGAATCAGTTCAGAAGAGAGTGACCAGCAAGACAGAAGACAAGAAATTGAGCTGGATATGCTTGACCGAGAATTTTACCTTGGAAAAAAAAACAGAACTTCAAGATGGTACTGTCCCCGATATCCGGATAGCAGGCTGTCAGATATCCGCCCCCTCAATCGGATTGCCAATAATCAATCGCACCGGCACAGCTACATCAATGAAAATGGCACTGACAGATACTATCGAGATTAGAACACAGTAGTTAACAAGAAATTATTGTGGAACACACCAAAATATACGGGGGTTCATACTTACCTTTTACTTACCTTTTAAATTTTATCTCGGGGATGGGTTGTCAACTGGATCACTTAAAAGTATGCCCGCACAATAACCTCCACCATGATATTTAAAATGAACCATAACGAAGACGAGAAACTTTAAACTGCACAATAATTTATTTCACATAAAGAATGATTTAACAAAATAAAACAACAAAATAAACGTGGCAATCAGAAGCCATTGTCCACATAACTATGTCCTCCTGTAGGACTTGTGTACTCTACATACAATGTTTCAGCTTTCTCAAGCTCAAAATAACGTAATTATAATAATGCACTTGGAATGGAAACGAGATTTGGGACGAGACACATATATCAATTGTTTTGCGTGTTTATATACTTCACATTTTTATTTATAGCCACAAGGCTATTATGTAACCGTCCTTGGCCTCTATCATAGAGTTTCCTGGCCATCTGCGATACACCTGCACCGTCAAGTGGAACTTAGCATATGCGAGTTACATCAGAGCCTGGCTCCCTTTCAAAACACGTTAAATGTCCACTTCTCAACTGAAATATTATCACGCAAATCTTTTAAATGCTCCATTCAAACACCAATGGATCACTCTAATAATCCCAAATCATGTTTAATTGTTCAATCCACTTGTTTAATTAGCGTTGTTTAGAGTATAATAACAAAACTCTTAATGTTAATAACAAAAGTTCATTAATTATTTATAACAATAATAAATTGTTTATAACATTGTCTAACGACAATTAAAAAATTTTATACACGCCTCTATTAATCCCTTTCATTTAAAATTATTATCAAAGATATTTACAAAATTATTTACAATATTAATATTGTTTATATTATTTATACAAGAAATACACTAAACCACACGTTTATCCGGTTGATAATTACTTAAATCGTGTTTATATAATCGACCAATGAAGGTTAGTTATATTTAACTGTCAGATTCAGGTTTAATAAGTTTTAATAATAATTATTATTATTTGTGACGGTAACCTCCATTCAAAATCTTCATCTCAAATTATTTAACACTCTTGTTAATTTTAACAGTATCTTCTTATGAATAACTTTCAAAGAACCAGAACAATACATTCAGCGGAAAAAAAATTCGCTCAAAACGCACAAAATTGCACAAAAATAGGCCCAGAATTCATCATATATCTTCATATATATGGCATCAAAATCTTCCACACTACATACAAAAAACCTCCACATATAAATTCAACAACATCATCCATCTTACTGTGGGAACCTCCTTCACTATTCAAGGGCATTATTCATCAGCGACTTTTACACGTCCACTGAACTAACGATTATACATCCATTGTTCCTCTTTAAAAATTCTTATATTCATCAATTGTATTAATGTCTGTTATTATTTAACCTTCGTGGGTTCCATTCATGAATCGATATGAAGTAAAAATTTGCCAATCACAAATAAATTTAATAGCAAATACGATTAGACACTCCTCCCTAGTCTATCAAAATTGAGATTAATATCTTCAAAGTAACGCAGTATAAAAATACTATCTTCAATCAAAGTTCATCTAAACTGCATAAATAGTCGAATAGAATACAATTGGACTGTGGAATGCAAACATTATTGTTCCAATCTATAATTGGGAAAAACTCCTATCAAATGTTCATTACTATAGTGTATTCAATAAATCGTAATCAAAGTTCATATTTCATAAAATTGTCTATAATGCAATGATAAATGTCTATGTTGCAATCATGTTCATAAAACGACTAGTATTTCAAAGATCGTCGACACAGAAATAGATTTAACGCTCTAAAATCTTTTAATTATTCTTCTTTCTTGAGGATGACAGAAAATTGGTCAAAGTAATTTACTGAATAGAATTACTTTAATAAAATTGACACGCTGTCTGAATTCAAATCTGCCATAGAAATCGTTAACTTTACAGTCAAATCGTGACTACAAAAATATGCAAATTACTGAAAAAAAATATAATATCAGTCTCAACTGATCCAAAATTATCTAACTATGCCAATGACATAACAATGTCTCAACAAATCGTAGAAAAAGGCATAAATCATCGAAGTGTACTGAGTACAGAAATGTCAAGCAAGAAAATGGGGCAAAATATAGGACAGAAAATATGGGAAAAATAGTTGCTCAGATATCGCTACATGACTCAAATAATACAAGAAACGTTCACGACTACCTTATCTGTTGATTGAAGTTCTAGAGGAAAGTTTTCAAAGAAAACTGCTGTTGGTTCCATTTCACCAGCGTGAAGATGTGCTCCGACCTCGAACCTGGAATCAGCGCCCTCGGAGAATCGAACTGCTTCCTCCTCCGGAAATTGCACTGCTCCGTGTATACGAAAGACATCCTTCTGGCTAAACTCTTCTTTGTGAGCCGGGTCCACCCTGGCCTCTCTTGAAAATTCCCTGAAGTTCTGGTCGCAATTCGCCATGAAGTTTATTGCAGTTATTTCCGCAGAAATATTCATAATCGTGGAGTATGATAATATTTCCACTGCCATCTGATATAATTCAGCGATGGATTCACGATGCATGAGTGTAGTTGGATGTTCACTACATGCTCGCTTTTGTAGAATGACGATTAACGAAGTTCCATGCTCTTATTTCACTCCATCGATATTGCATTAAAGCCTTAGCCTTCCATCTCAACTTCCGTTATAATCATTGAAAGCACTGCCAGATTATAATGTTCCATAGTAGAATGTATCGTTGTATCACCAAACGTATTCTCCAATATCACGGTTGCGATACACGTGTCAGCCGTAGTGTATAATGTGGAATTTTAAAAGTGCTTCTCAGGTGGCGAGAAAATCACTTTTGTCTGCAGTCTTAAAATGCCAATATCTTTCGAATTATAACTGTGAAATTGTTCAAATCTTCTACACACCTCAATGTTGTACTGCCCAATTGAATTATAATAAAGGCAGAAGCCAACTCTTGATATATTATCTGGTAGAAACGTTAATGTGTGCGTTTCAACTTCGCCTAGTTTCAAACACCGTAAAATGGAACTGCTCCGTGTTCGTTCGATGCGCCGGGCTTTAACCACACGCTAAAGACGACTCGCTTCACTTATTCACTCGAAAATGACTAGATGACATCAGAAATATATATGCGGTATCTGATATCAGATATGAGGATATGAGCGGTATGAGAGCTCCTCTCTCCTGTGCACGACCTTTTATCAACTTCTTAAGGGGCGTATCCATCCCTTCCATAGCCTGTTGCTCCGTCATTGCTAGAAGTTTTAACTTTGGCTATACTTGACGGATTTTCAAATTTCAAAAACTCAAAATTAATTTCTTCAAAATTCCAAATCAATGCCATAACTGAAAATAGTTTTCCACAAATCTGCATGCCAAAAGGAATTAAATATCGTAGTTTCAGCAATCTCCGTCTTCCTTCCAAACTATCGTTCATTGGTTCGAGCCTTTCCTCCAATAGCGTAACTTCTTCCTTAGCACAATACCTTGTTTCCTGCGACTGCGTCGTAAATCTCAGATCTTTCTCGAATAAAATCATGACGTCACCAAGAATCTCAGCTCCATCAGCCTACTTGCATGAAGTCTACGTCATCCGTGCCTACGTCATGAATATACACGTCACACCTATGACATCCATAACTTTATTCATATATGCCAATACAGCCATCGTGGTCTCAATATAATTCAATTTACGGGGGCTCTTCTCCCTTCACCACGTTTTAAAAACAGTTGCAAATTGTTTTTAAACTCTGTGTTATAAATATCTGAATTCACTTGAACACGAAATTGAATTATTATTGGCTTACTCTTGGATAATATTTCTTCAAGTTCCCAGCATTGAACTTGCCATAAACGACATTATTCTCATCATCGTAGAGTTCATAACAGTTGTTTCCATAGGCATTCGTAATTCTGAACGGACCCATGAACACTATTCCAAACTTGGGATAGATTTTCTTACTCACATCAGCCTTGACAGGTCTGCGTAGTAATACCAGATTTACAATTTCTAAGGGAGCACCAAAACGTTTTCCAGCTACTCTTTTCAGTCGTTTTTGTGCTGCTTTCTGGAGTTGTTCTTTCGCTCTGTCTATTCTCTGCTGCCTTCCTAGGTCGGGATCTCTAGGAACGTGGTTAAAAAGATTGTCCCACGGCCTTTCTGGGTTTCTTCCTAGATGAAGTCTCATTGGCACCTCTCCTGTGCTCTCCTGCACTGTAGAATTTAGACATTCCTCAATAAGGGGTACAAATCTCACCCAACCAGAATGATCATTCGGACAGAAAATTCGACAGAATTTCGAAAATTCAGCCATATATCTTTCTGAAGAATTCGATTCCGGATAGCGCACGCTCTAAAATATGTGCTTAATACCAAGCCTTTCCATATCTGCAGCAAATTCTAAGGATGTAAACTGAGCTCCATGATCCGAAAGTAGATATTCTGGTTTACCAGCTTTTGGAAATACAGCATGTTCCAGTCTGCTTACAACGTTCCTCGTGTTAGCTTTTTGCATGGGACTCATTGTAACAAATTTTGAGAAGACATCCACGGTAACCAACAGGAAATGATTACCCTGATATCCCTTCGGACAAGGACCAAATATGTCTGTCGCCATGAGTTCATTTGGTTTAGAGGGAATCATAGCCTTAGGTTTTCCTTTTAATAGAGCGGAAGCATACTTTGCTCTTTGACATTTATCACATGAACGAATGACATTAGCAATGCTGGAACGCATGTTAGTCCAAATAAACCTCTCTTTAAGAGTATCAAGAGGTTTATCTAAACCCGCATGTCCAGTTGCGTGATGAGCTACCCACACTAAATTGACAACAAGTTTAGGTGGCACGACTATTCGGAGCTTTGTATGCGCAGAGTCAGCATACTTACATACGATGTCTCCACTCAAGACAAAGTGTCGTGAATCTCTCTGTGTAGCTGCATAGTCAACATCAGTATTGTCCATGTAACCCTTAAAGAACCTGTACATTTTCCTGATTGGAGCGTGTCTCTTCTGTGACACACCGATTTGGGCTAACCTCCTAACGGTCTCTTGATCTTGCTGCTCCAATTGTACATGGTGTATCTGCACATTTTGATAGGGTTACGTGATAAAGCATCAGCCAGTAAGTTATCTTTCCCAGGCTGATGGACGATAGTGGCATTAAACTGTTGGGTGAACAAAGCCCAACGTGTTAATCTATCACTAGACATGTCAGTTTGCAGCATAAACTGAAGTGCTTTGTGATCTGTAATAATGATAACCTTGTGTCCCAGCAACATTTTTTTCCAAGCTTGCAAAGCTGTTACAAAAGCTAACGCTTCTAGTTCTGTCGTAAAGTAGTTTTCCTCGTGTTTCTTTAACTTTCGACTAGTGAACGCAATGTAGTGCTTGTTGCCTGCCTCGTCTTTTTGGTATAAGACTGCACTAATGCCTATTCTTGATGCATCAGACTCTATATAGAACACCTTCTCAAAGTCTGGGTACTCCAGTTTAACGTTGTTTCTGAGCATCTCCTTTGCTTTCTCAAAAGCCTCGTCTGCTGCGGTACTCCATTTCCATCTATTATTTTTCTTGAGTAAATCATACAGAGGAGGCATAATTTCAGAGTATCTCGGACAGTGGCTGCTAATGAATTGGCATGCGCCTACAAATTCTCTGACTTGTTTCACCTTAGTTGGCTTTGGGAATCTAGTGATTGCATCTACTTTCTGCATGTTTGGATGATATCCATCCTTATCAATAGTATGCCCAAAGTAATTGATCTCCTTCTTCAAGAATTGACATTTTCCAAAATTGACCTTGATATTGGCCTCCCTTAAATTTTCAAACAACTTTCTCAAATGCACTAAATGTTCTGCGGCGTTGGGTGAAGATACAATTAAATCGTCAATGTAGCAGATTACATTTTCCTTTACCTCGTCAGTGAGCTTGCTATCAAGTGCTCGAATAAGTGCTGGTCCACTGTTGACCATTCCAAAAGGCATTCTCACAAAGACCCATGACGTCTGGTCAAATAAGAATCCAGTGTACTGCATACTTTCTTCCTCCAGTTGAACTTGGTAAAACGAAGATGTCAAGTCAAGAACACTGAAACATGCTCTCCCTTTGAACTTTCTAAGCAGATCTCTAATCTTAGGCGGTCGGTCATTTTCTGGAAGAATCTTCAAGTTGATGGTCCGAGCATCGAGACAAAGACGTATCTGACCATTACTTTTCTTGACTACAGTGATGGGGTTTATGTAAGACGACGCCTGTTTTTTAATAATCCCGTCTACCTCCATTTTTCTGATCAACCCTCGTACTTCTTGGTAGTATTTCTCAGGTATGGGGTATATTCTCTTTAGGTAAGGGGTTTCATCGGTCAGCCTTATCTTATACTTATAGTCTTTAATCAATCCAGGCTTTTCATCAAAAATATCTAGGAATTCCTTTATCAAATCCTCAAATTCCCCCTGAATTTCTTCAAATCCTTCAGTTTTTCTACTGGGTATTTCCGTTAGATTCTCCACTTCATTGATAATGGTATTTAAAATCTCTTCCCTAAGGTCTATCTCCAGACTGTTTTTCACGTCCTGTTCTTCGATCTCTTCTGTGATCATGTACCCATCATTAAAGCTAATACTCCTATTCTTCATATCAATAATGGCTCCAACCTTCGATATAAAATCGATTCCTAGCACAATGTCGAAATGGATCTTGTTCACCACAATAAAGATCTGTTCATAATTCCTTCCATTAATTTCAAAGTTCAACAGCACTTGGATCTTGCATTTCACTGTCTTGTCTTGGAAAATTCCTCTCACTTTGACGGTAGAAACAGGTAAAACTGTCATGTTTTCTCCTTTTAATAGACTTTGATAGCATTCATCAGAAATGATTGAAATAATTGCGCCGGTATCCATAAGAGCTTTATACTGTTGGCCATCTATCAGTACAGAAATAATAGGTAATGCACATGGTCTTTCCTCTTTGACGATTCCCCTCTCTTCTAATAAATCCTCATCAGTTACTTCGTAAATTTCATTAATGGTAATCATGTGTGGTGTGGCAATGTATTCATAGTTTCTCACTGTCGTTGAGAAATCGGCGTTTTTTTTTGTGTTACCAATCTCAAAGTTCCCCTGCTGACTTGTAGAAGGACCAGGATCGATCACTACATCCTGTCTTTTCTTTTGGTTTTCAGCTTCCTTCTCTCGTAATTCCTTCAGATACTGCTGACTTTCTTTCTCTCTTTCTTGATACTTGTCGGGTGTCATAACCTGACCTTGAGAATTCTGATTCTGATTCTGGTACTGGTTATTTCTGTTGTAGTTTCTATTATAACCATTGTTATAGTATCTACCTCTTCCGTTGTTATAATTCCCTCTATTATTATTCCAGCCTCGTCTTTGCTGATATGGACGGTAACCTTGGGATCTGTTGTTGCGGAAATAATTATTCCTGTGAGGACCTACATTTTCAGTTTTTTCTTCATCAGGCTTATCAGTCTGCTGCACTTGATCCATGTAGACTGTATTAACGTCTTTGAATTCGTGCCTCTGACCTTTTTGTACCAAATTTGGCATTGGACTCGTGTAGTCAAGCCTTCTCAACAGTTCGTCCATACTGGTCAAATCTCTGATATTTGACGATATGATGAGTCTTCTTACCTCCACAGGCAGCATACGTGAAATCGCATCTATCAACTGCTCTGTTGACAATGGGGATTGTAAAAATCTCAAGCGTGATAACTGACTCGTGAAGAAATCAGCGTACCGTGTTGGAAGAGTACCTGAATACTTCCTCGAGTATACTTCAGCTCTTAATGAATTCTGAGCTTCTATTGACCAGAATCGTTTTATCAATGCCTCTGCAAATTCGTCAAAATTACTGAAAGTGTACCGAAATGCTCTAAACCATTCAAGGGGTCCTCCAGCTAGAAATCTTTCTACGATTCTCATCTCTCTCTCTCTGGGAATGTGGGCTTCAATGAAATAGTCTTTAAGGTTCCTGATATATTCGATCGGTGTGAGACTATCAGTATTGCTAAATTTTTGAGGTTTGTCTTCAAAGTTTCGGATGACTGTCACATTTCTCGGATATGAATCCATATAATTTTTCCCACTATCACGATATTTCCATTCGGGTTTAATATTCCTATCCTCTTCTTCTTCCCGGAATCTGGATATACGTTCCTCAGGACTAATATCTCTCTCTTCTGTAGCGAGGTTACATCTTCTCACGTAATTTCTAACCTCTTCACCAGTCAATCCTTCAGTACCCTTGTCTGTGATTTCCGTGATGACTTTCCTAATCAACTCTTCCTTATAGGTTTCCATCATGCTAGCTTCTCCTAGTTTCAAATTCTGCAGTTTGCTCGTAGTTTCATTAGCATCAGACACAACCTTATGAATTTGTTCCTCTAACGCGGTTTTTAATGCTTGCACGTCCTGACCTATTTGAGTTCTATCCTCTACCTGCTTTTCGGATAGCGAATCCATCCTTACACTCAAGTCTTTCCTAATCTGAACTACTTCATTAATTATGTCTACTTGTGTACTGGCAAGTTTTATTTCAATTCGCTCCTGAATCTGATCGACATGTTCCCCACTTGACCTGTTCCATTCATCTTTCCAAACCGTTACATTTGCATTTAACATTTCCGCGATATCTACTTCAATGTCTTCCTTAAGTAAACGATTATGATCTAAGACTTGGGTTCTCATGACCTCTACATCGTATTTTAAACCAGCTAAAGAAGCTGTTGTCCTAACAGACTCGTCAACTAATCGAGTTGTTAATGCGCTAATGTTACGAGTACAAAGTGTTTTTGAAGTTTCAATTTCCTCCCTAACTTTGTTAACATCAGTTTGAACTTTAGCAATGTCTACAAAACCAGTATTGACTTCTACTTGTATCTTATTGATATCGCTTTGCATATCGTTAACATCTGAATGAATATTATTGATGTCTACTTGAACATTTGACACATCAGTTCGAGCATTTCTAACCTCTCTTTGAACTTCCTCTACTTTGTCTTGTACAGTAGCAACATCATTCCTAACAACAATTACCTCAGCTCTAGCACATGAAATATCACCCCGGACATTAGCAACATCAAGATTCAACATAGTAAGATCTTTCTGTACCTTAGAAACATCAATATGGACATTTGACACGTCTGTGCGCATGTCAGTTACAGCATTCTCGATTCCCTGCGTACTGGTCTGTAAACGCGACATATTATTTTCTAATTTGCAGAACTGGTCTGAAGAACTTTCAAACTTTCATCCATTCTACTAGCATTCTCCTCCATCATCTGCTTCATTCGACTAGCATTCCTAACTTCCATCTCCTCCAACATCTTTCTTAAACTCTCATCTGCCATTTCAATAATATTTCAATAATAAACTGCTTTAGGGACATACATCAAACAGAGCAAAATAACAACATCTGAGCAACATTTTTCACCATATATAAGTTTTGAGCAATTTTCTGTCTTAAATCTAACTTATAATTACCTTATAATTAACCTTCGTAGACACTTCATGTTGAAATAAACTCAAGCACATGTTCAAGTTTCTTTGGTTCATTTTAAAATATCCTAATACAAATAATTTACATTTACAATCCAAATAGTTTAATTTTATCTTTAATATGACTAAACATGTCATAAGCCGGTCAAATAAAATAAGACTCCAGATCATAGGCGATTTTTCTAGATTTCCAGCCTATTTAACCTCTCTCAAGTTGTATAAGATCTGATCTTTTCTGAGTGTAATTTTCCTAATACAATACAACATTTTATTCCTATATAATCACACTCTCAAATTCTACAATTGGCCAAGACATCTAACAAAGAATCAACCTCTTTATTTGAGTCTTCACAATCCCTTTGACATCGATAACTTGGTAATCCAATGTTATTCGAACACTCCACAAAAATTGCGGTGCCAATTCTACTGGTGTTCAACCTGGTAATCCAGTTTTGTTGAACATACCCCACGTTATAGGGTCGCCAATCCTACTGTCCCCGATATCCGGATAGTAGGCTGTCAGATATCCGCCCCCTCAATCGGATTGCCAATAATCAATCGCACCGGCACAGCTACATCAATGAAAATGGCAATGACAGATACTATCGAGATTAGAACACAGTAGTTAACAAGAAATTATTGTGGAACACACCAAAATATACGGGGGTTCATACTTACCTTTTACTTACCTTTTAAATTTTATCTCGGGGATGGGTTGTCAACTGGATCACTTAAAAGTATGCCCGCACAATAACCTCCACCATGATATTTAAAATGAACCATAACGAAGACGAGAAACTTTAAACTGCACAATAATTTATTTCACATAAAGAATGATTTAACAAAATAAAACAACAAAATAAACGTGGCAATCAGAAGCCATTGTCCACATAACTATGTCCTCCTGTAGGACTTGTGTACTCTACATACAATGTTTCAGCTTTCTCAAGCTCAAAATAACGTAATTATAATAATGCACTTGGAATGGAAACGGGATTTGGGACGAGACACATATATCAATTGTTTTGCGTGTTTATATACTTCACATTTTTATTTATAGCCACAAGGCTATTATGTAACCGTCCTTGGCCTCTATCATACAGTTTCCTGGCCAGCTGCGATACACCTTCACCGTCAAGTGGAACTTAGCATATGCGAGTTACATCAGAGCCTGGCTCCCTTTCAAAACACGTTAAATGTCCACTTCTCAACTGAAATATTATTACGCAAATCTTTTAAATGCTCCATTCAAACACCAATGGATCACTCTAATAATCCCAAATCATGTTTAATTGTTCAATCAACTTGTTTAACTAGCGTTGTTTAGAGTATAATAACAAAACTCTTAATGTTAATAACAAAAGTTCATTAATTATTTATAACAATAATAAATTGTTTATAACATAGTCTAACGACAATTAAAAATGTTTATACACGCCTCTATTAATCCCTTTCATTTCAAATTATTATCAAAGATATTTACAAAATTATTTACAATATTAATATTGTTTATATTATTTATACAAGAAATTCATTAAACCACACGTTTATCCGGTTGATAATTACTTAAATCGTGTTGATATAATCGACCAATGAAGGTTAGTTATATTTAACTGTCAGATTCAGGTTTAATAAGGTTTAATAATAATTATTATTATTTGTGACGGTAACCTCCATTCAAAATCTTCATCTCAAATTATTTAACACTCTTGTTAATTTTAACAGTATCTTCATATGAATAACTTTCAAAGAACCAGAACAATACATTCAGCGGAAAAATACTTCGCTCAAAACGCACAAAATTGCTCAAAAATAGGCCCAGAATTCATCATATATCTTCATATATATGGCATCAAAATCTTCCACACTACATACAAAAAACCTCCACTTATAAATTCAACAACATCATCCATCTTACTGTGGGAACCTCCTTCACTATTCAAGGGCATTATTCATCAGCGACTTTTACACGTCCACTGAACAAACGATTATACATCCATTGTTCCTCTTTAAAAATTCTTATATTCATCAATTGTATTAATGACTGTTATTATTTAACCTTCGTGGGTTCCAATCATGAATCGATATGAAGTAAAAATTTGCCCATCACAAATAAATTTAATAGCAAATACGATTAGACACTCCTCCCTGGTCTATCAAAATTGAGATTAATATCTTCAAAGTAACGCAGTATAAAAATACTATCTTCAATCAAAGTTCATCTAAACTGCATAAATAGTCGAATAGAATACAATTGGACTGTGGAATGCAAACATTATTGTTCCAATCTATAATTGGGAAAAACTCCTATCAAATGTTCATTACTATAGTGTATTCAATAAATCGTAATCAAAGTTCATATTTCATAAAATTGTCTATAATGCAATGATAAATGTCTATGTTGCAATCATGTTCATAAAACGACTAGTATTTCAAAGATCGTCGATACAGAAATAGATTTAACGCTCTAAAATCTTTTAATTATTCTTCTTTCTTGAGGATGACAGAAAATTGGTCAAAGTAATTTACTGAATAGAATTACTTTAATAAAATTGACACGCTGTCTGAATTCAAATCTGCCATAGAAATCGTTAACTTTACAGTCAAATCGTGACTACAAAAATATGCAAATTACTGAAAAAAAATATAATATCAGTCTCAACTGATCCAAAATTATCTAACTATGCCAATGACATAACAATGTCTCAACAAATCGTAGAAAAAGGCATAAATCATCGAAGTGTACTGAGTACAGAAATGTCAAGCAAGAAAATGGGGCAAAATATAGGACAGAAAATATGGGAAAAATAGTTGCTCAGATATCGCTACATGACTCAAATAATACAAGAAACGTTCACGACTACCTTATCTGTTGATTGAAGTTCTAGAGGAAAGTTTTCAAAGAAAACTGCTGTTGGTTCCATTTCACCAGCGTGAAGATGTGCTCCGACCTCGAACCTGGAATCAGCGCCCTCGGAGAATCGAACTGCTTCCTCCTCCGGAAATTGCACTGCTCCGTGTATACGAAAGACATCCTTCTGGCTAAACTCTTCTTTGTGAGCCGGGTCCACCCTGGCCTCTCTTGAAAATTCCCTGAAGTTCTGGTCGCAATTCGCCATGAAGTTTATTGCAGTTATTTCCGCAGAAATATTCATAATCGTGGAGTATGATAATATTTCCACTGCCATCTGATATAATTCAGCGATGGATTCACGATGCATGAGTGTAGTTGGATGTTCACTACATGCTCGCTTTTGTAGAATGACGATTAACGAAGTTCCATGCTCTTATTTCACTCCATCGATATTGCATTAAAGCCTTAGCCTTCCATCTCAACTTCCGTTATAATCATTGAAAGCACTGCCAGATTATAATGTTCCATAGTAGAATGTATCGTTGTATCACCAAACGTATTCTCCAATATCACGGTTGCGATACACGTGTCAGCCGTAGTGTATAATGTGGAATTTTAAAAGTGCTTCTCAGGTGGCGAGAAAATCACTTTTGTCTGCAGTCTTAAAATGCCAATATCTTTCGAATTATAACTGTGAAATTGTTCAAATCTTCTACACACCTCAATGTTGTACTGCCCAATTGAATTATAATAAAGGCAGAAGCCAACTCTTGATATATTATCTGGTAGAAACGTTAATGTGTGCGTTTCAACTTCGCCTAGTTTCAAACACCGTAAAATGGAACTGCTCCGTGTTCGTTCGATGCGCCGGGCTTTAACCACACGCTAAAGACGACTCGCTTCACTTATTCACTCGAAAATGACTAGATGACATCAGAAATATATATGCGGTATCTGATATCAGATATGAGGATATGAGCGGTATGAGAGCTCCTCTCTCCTGTGCACGACCTTTTATCAACTTCTTAAGGGGCGTATCCATCCCTTCCATAGCCTGTTGCTCCGTCATTGCTAGAAGTTTTAACTTTGGCTATACTTGACGGATTTTCAAATTTCAAAAACTCAAAATTAATTTCTTCAAAATTCCAAATCAATGCCATAACTGAAAATAGTTTTCCACAAATCTGCATGCCAAAAGGAATTAAATATCGTAGTTTCAGCAATCTCCGTCTTCCTTCCAAACTATCGTTCATTGGTTCGAGCCTTACCTCCAATAGCGTAACTTCTTCCTTAGCACAATACCTTGTTTCCTGCGACTGCGTCGTAAATCTCAGATCTTTCTCGAATAAAACCATGACGTCACCAAGAATCTCAGCTCCATCAGCCTACTTGCATGAAGTCTAAGTCATCCGTGCCTACGTCATGAATATACACGTCACACCTATGACATCCATAACTTTATTCATATAGGCCAATACAGCCATCGTGGTCTCAATATAATTCAATTTACGGGGGCAGTACCTAGAGCCGTTCGAACCTAGAACTTCACGAACAAGGCGACAATGAGAAACCTGTATATATTCAATCATATTGTGTTTGATACTCTTATCCTCAATATTACTATATGAAAAAACTTGATTTGTATCAGTATTTTTTTTCTTCAAAATATTCAAGTACATAGGAAACATATGTTAATATAAGCTTAACTTTGTATTTTTGTTATATATGAAATTATAATATTGAATAGCATTATTGTGTATCCCAAAATTATGTCTCATTTAAACCCTTAGCCCTAATAAATAATAATAAATTTTAAAAAATAGAAAATAGTATTACAATATCTATTTTAAAATGGATTACAATAGTAATCCGCGCGACCACTAATGTTACTAAATTTCGCGCGACTATTGCAGTGTTAAACCACTTTTTGAAATGTTCAAAACACCATTCAACCGATAATCTTGTACCATAGAACGCATTCAGAACGTTTTTAAATTAATTCCCTGCTGCCCATTTACAGATAGCTTAGATGTGAAAGTCGAATTGGAAATTTTCTCCGACCAATGTGAAAACGCCGAAAACATGAATGATATCTTGCGAATTAGTGAAATTTTCAAAAAAGCGTTGCATGCAGCAAATTATATTTGTCGAATTGCAATTACAGCTCCTGTATCAGTAGCTCGTAATGAACGTCGTTTTAGTAAGTTGAAATATGTAAAAGATTTCAAACGAAGTACTATGAACAATGATAGGTTAGCGAACCTCATGGTTTTGCATTGTGAAAACGATTTATCAGCTAAAATAAACTTAGATGTTCTTGTGAAGACAAGGAACTTGAACTGGAAAATGCTCTCTTCAACATAAAGTACGACATACTAGGACTTAGTGAAGTAAGACAACTCGGCGAAGGAATCCAAGAAAAACCGAATGGAGACATCTTCAGCTACATCGGTGAAACCAAAGGCCAAAAAGGAGTGGGCTTCATGATCAAGAAGCACCTAAAACACAACATTCGGGAAATTCGAGGAATCTCAGAGAGAATTGCGCTACTGTCCTTAGATCTAGAAGGGAATACCATCGTAATTATACAAATCTATGCCCCCACAGAGAACAGCACAGAGGGGGAAATTGGAAAGTTTTACGAGCAACTAGAAGACACACTGGATAACTTCAAAACACTAAGAACGTTTGTAATGGGGGACATTTAACAGTAAAGTGGGAATCAAGGAACATACAGACGAAGCACCTTTGGGACCATTCGGATACGGAATTAGAAATGGGAGAGGAGAGAGATTGATCCAGTTTGCTCAAGGACACAACATGAAAATTGTGAACACCTTCTTCAAGAAAATGCCAGAGAGTAGATGGACATGGAGAGGCCCGAACGGCAGGACAAAAAACGAAATTGACTTTATACTTACCGACAACTTAAAGGAAGTAAAGGATATTCAAGTGATCAACGGGCTAAAATTCGACACTGACCATAGAATGGTGCGCTTAAAGCTAACAATAAAGACGAATAGACGGCCATACTTCAAGGCCAGGATAACTAGCCCTGGACAGATCAACCAGACCGAATACGCCCAAGAAATCCAGCAAAATCTAAATCACATGAAGCAATAAAACCACCTAAGCACATAGCACCTCTACACAGAACTCATAAAATGTATAACATCTGCATCTAACAACTCAGCAATACCAAGAAGTAAGAAGGGACGGTGCAATAAGCTAAAAGACAGTACCAAACGCCTAATCAAGGAAAGGGAAATATTGAAAGCACAAGCTGTAGATAACAACCAGAAATAGTTAGAGTACGGGCAGCTTAATAAGCGCACAAAAAGGGAAATTGGAAAGGACATTAGAGACCACAACACAGAAATCATCAGAAAGTACGCAGAAGAATCAAAATCAATAAGAAAGATGAGAAAAGAACTAGCACCAGACAAACAATGGATGCTTGGAGTGAAAGACAAAAGAGGTAAAAGACAAGCAACAAGGGAGGAAATAACGAAACAGGCCACGGACTTCTACAGAGAGCTGTACTCCAGTACACACCAGAGAAGAGACTCAGACCAAAGTGATAAGGGGCTGGAGGCACTACACGACGAAGAAATTCCTCCCATCATGACCAGTAAAGTCAGAGCAGCAATAAAGGAGGCGAAAATCGAGAAATGCCCCGAAGAGGATGCCATCTACAACGAATATCTGAAAATGGGTGGTGAGGATCTCATAGAAGTGATAACAAGGCTATTCAACATGATACTTGAAACAGAAGAAATTCCAACAGAATGGAAACAGAGCATTATTGTTCTGCTTGACAAGAAAGGTGCTAAAGATGACATTAATAACTACAGACCAATCAGTTTAATGGCCAGTCTCTACAAAATTTTCACGGAAATCATGACTAGAAGGATGTCTAAACTACTAGTTGAAAACCAAGCAGTGGAACAAGCGGGTTTTAGGACAGGCTTTAGCACAATTGACCATCTGCAAGCAATGAACCAGCTCTTGGAAAAAACGCAGGATTTTAATCTCGAACTATACATTGCATTCGTAGACTATAACAAAGCCTTCGATTCTGTGGAACATAGTTGTGTGCTAAAGGCATTGAGAAGCCAAGGAATACAAACGAGATATGTCAGACTACTGGAAAAGCTCTACGAAGGCTGCCAAGCGAGGGTAAGAACGGAGAGGGAGGGTGCGAACATGACTTAAAGAGAGGCGTGAAACAAGGCGACCCCCTCTCACATGCCTACTGGAGAACCAATTTAGGAAGTTGGAATGGGACAACAAATAGGGCATCGAAATAAACGGGGAAAGGCTGACACACTTACGGTTCGCAGACGATATTGCACTGCTAGCAAAATCGGCAACAGACTTGGAACAAATGCTAGCGGACCTGGACACTGTCAGTAAAGAAGTAGGTCTATCTATGAACCCCCTAAAAACAAAACTGATGACCAACTCACTGGAAGTATAAATCCTCATCAATGGTAAACCACTAGCGTACACACAGGAATACGTCTACCTTGGACAAAACCTGTCATTTGACTGCTGCCAGGAGAAGGAAATCAAGAGACGAGTTCGACAAGCATGGAAGAAGTTCTGTTCCTTAAAATTTTTATTGATGGACAAATCCCAGAAAATAAGTCTTAAGTCAGAAGTGCTAGAAAAGTGTGTAATACCGGTACTGCTATACGGCTGTCAAACCTGGGCGTTAACAGAGAAGCAAAGGCAAACAATCCGGGTATGTCAACGCAAGATGGAACGGAAGATCCTTCAAGTTTCCTTGAGGGACAGATTACGAAACGAGGAGATAAGAAGAAGAACTGCCATGAAAGATGCCGTGACAACAGCTGACAGGCTAAAATGGAAGTGGGGAGGCCACGTGGCCAGAATGAAAGATGATCGATGGACGCACAAACTAACGGTATGGGACCCCAGGACAGGAAGAAGGAACGTGGGTAGACAGAGGACCCGCAGGGATGACTCAATCGTAAGGAAGTCAGGCAAACACTGGACGAGGATAGCAAGGGAGAGACAAGAATGGAGACGTATGGAACTATAAGAAGGGAAGAGAAGGAGAGCTTCAACAACGAAAGATCCTGGTAGACAGCACACCTATGACATGAAAGATACACTTCTGCAACCTGTAACAAGCAAACAACGCACGTAAAGCGAAGTGAAATGTAGTGTTAGTGAAGTGAACTACAGTGAAGTGTAGCAAGGGGAGTAAAAACTTGTACACAACTCATTAGAACTTGCTCGCCTAACGAGTTTAAACCAGAGCACGTCCCTGTTCGCAGGAGGCCTTTGCCCTGATGGGATTATCTAGGCTATATTTATTATATTTATAATTATGTATAGGTTCCTAATTGCCGTGTTTTTTTTTTAAATTATTGCTTCTGTGTTATTTTCTTTTTCCAAGTAGGTATTATATCTTCGTTTCATTTCCATGTTTTTGTAAAATAAAGAAATAAATGACGTATTTGCTACTGTTACCTTGTCTGCTGATTAATTTATCAAATGAAGGTATGAAACGAATGCATGCCTGAGTTTGGAAAAAAATATTTGTCGGCAAAAAGTGATTCCAAAATAACCGAGTCGGCAAATGTTTGGCATTCCAGCCTCCCCCCCCCCCCCCCCAAAAAAAAGAAACACCATATTTTCACCCCTGAATGTCCTGCATTTGGAAATTTCCAGTTGGTAACGCTAGTCCTACGACTCCAACGAGACAATTATGTGAGTTTTGTTGTGAAGTGGTCGCATTGTAACACGAGAGGCAGGGATTTTAGCCAATAACTTTGAACTCTCGGTACCTTAATACTGGAATGCCGACTGTGTGGGAGTAAAGTGCGCTTCTTGGTGCGACTGGTTACGCCTGGTCCTTCCTAGACAACGGAAAGTGTGTATTTCTCTCGATATTTTAGTCTAAAGTTAAACTCTAAATAATTCTAAGAACATTACATGTACCGTGATATTGTAAAACTGTAGTTCTGCCAATAAGGAATTCCGTTCAATATCACACTCAGGTAAAGTAATAATAGGACCTACGTGTATTCCTCATGTACTAGTTAGGGCCGGTTTCACCAGTTCCGCTTAACGAACTAAGGGTGGTTTAAACTATCCTCATAGCGTTTAGAAGAGAAAGTGACGCGACTTGTGGAGTTTGTATGGTCCAGCCGCTAGTTGGATCTAGCGTCGGCTAGCGCTGAGTGAGGACGGTATCAATACAAGCAGTTGAATGTTACTTTTCAGTACTTGAATGTTATCAGCTTACACTACGTTGTATTAGACATGATGATCGAAATATAAAATTGTCCGCACTGGGTATATAAAACGCTGACGTCCGTTGTGTTGATTATGAAACATCAGATTGCGTCATAGGTTCATATAATAAGGAAATAAAACATTCTGACGGGGGTCAAAATGAAACTGAATGTGTGAAAATCGTAGAGCTACAGACCATTCACTACTGCACAAATAAAGTAAATATAATATAATACAGTATAATGACAAACTCACCCATATAACTTATAGCTCTCAGTCGTCCGAAGCCTTGGACAGCTTACGCGATGATTTTCCAGACTTAGAAGTTGACTGCTCTTTCCTAATTTCTTTCGTACGAAAGAAAAAGCGCACTTCATGAAATGAAAAAGGAGTTTTCCAATAAGGTCCAGTTTATGTTCCATACACCATCAAAAAATCGCGGCCCTAAAACAATCTCATCAATGCTGTCCTAACACTCATAAAATATATCAACCCACAAATTTGAAAGGGAAGATAATTCCATTTCAACGACTACTTCGACCTGTAAAGAATGATGAAGACACTGTCAGACGGTTGAGTTAGGTAACTAAGGGCATTTATTGTGCCAAAGTCCTTTATATTAGTGAAAGTTGCAGCTGTTGTGTCCGACGGCCTTTTCACTTTGAAGGGTTGTTGCACGCTTCACACAGCTGATCCCTTTCCTTAGTTGCTTGACAATATACCCGGCTAGATAGTGTGGGACTGCACCAGGCTTCAAACTCCATCTCATTCTCGCCATTTCGACTGTCTTTCCTTCTATAATGAAAGTGTCCGTTTTTATAAGGAAAGTATCGGAGCAATGTTTGTCACATAGCCTGCATATGACTTACTTGACAATTTAATGTATTTCCTCGGAATGCAGCCGAAATAAATCAGAAACCTCTATGGAGATCAAATTGGCAGGTGAAAAGCTGAAGGAAGTAGGAGACTTCTGTTACTTAGGAAGCAGAATAACCAGTGATGGACGAAGCAAAGAGGATATAAAAAGTAGGTTGGCTCAGGCTAGAAAAGCATTTCTACAAAAAAGGAATCTGCTGACATCGAATATAGATTTAGGTATTAGGAAGTCATTTTTGAAAGCCTTTGTCTGGAGCGTGGCGCTGTATGGAAGTGAAACTTGGACTATTGGTGCAGCAGAAAAGAGGAGAATTGAAGCATTTGAAATGTGGTGTTACAGGAGAATGATGAAGATCAGATGGGTAGATAGGGTTACAAACAAAGAGGTATTAAGACGAGTGGGAGAGGAGAGATGTTTCTGGCGACTGCTAATGAAGAGAAGAGATAGGTTGGTAGGACACATACTAAGACACCCAGGAATAGCAAGCTTAGTTATGGAAGGAAGGGTCGAGGACAAGAACTGTAGGGGTAGACCAAGGTTAGAATATGTTAAACAGATTGCCTCGGATGTTGGGTGTGGTAGCTATGTAGAGATGAAACGATTAGCTCAGGACAGGGAGGCAAACCAGTCAAAAGACTGAAGACTCATACAACAACCTCGGAATGGCCTTAGCCCATTTAAATAAATCATCTTCGGCTTTTGGACGTCTAAAAAAGTGCCTACCTGTTGCAGATGACTTGTCGTATCCAGATCGGCACCCGGGAACAAAACAACACGGCATATTCACTTACACAGTTTTGTTTGACGAATCTTACCAGGTTATAATTCACTCGACTGCACAAACGTAAAGAAATAAGTGTAAAGGCTTCCAAATACTAAACACACCAGTGTCATAACGTATGTATTATTTCACTATCGCTTCTTGATCGCATACACTTTTCAACACCAAGAAATAAGGACTAAACACGGCAGCATTTCCATGTTTTCAAACTCGCGAGCGCTTAGAAAGTGTCTCCAGCCAGCCACAACCAACCGCTGCGCAGTCTACCGGCGGGCGCAGCAACTACCCATACTAAAGATACGGCAAACTTGGAAGTTGGCACACTTTCTCTTCTAAACGCTATGCTATCCTCAAGGATGTGGCCCGTTGTACCAGACCATAAGCAATGGATTAAAGTAGGCTTAGATTAAGGGGCTGTGCGCGATGGTTTAAGACATAAGGATGGTGCCGTTCACTCATTCGCCAAAATGGCGGCCGGCCCCATTGTGTCTGATCCATATCTCAGTGGGTTGAAGGTGTTGTTATATAATGTAGTGAACAAAATAATAAAAATATACTATTAAATGGTTTATAATGACGGCACAATACACTGAAGAGATATTTTCTTTCGTGTGATCATTTGCTAAGCTGTACGTAGTATCGATACATGTCGATAAAGCCGACTTGTATATCGTCTACTTTGGTTGAGTGGATAACGTTACTGACTCCTTCCCGGAGTGCCGGGGTTCGATTACCAGCGAGGAAGGATATTTTTGCTTGACTTTTATTGTTTATAATTACTCAGTCGTTATAATATAAAGCATACATAGTGTGCATTTTGCGATGCAAATTAAATATATACGTATAACATTCCTTCAACGCGCTGCCACAGGGATTTCTTTCGCGTTCCTAAAATCGCGGTAGCTTGTACTACAGACATCATAGCTTTTGACAATGTAAAATGAAATACTCTTCTTTATATTGTCAGAACCGCAATGTACATTTTTGGTTGTTAAACTATTAGATATTAGCCCAGGGACGGATGTAGAAATCCTTAGCCAATGACGAACTAGCCCATTGTGGATGCTTGCAATACAACATGCTGTGTCATTCGTATACATACTATATATATATATGTCATTAGAAAATAATAATAATAATGTATGCGTATTTATAAAACAAGAGATATAATGAAAACCATGTAAGAAAACATAACCTTCGCAAGATGCGACCATCTCAATGTGGGATGTAGTCAATAACATGTTCAGGAAGTACCGTAATGATAAGGAAAAATACACTACATTATATTTCTACAACGGTTTTCCCGGCGTCTACTACAGCTGATGGTCACGTCTCGCAAACACAATAGCCTACCGTAGGCAATTCTTTCTACAACTAGTAATGTATTTTATGGTCGCCAACCCTAAAGTAGAACAGCTGTAGTCGTGGAAAATTATTGCAACGGCTAGAAACAAATGATAACCGTGACCAACATGACAAACAAAATCAATCTCGGAGGATCAATACTGCCGAAATTATTTCATATTATAAGTATGATGCGAATACAATAATAGCGTTCAAATAGCTCCCTAGATACTTAAGTTGTCATTCTTTTCTTATATTGCATATGATCGTTATGCAAATAATTCTGTTTGCTGGGAATATGTTGGCATAACGGTAAGATTACGTGTTCTTTGCTGCAGGGAGCATTACTCATGCAACGAAGATCTTTGACTCCCACCGTAAACTCAGTTCACCTAAGCGAAGTACGAGACGAGCTGGTGCAACATCCAGCCTTAAGCCGTCGTATTTAAGATCACTTAACCGTAAACCACCCTTAGCAAAGCAGGGTTTAAGCGGCCTCGTGGTGAAACCGGCCCTTAGGCCTATTATATCAACATTTGATGTAAGACGTATCCTCAAACGCAGAATACTTAATAACAAATCTTTATTTGAAATTTAAATTGATCGTGAACCTAGCGTGTAAGATGTAACTGGCGTTGCAGATCAAAGTTGTTAATCCGCGCAGATATCTCACTCATTAATTCTGTACTCTCGCTGCGTGAAAGTTGTTGGTTCAATCCTCGGCTCGTGTTGTGTACGGTCACAATATAATTATATAATATCTATGCTCAGTATAGTGCAATTTGTTCCCTTCGCTTTGACAATTCATATCAAAGTGACTGGGGGTTGAAAGTCTGTACACTATGCTGAGTAATGTAGACATAGTAGGCCTACTGCGCTTCACCAATTGCACTGTCTCTCTGAATCCCCAGTCCTATTTAGACAATCTAGCACAGTTCATATGATAAACACACAAACACCGCCTGGCCGTTTATAATTTGTGATAATGCAGACATTTCATGTGGAAGGTTCTTACCAATATAAGGCTATTCATTAGGCCTGCGGCCTGTAGGCCGTGGTCCAGACAGGATACCTCCCGCTCCTTTCCTTGGTAAGCAGTGCTGACCTAGGAAAGGAGCGGAACGCTTGATAACGCCGGACGCAGTTTCCGGTGAAACGTCGGGAGATATCCTGTCTGGAGCATGGCCTACAAGCCCGAAAAACTAGAACTAAATTATATCCTGTACTTGTTACAGTGTATCCTGATAGTTAAAGTATATTACTTAATTATCCTGTGTTTTAGATTCCTCAACATTATGGAGGGTCAACCATCTATCAAATGTGAACCAAAAGAATTCTCTGAGATTGTAAGTTGTATTTTAGTTCCATATATTGTGTACCATTACTGATGGGCATGTCAAATCTTAGTGTACTGTAATGAATAGGAATTATGTCATATATAGTTATAGTGATGGTTATACTTCTTGTTTTGAGGGGCCAAACATCCTGGTTATCGGCCCCCTACCAAATGGTTATCTGAATCTGTAATGTTTGCTTTTAATTTTCCTAATAATAATATTAACACCTCCGTTCTTCAGTCCATGATTTATTGGTCCTTGCATTCATTCCCTCAGCAAAATGGTGGTTGGTAATAACTGTTTTAAACTGGGGTCGATCTTATATAATTTCTTCTTTGATTCCAATTTCATGAAGTTCTTTTTCTATTTCACTAAGCCACTGGTTATTGACTTCATTGATAAAGCATGGTTGAGGATCCTCTGGTCTGCCTGTGATGGTTCATTCTGAGAATGTTTCCGTAGAAATTAAAATGCCTTTTCCTGAAAGTGTCAGTGATCTTTTCAGAATGCTGATAAATTTCCCAAGGCTTTCGTTTCTCCCAGATTCCTTCTGAGCATACTGGACCAAGGATTTACCTAAATATTTTACCTTCTTGTTTCTCTATGTTCTTACTAAGAGATCTACCGTCAATGATCAATGTTTCTGAGCCATAAAGTGCTTCAAGTTTGATTACTGTGGTATAATGTCTTAGATGTTGATTTTGTAATTACATCTATAGGTATAGGCCTTCTGAAATGTTGAAATTCTCTCTTTGTTTGCGTCACAATTCAATCGTGAAGTAAAGTACTATCATGTCATTTGCCTGGAGGGAGTGTGGATAACGCAGGGAAAAATCACTCAGGATGTGTACTGTCAGCGGCATTCAAACTGAATTGCTGCAGCTGCCATCAAGGCCGTGGTGCACGGTTCAATGTGCACGGCTATGCCGTGTGGTTTGAATTTATTTACTTGATGATTTTTTTGCCGAATTTAGTCTTCCGAGGTTTCCTATCTAGATGACGAGCGGATTCGTCTATGCATTTGGTGTCCGGTCTTAGCTGCAATATAATGCAGGCTTTCTAGGACGTGAACTGCCTCTTGTCTATTGTTGGAAAGAATAGCTTGATCATCTGCGAATGCCAAACACTGCAGATGAATTTTAGTATTGAGTCATCGACCAATAGTTATTTCTTTTGGCCCCCCCTCCGTCCTGGGCTGTTATTCAAAGACATTATTGAACATTTTTGGAGATAGCCAATCTCCTTGTCGAAGTCTTTGCTAATATGATTACGATCAGAAAGTTCACTTAAATTTAACTATTGAAGTTATGGCTGTCAGTGTCTGTCGGATTATTAATCTTGTTTTCCTGTCAATTTTGAAATCTTCTAGAATATTGAATAGTGTGTGTAGGTCTACTGAATCGTCCGCTTTCCTGAAGTCTCCATAGTGCGGATTGTTTGCCTGGCTTTATGAATTTTCAAGATGATTTTGAGATTGTGATTTTATTCTGTACAGGAACTGTCATTTATGAATCATGCCTGTTATTCGCCAATCAGTTGATGTTTTTGGATTTGAAGTCTCGTGAATAATGCTTTAGAGAGAATTTTGTACGCGAGTGATAGTGAGGATATTTCTCCATAGGTATTAATATATGTTCTTCCCCTTCTTTAAATTAGGGGGTGAACTAGATTGCAATTCCTGTCTTCAGGAAATTTCTCCATATATGTACAAGAGTTACTTGACATTTTTTAGTTAGGGTTTGAGCTCTTAATTTCAATATTCCAGTTTTCTTTTGAGCTTTGTTATTTCTAAGTTTAGTTTACGGTTGCTTGCTTGATTTCTTCTAATGAAGGGAGTTTTGAATCTGGATTAGGAATCCCTTCCTCAAGTCAGATTTGTTCTTCAGAAGGATCGTAGGTTCAAAGGTCATGGAAGTAATCTGTGACAAGTTTGCAGTTTTCCTTTTTATTTCAGGGCCTCATCCGGATGTTGTAAGTTATAAACTAGGTGCTTGGTAGTGTGATGGTTCGTCAGCAAATGTTCTGTAACAGTTCCTTGTACTGTTAGGTAAATTTCATTAGAATGCTAACTATTGCAATTGGTACCATGTTTCGACTTCCGGAAAATTTCGACATATCTTCGCGTTTCACATCCCCTAGACCCCAAAACCACCGTCAGTTGAAACGTTTATATATAATTTATGTATGTATGCATATATGTATAGATATCAGTTTCTTGTGGACGCAGTAACAGCCAATCACTTCGAATTTTTTAAATAATATGTATCCCCTTAAAATCTCGGTCAGGTTTGTTAATGGGCAAAATCGGTTAAAGGGGGTGAAAATGGGAGGCTTATTTCGAAAAAGTGAAATATCGCTATAACTCTCTTAATATATGAAATATTGGATCCATTCAAAGTTCATACCATGTGTCGGATAAGGCCCTAAAATTTATGTTTGAAAAGATTTTTGATAGCACCAACCATTGACCAAAGGGGTGGGGAAAAGTGGGTTTTTCGGGAAACATTAATCATATCTCTCTCCATAGGCACAAATCAAAACCGTACAAAATTTAAAATATTCCCCTAATAATTACCTAAAACTTTGTCTGAAAGAATTCTTGATCTGACCTACCATTACGCCCAGGGATGAGAAAAATGATTTCGGAATTAAGGAAAATGCCAAGTGCCATCAGAGGTTACCATGACAACGCTTCTAAATTGATGAGGGACGAGCTATCAGAGGTTACCATGACAACACTTCTAAATTGATGAGGGATGAGCTATCAGAAGTTGCCAAGACAACGCCATTGCACGAGATCACATTCATTTTTCCATCTGACTCTGTGGGAAGCGGCAAACTGGTAGCATGCTGAGCATCTATGCCCAAGTTCGCTGGTTCAAAGCCGGCCAAAGTCGTCGGATTTTCTAAGAGCGCTAAAAATCCCTCAACATGCTTTCCTTTGGAGCGGAAGTTCCAACGTTCATTGCAAGTTGCTGGTTGCGGTGGCATCTAGTAGCCAAGTTCACAGCTAGGTGTCGTTGACGTTAGTATATGGTACAAAATTAGGAACTACTACTTAAAATTCACCTTCTGCAGACCTTACCTGAATTACAGACTAATACCGTCATCACAATTAACACCGTTTCTCAGACAGATTCTACACACACCCAATGTACACGGGATTACATGACCACGTTGTCACAGCCCCTAAACTGAGGAACCAACCAATATCTCTGTGGGAGATAAAATTTTACTTGAAGAAGTAACAGACTGTTAGATAGTTACACATCAGTTCCAAACCTTGCATAAGGACATTGTCATCACAAGTATAACAAGTAGTTCCGTGAAGAACTATACAACCTATTTTCATATATCCTACTTATGTGAACTGCCACTATCAACATACAACATTTCAGTTGCTGTAATAGATTCGTAGATATTGAGAACCGACTAAGTATTTCGGATGGTCGCCTTGTTGGATTTTATATATGTAGGTCCTAGAGTTATGCACTGTTACATGAAGGTTGTTGTGTACGTGTAGCATTCAAACTTCAATCGCATGATTAGGACACAAGAAGTAACTAGGAGATATTAAAATTTCGCACAGCTGCCATATTGTGGTTATGGAAACAATTGAAATAAATTAGATGCAAGTGGATTAACATTGGTATGAGGATTTACTGTACCAAGTTTCACTGCACTCGGATGGTTAAATTGCGAGAAACGTCCATGTAAATATTTATACTTCGCGCCGCCGCCAAGTTGGATTTGTGATCACCAGGTTATTTAAAGTCCTATAGGTGAACTTAATTTCATAGCCCCTATGAACGTAAAAAAATCAGTTTGATTGCTGTAATAGATTCGTAGATATTCAGAAGCGTCTAAATATTTTGGATGGTCGCCATGTTGGATTGTTAAATGTATAGGCCATAGAGTCATGCACCATTAGAGGAAAATTATTGCGTGGGTTCATTATTCAAACTTTCACTTCGATCGCATGATTACGACACAAGAAATAAAAACTTAATTTTAAAATTCGCACAGCCGCCATCTTGAGGTTATGTAAACAATTGAACTAAATTAAATACCAGTGCATTACAATGTGTATGAACATTTCCTGTACCAGATTTCATTGCGTTTGGAACATTAAGTCGCGAGAAAGGTCTATTTAAAATATTCAAATTCGCTTGGCCGCCATGTTCGTTTCGTGGTTAACCGTTTTTTGAAAGTCTTATTGATGAACTTCCAGTAGTGCCCTTTATCTCCGTACAAAATATCAGGGTAATACCGCTAATAGTTTCAGAGATATAGAATGCCGGTGAAATATTTCGCACATCCGACATCTTGTGGTTATGTAAACAATTGAACGAAGTTAGATGTCAGTGAATTACAATGTGTATAAACATATACTGTACCATGTTTTATTGCGTTTGGTTGGTTAAATCGCGAGAAACGTCTATTTAAAAGTCGCGAATTTGCGTGGCCGCCATGTTGGTTTTGTAGTTACCAGGTTTTTCTAAAGTCACATAGGTGAACTTCTAGTAGTTTCCTTTATCACCGTAATAGCGGCTTCGGTGGCGTAGTCGGTAGCATGCTGAACTCCTATGCCCAAGATAGCGGGTTCAAACCCGGCCTGAGTCGTCGGATTTTTTAAGAGCGTTCAAAATCCTTCAGTATGCCTTCCTTCGGAGGGGAAGTAAAGCCGGCGGTCCCATGTCATAGATTTATGGCATGTAAAAGATCCTTTCACAGACTAAACTTGTGTAAAGCAAAATTTGTTAGGTTAGATTTCGTCAGAACGCTCTATCAAAGTTCCAACGTTCACCACTAGGTATCATTGATATCTGGTGGCGAAAGTTGGAACTACTTGAAATTGAACGGAACTTGTAGCTCATCCTTTAGGGTGTCCGCTGGAAGTAGCTACAGACTCAGGCGAGCCGAACATGTCCTCGGACACTCCCGGCACTAAAAGCCATACGATAAATAAATAAATAAATAAATAAATAAATAAATAAATAAATCACCGTAATAAATTCCAGGGTGATATCGGGAATAGTTTCGGAGATATTGAATGCTGGTGAAATATTTCGCTCAGCCGCCATGTTGGATTGGTGAAACCTAACAAAATTTGAAGGGCACGGTTGGGGTCGTCCGGAATAGTGCTATGAACTTACCGAGTTTCATTTAAATAGCTCTAGCCGTTTAGAAGTTATTAGGGGGGCACACACGCACTCGCGCACCCACACACACGGACAAAAGGTGATCTCATAAGCCTATTTTTTCAAAATTGAAAATGGGCTATAAATGAACCCCAAATGACAAGATAAGACAATAAAATTATAAAAATATGCATACAAAAAACGAGAAAAAAGTGTTAATTAACCTCCAATTGTAAAATACTTTCTTGCAATAAATGAAGTCTGATCCTCCTACGAAAACCTCCATATTTTGCCTATTATAGCCTATCCCCTAGTTTGCCCGGTGAAATCTACCTCCGCCTTCCGGCGTGCCGAGATTTTTTTTTTAAATGTAACGTGTGTGCTTCAGATCTGATGATTCTCTATTCTTTCTGGTCTTTGAAGAATTCAGGCCAATTTTGTTTCTATTTCATTGGAACTGTACCTTTGAAAGGTTTGAATTAGAAGGTCTATGGCCTTATCGCTGGTCTTGTTCAACCATCTGTCTAAACGTTTTCGAGGAAGAACCCCAATAATCCGGAAACTCTCAATAGTGAATCTTCTAATGCCATCTAAATTACAGTATTTTGGTTCGTGTTATTTGCAAGGAGATTGTTTGATTTTGGTTTTAAGACATTCCAGATCAATTCGAGGATATTTTAAATGTTCTGACTTTGGGTCTGTCAGGTTGAAACTTAACTTTAATTAAAGATAAATGATGATCAGAGTAAATAATTCTTTTTTATACTTCAAATTAATAATAATTGTTCTTCATGAGGATAAAAGGTCATGGAAGTAATCTGTGAGAAGTATTATTTCTAGGGCCTCTTCCGCATGTTTATGACGTAACTACGTGCTTGGTAAGGTGATTGTTCATCTGCAATTGTTTGTAACTTTCTATTGTTATTATTATTACTATTATCATTAGCTCTTATTCTTCAACTTTTACATATATTCATGCTTGTTTATTACTTCCCAGGATTTGAATGAGCAGCCACCGTCCGATAGGCCGGTGGGGCTGAAAATTGAAGAACCTGATGATGCTTTTGAAGATGCAAGATTCATAACGCAGAGTGCATTTGTTAAAGAAGAACTTGATTGCAAGGTGATTGTGTACATTATTTCCTACTTTGTATAATTCTGAATTTTTTTTGAAGTTATGTAGTTCTCAACATTTCATAAAAACTTCGTCACACATATTTCCAAAGTTTCTCTACAATATCTGGCAAATACACATCAAGCTAACTGATTCAATATACACATCTCTTCAATTATATGCTGGTTTTCAAGTCATTTTATATGGTTTATTAACAAGATTATTGTAACAGATCTGATTTATATGTGAACTTTTGTACGTAGTACACAGTTCCTTATCCTGTTCCACGCTGAGGAAGGGCACAGTGTTCTAAATATTGACTTTAGGTAATAAATAGTTTATAATAATTAACACGTCATAAGGAATGGGGCAGTCTATGTTATTAATATTGCACTCCCTTGGGCTGGTTATTTATTATTTCGTAACATGTCTATAATAATTGAAGCCTGCCCTACAAGAAAGTAGTATATCAGAAATTGAGCATTTTGAGATTTTCGGTTAAGAAGATTGGATATCATCACACCGACACTTTGCAAACCTAAAATTAGTCAATTTGAAAAAAATGGACAGAAAATTTTGGGTCCAAAAGGTGGCTTCCCTGCAAGAAAGTTGTATATCAACAAAGATGGCGGATGCTGGCAATTTGAATGTGTCGCCAAGCTCTCGTTTAGCACTGAATACGAGCAGGAAAAGGAAGATAAATCAATTTCAGTGGAAGAACAATGTGCGGATGCGACTGAAGAATAGTGGAAAAGCTTATCCAGCAACTTCAGGGCGTGCAGTTCAACAAAATCATCACCCAAGTCATACAAGAGAAGAACGTTGTATATCAATCAGCTGGGTGGCGGCATAGCACTTCCAGGAACGTGTTATGATTATAATGCTGCTACAATTTGTATGTAATCCCTTGATCATCACAGAATTCTTTTAGCCTATTTTCAATTATGAAAAACAAATAGGTGTATTTCATTAATTAGTAAGGATTTCCCAGTGCGAGTGCATATTATCTTCTGGATGGGAACTTCCTTGTTGGAATGAATCATCAATTTGTGGACTGTGTTTCATTATCCTAGAAAGCTGCCATGTTGTTTATATAGCCTTGATTGGATATTTTTGTAGTTCCTTGCTTCAACCGGGGCACGTCTTGGAAATCCAAAAGCCGCCCATATAGCGACTGTAATGAATAACGAAATATACCCGTACGCTTTTATATGGTGATACATCTAACCAGGTTGCAATCAACGTTTGAATATGGCCTGCTTGACTGAGGTATGGTAACCCTGGTCCTCCAGTTTGGGGGTTGTGCTTAGGGTTAACAACCCTCTCATGTAAAAAGAGAATTGTTATGAATCTCTCACTTAAGCCTCGGAACGATTTAAGAATGGATGCCCTACGAAGTCATGGCAAAGGAAATGAGGACTTACGAATTGGTGCATGAAATGCACGGAGCTTATATAAGCCTGGACACATTCAAAGATTGAAAGATGAGCTCGAGAAGTATAAAATACAATTTGCTGCTATTCAAGAAACAAGATTTCCAGGGGAAGACACACAGAACTTCGGAGAGTACACTATGTATAACAGTGGAACTCAATCCGGAAAGCATGAATTTGGAACAGCATTCCTCATATCAAAGGAATGTGTTGATACAGTAATCCGGTTTGAGGCAATCAATGAAAGAATGTGCTACATACTAGTGAAAGGTCGATGGTTTAATATATCCATTATCAATGTACATGCACCTACAAATGATAAAGAAGATGTGGTGAAAGACAGCTTTTATGAACTGCTGGAGAGTATGTATGAAGGCCTACCACAACAGGATATCAAGATAGTACTAGGAGACTTTAATGCCTGTCTGTCTGTTAGGTAGTCAGCCCGAAGGCTGGTTGGATCCTCAAAAGCACCGCCGTTACGTTATGTGAGTAGATACCCACAAAAACCCAAGGCAGCGCTATATTGAGGCGTTCTCCAAGGTAGTAAAAAAAAGCACCTACAACCGACGATAGGTAATGAAAGCCTTCATGAGGAAACCTCTGAAAATGGGCTTAGAATGATCTCATTTGCAGAATCAGAAAGCATGAATGTCAGGAGTATGACGTTCCCACACAAAGATATACATAAGGAAACATGGTATTCAGCAGATGGAAAGACGGTAAACCAAGTTGACCATATACTAATTTCAAACCGACACAGAAGCGCCATCACTGATATTCGTGCTTACCGGGGAGCTGACATAGGCCCTGACCACAACTTGCTGGTTGCATCCATGGAGGTGAAACTGAAAACTCACCACAAACAACAACAAGGGCGCGCAATACAGTATGATCTACAAGCTTTAAAGGAAACTCCTCAAACTTGTCAGTACCAAGTGGAAGTGAGCAACAGGTTTGGCGTACTTGATGAAGTAGGAGAAGAAGTGGATGAAAGTGGAACTACAGATATTAATAGATTGTGGAAGGATATCAAGAAGGCGATTCAAGAATCAGCTAAAAACGCATTACCAAAAGTGGAACGAAAGAAGAAATGGTTTAATGATACATGCAAAACAGCAGTAGCAGTTAGCATCTCAGCAAG
Organism: Meconema thalassinum; assembly: GCA_946902985.2. Taxonomy (NCBI): domain Eukaryota; kingdom Metazoa; phylum Arthropoda; class Insecta; order Orthoptera; family Tettigoniidae; genus Meconema; species Meconema thalassinum. The sequence goes on along the minus strand of OX336388.2, from coordinate 49,237,611 downwards.
GAAAGCATTGGCTACAGGACAGGAGAAACGATGAATTGGAACAGCACTACAGGGAAACACAAAGAGAAACAAGCAGAACCTTACGAAAAGAAAAGAAGCTTTACCTTAAACATATGTTGGAGAGTATTGAGAATGACCAGAAGGAGAACAACATCCGTAAAATTTATGGGACGGTGAATAACCTTAAGAAAGGTTACCAACCGCGATCAGAAGTTCTCCACGACAACAATGGTAACATCATTGCAGGAACAACCCACATACTACAGGCTTGGAAAGAGTACTTTGACCTCTTACTGAACTGCCCTGAACCAGACAACAAATTGGAGAGAACCACTCTTTCAACAGTAGAACCTTTCATAAATGATCCATCATATGAAGAGGTAACCAGCAGTCTGAAGAAACCGAAAAACCACAAAGCTGCTGGATCTGACGGTATACCAGTTGAATTGCTGAAATATGGGGGTGAGAAGCTTCATGAAAAACTGCATAAACTTATCCTGAAAATATGGTGCGAGGAACAAATACCGGATGAATGGAAGGAAGCAATCATTGTTCCAATACATAAGAAAGGAGATAAACATAACTGCGGAAATTACAGAGGAATATCCCTACTTGTCACAGCTTACAAATTACTGTCGCACATAATATTACAACGACTAATTCCATACACCGAAGACATAATAGGAGACTATCAGGATGGTTTTCATTAAAAACAGATCAACAACAGACAATATATTTTGTATTAAGACAAGCAATGAAAAATTTGGGAATATAACAAAAAAGGCCATTACCTATTTATTGACTTCCAAAAGGCCTATGACTCAGTCCATAGAGAAACGGTGTGGGAAATTATGGCAGAATACGGAATCCGCAGAAACTCATCAGCCTGGTCAAAATGTGTATGGAGGAGACGGTGAGCAAAGTGACACACTGTGGCTCCGTATCAGACGGTTTTGAAAACAGAACAGGACTAAAACAAGGTGATGTGCTCTCCCCACTTCTCTTCAACATCGTTCTGGAAAAAGTAATTCGGGAAACCAAAGAAGCTGCAACTGGAGACCTAGCAGATAACAAACACAACATCCTGGCATATGCAGATGACATTGTATTAACAGGAAATAATGGAGGAGAAATTGAAGCTCTATTCAGGAAATTAAATGAAACTGCTGCTAAAATTGGTCTAAAGATTAATGAAGAGAAGACAAAATACATGATCATACAGAGAGAAAACATGACTACAGACCAACGCAACAAACTTCATGTAGGCAATTTTACATTTAAGAACACGCCAAACTTCAAATACCTTGGGGTAAATATAAATGACTGCAATAGAAGACAAGTTGAACACCAAATTAGATTACAGAATGCAAACAAAGTTTACTTTTCCCTGCATAAATTACTTTCATCCAAACTTTTGACCAGGAAAACAAAACTAAAACTATACAACACGATCATCAGGCCAGTACTGCTATACGGAGCCGAAACATGGAGTGTGACCAAAAGGGAGGAACACCAACTTACAATCTTCGAAAACAAGATATATAGAAAAATTTTCGACCCCATTTTTGACCAGGAAACACAAAGATGGGTTCTCAGATCTAATCATGAGCTGTACAAGTTAGCCAATCAACCCAGGGTATTGGACGTCATGAAAGCGAACCGGCTGCAATGGGCACAGCATGTCATCAGAATGGACGCTGCCAGAATAATTCGCCAGGTGTACGAGAAGAAGATCGAAGGCTCGAGACCTGCTGGGAGACCTAGGAGTAAATGGCAAGATGAGGTGACCTTTGACGGCAGACAAATGGGTATTACTGCATGGGAGAATACTGCGCTGGATAGGAGGAAATGGAGGCAGATAGTGAGAGCGGCACGGGATCGTCACGTCCCAGAGAAGCCAACGGAGTGAGTGAGTGAGTAAATAGGCGTATGAGATCATCTTTTGTCCGTATGTGTGCCTGTGTGCCTGTGTGCCTGTGCATGCATGTCTGTCCCAAAAAATCTAAACGGCTGGAGCGATTTCAATAAAACTCGGTAAGGTCAAAGTACTGTACTATTTCGTCCGAGGGGCGTGGTAGCGCAGCGGTCAAACTGTATGCCTCTCACCAAGGCGGACCGGGTTCGATTTTCGGTCACTGCATGTGAGATTTTCGATGTGAAATGCCATGTCCTGTGGTTCGGATTCCACGTAAAACGGAGGTCCCGTGGCTTATGATCGCAAGATTAACGGTCATGTTAAACTAAAAGCTTTTTATTTCGTCCGACCACGATCGTGCCCTTTGCCATTTATTACGTCTCACCAATCCAACATGGTGGCTGTTCGAACTATTTCACAGGCATTTTATATCTCCGCAATTATTACTGATATCACCTTGAAATTTCGTACGATGATAAAAGGTACAAATATAAGTACACCTATGTGACTTTTAAAAAACCTGTTAAGTACAGAACAAACATGGCGGCCAAGCGAATTTGAAACTTTTAAATCGACTTTTCTCGCGATTCAACTACCCGTGCACAGTGAAACATGGCACAGCATATTTTTATACACATTGTAATGCACTCACATCTAATTTAGTTCAATTGTTTACATAACCTCAAGATGGCGGCTGTGCGAAATTTTAAAATTAAGTTTTCATTTCTTATGTCCTAATCATGCGATCGAAGTCAACATATGAATAATGAACCTACGCAATGATTGTCATCTAATAGTACATAACTCTATGGCCTCCATATAAAAATCGAACATGGCGACCATCCAAAATTTTTATTCGGTTCTCAATAGGCCCATTTTATTTTCTTGTTTTGTGTATGCCTTGTGAGAAATAAAATATTCCATTCCATATAATTATGTATCTGAGGATTATTTTTCTTTATTTTTTAGCCTTAGAAAATTGTTTGTGATATACAACATTCTAGGTCTGTTGTGATATACAACTTTCTTGCAGGAAAACTGCACTAAAATCATGGTGAGTCCTATATATTGCCATTTAAGAGAAATATATTCCTTTAGTGTTGGAAGAGAGACTGCATAGACCTGTATTGAACATATCTCGGTATTAGATTAGGCAGAAGAAGTTTTCTTTTAATACTGAAAAGTTAATAAATATGATATACAACGTTCTTGTAGGGCAGGCTTCAATTTTAAAGCGGTTATTTATTGTCCTTTTTGAAACAACCTTGAATAATTATGGCAAAACTTGCATCACCTGTAAGGTTAAGTCGTGCAGCTAAATTAGGTAGGAACTTCGAATAATCCTTGGCATATTAGTAAGTGCGTGCTAGTGAAACTGGGACACTGGGTATTGAAGTTTTGAATTGTCTTTAACTTCATGACCACTCGATCACATGATATGCGACTGTATATCATATCATCATTTAATGTTGACAGTTACTGATTTTTGGAAATCGTTCTTGAGAAAGGTTCAGAAACGCAAGTATGTTTTACATATTGACGCTCGTGTTTATTTTCATCTTGAATCAAACACCTATTTGAATTTTCTTAAAATGAAAGACAAATGTATCAATTTTATTGGTGAATTTATAACACTGTAGCTACATGAAAGTATTGGATTCTGAGAAATAAAGTATTTTGTGTTCTGAGAGCTACATATACATCGTAAGTAAACTAATAGGTAAGGTGTTCTGTTGTCTTTTGAAACATTCAGAACCTTGAAAGTATGTCAGAAAAATATAAATGATGTTAAAGTCAGCTAATGAGCACTTAAAGGCAGCTAATGAGCACTTAACGCAGCCAAATATCAGCTTCAGGATTGATATTCTCACTTTAACAAATTTCTTAAAATTATTCATTGAGTTGAGAACTAAACCGAGACATATAGAACTAGATGAATATCTATCGTGCTTACGTGTGTACGAAATATATTTCTTATGCCTCGTGAGGTACATTATTAACAAATTGTTGTTTCTCTGTAGGGAGCACATATCGTGGAAGTTACTATCCATGAGAAAGTGACTGCAGAGATAGTCCCATTAGTCAAGAAGGAAACACCATCTTCATCGAGAGGTGGAGATGCAAGAGTTGTAAGTGCCTAATTATCTTGAGAGTAGCTTTTTTGGTTGTTCAGTCATGTTATATGCTTAATGATATCTGATGTTCCTCCAGCAAGTGTGGCTGATATTTTCAAAGGTTTGTGAGGGGATCGTTTGCACTGATCAAAGATTTAGGAATTAATACGAAACCTGAATGTATTGTAGTAATTTCTGGGGCCTTCCTTGGATTTTTAATATCTGGTGTTTGGTTGTTGCAAATCATCAAATTCCATGCATGATTTGCTTCTCCAATTTTGTATTGAAATTTTGTAGATGATCATAATATTTAAGAGATTCTCTATTTACTCTAATCTCGCTTCAAATTCCGCGACACTGAAATAGTTTCTAAAACTTCAGACTACCTCGCCTGAATACAGTGATACATTTCTGCATAATTTCTATACGAAAATGGAGTACCAACATATGAATGCAATATTGAGGCTGCTAGTAAATAATGTTGCAATTCCTATGAAGACAGCCTTTCTCAGATGATCCAGGCCATTTTCTGTCCTTTGACTGGATGTGGTAAGTCATGCAGTGAACCAATTACACAGAACAATACCAATAACTTTACAACTGGAACAAGGGAACAGTCTATCACAAGTGACTAGGTTTCTATTCATGTTTGTTGTTAGTTCCTTCGGAGTGAAGTTGTTATTCCTCTTAAAAATGGAGGTCCCGTGGCTCATGGTCGCTAGATTAATGGTAAAACGTTAACCTAGAAGCTTTCTTGCTATTAAAAACAAGTATTCCATGAAGTTTGTTTTGTATTTGCAACTGATGTGAGAGAAATGGCCGCAGAGCCCTGTGTTATGTTACTGACCATGTTATCGGTAGATTGCTACCTTATCCTCATGCACTGCTGGTAATCTGATGCAAAGGCGGAAACTTCAATCTTGTTGCCTATATCCTGGGGTCAATGATGTGCTGCATTGCTTGTAGGGCCTCTTCGTACTGCGCATGAGCTGAGATACATGAAAATATATAACTTGCGTGTAATATAACAAGTATGGAAGAAGGTGTCTAAAGCAATATTGGCATTTAAAATCTGTGATGGTGCATCTGGATAGAGCCACCTTTCATCAAACGTTTGATCTTGATGGAGTGGACTATCTTCGAGGTTCGGTTGACTATTCTGATATCTATTTACTTTATTCTAATATCCATTCGGGATTTCTGAACAAGTGTGAAGAACGTTACTCTCAAGAAGCATGGAACGTGGGAATCTGTTGTAGTTGTGAGTGTGTGTTTGCTATTGTGTTTGTATGGAGCTATTACAGAAGGGCTCTGTTAAAATGAATTTGGTGGACATCATTCTCATTAGTTGGTCAAGTGGCAATAACCCAACAGGCTGGTGAATGAAACAATAGTGTGTATAACAGACACTTCAATTGGTCCGTTTACAACATTTATGTTAAGGTTTGTGGATGTAAAATTAAGGCATGCATTAAAAATCTTGGGAATCTGTAGACATGATGCAAAAACCACAGCAGTAACAAGAAAGCTTGTTTTGTGGCCATCATGATAGATAGAGTAGATGACCTCGCTGTTCCGCTCTTAAAAGCAACACCCATCATCAGCATAGATGAAAATACAGACGTTGCTAAACAGTCACAGCTAGTTGTTACCTTCCATTGTGAAACTACAGACGATGCTAAACAGTCACAGCTAGTTGTTACCTTCCATTGTGAAACTACAGACGTTACTAAACAGTCACAGCTAGTTGTTACCTTCCATTGTGAAACTACAGACGTTACTAAACAGTCACAGCTAGTTGTTACCTTCCATTATGAAGCAACAGACGTTACTAAACCGTCACAGCTAGTTGTTACCTTCCATTATGAAACTACGTACGTTACTAAACAGTCACAGCTTGTTGTTACCTTCCATTATGAAACTACAGACGTTACTAAACAGTCACAGCTGGTCGTTACCTTCCATTATGAAACTACAGACGTTACTAAACAGTCACAGTTAGTTGTTACCTTCCATTGTGAAACTACAGACGATACTAAACAGTCACAGCTGGTTGTTACCTTCCATTATGAAACTACAGACGTTACTAAACAGTCACAGCTGGTTGTTACCTTCCATTATGAAACTACAGATGTTATTAAACAGTCACAGCTAGTTGTTACCTTCCATTATGAAGCTACAGACGTTACTAAACCGTCACAGCTAGTTGTTACCTTCCATTATGAAACTACAGACGTTACTAAATAGTCACAGCTAGTTGTTACCTTCCATTATGAAACTACAGACGTTACTAAATAGTCACAGCTAGTTGTTACCTTCCATTATGAAATTACAGACGTTACTAAATAGTCACAGCTAGTTGTTACCTTCCATTATGAAATTACAGACGTTACTAAACAGTCACAGCTGGTTGTTACCTTCCATTATGAAACTACAGACGTTACTAAACCGTCACAGCTAGTTGTTACCTTCCATTATGAAACTACAGACGTTACTAAATAGTCACAGCTAGTTGTTACCTTCCATTATGAAACTACAGACGTTACTAAATAGTCACAGCTAGTTGTTACCTTCCATTATGAAATTACAGACGTTACTAAATAGTCACAGCTAGTTGTTACCTTCCATTATGAAATTACAGACGTTACTAAACAGTCACAGCTGGTTGTTACCTTCCATTATGAAACTACGTACGTTACTAAACAGTCACAGCTTGTTGTTACCTTCCATTATGAAACTACAGACGTTACTAAACAGTCACAGCTGGTTGTTACCTTCCATTATGAAACAACAGACGTTACTAAACCGTCACAGCTGGTTGTTACCTTCCATTATGAAACTACAGATGTTACTAAACAGTCACAGTTAATTGTTACCTTCCATTATGAAACTACAGACGTTACTAAACCGTCACAGCTAGTTGTTACCTTCCATTATGAAACTACAGACGTTACTAAATAGTCACAGCTAGTTGTTACCTTCCATTATGAAATTACAGACGTTACTAAACAGTCACAGCTGGTTGTTACCTTCCATTATGAAACTACAGACGTTAATAAACAGTCACAGCTGGTTGTTACCTTCCATTATGAAACAACAGACGTTACTAAACCGTCACAGCTGGTTGTTACCTTCCATTATGAAACTACAGATGTTACTAAGCAGTCACAGTTAATTGTTACCTTCCATTATGAAACTACAGACGTGACTAAACAGTCACAGCTAGTTGTTACCTTCCATTGTGAAACTACAGACGTTACTAAACAGTCACAGTTGGTTGTTACCTTCCATTATGAAACTACAGACGTTACTAAACCGTCACAGCTGGTTGTTACCTTCCATTATGAAACTACAGATGTTACTAAACAGTCACAGTTAATTGTTACCTTCCATTACGAAACTACAGACGTTACTAAATAGTCACAGCTAGTTGTTACCTTCCATTATGAAATTACAGACGTTACTAAACAGTCACAGCTGGTTGTTACCTTCCATTATAAAACTACAGACGTTACTAAACAGTCACAGCTGGTTGTTACCTTCCATTATGAAACAACAGACGTTACTAAACCGTCACAGCTGGTTGTTACCTTCCATTATGAAACTACAGATGTTACTAAACAGTCACAGTTAATTGTTACCTTCCATTATGAAACTATCGACGTTACTAAATAGTCACAGCTAGTTGTTACCTTCCATTATGAAATTACAGACGTTACTAAACAGTCACAGCTGGTTGTTACCTTCCATTATGAAACTACAGACGTTACTAAACAGTCACAGCTGGTTGTTACCTTCCATTATGAAACAACAGGCGTTACTAAACCGTCACAGCTGGTTGTTACCTTCCATTATGAAACTACAGATGTTACTAAACAGTCACAGTTAATTGTTACCTTCCATTATGAAACTACAGACGTTACTAAACAGTCACAGTTAGTTGTTACCTACCATTGTGAAACTACAGACGTTACTAAACAGTCACAGCTGGTTGTTACCTTCCATTATGAAACTACAGACGTTACTAAACAGTCACAGCTGGTTGTTACCTTCCATTATGAAACTACAGACGTTACTAAAAATCACAGCTTGTTGTTACCTTCCATTATGAAACTATAGACGTTACTAAACAGTCACAGATAGTTGTTACCTTCCATTATGAAACTACAGATGTTACTATACAGTCACAGCTAGTTATTACCTTCCATTATGAAAGAATTTGGGAAATTAATAATCCAAAAGGTCAGGATACCTGCATATCTCTTGATGAATAACCTGAAATGAATTACATGTGATTATGATATTTATATTGTTACGGACTGTTGAAGAAGATGGAAACTTATTAGACCGAGGCCCGGTGTTTGTATAAAGATATTTATATTCATATTCCATACTTTAAATACAGTGCCTAACAATCCTGATAAGATATCAAGTATTATAAGTTCATTACATTTCTCCATACCTTGAGTATTCTTGAGATCAATATTGCTTTAGGAACTTAATACAGTAAAACGCACAACACACTATGCAATATTGCTTTACACAACTTTACTGGTAAGAGAATTAGCTAGAATCATACGAAGAAAGTAATTGTATATTCTTAAGTCTACTTATTTTAACTTATGGTACGTTCTGAAGAAACCCTCCTTCTTACCACATTTCTTATAGTTGTTTCTCTTCTATCTCTTAATATCCCTATTTCTGTGGTGTTAGGGAGGAGGTGAAATGAATTTTGAACTTACATGTGGCAGTGGTTTTTACAGCCGTTCGCCCTTTTGTCCAGCCTATGAGGGTTGTTAATGGGGATTGGTATTATTGAAATATGATTAGGAGTCAGAAGGAAGTGACCATGGTCTGTTAAGTGTTCCCGTCCTAACGTTGACCTGGAGATGAAAATGGGGAACCATGAACTACCATTTCAAGTATTTTTGTTGGCAGGTATCTTTCTCAGTCATCTTCTGACATAAATCACATGGCCTGGCAAGTTAAGCTCTGCAATGGTTGAAATTAGCTCAGCCTTTTTTCTGTACTAAGGCAGGAACTATAAAGGGTGGATTCAATATATAAGTTTCAAACTTGCATTCATAAATTTCTGTATGTCAATTAATACCAACGATGCCTGGAATCCCTTATTGAAAGCATTCTAAATGACGTGTGACTAAATATATAAATACATTTGAAATAGACTTCACTATTAATAAGTTACTCCAATTTCTTCCCCGGCTTGTACCTACCTTGCAAACTATGTGCTCCCGTTCACCAGTAGACTTATTACTAGCATTGTGTAGCAGCAACATACTCCACAATAAATTCCCTCTAGAGGCATATAATTTATGTACTTACACTAAATTCTTTTGTAATCTTGCTTTAATTGCAGTGTTTTGTGAGAAATGTTTTGTATAATATTGTAAATGTAAGATGTCTGACCTTCCTTCTCGGAAGATGGGATGGTACAAATATTGAGGATATAGTCGCTTTTTACTTAATGATAGGTGGATGTGTTAGATCCTTACGCCTCCTAAAACCTTCCAGTTAAAAATGTTAGAACGCATTCATTTGTCCTCAAAACTTAAAGCGATTACTTCCATTAAGACAGTGAGTCAGCATTTTGTGTCGAACTGGGATTTACTTGTTATCTTGAGGAGATTGTGTATTATAAGTTTTAGAACTAGGGAAGACATAACCACAACTGTGTAACGCTTCACTTCAACTCTGCCGTGATTTACAATTACATAGTTTAAGTATTAGTGATGTCAAATAAATAAAATAATTAATCAATTCACTTTATTCCTAGGACATGAAAGAAGAAACCCAGGACGGGGAAAGTGCAGCAAGTGGAAACCATTCAAATGAGTAAGTGTACAACATATGAGGAAACATGTTATTTAACTTTTGTGTATGCATAACTGCATGTTTTGGATACGAATACGTTTTGTTTGCATCGTCAGATATATCTCGCATTTTACTGCTTGGCTCGTCAAGGATAGAAAGTAGATACATTATTGATATTAACTTAATTCTTCACTTGCCCACGAATCATTGTTCGGAAATCTCTCTGTCTGGAAGTATTTGAGAGAAGTTAGTTAGCCTGGTTGGTTCCTTAGTTTAGGGGCTGTGACAACGCGGTCATGTAGCTCCGCTTACTTAGGGTGTCTGTAGAATCTGTCTGACAAACGGGGTTAATTGTGATGGTTGTATTTGTGTGTGTTATCCGTTTTCAATTCAAGTAAGGACTGCAGACATTCAATTTTTTCAAGTAGTTAATAATTTTGCCGCCAAACGCCACCGTCAACGACCACTAGCTCAGATCTAGGTCACCAGATGCCACCGCAGTCATCTCCTGGTGACGAACGTTGGAACCTTAGAGCGTTAGTCAAGTGTTTAACCTATAATTTAGCTTCACACAGGTGTAATTAGTGGAAGATTCTGTAACATGCCATAAATCTATGACAAGGGACAGCCGGCTTTACTTTCCCTCCGAAGGAAGGCATACTGAGCGATTTTAACGCTTTTAAAAATCCTGGCGTGTTTGAACTCGCGATCTTGGGCATAGACGCTCAGCATGCTTACAACTACACCAGAAATGTTCAATAACTCAAATACTAATGAAGATATATAAATATTTATTAGCACAATAGATGCCAGTAACTCTCTTTGTAATTGATTAAAATCTGGTAATATTATGATGAAAACTTTGAAAGTTAAACATTCAGGCATACCTCCCCTTAATGGAGACTTATCTGGCAATGAGGCAGACTTTGAGGTTCGGCAGGAGGAGAACAGGATCAAGGTTGAAGAAGTGGAGAGGGTGGTAAATAAACACGAATGCTTCAAAGCGGCAGGGTTAGTTGAATTTCAGCCAGAATTTGTAAATGGGAAAACAGGGCAGAAATGGTTGCTTAGGATAATCGAATTCACATGGGGTTTAGGAAATGTACCCTCACACTAGAGAAAAGCAGTAATGATACCAATTTATAAGGAAGGTTACGGAAATTATAGTTGGCAAAGTGTACTCAGGCATTGTAGAAAGGAGAACAATTGGCCAAGAGTGAGATTGATGCTCAACATTTCAGTATGCGTCAAGTTACTGAGAAATGAGAGGAAGAGACAGTTGTGTTTGTGTATCTAGAGAAGGCGTACGATAGAGCACCTGAGGGAAGGTATTAATAGGAGTGTGGCGAGGCTTATGGGCCATTTGTTGAACTGGCTGGATGAATTTCAAGGTGAGTAATCTGGCCTATCCGGATGACCCGGTTGTAATGACGGCCTCTGTCGAAAGTTTGCAAGCCAATATGTTTGAACTTGAACAGAAATGTAGGAAGTATGGTATGAAGATCAGCAATTCAACAATTGGGAAGAAATGCAAGAAAGTAGAATGCTAGGTGGAAAGAACATAATAGGAGCAGTGGAACATTTATTAATTCTGAATTAGACCAGAACGTGGCTTTTACATACTCTGTTTCATCTTCTGGGCGACATTACCTATTCAAATTAGTAACCATGGTCACCACTGCACCTGAAATACGTGCTAAATTATGTAAGTATGTGTTTTTATTTATTGCTCTCTTAACGTAAGCAATCATGTTCCAACCGTGCTTGAATCTCATTTGACTGTCAACAAGGTGCTCACATCGTGGCGCACACATTGTTGCCAACATGTGGGATACAAAATACCCCACAATTATTAAAGATTATTGGTGCGTGACAAAAAACAGGGATGTATATATCGCTAACGCAGCCTGCAGGCTAAAACCATTGTCAAAACCCATTGGATTAGACAAAACGAAGGTTTGGATTGGATTTTGCCTAACAATAATTGGTCTAGGCAAAAACCATAGGTTTGGGTGAATATTATTGATTAGTTTCTACCCCCATTGTGCGTGACAAAATCGGGGTTGCTTATGTTGGCTGCAGGTCGCGCTACCTAACAAGTATTGGTCTAGGCAAAAACATTGGATTGGAAGAAAATTATTGATGCATTATGATTTTCTTGATTGTTAATTTGCAACACGCACAATCCATGTCTAACTTTAAGACTGGAACTTGGCGCACTTTCAAATTAAGTTGATGGAGCTGTGTTGTTTTACGATACTGGACATGATATAGTACCATATGCGCGGGGTTGGCGATACTGTCTTTGGCGATAAATCTCACGCATAATGGCGGACACAGCTGGACTCTTTTTTACCCATATATGTTGTCATATAAAAACGGGATTGTGGGTGGATTATGGTCAGCTGAGGAGTAATCATTATTTCTACATCAATTTCTGGTTTCTTTTTCATCATTTGATAAGATATTTTGGCTAATTTATGTACTATAGAAAATTGTATCGTTCGTTGGTGTCTCATTCAGTGCTAACGAACATTTTAAGTACTTGGGCTGTGCATTCTCTCAGTTTGGTAACACTGTATGGTGAAGGAAATAGGGTCGAGATCTAGAAAAGCCAACGCTGGGAGTTCTCAGTTGCGATGCTCAGTATTCTGTCAGTGTAGCGCCGAAACTCTCCCCACATCGCTCAGCATTCTGTCAGTGTAGCACCAAAACTCTCCCCACATCGCTCAGCATTCTGTCAGTGTAGCGCTGAAACGCTCCCTACATCGCTCAGCATTCTGTTAGTGTGGCAATGAAACTCTCCCCACATCGTTCAGCATTCTGTCAGTGTAGCGCCAAAACTCTCCCCACATCGCTCAGTATTCTGTTACTGTAGCAATGAAAATCTCCCCACATCACTCAGCATTCTGTCAGTGTAGCGCCGAAACTCTCCCCACATCGCTCAGCATTCTGTTGGTGTAGGGATGAAACTCTCCCCACATCGCTCAGCTTTCTGTAAGTGTAGCAGTGAAACTCTCCCAACATCGCTCAGTATTCTGTCAGTGTAATAATGAAACTCCCCACATCGCTCAGCATGCTGTTAGAGTAGCAATGAAACTCTCGCTACATCGCTCAGCATTCTGTAAGTGTAGCAATGAAACTCTCCCCACATCGCTCAGCATGCTGTTAGTGTAGCAATGAAACTCTCGCTACATCGCTCAGCATTCTGTTATTGTAGCACTGAAACTCTCCCCACATCGCTCAGTATTATTTTAGTGTAGCAATGAAACTCTCCCCACATCGCTCAGCATTCTGTTAGTGCAGCAATGAAACTCTCCCAACATCGCTCAGCATTCTGTAGGTGTAGCAATGAAACTCTCCCCACATCGCTCAGCATGCTGTTAGTGTAGCAATGAAATTCTCCCCACATCGCTCAGCATTCTGTCAAGTGTAGCAATGAAACTCTCCCCACATCGCTCAGGATGCTGTTAGTGTAGCAATGAAACTCTCCCCACATCGCTCAGCATTCTGTTAGTGTAGCGATGAAACTCTCCCTACAACGCTCAGCATTCTGTTAGTGTAGCAATGAAAACCTTCCCACATCGCTCAGCATTCTGTTAGTGTAGCGATGAAACTCTCCCTACATCGCACAGCATTCTGTTAGTGTAGCAATGAAACTCGCCCCACATCGCTCAGCATTTTGTTAGTGTAGCGATGAAACTCTCCCCACATCGCTCAGCATTCTGTTAATGTAGCAATGAAACTCGCCCCACATCGCTCAGCATTCTGTTAGTGTAGCAATGAAACTCTCCGTACATCGCACAGCATTCTGTAAGTGTAGCGCTGAAACACTCCCCACATCGCTCGGCATTCTGTTAGTGTAGCAATGAATCTCTCCCTACATCCCACAGCATTCTGTAAGTGTAGCGCCGAAACTCTCCCCACATTGCTCTGCATTCTGTCAGTGTAGGGATGATATAAGAAATGGCTTAGAATCAGCTGCAATGGAGGTACTAGACAAAGGGAAAATGGAACCGAATAAGAAACGGATGACGCAGGAAATCCTAGAGTTTATTGAATAAAGGAAAAATTTAGAAATATAGACACTCAAGCGTATTAGTCTCTAAAGAATCAAGGAAATGTCGCAAGGAGGAAGGAAATTGTATGAAGCGGGTATGCGTGGGTCCCGAATGGGAAACCTGACAAAGCTTATTTTAAAGGGAAATCTTTGAGCTATCAACTACGCATCACAAGCAACGTAGTTATGGATTCCAAAGGGAAGCTATTGTTTGAAAATGAAAAGGTATATGAGCGATGGAAGGAATACCTTGAAGATTTTTATGATGGACCAGATATTACTGACAATAGTATTTATATAGAAGATGAATAACTAATTGAAGAGAATGATAAATGTCCAACTATAACCACAGCAGAGTTTTATGAAACACTCACTAAACTGAATGGAAATAAAGCAACTGGTGTAGATAACATCCCTGCAGAGCTCTTAAAATGTTGTGATGTAAGCATTAAGGAATGCCTTTATCAAATCATTACTAAATGCTATGAGGACGGAATTGTACCTCCTGATTTTATTAAAATTTGAACACTCACACTACCCAAGAAAGGAAATGCTATTGAAATGTTCTAATTATAGAACTTTAGCCATTCTTTCACATCCATCAAAAATTGTATTGATCATCATCAAAGATAGACTAAGCATGAAAATTGAACAACATCTGGATAGTGATCGGTATGGATTTAGAACAAGGAAAGGGACTAGAAAGGCTATCCTAGCATTACTTCAGATTTTAGAAAGAAGACTGGGAGAAGAATCGAATCTTGAGGCAGCTGAAATATAGTTTTGGAGACGAATGGCCCGAACAAGCTGGATGGAAAAAAGGACAAATGAGCTTGTTTTGAACCAAATTCAGGAGAATCGATACCTGTTGAACACCATCAAGTAAAGGAATACAAAATCCATGGGACACATACTAAGACATGACACTCTCCTCCAGGTATTTTTTAAGGAAAAGTTTGGAAAAAAAAAACAAAGGGGACGACCAAGACAATCATATCTCAAGAACATTGTCAAGGAGATGGAAGGTGACTGGTAGGCCAATGTGAAGAGGACTGCTGAAGACCGTAAGAAATGGCTGCAACGACAAGGCTTTTAGCCCTTAGAAGCTGATGACGATGATGAAACAGATGGATTGGATGACAGCCGAGTTAGGTAAAAATAAGTTCAGTGAACAAGAATCAGAGGAACAAGGGTAGTTGTATTAAGTATTAGAATGTTCTTGGTAGAATAAAGATCGAGAGGAAAACGTTCGTGGCATATTTAGTATAAATAAAGCTGTGTATAATGTTGATTGGAGATATTGTTTGACAGTTTGAAAAGTTTTGGAATACAATTCAGGATTCTGAGTGTGTCTACTTCCAGCTGGTATTTATTAGATTCGATCGACATGAGAGAGAAACTGGTATTTAGAATGATATTAGGTAAGAATGCATTTTATCATTCGTACTTTTCAATCTATACATAAGGCAAGTAACGAAGGAAATGCCAAAGAAATTTGAAGGGGAATTGAGGACGAAGATGAAATAATTTCGACTCGGTGACTTACTAACGACAACGTTATCTTAGCCTCATCACCAGAGGATCTGATCATGTTTCTAAACGGTGTGTTCGAGGTGTTGAGGGAAGATTTCTTGATAAAATCATTGTATTTGAAACAGAATAAACGGAATGCAGCAGGAAGATTTAAAATAAAAATATTGAAATCGATTGGCTGTTGAAACACTAAGAGACGTTGGTGACTCCAACTTGGGCGCAGAATGGACAAAGCAAATCAGATATAAAGGTTGGGTTGACGTCTGTTTAGATAAAATATAGATCTAGGTATTAAAAAGTCATTTTTGAAGCCATTGCCTGGAGTTTGGCGCTATATTTTTGGATTGTTTTTGCTGCAGAATATATAAAAATAGAAATATTTGATTGTGGTGTTGTGGGAAAATAGTGATGATTTAAAGGTAAAATATAGTACTTATGAAGGGTACTAGGACGAGTGGGGGATGGTAAATGATTCTGACGAGGGGTTATGCATAAAAGAGATAGCTTGGTACGGCACAGACTACGGCAACTGGAATTGAAACCTTACAGTTGTTTTGGAAGGACGGGTCGAGGACAAGAACTCTAGGGAATACCCAAGAATAGTTTATTTTGAAAGAATTCCTTCGTATGTAGGGTGTGTAGGTTCTGCGGAGATAGAATGGTAATCTCAAGAATGAGTGATGTCACTCAACATACACGCCGCCCGTGCGAAAGCTCAGCCGCTTTTGCACGCGCGTTTACGGATTTATTTAAGCAAATGCATTGATTTGTCCTAGAAGTCAAATCTCTTACTCTATTTCATCACTTTTAGGATATTGTGCCAAGTTTGACAAACCTCTAAGATACTTATGTCAAATATTTTGAAACATTTGAAAATATTCAGACTGGATGATAAACATAGCATTCAATATTAAAACTGAGATCAGTTCCACGTATTAGATAAGGACAGTATTCCTGGTAGTGATATTAATGAATGTTGGTCCAGTTATCATTTCATAAGTTAGATCTCTGTATTTTGAAAGTATTATTCACCATTCTCCGATAATTCAACATAATTATGAGCGCACTGCATTGTATTAATACCAATGATTTCAGGCTGGGATGTCCTGATACTTCGGATCCTGCTGTAAGGAAGATATACGCATTATGTAATACTAGAGGACAGAATACCAGCACTGTATCTGAAAAAAATATTACAAATCAACAAAATTTGAAGACTAACCTGATTACCCATACTGGGGAAAAGCGGTACTCGTGTAGCACATGCGAAGGCAAATTTCATCAGATAGGTAATTTGAGGAGACACATGTTAATCCATACTGGGCAGAAGCGTTACTCGTGTGGATCATGCGAAGCCAAATTCAGTCGAAAAGGTGCTTTAAAGCCACACATGTTAACCCATACTGGTGAGAAGCCCTTCTCATGTATCACATGCGAAGCCCAATTTAGACATAAATGTCATTTGAAGACACACATTGTAACTCATACTGGGAAGAAGCCCTTCACGTGTAGCACATGCGAAGGCAAATTTATTCAGAAAGGTAAATTGAATAGACACATGTTAATCCACACTGGGGAGAAGCCGTTCTCGTGTCGCACATGCGGTGTCAAATTTACCGGCAAAGATGGATTGAAGCAACACATGATTACTCATACTGGAGAGAAGCCGTTCTCGTGTAGCACATGCCGAGCCAAATTTAATCATAGAGGTAATTTGAAGAAACACATGATAACCCATACTGGAGAGAAGCCGTTCTCGTGTCGCACATGCGGAGTCAAATTTAAACATAAGGGTAGTTTGAAGGTACACTTGATGACTCATACTGGAGAGAAGCCATTCTCGTGTAGCACATGCGAAGTCAAATTTAGACAGAAAGGTCATTTGAAGAGACACATGATTACCCATGCTGGGGAGGAGACCTAGTAGCATATGTCAAGCCAAATTTGTTGGTACATTTGAAGATACACCTTTACCCATGCCTGTGTAGCATATGCGAAGCTAAATTTTCTTATAAGGGATATTTGAAGGGAAGGTATTTGTAAGCACATGTGTTATTGCATAGCTGCAAAAGCCAAATTTGTCAACAGAAAACTTTTGAAGACACAAGTGAGAACCCATAGCGACAGGTACTATTCAATTGTAGCATATGTGAAGCAAATTTTGCTTTCGAAGGAGTTTCCAAGGCGCACATGTTAACCCTCACCTTCTTCATGTACCAAGTGCGTTGTTAAATGTATGAAGAAGGGGCATTGATTAATTGCTTGACATCAAAAGGGTTGAGATTTGATGAGGTCCTCTGATCCCTTTTGATGCCCAGCAATTAATAAGTGAATGTGCTAAAATTACCAAGCATAGTTTAGTGAAATTACAAGTGTTACAAAATTATCTCCCACCTATAGTTTTCAAGATTGTGTGTTGGTATTTATTTCTCTAGCAGGTAAACAAATTATTCACGAACTAGAAGCTAAATAATTACAATTTCCTTCATTTGAGTGTTAATAAAATCGGTAAAAATAATCCTGTTAGAAGGAAAATAATAGGAATTCTTAATATAAATTTGACAGCCTACAAAATCTAAATAGTACCTTTTGTGATGAACATGTTAATATTTATTTAATTGTTTATAAATATCCCAAGCATAGAGTAATTCTATCAAATAGGTATTGAGTACGATCAATTTCTACAATGATATACGTTGACAGTCCTCCAGCATAAGGTGGATTTTCGTCTGTAAAATCAAAGCCGTTGCCATCAGTGGAATATTCACTCTCGCACACTTCACTTAGCTCTAAAACCGTGTTTATATCCCCGTCGCTGAAGGAGCTAGCCATATTTAACTCCACGTATATTAATAAGCTCCAAACAAGTTCACATACTTCAGACGATACCGCACACGGGAAGTCAGTTGACTGCAGCATGTTCAAAAAATACCTATTATAAATGCAGTTATTCATGGAACTTAAACTTATCGAGATAATCTGTGAAGGAATGGTTTCCGCGTTGTCTTCGTTACAATAGTTAAATTGCTGTGTATATGGAAATGAAACATCCAAAAAATACATAGATCGGCCAGTGGCATTTTTATCAGATGCTCCCTCGGCCGATATATCGGCACCATAAGGGCAAACCATAGCGGCGAGAATCTATAATCTACGAAGATAGATTAGTTTTGTAGGAACAATACAAATTTGGTGATGGTATAGTCATATCTAAGATTTGCGATAATAAAATGAATAGTTCTTTTTTCAGCTTAATGCCTTAATATGTTTCAGTAATAGTTACCACACTCACTACGTTTCCTAACTGGTTTTCTTGTATTTTGTTTAGGGAGGGCAGTCACTGCAGGTTTGATGGTGTTTTGTAGAGCTATTTGTCTTGTATATTTGGATCTGATTATGCTTCCTTGACGAGCAAAAACATGCCATCTTTTAGTTTTCCTCTTCAATAGTCCTCAATAATATATAAATCCTAATCCTTTGTAATTTATTTCAGTTTCTTTCACATTTTACAGTAATTGGAATGATTTTTAGACACAGTATTAATTGTTAATGTGGCAACACTGAAGAATGGCTTCAAAGCTGTCTTTATTAGCCTATTTCATTTATGAAAAAATAGGCTTATGAGATCACCTTTTGTCCGTGTGTCTGTCTGTGTGTGATGGTGTGTGTGTGATGGATTTTTGTGGGTCCTCCCCTAATAATTTCTAAACGGCTGGAGGGATTTTAATGAAACTCGGTAAGCTCATAGCACTATTCCGAGCAACCCCGACCGTGCCCTTCAAATTTTTTTACGTCTCACCAATCCAACATGGCGGCTGTGCGAAGTATTTCACCAGCATTCAATATCTCCGAAACTATTTCAGAAATCACCATGGAATTTTGTACGCTAATAAAGGGAACTATACTAGAAGTTCACCTATGAGACTTTTGAGAACCTGGTATCTACAAAACCAACATGCTGGCCAGGCGAATTTGCGACTTTTATATTGACGTTTCTCGCGATTTGACCAACCAAACGCAATGAAACTTGGTACAGTATATGTTTATACCCATTGCAATGCACCGACATCTAACTTCGTTCAATAGTTTACATAATCTCAAGATGGCGGCTGTGCGAAATATTTCACCGGCATTCTATATCTCCGAAACTATCACAGGTATCAACATGAAATTTTATACGGAGATAAAGAGCACTACTGGAAGTTCATCTATGAGACTTTCAAAAACCGGTTAACTACAAAACGAGCATGGTGGGCAAGCGAATTTGAAAGTTTTAAATAGATTTTTCTCGCGTTTTAACCCGCCAAACGCAATGAAACTTGGTACAGCAAAGGTTTATACACATTGTAATACACTGGTATCTAATGTAGTCCAAATTTGAATATATTAAAAGAAATTTGAGTTAAAAACAATTCAATGGTATCAACAATTACCATTTATTTGAGTATCACATGACATTCGCAACATATCATCCCTCTCTTCAACACTACCAAAACTGTATTTGTTTTCGGAAATCTCATGTACCATAAGCGTTAAAGACTACTGATCCATTCAATTCGAAATAGACTCCCAGCTATTCGATATCTTCAACAATTACTTGGGATCAATAACATTTATCATGCAACAATGCGCAGGGATTTTCATTATTGTCGCAATTGACAATTTTAATTATTCATGAAGTGCGGATCTATAAGGCAACGGCAAGGATAGAGAATCAATATAAAACACGGTACAGATTACCGTTCCGTTAAAAAGTTTAATACTTCAGAGCGCAGACATGGTCTGTCTCTGTCTCGGACCTACCCCAACCGACCTGCATTAAGAAAACGTCGAGACATTACGGCTTAATTTATGACATGGGGGAGAAGTCAATGCTCCCTCCTCTTTAAGACGGGACTTCAAAACACCGCTTTCAAACAAGCGTGAACAGAACTTGGAAAGGCTACACATCACATTAATATAACAACATTATTCTGAGGTTCCATTGACCTATTACTATAGCTCAGGTATGATTATAATTTCGCAGTATTAACACTGGGAAGTAAGAATTCAAAACCAATCATAATAAGGGGCTTCCGACGTGAGAGACATCTGGTTCGATTCTCTGGCCTGCCTCTAGGACACTTCCATTTTCGAGGGCTAGGGCTAATTCCATAGAGCGAGAGTATTTAACCACTCCTCCTAACAATAATAAAAGCAACTTTGGGAAAAGGTATTCGCGCTCAATTCCGTGCTTGACAATAATATATAGCACCCTTTTTAAAAGTTTGTCACAGCAAACACATACAAAATCAATTACTTCACCCAGCTGACCCCCGCAATTATAATTCCTGGCATTATCTTCACTGCAATTTTTAGCGTGACCATTTATTATTTAGCGCTCAAAGGCGACAATCAATACACTCGTGATGCCTTCCAAAGTTTAATATATATCTCAACGTAATTCATTTTTATCTTCGTCCATAATTAACAGATTTGCCTTTTACTAAGTCTCGACTTATCATTACCAAGAACACAACTGGTTCTATAATTATTATTATTATTTCTTTAGCACACAACGGCTTATACATGAAGATTATTTCTATATCTTTTTATGTTACATTTTCCTTTTTATATTATCCTGTTTGCCTTTTAAATAACATTATTCTTTTTATATTCACAAGTATTCCACTGAATACGATTTCATTCGAATAACAATACATTTTAGCAATTTTTATATTAGATCCCGCACTTATTCTTTTCACACAGTTTTACATCCCTGATTTTCAATACTGGAGAATACTTTCTCCGTGGTTACCATTGCTACATGAGATTCCCGAATCCAAAACACATAATAAATTTGGGTGTTACTTACATGGTTTATCCGGCCCCATTGTCCGAATTCCAGTGGATCGACATTCGCCCCACATCAAATTTCTTATTTCATGATGATACACACAATTACACTTATAAAATATCCCTCTGGATTACACATTTTCATTTCACTAAAAAAAAATATAACTTTCACTTAATATTATATTTACACACACAGAATTTCACTTTTTGGGCAACAAACACACGTGAATTCTTTCTTCATCAAATCCCAGGGGTGCAAATTTCGACGTTGTCTTCTACCTTCTACTCAGAAATTGACAGTCTCGTACGAAATGAAGCCTCCTTGGATAAAAGTTCCCTCCTAAATCTGTTGTTTAATTTATCGGCATTTACAATACTGCACGATAATGTAGTCTTTTCCGGTTCACAATTGTCTATCTGGGAAAACGGTATATTTTTACGCTTACCCCTGAAGTCGCTATTCTGAGTTTTTACAATTGTTTATATGATAATATGCGTCGGAACTGAATTCGGACGGCTATTATCTTTTCTCTGTGGAGTACATCTATGAAACTCCACGTGGCTATGGATATCTCTTTGTAGATTCCTACTACTATCGCCACTGTGTTACCCTAATCTCCTAAATCAGGAAAATTAGGTCTTAGCTATGTTTTTACACCACCGTGGTTATACTAACGCACTGGGAAAACGTTTTTAGAGTATCTACTCTTTGCTGATGTCTCGTATACTTTCGAGATACTATGTTCTCATTTCGAATACTAGTGGCAGGGCTTCAACTACCCTCGCCGGCTAACGTATATTTTCACACACAGTTTATAGCTTGGCCTATCACCGTAGACTATTATACTTTTCGAAGTTCTAAATTGTACTTTTCCTTTGAAAATTACTTCAACGATTTAGAGCGCGGCGACACTGAAGAAAGCTGGACAGTACTTCGACTTAGAGTACTTCCGCGTCGTGATACAGGTTCGAATCCTACTGTGCTGACAAGCAGCACGACCAATTCGAGGTCTGATGAGTTACTGCATCCTCTTGCTTGGGCTACTGGCCCTTATATCTGATTCTGGCAAAAATAAATAAATTTCTCTTCTTCCTCACCACCAATTTCCAAAATAATCGTCGTACGAAGTTTAAAAAAATATCTCTGGAAAGCTGAGGTTTTAAACGTCTCAACAGAATCTAAGTTTCCAGGAATCGATCGTACAAATCTTTAATATTAATTTGAATGTTCTCTTCAGATGCGTGGGTAGTGTATTCTTGTTGTCTCCCACCATCAGCTTCTCGTTCGGGGACTCAACAATTACGTAGTGATGAATTTGCATTTCTTCCCTGCATAATTTCTATAAACTTTATCCACTCTAAAATGTCTCATTCCCTGGATAATGATCACTGATGGAGTCCTTTCTTTACTTTAATGCCTGCAAATGGCTTAATTTCAATTATTTCTCTTATTTTCCAGCCCCTCCCTTGATACGACGTTGCCATTTTACTGTCGACTCGGGGCTATTTCCGAAACTTCATCTCTCTCGTCCATGGAAGTTTCCATATCTAATTTTACCACGTGAGTAATCAGCTCTCTGGTGACTGTTCAAATGACATCACCGGGCAGCTGTGGCCTGGCAATCTCTGATTGCACAACATCTCTTTGCCCCACGCAATCGTATGAAGTATCAGCTTCTCAACTAACTTCAGAACTCCCTTCTAAAGCCTGTATTTATTCCTTCTTTTCTTCGAACTATAAGGATATGAGTTCGATACTGAACCTCTCTCATGGGTTCAAATCTCCCCTCCTTAGATAAATAAATTTTCGAAGTATTGAGGAAATTTATTTAATTATTTTACATTGAAAATTTTCTTCTGTCAGTATCGAAGTCATCACACTATCTCTCAATACATTCTGGTTTCATTCCTTATTAGAATGCCGCAATTATTGGGGTTTTCTACTCAAAGTCATATCCGGTAATATTGTAGGCCGGGCAAGCTCTGTCCCTACCCGTCCTTACTTTCTCCATTTTCTTGGACTATTTGTCCTCGGATTGTCTTATTCCTTACGGGTGTGGTCTATCCCTACCCGTATCCTTATTTCCTCATTTTCATTTCTTAGCTTGCAATTTTCCTCCTCCACAAGCTCAATTATATCTCTCAATTCAACATATGTTCTCTCCAGTTCACATATACAGTTGAATGGTTGATCTATTTGTTCTAACTCACTCCTATTTGTATCAAAAGTGGATTTTTCATTGAACTTTCTATTCTCATGATCAGGGCTTGTTCATCTGCTTCATCGAAGTCTTCGGGAGGTAATATAATTTCAGATTAGCTGAATTTATAGTCACTTCTTGATTCGTTTCACAGTGCCGAATTCTATATGCATTATTTCTTAAATCCCTTATTATTCTATACGGGCCGTGGTACATTTTCTGGAGTTTCTTATACACGCGGTTCCCTGGATCAGAAATGGCTGGTCTTTTCACTAACACCATTTCTCCAGCTAGTAGTGGTCGATGATACCTTTTGTGCCTGTTTCTCCTTTGCCTCTTATCGCCTTGAGCTTTTAGTTGCTCAAAGGCTCTCCTAATTCGTACATCTCTTCCAGGCTGAGCGTCTGTTGGTCTAGGAACGACCAGACTTCATGGTCTCTCTGGTTGCTCATTCTGATGTAACGTTATTGGTATCTCTCCCTAGATTCATGTATCGTATTATTAATGCAAAATTCTATGATGTCGAGGATGTCTATGCATTTCCAATTTTCCTCGGCACAGTATATCCTACAATACTTGGCCGTTTCCCTCATAACTCTTTCTACAGGATTTGCCTCAGGATGGCGAATGCTTGACAGGATTTGACGTATTCCAAGTCTCTCTAATTCCTGTCTAAATTCTATACTTGTAAAACAACTACTGTGATCCGATAACAAATTCTCTGGTGTACCCAGAATAGGTATCACTTTTTCTTTTAGTCGTTTTAAAACCTGTTTGGTACTAGTCTTCTGTATGGGGGCAAGAACAACCATTTTTGTGAAGACATCCATAGCCACCAATATGTGTCTGTTTCCCCCTCCTGGCCTTTGGCAAAGGTCCGAATTTGTCAATAGAAATAATTTGACCTGGTCTCTCGGGCAACAGTGGTATTGGCTTTTGTCCCATCAAAAACGCATTTGGCTTAATTCTTTGACATATGTCACATGTCTTTAAGGGAACCCGGACTCTAAAAATGATGAAATTTTCGTTTTTCAGATTATTAGAAAATAAAATACTACAGATTTTCCCCTTTAAAATGACATATTAATCTCCCCTGTATCTCAACTCCAAATATTAAAAAATAATTTTTCAATAATGTACTGTAGTGCGCGTCACCACATTTCATTTCAATGGATACGTACTCAATGAAAACATACTCAAATCTCTCGGTCTTTCCAAGGAGATAGTAGGCCTATGCATGTAGGACATATTTCTTGTGTTGGCTACATTTTCCGATAGGCAATTGTGTTGTTTGCGTATTGTATTCCTTGGATAGCCTACTATTTTTGGCATTGAGTAATTTGGCGGTTAGGCTTAGCTCAAGATTTGTACTGCATTTCTTTAGTGAAACTGTAACTTTCAAAACATGCCTTGATTTAGTAACAGAGTTTATAAGAAGAAAAAGCCTACAGGAAGGTACAGAAGTAGTGGCACTATGACGGTATCACACATTGTTGAAAGCTATAATTAGGGCATTGTACTTCCACTCTCTATCGACTGACGAGAAACCACTACATGGCTTATGCCCTAAAGGTCTCAATTCGTGGTGCAAGAATAACAAATATCAGGGATCTGAACATGTATACAAGCATCTACACAGTCTACCAGAAGCTGTCATGAAGACAATTAAGCCAATTTTCACAGATTTATCTCAAACTGAACGTATGAAAAAATGTCTACATTGTCACACTCAAAATCAAAATGAGAGTGTGAATAATGTAATTTGGACCAGAATTCCAAAAAGTGTGTTTGTGGAAATTTATAGTCTTCACTTTGGAGTATATGATGCCATTGCCACCTACAACAATGGAAACATTACAAAGTGTGATGTGCTGCAGAAGATGGGACAGGCGGCAGGAAAGTACATGGTCAATGCGATGATGTCAATAGACAATGAGAGAAAACGGAATGCTGAAAGAAAAGAAAAGGAGGCTGAGAGGAAAGCTAGACAAAGAATGAAAGCTGTAAAGTGAAGGCTAGATGAGGAGATGTCTAGTGACACTGATAAGCCCTCTTATGGTGCTGGACTTCATTAGAAAGTTAGTTCACTTTTGAACCTCGTTTTTCACAATTCCATTTTAATGCCATATAAGGAACATTTTATCCTAAACTATTAAAGATAGAGACTTCAAATGTTCAAGCCTTCTATCATAGCCTTTTTGTCATACACGATCTATGACTGATTTTATGGCGATGATATTAAGCCAAAAAATATTTTGAAAAAATCAAAAATTAATTAATTAATAACTTCCCAGAAAATACCCATATATTAATACCCCTATGATACATGGAGTTAAATATGTATAATAAACCACTGTCAAAATTTCGTTCTTCTAGTATTAATAGTTTCGGAGATAATGTTCCCTACATTTAACTTTGCAAGTATAGGTGGGTCCGGGTTCCCTTAACGTATCCCTTACAGTTTCTCTCAGTCTCGGCCATACAAATGCTTCTTTCAGCATCGAGACTGTTTTGTCAACTCCCATGTGTCCAAAAGTTCTATGGGCTAACCATACCATTTTACTCTGCAAAATAGCAGGTACAACGATCCTCAATCGAGTATGGTCAGAGTCCGCAAACTTATATAATAATCCGTTAAAGAAAGTATAATCTTGAGCTATCTTATTAGCTTCAGTATACGCAGGCGTTCCCCTTATCAAACTCCCTTCTAAGAAAGATATGAGCATGTTCATCCATGGATCTTCACGTTGTCGTTGACCAATGCTTCTTAATTCATCCAAGGTACGCTGATCTCTGTCTTCTAAATCAATAGCCATTACTTCCTATTCTGTGGACTCTGGCTGTCTACTTAAATAATCTGGAACTACATTTTCTCTTCCTGGGCAGTACTCTATGTTTACATCGAACTGCTGTATGTATAAAGCCCAACGCCTCAACCTTTGACTGGATAAATCCGTCTTCATCAAAAAGGTTAAGGCTTTATGATCTGTTCTTAACGTGACTGGAAACCCATATACAATCTTCCGCCAACATTTCAACGCATGCAATATCGCTAACAGCTCGATCTCGCTGATTGTATAATTTTTGTCGTGTGGTTTCAGTCTTCGACTAGTGAAAGCTAGATAGTTTTTCCTCTCAGGGTTCTCCGGGTCTTCCTGATACAGCATCGCTCCTATACCACCTGGGATGCATCGGTCTGTATTACAAATCTCTGATTAAAATCAGAATATCCTAGCTTCACGTAATTTAGGAGCATTTCCTTGGCCTCTATAAATGCTTTCTCCGTTTCCTCCGTCCATTTCCACTTGCCACCTTTCTTCAGAATGTCCTGCAGTGGTGCAACAGTTTTGGTGTAGGATGGACAATGTCCTGAGAAAAATCCAATCAACCCCAAAAATTTGTGAACGTTTTTCACTCTCAAAGGCCTGGGAAAATTTCTTATCCATTCTAATTTGCATGGATTTGGTTTGACACCATCTTTGTCAATCACATGCCCCAAAAACGTAACTTGTCTTTGACAGAAGTTCGATTTCTTCAAGTTAAACTTGAAGTTAGCCCTTCTCAAATCTTCCAATAATCTCTTTAAATTTTCCAAGTGTTCCTCTACGTTTTCCGAGGTAAGCAATATGTCATCTACATAACGGATAGTGCAATCCTTTACTTCCTCTGACAGGTTGCGATCAAGTGCTCTTATTAGTGCTGATCCCTCTGTCTTCAAGCCAAATGGACATCTCTTAAAGCAATATGTTTGCTGATCGAACTGAAATCGAGTTAAAAGACTGGTTTTCTCTTCAAGTTCGAGATGATATGAAGAAGTCATGTCAATATTTGTGAAAATCTTCTTGCCTTTCAACTTCCTCAGTATTTCCTTTATGGATGGTGCCGAATCATTTTCTGGTATAATCTTGGCGTTCAGATTCCTGGCACCCAAACACACCCTTACTGAGCCTTGTAATGCTATCTCGATGCTGTATGTGACATCAGGCGCATATGGTTTCACTCTCCAGCTAGAGCTGGCAAGCGTGATTTAGAGCTCTCGATGTTGTATCGAGACATCAGGCGCTTGCTGTGTGCTGTTCCTCGCCTGTAGTCTGTTTGCCCACCGATCACTATGCTTGCCACGGTGGGTGAATGATTATTGTGTCGGTCTACCAACTCCAAGCTTGCAGGTTCGCTCCTGGCCGCGGTAAGGCCGGTAATAAAGTATCAAAGGAATTTTAAAAACTGAACATTTATAAAAGTTATACAAAGCAATCATTGCACCATTACACTAGATCAAATATTTTATCATAGTTCAGCAAAATGTATGAAGGACAGTTCCTTGTTCACTTTATGGTAGTTGAAATTCTGTGGTGGCAATACCGTTATATACAAGAAACGGAAAAATAAAGTGAACGTCTATGGGTTAAACCACGGGTCGCACGAGTAAAATCTTGGTGAACGCGCTGCAGTACGAGGACTTGAAAATGGCAATAATACTTAATTATTAATAATTATGAAGAAATGAATGATGACATTCCAAACAACCACTGCTCGAGAAAATAAAATTGAAACATCCGAAATAAAAAGTAAGCAATTAGTGGAATGCGATCCTTGGTCATATCGCACGGGAGTCGAGCGCTCTAGCCCTTCCGCCAACCAACCACTTGCTCTCGATCCTTGGTCATATCGCATGGGAGTCGACCGCTCTAGCCCTTCCGCCAACCAACCACTTGCTCTCGATCCTTGGTCATATCGCACGGGAGTCAAGCGCACTAGCCCTTCCGCCAACCAACCACTTGCTCTCGATCCTTGGTCATATCGCATGGGAGTCGAGCGCTCTAGCCCTTCCGCCAACCAACCACTTGCTCTCGATCCTTGGTCATATCGCACGGGAGTCGACCACTCTAGCCCTTCCGCCAACCAACCACTTGCTCTCGATCCTTGATCATATCGCACGTGAGTCGAACGCTCTAGCCCTTCCGCCAACCAACCACTTGCTCTCGATCCTTGATCATATCGCACGTGAGTCGAGCGCTCTAGCCCGTCCGCCAACCAACCACTTGCTCTCGATCCTTGGTCATATCGCACGGGAGTCGAGCGCTCTAGCCCTTCCGCCAACCAACCACTTGCTCTCGATCCTTGATCATATCGCACGGGAGTCGAGCGCTCCAGCCCTTCCGCCAACCAACCATTTGCTCTAAGTGGTTGGTTAGATATTATATTATCTACCGGTAAAGATAAAATGCTCATTTACACTCGCTTGTAAATTGAAAATTACCTACAATACAAATATTACAATATAATATACACTGCTATTCATGGCTTATTTCAGCTTATTTAACTATTTAATTCTTAAAAACTCAGCAATTCTTCTAGGTTTGTGCCGTGTCTTATATGGGGGTTCGCCAAGGACACCTAGCTGGCTCATTGGCGGGCTCTTGGTGTCCCCGCCCTGACCCCCACTGGAGTAGCGAACTAACGCCACCTCCCTTTGTATAATGTGCAACTGCACCACTTGACTGCGAGAACTAGAAGCTCAAGCCGCCTCAACCTCCCTATGAAGGCTTCCAAAAAGATGGTATATTGGCTTTCACGGCCAGTGAATTAAAACTAAGTAATTCTTCTAGGTTTGTGCCGTGTCTTGTGTGGGGTTTCGCCTAGAAGAATCGACTGCATGCATTACATTTAACATTAACTCATTATTTCAATATAAAAGCCTACAATACTCTTTATGTTCCAACCTGCCTACTAACGTACTAAGGCTACTTGCCAAGCTCTGTTTAAATACTTACTGCATCAGTTCTGATGAAGGATAACATTTCCTCTAATTCTATCATTTCCTTAGATAAATGAGTTAATTTCAGTTTGTGAAAGTCCATTATGATCAAGTTGTCATGTCTCTGTCACCACAATTAATTATAATTTACCAATGGCATAGGCCAAGGCCGTGAAGAAATGTGAACGTTTGAAGCCTCTCTTCAAGCAGTGATAATTTAAATAATTAAAAGGACAATTGCCGCACATTAGGAAGGTAGATAGGTATTCGTCTTCAAACTTCTGACAGCAATTATTCCCATAACCTAGAAACAAGATTCGAAGACTGCTGACTACCGGTACTTAAGCTTCCGCAAATATGATTCAAATTCTACAATTAAAATCAAAGCTAATTCTTTCCAAAGCAGTAAAATAGCACTTAAGTTTCCTCTCCAGCAAATAATAAGCGTTTTAGTTCTCTTTTATTCGTACAGCATCTGAAAACAAAAACAAGTGGAACGTTACACGGGATGACATTATTCATATTAAGTAAGATATTTACCTTAATCGTCAAAGAAAGATATTTGCACAACTTGAAGAATCAAAAATATATTGTTTTGTACTTACCTTAGCCCATCTTCAATAAATAACTTAATATTCAAGCCAGTAGGTGGTAATATACATATCAGCTGTTAACTTCTATCTTTGATTTATCGTTCCAAATGGGCTAACCATTGGCTACAACACGGCTAACAAGTCCGGGGAACATGCCTTTACGGCGGATGGTTCAGCGGTAAGACCTACGTCACAACATGGATGCGATTTGGCGTAACAGAATACCAATTAGACCACTAACCAGTATTTAGAGGCTTATGGCTTAACCATTTCTTACAGAATCGGGCTGCTGCGGGCTTAGCATGAAAGGCTTTAGATTCACAAATGGAAGATGGATGTATTAGTGTGTGTAGACTATTTGTAATTCATGTGAGGATTGGGAAGGCGGCTGACATGGCCTTTAGTTCCCAGCATTCACCTGGAGTAGAAGTGGGGAACCCACGGAAAACCACTTCCAGGATGGCAGAGCTGGGAGTCAAACCCACCTCTTCTCAGTTTTGAAACACGAAGCTGAGTTGACCCCGTTCCAGCTTCCTTGGCTGAGCCGGGAATCTAACCCAGACCTCCGGGGCGACAGCCAAAAATGTTAGCTTCTAGACTATGAGGTGTAATACCAGGTCAACTCGGCCGACTGTAAAATATTAGTACCTAAATGATTTCCTCTGGGAGCAATGGCTGGTTGAGGCCCCGTGCTCACACAGAGTTTTTTTAGTTCCCTTGTTACTTATTGTTTTAAGGGGTGGAACAGTAAGTCATCTGCCCCTAGGGTTGTGTTTATTCATATTCATACCATAGGTCATAGAAATAGAAAAGTGAGAAGCAGTACCTTTCTCATTGTTTGTAGACTGTTAAGCCTTTAAGTACCGGTATCCAGTTTAGTATGCAAGACTTTGTAAATAGACATACTAATAAATAACTTTTGCGGGCCAAAAGGGGTGGGGTGGCCCATGGCCACTAAGCCGAGAGAGGGGGGGGAGTTGTTTTAAGTGGCAGAGAATTTATGTCATCTGGCCCTAGCAGTAGGAGGAGAACAGAAATCTTGTATGTAACTTAAATGTCAACTACCATTTTCTAGTCTTATGTGATACCGGTATTAAATTTTTAATCATGTAGTTTCATCAACCTTGTGCAAATGGGAGGCTAAAACTATTTTACAACTAAATTGGGAAGAGAAGGACAACCCCGGAGCCACATGGGTGAATACCCAAATGTCATTTAATCACATGGAAGTTTATTTGTGTGTTTATTTATAAAGTCTTGCTTACTAAACTGGATACAAAGGCATAATAGTCTACAAGCAATGTATTTCTTTTATTTACTTCAATGTAGAATGTCTGCATGATAATTACAAATAACTACACTATTTGTCAGGCTACTTGAATCATTTAATTATAATGTTCTAATCAACATTCCCCTCGTGTCTTAACTATTGTAAATACTGGGAACTATGTGAAATTTGTGTTTTGTCTGAGTGCATGAATTAAATTTAGTCTGGATTGACTAATATCAGAGCGAAAAGGGGGATTCAATATAGAGATGGGACTATCGACTACTTTTAACCATCGACTGACAAGTCATTCATTGGAAGAAACTATCGACTAGATAGTCGACTACTTTCAGTCGAATGGTTACCTGAATTCGCATAGCTCCTAAGCGTGTTGTTTCATGTATTCGACTGAAAGTAGTCGCTTCTAGGCAGCGTTCAAAGCACTGCAAGCCATTACCGGCTGAGTTGAGTCGTACCAACAGATGAAAATCAAACTTCTCCTTAATCCACCTATTTTTTTCAGACGTTAGTTTGGACTACTCGACGCTCGGCAACATGCAAATGGTCAAAGTTATTTATTTATTTTTACTGTGCTTCGAAATGGTGGTTTACGTCGTGTAGAGTGGAGTCATTATTTGCAATGTTGCACATTTCATTTAATGTAAAATGTGTGAGTAAATGTTCCCCGATACCGGTATTGATACAGGGCACATTACCTGTATGTACTGTGGATAAGTGAAGTAATAGACCAATACTTAATTAACCTAAGAGTAAATTAAATCACTATTACTGAGAGGGAGTTCTAAAGTACCGGGAACAATTCCTTAGCCAACATTGAATTAATCACACTTCATAGTAAATACACACGAAAATAGAACACTTTAGAACAGCAACGAGGTCGAACTATCAGTGGAGATGTAGGCAACAATGTAAATACTAAGTTTTTTTAATGCGCGCGCTATCCATGTGCTGAAACAATTGACGACTAGAACGTAAAACTCTCCGAGTGCGTTCTACATGTTAAAAGTTAAAACACAATTGGGATATGTCGTTTGCAAACGACTTGTTTATGTTACGGTGAGTAGTCGTTGAATTCATTCGACTGTTTTTTAAAAGCAGTCAAACAAGTCGATGGATTTAACATTTTTCAGTCGACTGCTGCGGTGCTGCCCATCTCCAAACAATTGACGACCAGAATCAATTTGTGCGTACGGTCAAGCTATCCTCACAGTACCCGCTGCAATAGATGTAGAGATTCACATCACCACTCTATCTTATGATGGATGTCAGTACATAAAATCAGCCATAAGGCAACGGCAGTTTAACCCCAGACAACGCTACAACTCTTCCATCCCTGCCCTCATGTCTTTGCCACTAACCCCTTCCCCCCTCCCAAACAGCACGCCACTGCTAGGCCTGCTACAACAACTCTCAGCCATAACCCTGTAAACTACAGCTAAACCAAACCCAGAAACCCCTAATACACTTCATTTGCAGAGCAATAAAATCCATAAAACAACTCCGCAACAAGCTTCACAAAAACCTAAATTATAAACGAAAAGACTACTCCACAAACACTAAAATCAGTAAACCTCCCTCATTTCAGCCACACTACACCTTAAACAGACATAGAAGGCATAGTCATGACCCCTTCATGTAGTAGGCTATTGTCTAAACACGATCATGTCTCCTTCAACTTTACTGAAGACTTCATTAAATTCTATTTAAAAAATCATAAACTCATTCGACAAATCTTAAAATCAGTATACATCCCTCATTTCAGATACTCTATTCATTAAACAAACATAGAAGGCGTAGCCATGACCCCTTCATGGAGTAGGCTATTGTCTAAATCTGACCACGCATACTGCAACCTTACTCTAATTCAAAATTACGGTTAATGATCCATCTGACTGGGAGGCAAAGGTATTTACCGGCTTGCCTGAGATGATGTGCCACAAAACCGGTATCTGGAGTTCAAACATAACCTAAATATTGAATGACAATATTGAATTGTCCAATAACTTGGACAATTGGATTTTGGCTATTTCATTGAAAGAATCAACGAACTGTATAAAACTATAGGCACCTACAGGTATACTTAACTTATTAATTAAAGCTCTACAATAAACATACAGCACAATGAATTGTAGCATGAAGTTATCCTGAAGAAGTCGTTTGATTAGAACGACTACTTAAATTCGAATGATTCCATTCGCTTGGAATTAGTCGTTTGCCAACGACTTGTTTCATTCGAATGATTTCCAACGATTGCTTTGGGATCAGTCGTTTACAACGACTACTTTTATTCGAATGATTCCATTCGCTTGGAAGTAGTCGTTTGCCAACGACTTGTTTCATTCGAATGATTTCCAACGATTGTTTTGGGATCAGTCGTTTACAACGACTACTTTTATTCGAATGATTCCATTCGCTTGGAAGTAGT
Organism: Meconema thalassinum; assembly: GCA_946902985.2. Classification (NCBI taxonomy): domain Eukaryota; kingdom Metazoa; phylum Arthropoda; class Insecta; order Orthoptera; family Tettigoniidae; genus Meconema; species Meconema thalassinum. The sequence goes on along the minus strand of OX336388.2, from coordinate 49,204,057 downwards.
CGTTTGCCATCGACTTGTTTCATTCGAATGATTTCCAACGATAGCTTTGGGATCAGTCGTTTGCAAACGACTTGTTTATGATACGGTGAGTAGTCGTTGAATTCATTCGACTGTTTTTTTAAAGCAGTCGAATAAGTCGATTGTTTTAACTATCGACTAATTCGACTGTTTTCAGTCGACTGCTGCCCATCTCTAATTCAATACTGCCTATGGCTGTCACTGTAAATCCTGTGTTAGATGCATAGGTGAGTGACCGATTGGGATGTAATGGCCAAAGACCAAATAGAATTCAGTTTGAGGTACAAAATAGATGCTCTGAATACGAGTGAACAGAATTCATGTTACTGCAATAATTGTGTCTCAGTTATTTTTCCTTTAGGAATGCTGTACTTTGTTGTTGAGACTGACATGTTTAGTTATACTACTCTTTTTTACTTGCAGGTTTGTAATGTGCGGAGGCAGTGAGTTTAAATGACAAATGAAATTGAAGCAATAATTTGATGAAATTACATACAGTATTTTGGAATGTAGGCTATATGTGTAAAAATGAGAGAAGTATAATATATTCTACTGTAAATGGACTTATCGTTGTACTTATTTTATTACTTCTAAGTTCCTTATTTGCATCCTGATTTCCTTTGAGTATTTCATTTAGCAGGCTAAGGGCAAAATTTGGGTGTATTTCATATTGGTAATGGTTTATTTCATATTCATTTATTTGCTGTGATTTTTCTCAATCTGTTTATAACAGTGTATATTAACTTGTATTCTTCAGAGGCAAGTTCTGGTTGATTATGCAAGTTTAATCTATGAAGCCAAAAGAATTAAATGAGAATAATGTAAACCAACGTTGAAACAAAACATATTCCGGGAAGTGGGAAGAGAATGGGGGGGGGGGGGGGGGGGCATGTTACGGTTCAAATTACCCGCGCGTAAATTTTACTTCCTGTCGTAGCCTTAAGTAGCGCTGCTGTGCAGCGTGTGGGCGGTGGGCGTAATCGGAATTGAATTCAAACCCGGAGTAACCATTCTTAACCATTTTCATTGGTTTGCGAGCACGGGGGTGAAGCTCGGATAAGAAAACTACAACCACTGGGTACTTAATCGCCAGACCACAAGGAGCGCTGCTAGACAAGAGGCTTTTAGAGGTCGGCTCGTAATTGGTCGATTTCGCTTGTTGATATCATGGCGGCTCCGCATATTTGAAACACGTTCTATCATAGCCTCATTAATCTGATTTTTATCAATATTTTAGTAATTTTAACCTTCAATCCACGGGAAAATTTAGGCATAACGAATAGAATATAAAGTGTGATCTCTTCTCCCTCAATAGCATGTAATGAATACGGATCGGGTTGGCACTCGCCGCTACGCAGCGCTACAGTCGACTTGAAATTGTTGATTTCCACATATGTTTATGTGTTTATGTGCGATATATTAAGTATTTAATCGGTCGGAGTGTTTTAGTGGTGTTTTGTGCAAACGTTTATTGATATACAAGTGCTTACACTATTACTTCATAGTATTAATACCTGAAATGCTATTGTAGGAAGCATTAACTGAAATGGAATTTAATTTCATGTCGTGTGTTGACATTATCGTCGTGTGTTAATTTTATTGTTATTTAGGGCCGGTTTCACCAGTTCCACTTAACGAACTAAGGGTGGTTTAAACTATCCTCAAGGATGTGGCCCGTTGCACCAGACCATATGCAATGGATTAAAGTAGGCTTAGATTAAGCGGCCGTGCTCGGTGGTTTAAGACATAAGGATGGTTTAATGTAAGTAAACAGCCGTTAAGCCCTTATATTTTCATGATTGCTTAATGTGAATAGTGAAGATGCCTTGCTGTTTTGTACCAGGATGCAGATCAAGCTATGGGGACTGTAAAGAGGTAAGACGGTTTGTCAAACCTCCTAAAGACAAGTGCAAAGGGGCCATACCAGGGAAGGATAGGGAACTTACTGAAAAGTCCTACATCTGTGATGCTCACTTTCAGAAGATTTAATTGTTAAATTTGACAAATTTGTGATAGAAGGGAAGGAAGTAGTACTTCTCCGAAGAACCAACTGGCGATTGAAAGACTATTCTCTTCCACATATATTTCCTAATTTGCCTAAGTATTTGTCCAGTATGATGAAAATAAAAATGCTCTTGATGCCATTAAAGACAACTTCTATGAAGAAAGGGATGAGAATAAAAAGACAATGAGTTAAAAACATATATGTACCGTAATGCTGAAGGAGGCGTGATCAGTTTTAGGCAATAGCCTACTCTAAGAAGGGGTCATGACTCTGCCTTCTATGTCTGTTAAATGTTAAGTGCTTCTGAAATGATGGTAGTTTATTGAGTTTGGTGTTTGTGGAGTGAAATTTATGGTTATTATTGAATTTTATAGTAATCTACGGGAAAGTTGAAAGTTGCGTTCGTACGGCTTTTTTTTTGCTGTGTTGCAAGTCTGTTAAGGAAATGAAAAATGTGTAACAATGTGAAGAAATCCTTTCTGATAGCGAGGTTAATTTTTTCGTTCTCTTTTTTAATTTACCGATAGCTGGCAAAACTAATTGCATTTTGAACTTGCTCTCTGTCTTCGCTTATTGTCTATGAACTATTACAGGAGACGACTTATTAAATTATAATTGGGGACAGTAAAGTAAGTGGATATGTCGAACTTATTAGCGCCTATGAGGATATCTTGCGGTGTTTTAACATGTAAAACAGGTCGCATGGTTTTAAAAGTCTCGAACGCGCCAATGCTAACTTACATCACAGATCGGAGCCAGCGCTGCGCTGCGGCGGACCAGGCGTACTAGGCCATGTAGGATTACGAGGCACACAGGCAATTGAAATGGAACACACGTTTAATGTACTTGACATTTACTAGAACAGAACTGAACGAACAAGGTGATACAACATTCTTTTATACACACCACAACAAAAAACAAAAGAGAAACATATCTCTATGGAACAGGTTTACTGATTACCAGTGTGACCAACACAAACCATGGTCACATATTCCAACACACCTCCTTAAACCTGTGGGAGTGGAGGACATGACTCGAGACCCAAGTCTTTACAAAAATAAATATGCTTATGCTTAGGAAGAGGCTTTGTTAGGATGTCTGCAGTAATTTTTGAAGTGTCCTCATATTTGATGTATATGACTTTAGAATCCAAAGCATCTCTAACATAGTGATATTTAGTGTCAATATGTTTGGTCCTATTATGGTGGACTGGATTTTTTGTCAGTTTTTGAGCGTATTGACTATCACTCAATAATATGATGGGTGACTTGAGATCTATAAAGTTAGACAAAACACGTTTCAACCAAACAGCTTCTCTTACACCTTCACTCAGTGCAACATATTCTGCTTCAGTAGATGATAAGGAAATGCATTTTTGCTTTTGAGCCCCCCATGATATAGCACCACCTGCCATTTTGAACACAAAACCACTGTATGATTTTCGGACAGTGCTATAATTAGCCCAGTCAGCATCAACAAATCCCATCAATTGACCTCCATTCCTGACATACTTAAGTGACAACTCTTTTGTGCAATTTAAATAACGCAACACTCGCTTTGCAGCAGACCAATGAGATTCATTGTAACAATGATTAAATTGACTGAGATATGATATCGCCTAGCTTATATCTGGACGCGTGCAAACACTTTAACATGAGTGAACCTATGGGTTCTCTATAAGGAAGATCACTAGTTTCTGTGCCAGAAACACCAATATTTGGTTTGGTTTCCAAAGGAGTACAAATGGGACGTGCACCGTGCATACCATATTTTTTTTGCAATCTCACTGATGTACTGCTCTTGGCTAAGATACATTGTACCATTCTTCTCATCTTGTATAAGAAATTGGTCCAAGATCTCGTACCTTAAATTCTTTAACAATACATGTCTTCAATGACTTGATCTCATACTCATCATTATATGCCACAATGAAATCATCCACATATAATGCAATAATTACAATACCTTGGGCTTGTTTCTTAAAGTACACACAGGGTTCATCAGCACAATTTTTGTAACCCAATTTGACAAGAACAGAGTGAGCTCTCTCATTCCACAAATGAGAAGATTGTTTTAAGCCATAAATAGATTTTTTTAACTTGCAAACTTTATGCTCTGAACCTTTCTTGACAAAACTTTCTGGCTGATACATGTAGATCTCTTCATCTAACTTTCCATTGAGGAAAGCAGATTCAGCATCCCAATGTACCACCTTCAAATCTGTTTGGACAGCCAAGGCAAGCAGCATCCTTAACGTGCTGTGTCGAACAACAGGAGAGAAAGTTTCTGTAAAATCTACTCCGTACCTTTGGGTGAAGCCCCTGGCCACAAGTCTGGCTTTATACCTTTGAATGTTACCATTAGTCTCTTTTTACTTTGAAAACCCAATTACTACTGACAACATTCTTGCCCTGGGGTTTATCAACTAGATCCCAGGTGTCATTTAACTGAAGTATCTCCATTTCTCTTTTCATAGCCTGCTCCCACTTAACCCTATCAGGCATGGACAGTGCCTCCTTAACTGTACTAGGTTCAGAGTCATCAGTGAGAGTCAATTATGTCACATAGTCTGACATGTCCACAGGCTTTTGTTGGCGCCTAGAATATCTTTGATTACCTTCGAAATCCCCCACCATTGGCTCATTGACGATGGTGGCAGAGCCCACAGAATCACTGCAGTCTGAATCTGTTCCACTAGGGACATAGCTTAAATCAGCTGAGTCAACAGTCTCAGCCACACCAGCACTGCTAATGGGCGATACGCTTTCAAGTTACGAAATGCACTCTGTCCCATCCTCTGAGTTGTCGTGTTCTGCCTCACTGTCAGTGGGAACTGAGATCTGCAACATTGCAGGTTCATTAATCTGCAAGGATGGGCCAACATTACCTGGAGACACATCAGACACCTCCTGGAACACATCTTCAAAGAACTGTGCATCCCTGGACTTAACAAGTTGATGAGTAACAGGATGCATGAATCTATAGGCTATACTGTCCTCACAATAACCACAGAAAATGTGTTTTTCACTTTTAGGATCCAACTTGTTTCTCCTTTGATCAGGGACATGAACTTGTGCTACACAACCAAAAATTCTTAGATGCTCCATATTGACCTTGTTACCAGTCCCGATCTCCTCTGGAACTTTACCTGGAATTTTTCTGGTTGGGGACCTGTTTACAAGATAGGCTGCTGTATTTATTGCTTCAGCCCACATGCGTTTATCGACTTTAGACTCGCTCATCATGGCTCTAAATTTATCAAGTAATGTTCTATTCATGCGTTCAGCTACACCATTCTGCTGTGGAGAATAGCTAGTTGTAGTTTGATGCTGAATACCTTCTGATTTAAGTAGCCTCTCAAAAGCTTTGCTACAAAATTCACCCCCATTATCAGTGCGTAGGACCTTAATAGATCTTTCACACTGATTTTCGACCTGTGCCTTGAAATCAATAAAGCAATCCAAAACATCACTTTTCTTAGCAAGGAAATGCACAAAAACCTTTCTAGAATGATCATCAATGAAGGTCAAGAAATAGCGAGCATTGCTCCAAGATGGAACTGGCATAGGCCCACATAAGTCTAAATGAATAAGATCTAGCTTATTTTTGCATACAGTTTTACACTTACTTGACTTAAATGGTTGTCTAGCTTGTTTACCTTCAGCACATGAAAAACAGTTTTTAAAACCATTATCTGAGAAATTAATTCCATGAGTGAGACTATCTCTTAACAACTTCATGCTGTGGTTGTTAAGATGGCTTAGTCGTTTATGCCATAAATATTCTGAGTCCTCTGTACAAATATTAGCTTGAGCACTGAGAGCATTGACTTGGTAAACACCCCCCACATTACTCGCAGTCAGTGCTACATTACCTGTAGCAACAAAGTTTTCATTATCATAAACATCACAAGTATTGTCGGTGAATACCACAACAAAACCCTTTTGAGTAGCAGCAGACACAGACAAAAGATTAGCAGTGAGACCAGGAACATATTCTACATTGGACAAGGTTTGTGAAATACCATTTTCTAATTGGACAGTTACATTACCAGATCCTTGGCCATACAATTTTTGATTGTTTGCTGTACTGATCTCCAGATTAGGAACAGCAGTGAAGTTCACCATCGCAGTCTTGATTGAACTCATATGCTTAGTAGCACCAGAGTCAACGAACCAGGCCCCTGTAGAGGTCCTTGCACTTAATGCCTGTCCATCGGTCGCCAGCATCATCTTGTCTCTCTTCGACTTCTGTTGAGTTGAGCTCTGCATCTCCTCTTTCCTGCAATCCAGCTTCCAGTGTCCTGGCTTCTTGAATTTCCAGTTCTTCGTCTTGTCTTCTCGTGAAAACAGAATCCTTAGATGGCTTGGAAGTACTTTTCCCACTCCAAGTAGTATCTTGTAGCAACTTGGTTCGGACTGTGTCTGCAGTAAGGTCTGTTCCGGAACTTTCCAGAGCCATAATCTTAGGCTGAAACTCATCTGGTAGACCTTTCAGCATAAGAGCTGCCACAAACTCATCGTCCAGTGCCTTATTCATAGACGCAAGTTGCTGAGCAAGTCCCATAACCTCACTAACATACTCTTCCATCGTCTTGTAGTGCTTTAATTTAACTTTGCACAATTTCTTCAAGATGACGATCCGCCGATTCACTCCTTTATCTGAGTAGGCCTTTTCAAGAGCTTCCCAGACTTCCTCCGCGGTCTTCAAGGCATGACGATTGGGAAAATTGATTTATCCACCATGAGGTTAAGTCTGGCCCTAGCCCAACTTTCGTATTTCGCTTTCTTCGCAGATGTTGTAGTGTCTCCATCCGGGTAGCCAACTATACAGCTCCACAGATCTTCGAGTCTTAGGACGTTTTCCATCTCGAATCGCCAATCCACGTAATTTAGACTACCTCGCAGCTTATCTATAGCCGGTAACGAGGTGCTGGTTGCAGACATGTTGAATTTCGATACGTAGCGAAATTCAGAGTCCATATAACGAGCAGTCAATCATACGCACTTTATATTCGCACGGTGGATTCGTGGCTGGGCCCATAACCTGTAGGATTACGAGGTATACAGGCAATTGAAATGGAACACACGTTTAATGTACTTGACATTTACTAGAACAGAACTGAACGAACAAGCTGATACAACATTCTTTTACACACACAACAACAAAAAACCAAAGAGAAACATATCTCTATGGAACAGGTTTACTGATTACCAGTGTGACCAACACAAACCATGGTCACATATTCCAACAGGCCAGTGATATCACTTCTTATTCTATTCGTTATGATTTAGGTATTGTTGCTGTATAACAATACTGTCGCACTTATGCAGCAAAAATGTGCTCATTATAGCGAAGGTACGTAATTAAAATATTAGGCCTACACTTCCATTTAAGATGAAATAAATGTTTTTATTTTACACGATTATTCTGAATTACCGGTATGTTCTGAAACTTTATTCTATTAAACATTGTCATTTCAGATACGATGGATACTAAATTAAGGAAGAAGTATTCGTGTAAGTTCCCCGGCTGCACGAGTGCTTATTACGTCGTTAGTAGGCCTACTTATAACCTGAAATACAGAAATAAACATTTCTATAAATTCCCGAAGAGCAACAAGGATATATTGAAACAGTGGAAGCGTGAGAGTCGCATAGGTGATGAGGTTAATACGGATAATTTTAGCGTGTGCGAGGATCATTTCTTTCAAGAGGACTTCGTCAATTATACCAGGCACAGGCTAAATTACGAGGTAATTCCAAAAATCTTGCCCTTATTATATACGAAGGCAACACAAGATATGCGTGTGAGAGTACCGGTAGTGATTGTGATAACAATGAAATGCCTACCGGTCCTTCGAGGTCATACTCTAACAGTTTCGTTAGAGGTTATGTTGATTTGTCAATTCTCTGCGACACATCAGAGGCAGAGGAAAATACAGTTTCTGACTCATTGTTGGATGTGGATGGAGGTCAGTACACATTTCTATCTTCACCAGTAGAAAGAAGTAACAGTAACACCAGGGGTGGTATTTTGGGTTCTGGAGTTCGAAAAGCTGATTTGACTACTAAAAAGACAAAAATGTATGTAGTGCACAGAAGTACGGTTGTGAAACTGTCTAAAGTGAAGAGGATGTTGAAAAATCAGAGGGATGAGCTAAAAGTCCTCAGAAAACTCTATGATGTCAACAAGTTTTAATTTATTGAAGACAATTTGAATGAGGTGAGCGAGACATTCATAAATAGTGAGTTGAGTAATGCTAACAAATCTCCTTCTGATATGCGGTGGACTGTGGAGGACAAGGTATTGGCTTTGTGGCCCCCGTCTGTATAGGTATTTTGCTACCCACTTTTACCTTCCTTCTATCAGGCTTCTGAAAGCCTTACTATCAAAAATTCTGTTTGATACAGGCCCTAATCCAACCATAGTTGAGGTTCTTAAGGAAGAAGTCGCAAGAATGGAGGAGAATGATAAGTATTGTGCTCTACTATTTGATGAAATGTCACTGGAGAAGGGGCTACATTACGAGGCAGACAAACAGCGCATTTGTGGTTACCTGGACCTAGGCCATTTGGGAAGGTCACCTGTTGTAGCTATCCATGCCTTAGTTTTTATGCTGAGGGGTATTCGCCGGACCTGGAAGCAAATTATTGCATACAACTTCACAACTAACTCTTTGAAACAGTTGATTGTGTATATCAGAAGATTGGGCTCAACGTTTGTGACCAAGGTTCTACAAACCTAAAGGCTGTAAGGGAACTTTGCCAGGCCCAATACATTTCTATGTAAATGCACAACCTATTGCTATTATTTTTGATGTTCCTCATCTTCTTAAGAACACTAGAAATTCACTTTTAGACCATAAGATTAGGCTTGAAACTCATAAAGAAGTTAAATTTGAGTATATTGAGAGACTTTTCAATATAGACCAGCAAAGGAGATGCAAAACCTTGCCTAAGCTGAAACAGCAACATTTCAACTTCAAAGACAGCTATGTCAAAATGAAAGTGAAAGTTGCTGCTTCACAATTGAGTCATACTGTTGCAGCAGCAATTGAAACATATGTTGTTACTCAGGTGTTGCCTACAGAAGCCATTTACACAGCAGAATTTGCAGAAAAAATAGATAACCTTCTCGACTCTCTCAAGAGCTCGAAGAAAAATTCACGGGATGATAAAAAGTTTAGATGTGCCCTTTCTGAAAATTCACCACACATAGATATGTAGTACAATATTCTGAAAGAGATGGGGAACTGGAAAATAATAGACATTAGGACAGGCAAGGATAAAACTTCCATGTTCAGTTTCCTTGATGGGTGGCAGATCACAATAAGATCTGTTATTTTTTTATGGAATAGGTTGAAGAAACTTGGCTTCGAGTACCTGAACTTAAGAGCATTTAATCAGGATCCACTGGAAAATGCCTTTTGTTGTGTGCAGCAGCATGGTATTTCAAACCCAATCCTACCTGTTTCCAATTTATAGCTGCCCTGAAGACATGCATTGTCAATAACATGGCCCAACCATTTAAATCTATCAGCAATGGGAGTGTTCTAGACGACCTTCGTGTTGCCACCGCAAGAGTGCAGCATGGTCCAAAGGGGTCCAGGCGCATAAGAATTGGGTTACTGGCTGCATAGAACTCCAATGTCAAGCTCCTTATGTATTCCTTGACGTTGCTTAGCATTCACCATTAGCCATATTACGCATTAGACCCGTTTTAGCCATGCTGCACTCTGGTGACAACTTTTGACAGTTACACGCCCATTGAGGGGGTGATGAGTGCTTTCTTCTCAACAATTTATGTAAATTTTTGGAAAGTGTTCCTGTCAGTGATTCAGTAAATAGTGCCCAAGAATCTGTTATCACCGTTGGGGAATGTATGAATGGCAGTTTCGAGTTCCTATCTCCGCCATCGGAAAGTGATGACCAAGCCGTGGCATATGTTGCAGGATGTATATTGAAGAAGATGGTTAGGAATGATAATGATTGTGACACATGCAATGGTAACCTTTTCTCACCTACCCTGACGGAGAGCCATTTATTTACATGCTTCAAGGAAAACAACGATGCATCATCCCACCTTTTGTATGCCTCTGAGCAACTCCAAGCTTTCCTATATCATGTTCATGATCAATTGTATAGTTTTTTGGACCAAAATGGCCATACCGAAATGTTAGAAGATAATTTTAAAACAATGTTTTCCAGGCCAGACATGATGTTTTGTAGAAAGCATTGTCTGGAGGGTTCCATTTTAAAAGAATCTATTCCATTTCTGATCTACAAATATGTAAGAGATGGTAAGAACGTGTTGAAAAGGCCATATTCTTCTGGACATGTAAAAAAAGTCAAAAAGTTTAAGTCGTGTTGATTTGTTTTTGTAAGCTAGTTAGGCTTTCTGTAACTTAGCCTAGTGAAATCAGTATTACGGTGAGAGCCTTCTTGTAGGCACCGTGTTATAGCTGTGGCTTGCCGCCTGTCGAGCAGCAGCATAGCGCCCAACTAGTTCAACACATTTACACTTTGTAACATATTTAATAATCATCATTACTTACATGAATTTCAGAGTAGTTGCTGAAAATACTGTCATTCATTGCACCAACGTAGAATGTTTTGGCACACTAGCTGTAATTCATCCTCTCTTACTGTTCAGTTTTAATCTCCAGAGGCTACAGAGTACGGGGATTGTTTCTGTATACCTTTTGTTTAAGGTTCCCCCACAAGTAAAAATCGCACGGTGCTGAAACGTACGAACACATTTAATAATAATAATAATAAATAATGTTATTGATTTTACGTCCTTTGTAACTACTCTGGCCGTTAGAGACGCCGGGGTGCCGGAATTTTTCCCCGAAGGGGATCTTTAACGTGCCAGTAAATCTACTGACATGGCTCCCTCGCATTTACGCACCCTCAAATGCCAGCTCACTGCGCCAGGATACGAACTTGAAACCTTGGGCACAGCAAGCGAGAACGATACCGCTGAAAAGGGGAGGATACGATGCATTGCTCACTGATTCGAACCATCTTTAGTACACGTGCAGGGCATGACCAGGCGTATACCAGGTGCAAGTAGTAAGATGCACTTCTCAGCCGATTCCGAGAAATTAATTACTAATTATTCGTAATTGCTGTACGGCGTTTATGTGCGCTGTATGTTAGCATGAAGCCAAGGACCGCGTGGTGCTGCGGTAAGAGCCCTGCTATGTAAGCGTGGGATCACTGGATCGAATCCCACCGTTGAGTTTTTTTTAAACATAGGCAATTCGTACACTGTAGGTGTCGTGAATAATGTTAATTTTGCAGTCAATTGTAATAACGTGTTTTGTGAGCGGGAAAAGGGACTCCGAAATCATCGTATGGGGGTGAACGTTTGTGACATTACATAATGTACATTGCAAATACATTGGTATTATACATGGTCAGGTGCATTCTATTATATGTATACGTTTATACACTGAAGGCCCAGTCTGTTCCGTTCAGTGCGCGTCAGTGAACCATCAGACCACCCCGTACCCCGCAAGTAGTGTCTCCTGCTATGGGTATTGGTTGGAAAGTGTTCGGACCTGGCGAGGTCACCTGCACACAAACTAACGGTAATGATGGGCAGTTGTACTAACACCACATACTGTGAATAAAGGTATTCTTTCATCAGTCTCTTGTACGATTTATTCCTACTCCCTTTTCCTGCTCACATAACACATTATTACAATCACTGCAAAATGAACATTTTTCACGACACCTACAGTTGTACGAATTGCCTATGTATTAAAAAAAAGGCTCAACGGTGGGATTCGATCCAGCTATCCCGCGCTTACGAAGCAGGACTCTTACCGCTGCGCCATGCGCTCCTTGGCTTCATGTTAACGTACAGCGCACATGAACGCCATACAACAATTACGAATAATTAATAATTAATTTCTCGAAAACGGCTGAGTAGCGCACCTTACTACTTGCACCTGGTATAGGCCTACGCCTGGTCATGCCCTACAAGTGTATTAAAGATGGTTCGAATCAGTGACCCATGCATCGTATCCTCCCCTTGTGAGCCACGCAGCCAGTCACGAACTCATTTACTGGAAGACTTCTTCTTGAAAAGATAAGTTGTCACTAGGAAAATTCAATGTTCTATACCTAACCCTGTTCACGGGATACGAGATAGGCTACAGTACTTCACCACCAGTCTTAATTTTCTCAACTAAGGTATGTTGCCAGCTCCGTATGTAATAAATGGGATGGCAGCATCCGGTATTTCCCGACGTACTCTTGTATAATAGGCAAATGCTAGTCATCTAGCGCTGAATAAGCGCTCTTCGCCCATCACTCGGTTCCGTTCTATAGGGAAGGCTCTCACTGTAGAACAAAAATGCATATATTGACATGTTTCTGTTTTTGCGACTGACGATGACTTTGTGTAGGAATATTTTTCTTGTGTAATCCTACTTGGTGTCTGTCGTGAAGTTGCCTTAGCAAGTTGCTTTTCCTATCTATCTTTTCCTTTTCTAGCTAGATTATAGTGCGTAGCATTGTTTTGCCTTTAATTATGATTTTTTTAATGTACAGCATGTAAAATGCATTAAGCATAGTTTGTGCCTTATCTCAATGAATTGAGGTTACCGTGACCATGGGTGAAATCTTATAATTGTAAACTAAGGGAGGCATTGTTTTTGAATGTATACCACATATTAATGATAATACAGTAAACCAAATTTCACTGCTTAGATGTTCGGATGTTGCGTCTGAGGTATAGTTAAAACACACCGTAGAGTCCTAAAATATCCTTCACAAAGTTCGGTTTACGATGGCCTTTTAAAACACATGAAAGTCTACATTATATTACACTGTAAAAAACAAAAGTAAGATTTTTCTTTATCATATTGCTCAATAATTGGCCAGTCCCTTGGTGTTCAGGTAGCATCTGACATGATCGCCAGTTCAACCCATTTGTTTAAACCCTGCTATTGTTCAAAACACAAATGGTTCATTGATTCCGGGAGGTTTCAGCGTAGAAACATTTCCCTTAGCTCGCTTCACGCAATGAAATAACGCCAATACAGCAATACATCTAATACACTCCCCACTATATCTTTCTCTACTGGCTGCTAATAGCACACTGCAAGCCGGTAACTGGCAGTCAAGAAGTTACCTTGTGGACGACGACTTACAGTGTTGCTGCGCTTCTTCAATGACAATTACCATACTACAGCGCGTTTAGAATTTGCTGCCAGAACTTATGGCAGTACTGTATATACATCTCATTCCTTACACGCATGTAAAAATTGTAATTTTTGCTCAAGATCTGCATCACCTTTTTATCATGATGAAATTAATATAACTCAGCATACTGCCAATTTTTCTCTCCATCCTGTGATTATGCTATTAATTTAACATGTATTTCATGACTATTGCTATGGGTGTTCTTTTTTGGTAGGCGACAAACATTGTTCGTTTTGTGCAGTAGGCTATTAACATGTTTTGTGACAAATAGAGATTTAGATAAATTTATGAGGGTATTTTTGGTGTCTTTTTGGCTCAATGAGATATTTTAGTCATATTCTTGCTTCTGAAGGTTAATATGTTTATATTAAACAATTTAAACGTATCTGTATACCCACTGGGTTGACTAATCGCTGGAAAGAACCTCATGGGTCAAGCATAACCCAGAACAGTACTTAGAAAGTCACGCATGCTTGGATGTCAATTCTGAAGTGCAACAAACACTTGACTGCAATGTAGAAAATTGGAGTGCTATTGACCATGAGTATGCTAGTCATTAGCAACTGGCTTTTGGAACATGCTGGTTTGTTTATTGGTATTTTTCTCTGTCTGTGTTGCCATCTTTGAGTTTGTTTTGTTTAGAGATGCGGATGATATGATTATAATGAACCCGCTGAGCTAAGTTTCATGTGATATTTTTCATGACAACACATTTATGATGGGATGTATTACATTTGAACACTCCCAGAAAGCAACCAGAAGCTGAGAGCTTATACGATTCTCTTTGGAGTAGCGGAGGAACGCTCTTTTGACTTTGGTGAAGTTTGCTAATTATTTATCTGAGGTCTTATTAATCAACTTTACTTTTCTACGAGACTCAGAATATTCCATTTCGTCATTCAGTATTATTGAAACATTTTGGAGAGTGTTTTTTCACTTTAAGGTATGGTAATACCATTGCAGATATGCAAGGAGGGATGCGAATAGTCGCTCAACGACTTAGTTTGACGACTTGATTCCACGAGGAACGCAGTTCCGTGCACTACGTCACGAGAATCCGCCCTGATGAGGCGTGTTATAACATCCGTCATGTAAGACGTGGAACCAGTCCGCTTTTTAGCGAAGAAATATTTATCAAGTGTCATCGAGCACCATCGTACTGTGCATCACGATTTGTAAAGTGTAGTGATCAGCACAAATTGCATTGTGAACGTATTTAAAATATATTGTGAATTTTCTACGATTCTGTAGCACCACATTTTGTACCCACGTGATTAGTGTTAAATATACCAATAACTGTGATAAAGTTACATTGAACGAGTGTGATATTAAAACTACTTCGTATATAAATTGCTACGGTGGATTTATCCGCCAGAAATCGACGCCAATTTCACGGATGCCACGTGATTGCAAAAGTAGAATCTGTGCACGTGTGAACCAGCAGATCAGTGCATGGCTATTTATTAATGATATCTGCAAAGTGTAGAGGCTGTGTTGCTAAATATATGTGTAACGCCTGTGAAAGCTACAAAGCACACCTCAATTTTCAAGTACTAATGGAATACATGATGTCTAATATTACCGACCACGTGTTCGACACTTATAACACCATGTTCGAGTCGGAGATAATGGGCTAAGTAACGTTATGGTATGAGGGAGACGTCTCGGTTGGAACGAGCATGATTTGGAACTTCAAGAACGTCGAACGAGATAGAAGGAGTCGAGGATGCCTTTCCTAGGCATGTCCAACCCATTCACGATGTCGACTACAGGGACAGACCGAACCTTGGTCTTTAGGAGAGCCAAGATGGAAGTTCTGATAAGGACGATGCCAATCCTGAAAGCCAGAGGTGCTTTTGTTCAACCCTTGTCATTGGACAGAGAGCTAAGTGTGGGCTTCTTCAGATCGTGAGTTTGTGCAACCCTTCATTGTTCTAGTCATTGGTGGTATAGTTAGATTAGTGTAGATTGTAAATCAGCCGAACTTAGTGACAGCCATTTCATAGGTAGGGATTGTAATTAGCATAATTAGATGTCATTTATTACAGTGATTGTGAGCCACCCTTGGGTTCGACATTTTGTTCAACCCTGGTGAAACCTGATGGACGTCATAGGACGCCAATTCCTGTCTATTGCTAAACGTGACAGTAGTCATTTCAGGGCTACTTTGTTTAACCCTATCTGGGGTGATTTTCGAGTCTTAGCAGACTCCTCTTATGGCAATTTGATGCCATGGTCATATTTCTTTAACTGTACTCATAGCAGACAGTCAATGTTACGCCCCTGATTTCATTAGAGAAGTCGTATCATTTAGGTAATCGACTGTAATTACCAGTTTTGTAACTGCATTTATATTTCATTCATGATGTGCTCAGAAGCCATCCAGGTCAAGTGGATACCTTGCAAGTAAAAGGGATGTTTCGTTGTAGCCTAGCATCGAACCCAGTTCCCAACGTATCATTAAGCAAATCCAGCAGAGTGGAGTGTGCGCCATAATATTATTTTGTTTGTGTCAAGTGTGATGACACGTGATCATTTGAATGTTTGATACAAGAAACTAATGAAGTATTTTATCTTTGAGAGCAAAGAGCTCCAGCAATGAGTGACATTGCTATCTTTTAAACGTCTTTGCTATGAAGGACAGAGTTATATGTTTGTATTCAGATTTATAGCGTGCTCTTAATGCACACACTATTTGATGTTTATAACCTATGGTAAAGATATTATTATGAGGCCAGTTTCATAGTTATTTTCTTGCCTGAATTACCGGCCCAGTCAACGTGTTGGGTCTAATAGTGCAGGGAGCCTGCAACTTGCTGTGACTCAGACAGGTTTGTGAATATTTCCCAGCGCACGAGTGAGAGCGCTTGCTTCTAAGTGAGACAGACTTATGTTAACATAGGACAGAATGCTTGTTGCATTCATTTATTTTTCATTGCATTGATAGCTCATGGAACCCAGAGTCCATTTCTGTATCTGCTTACTTGTTCTTTAGATTGTCATTTGTTTGTTAAACGCCTTTTGCGTGTACCGTTGTTTCGACGAGTACAGTTATGTCAGGATTCTTATTTTATGTTGGAGGCTAGCCCCGTGATGAGGGTTTTTCATGTGTGAAGGTATTTTTTGTACCATGTCCGAGACTGTTCCCGTAGACCAGATATTTAGGGAGGGTAACTGATGTGTCCAGGCCCGTCCCAGAGTTATTGAATGCGAGCTGTGCGCCGCTGGTAACTTGTGTTATTGTGTTTCCGAGTTGTTATTGCTCGTTGATTGTATTCCGACTTTTGAGTCGAGGTTCTATGGCAGAGATGATCTCGCAGGAGACGCTCCGTCCCAGGCTAGTCAGCTGTTATTCGCCATAAACCAACGATAATTTAAACCGACATCTTAATAATAAAACGCATAATTTTGATAAACAAAATATAACTAACGAATTCTTTCTATTTAACCTTGTTCATTTGCATTTGGAACCTGCTGACATAGCCGTGCCATTGAAAGTATTTCCTGGAGGAAATGACTTTAGGACAGCTGACACTTTTTGTAGCGCCAGAGGCTTGCTCGAACCTTTAGTTCGTAGTTGGTGGAGCGCAGGCCATACGATGTTAGACGTGGTCTTCACTACGCAGTCGTCACTGTAATTACACACGTTAAATGACTACGGCTTACAAACAGTAAACCAAGGTGTAGGTAGGCTTTGAATAAAACTGTGGTCTTGTATTTATTGATTTATTGATGCGAAAGTGTACAAATCCTCTATGTCACCTTCTGTGTGCTGATTAGCACCTAGTCTATAAGAGTGCCTTAGATGTTTTTTTATGGCTTGTCACGTAGCTTTGATTGTAATTGTTTGATATTACGGACGTCACCGTCGTAAATTTTTTAATTAATTGGTAGGACTTAGCTGGATGAATTAATATTAAATGTAAATGTGGAAATGGTATCATCCTAACTAAGATTTGTTTTGCTACCCTGTTAAAATGTAAATTCCGATATTAGCTTGATCTTGTAACTTGACCTAGGGTTTTGCGCCGTACCATTTTCCTAGTGTTGCTGTTGTTGCTGTTATTATTGTGAGATAGATCTTTCGCGAGGGTTTACTGTAACTTCTCAGGTAGGGACCTGCTCTTTATTTTTGATTATTTATTAGCTTGCGGATTAGCCGATAGAAACCCTCCGAACTAGGATAGGGGTTTGGGAATTTTACAACAAATTTTCACGGTGTTTTACATAAGTCTGGATGCTTCTTTTCTCAGTCTAGCTTTTAAGGTGAACCTTTCCTTAGGCAGTCTATGACCTTTAGTCACCATGTACCACGATCCCTGTGGATGATGGATTCTCGTGCTGCTTTGGCCTGTATGGAAGTTCACCTGATCCTCTCGGCAGTTAGTTCCGGCGGATGATTTGTTAGGGAAGTCATTTCGGTTGTTGGCTGTCCTGGCAACTCCTCTGACGGGCACATAACACCTTTACTCTTATTTAAATGGCGCCCAACGCTGCAATCGCTTCATTGTTGTAACCATTGATGTGTTCACAAAATATACGATGCTTCATCCAATTCAGAAAGCCACCGCACACCAGATTATCCAGAGAATTAGACGACAAGTGATACCAGAAGCAGGAAAGCCACAATTCCTGTTGACTGATCATGGATCACAGTTCACCTCCACAGAATTCGCCAATGCTATGAACGAGTTGGAGATAGGTCATGTTTTATCTTCTATTCGCCATCCAGAGAGCAACCCAGCAGAATGCGTAATGGCTACTATTGCTAAATTCTGTCGATTGTATTGTCAGGAAGAACACTGGCGTTGGACCGAAGTCCTAGTTATTATGGCAAAATGTATTAACTCAACAGTCCATGTGAGCACTGGTCAAATACCCATGGTTTTGCATTTGGACCAGATGCCGATGAGAATGTGGAATCGTGTGATTGTAAATCCACCTTGTTTACAACCATCACACGCCAGCAGACTTTTAGCTGCAAGGGACACCTTGGACAGACAAGCTGCGAAACGTTTGAGGAGAACCGGACGCCAGAGATTAAGAGAACCACTGTCGCGGGAGACCTTGTTCTTATAAGGAGACCCGGAATTTCAAGTCCTGTAGACCGCATATATGGGAAATTTCTGTCTTTATATTATGGCCCCAGTCGTATCCGACAACCTCTGAACAATGGAAGTTACGTGATTGAAGACATTCAAACAGGAGAGTGCATTGGAACCTTCAACGCAGCTAATCTAAAAAAAATATCACTCATGAATGAACTTCGAGTCAAATAAAAATGTCTTCCCTACATTTTATTTGAAACGACGGAGAGGCAGATGAACTCGCTGAGCTAAGGTTCATGTGATATTTTTCATGACAACACATTTATGATGGGATGTATTACCTTTGAACACACCCAGAAAGCAACCAGAAGCTGAGAGCTTATACGATTCTCTTTGGAGTAGCGGAGGATCGCACTTTTGACTTTGGTGAAGTCTGCTAATTATTTATCTGAGGTCTTATTAATCAACTTTACTTTTCTACGAGACTCAGAATATTCCATTTCGTCATTCAGTATTATTGAAACATTTTGGAGAATGTTTTTTCACTTTAAGGTATGGTAATATCATTGCAAATATGCAAGGAGGGATGCGAATAGTCGCTCAACGACTTAGTTTGACGACTTGATTCCACGAGGAACGCAGTTCCGTGCACTACGTCAGGAGAATCCGCCCTGTTGAGGCATGATGAAACATCCGTCATGTAAGACGTGGAAAAAGTCCGCTTTTTAGCGAAGAAATATTTATCAAGTGTCATCGAGCACCATCGTATTGTGCATCACAATTGCTAAAGTGTAGTGATCAGCACTACGTCAGGAGAATCCGCCCTGTTGAGGCGTGTTATAACATCCGTCATGTAAGACGTGGAACCAGTCCGCACTTTAGCGAAGAAATATTAATCAAGTGTCATCGAGCACCATCGTACTGTGCATCACGATTTGTAAAGTGTAGTGATCAGCACAAATTGCATTGTGAACGTATTTAAAATATATTGTGAATTTTCTACGATTCTGTAGCACCACATTCTGTACCCACGTGATTAGTGTTAAATATACCAATAACTGTGATAAAGTTACATTGAACGAGTGTGATATTAAAACTACTTCATATATAAATTGCTACGGTGGATTTATCCGCCAGAAATCGACGCCAATTTCACGGATGCCACGTGATTGCAAAAGTAGAATCTGTGCACGTGTGAACCAGCAGATCAGTGCATGGCTATTTATTAATGATATCTGCAAAGTGTAGAGGCTGTGTTGCTAAATATATGTGTAACGCCTGTGAAAGCTACAAAGCACACCGCAATTTTCAAGTACTAATGGAATAAATGATGTCTAATATTACCGACCACGTGTTCGACACTTATAACACCATGTTCGAGTCGGAGATAATGGGCTAAGTACCGTTATGGTATGAGGGAGACGTCTCGGATGGAACGAGCATGATTTGGAACTTCAAGAACGTCGAACGAGATAGAAGGAGTCGAGGATGCCTTTCCTAGGCATGTCCAACCCATTCACGATGTCAACTACAGGGACAGACCGAACCCTGGTCTTTAGGAGAGCCAAGATGGAAGTTCTGATACGGACGATGCCAATCCTGAAAGCCAGAGGTGCTTTTGTTCAACCCTTGTCATTGGACAGAGAGCTAAGTGTGGGCTACTTCAGATCGTGAGTTTGTACAAACCTTCTTTGTTCTAGTCATTGGTGGTATAGTTAGATTAGTGTAGATTGTAAATCAGCCGAACTTAGCGACAGCCATTTCATAGGTAGGGAATGTAATTAGCATAATTATATGTCATTTATTACAGTGATTGTGAGCCACCCTTGGATTCGACATTTTGTTCAACCCTGGTGCAACCTGATGGACGTCATAGGACGCCAATTCCTGTCTGTTGCTAAACGTGACCGTAGTCATTTCAGGGCTACTTTGTTTAACCCTATCTGGGGTGATTTTCGAGTCTTAGCAGACTCCTCTTATGACAATTTGATGCCATGGTCATATTTCTTTAACTGCACTCATAGCAGACAGTCAATGTTACGCCCCTGATTTCATTAGAGAAGTCGTATCATTTAGGTAATCGACTGTAATTACCAGTTTTGTAACTGCATTTATATTTCATTCATGATGTGCTCAGAAGCCATCCAGGTCAAGTGGAGACCTTGCAAGTAAAAGGGATGTTTCGTTGTAGCCTAGCATCGAATCCATTTCCCAACGTATCATTAAGCAAATCCAGCAGAGTGGAGTTTGCGCCATAATATTATTTTGTTTGTGTCAAGTGTGATGACACGTGATTATTTGAATGTTTGATACAAGATACTAATGAAGTATTTTATCTTTGAGAGCAAAGAGCTCCAGCAATGAGTGACATTGCTATCTTTTAAACGTCTTTGCTATGAAGGACAGAGTTATATGTTTGAATTCAGCTTTATAGCGTGCTCTTAATGCACACACTCTTTGATGTTTATAACCTATGGTAAAGGTATTATTATGAGGCCAGTTTCATAGTTATTTTCTTGCCTGAATTACCGGCCCAGTCAACGTGTTGTGTTTAATAGTGCAGGGAGCCTGCAACTTGCTGTGACTCAGACAGGTTTGTGAATATTTCCCAGCGCACGAGTGAGAGCGCTTGCTTCTAAGTGAGACAGACTTATGTTAACATAGGACAGAATGCTTGTTGCATTCATTTATTTTTCATTGCATTGATAGCTCATGGAACCCAGAGTCCATTTCTGTATCTGCTTACTTGTTCTTTAGATTGTCATTTGTTAGTTAAACGCCTTTTGCGTGTACCGTTGTTTCGACGAGTACAGTTATGTCAGGATTCTTATTTTATGTTGGAGGCTAGCCCCGTGATGAGGGTTTTTCATGTGTGAAGGTATTTTGTGTACCATGTCCGGGACTGTTCCCGTAGACCAGATATTTAGGGAGGGTAACTGATGTGTCCAGGCCCGTCCCAGAGTTATTGAATGCGAGTTGTGCGCCGCTGGTAACTTGTGTTATTGTGTTTCCGAGATGTTATTGCTCGTTGATTGTATTCTGACTTTTGAGTCGAGGCTCTATGGCAGAGATGATCTCGCAGGAGACGCTCCGTGCCAGGCTAGTCAGCTGTTATTCGCCATAAACCAACGATAATTTAAACCGACATCTTAATAATAAAACGCATAATTTTGATAAACAAAATATAACTAACGAATCCTTTCTATTTAACCTTGTTCATTTGCATTTGGAACCTGCTGACATAGCCGTGCCATTGAAAGTATTTCCTGGAGGAAATGACTTAAGGACAGCTGACACTTTTTGTAGCGCCAGAGGCTTGCTCGAACCTTTAGTTCGTAGTTGGTGGAGCGCAGGCCATACGATGTTAGACGTGGTCTTCACTACGCAGTCGTCACCGTAATTACACACGTTAAATGACTATGGCTTACAAACAGTAAACCAAGGTGTAGGTAGGCTTTGAATAAAACTGTGGTCTTGTATTTATTGATGCGAAAGTGCATAAATCCTCTATGTCACCTTTTGTGAGCTGATTAGCACCTAGTCTATAAGAGTGCCTTAGATGTTTTTTTTATGGCTTGTCACATAGCTTTGATTGTAATTGTTTGATATTAAGGACGTCACCGCCGTAAATTTTGTAATTAATTGGTAGGACTTAGCTAGATGAATTAATATTAAATATAAATGTGGAAATGGTATCATCCTAACTTAGATTTGTTTTGCTACCCTGTTAAATGTAAATTCCGATATTAGCTTGATCTTGTAACTTGACCTAGGGTTTTGCGCCGTACCATTTTCCTAGTGTTGCTGTTGTTGCTTTTATTATTGTGAGATATACCTTTCGCGAGGGTTTACTGTAACTTCTCAGGTGGGGACCTGCTCTTTATTTTTGATTATTTATTAGCTTGCGGATTAGCCGATAGAAACCCTCCGAACTAGGATAGGGGTTTGTGAATTTTACAATAAATTTTCACGGTGTTTTACACAAGTCTGGATGTTTCTTTTCTCAGTCTAGCTTTTAAGGTGAACCTTTCCTTAGGCAGTCTATGACCTTTAGTCACCATGTACCACGATCCCTGTGGATGATGGATTCTCGTGCCGCTTTGGCCTGTATGGAAGTTCACCTGATCCTCTCGGCAGTTAGTTCTGGCGGATGAGATGTTAGGGAAGTCATTTCGGTTGTTGGCTGTCCTGGCAACTCCTCTGACGGGCACAATATATATTGTGTGATCTGAATTGTGTCGGTTCGTTCAAGATGTTCTCCTTCTGAACTATGGTGTGTGTACAGTTGAAATCTTCTAGTGCTTTGAGATAGTGTCCTTTGGGTGTAATATGTAGTCTAGTTTTTCTGTGTGATGGTTTAAATATGTAAGTGTTATGCATCTGTCTTCCTCAGTGTTATTGGCTTTCTTAAGGAGGTTGTCTATTACTGTGTTTTCAATGATGTGGTTATGTCCTGTGTTCATTGGGTGATCAGAAAACATGGATTTGGGGGTTGACCTTGATGCACTAATAAACATCATCATACCTTGATTTGAAGGAGCACCCTTCATCCTATGGAGAATTTGGGACAGTTACTACTTACTATTTGTGTACAAATTTGTATAAAAATTGCTCTCGAAGTCTCATTTAAGGTAACTTTGGAACAGTTGCTTCCTTGCTGTTAAAGCTTGCAAGTTTGTAGTGGTGTATATATATGTAAGTGATGTATAGTGAAAAATATTAATTGAAAGGAGCATATAATAACAGAGTAGGGACTCCCTGGTATTTTAGCGGTCCGTTAAATTCAGCGATTGCGTCATTGATTGGGCTCCAACTCAAACGCAGATGGTGCGCAAAGTTACAAAAAGGCATTGCATGGTGCGCACCACGTGGCGAATTCCAACGCCACTGAGATGCAATAACTGGCCGTATATTGTGCAAGAAATATAAGTGACCGAAGGATCTAGGTTGCTTTCGCCGAGTACGTTAGCCAACTTACGAAATGTGAGGAAATCTAATCGAATTTGATTAATCTGGATACACATCGTTATTGTTGCTTTAAAGCGACTACGTTTTCTTTTTGAGCGACAATATATTACTTAGATTGAATATTAAGAGGAAACGGACACCCTAACATTGAATTTTGTACGTACGTTGTGGTCTGTAACGTTGGTACGATGAGAAGAAGAAAAAGGACTGTCGATGTTTTATTTCCTCCTTTTTTCTGTTGCTTAGCACTTTTAAGACGTTTAAGTACAAGCGAATAGTCTTTTTGAAGTTTCAACGATAAAAATAAATAAATCATGAAGTTTCATGAAAGTTTGCAACATTAAGGTACCATAACCTCAAAATTACAGTACC
The DNA here is from genome assembly GCA_946902985.2 of Meconema thalassinum. Lineage (NCBI taxonomy): Eukaryota > Metazoa > Arthropoda > Insecta > Orthoptera > Tettigoniidae > Meconema > Meconema thalassinum. The sequence goes on along the minus strand of OX336388.2, from coordinate 49,180,427 downwards.
CCTAATCCGACCCAGTACGCCACTATGGCTGATTTCTTGTCTGCTATACCTCCTTCACTAAATAAATTGAATATGCCCCAGAAATGTCATTTTACTGCAATTTACTTGCCCTCAACGTTTAAATGATTTTCAACTGTATCTACAGAAAAACTATAGGAAGGGTAGAGGATTGTCCAGGACATGAGAAAGCTTATTTTCCAGGCAGTTTCAATTGTTTTATTAATGTATGTTCAGTTATGGTACACATTGTACATTCTTTCACAAGTGAGTCATAACTTCTGACGTGTGAACGTCAATGGATTAGTCGACTGGAGACAGGATTGAAGAAGACCATGCCAGCTGCACTCAGATGATCGGGTACGCTGCAGGACGGTGGAAAACAACTGATGACCCATATCCAAGTACACTCCAACGCAGGAAAACCTCTTGGCTGGCAGCGATCAATCCTCAGGCTGAAACAGCTGTAATCTCAAAGAGGATTATTTTTGGAGAACATGAATTTTCAGCCTATAAAGCAACACAATTCCAGTTAACGCAGCATTTCTTGCAAGAAGTAAGGGGGAGGGAACATTTGGTTGAACGTAATGGTGCAACACATTACCAATTACATTCAATACCCCCCCCCCCACTCAGATTAATGTCAATTAAAACCTCCTGTTTCGGGCATGTTAAATGGACCCCTGCAGGCCAAATGTACGGAGCCACATCATATTACTGTTAAATACACAGAAAAAAATCTGCATTACAGGAATATTGTGCCCATTGTAATAAAAGAGAGAGGGGAAAGTGTGTGTCCTACAGACAAGTTGTCAATATTCTTGAAAATATTCTATGCCCTTTAAATATAAATTTACATTGGTCTTTAACCTCACCCATTATCTCACTATATGTGTGTTTTGAAATGTGCACATTAAATGCTAAAATCTATCGCTTTAAAGTTGACATTGTTGCTTTGTTGAAGGACTGGTGAAGTTCAAGACATGTGTACGTATACCTACCCTGTCATCTCTTTTGTCGTGTGGCCTCCTGAGAGGCCGAGTACAGGTCTTTCTAGTCAACGTCCGTGGGCGACCTGCGCATCGGAATGAGAGATGAATTAATGAAACTGGGCAAGGATGTGGAACGAAGCGGCCGTGGTCTGTCAGAAGGTACCGTCCCAGCATTTGCCTGGAGTTGAAAATGGGAAACACGGAAAACCATTTCAAGGGTGGCCGACGGTGGAGTTCGAACCCAAGTCTACCGAGTCAGCAGAGAGCTTGGGCCTATGACCGAACGCTGCGCTTAACCTGTCGGCATACCTACACCTAAGTATTATTCTTTCAGAGGGATCGGAGATGAGATACAATGAATTGCTATAAAAATTGAAACAATATTTCAATGATCCGCTATCCAATACAATACCACCATTGAAATATTGCATGAATTTAAGTCGATGCGGTTCCGTCTAGCCAATGTTTACAGCCGGATGTTGTAACAGATGGCAACATCACAAAGAGCGTAAAAAAGATTAAATAAATTAATGTGACCAAGCATTTGGAATGAAGCGAGGTACCGGCCTGGTCATTGGGAGATGTTGAAAATGGTAAACCTGACAAAAAAACAGTAGACAGAAAGATTGTCCCCATGGCCTAGCACTGCACTTACATGAATGCAGCTACCAAATATGTAAAAATTTTACATTAAACTATACACAGAATACACACAGTATGTAGCCTACTGAAAGTGCAATGTAAAAAAAATGTATGTCCTTTAGAAATTACTACAACATTAACATACTGTTACACCAGATTATTTATATTTCCAGAATAACTACAGAGCAAATGTGCCAACTGTCCAACTCCGCCTGAGGGTGTATTCCATCCCTCCCACCCAAGGGACAAGTAGGACGCCGCAAAGAATAGCCAAGGTCGCTCCTTTTAGTCGCCTCGTGTGATAGGCAGAGGATACCTTGGGTGTAGTCTAAACCCCCACCCACAGGGTGCTACAGTGTTCAAGCCACCCAAAGAAATTATATTGTGTTGTTGATTAATTTCGGGACTTTACGACAGTGTGATCAAGTGGCACCGTGTACTTACGTGTGTGTGGAATTCGTCTGATAACCTGCGTTATTGTGAAGGCTGTATTAGTGTGTGTAGTTGTAACTCAGATGAGGATTAGGAAGGAGGCAGCTGGGGTTTTAATTAAGCATTCGCCTGGAATAGAACAGGGGAAATCACAGAAAGCCAATTCCGGGATGGCTGAGGTGGGATTGGAACCCACCTCTTCTTAGGTTTTGCTTCATGAGGCTGAGTGTACCTTGTTCCAGCCCAACCCTCAGGCCAGAATTGAACTTCTCTGCAGAGCTGGGAATCGAACCCGGGACTCAGTGGTGGCAGCCAAGAGTACTAGTCACTACACAATGAGGCAGACAAGAAGTTATGTATAAGGTCAGTCACTGTGCATAGTTGATGTGCGACAAGTGGCAGTATACCTGATGTGGCGATTGGTATCCGGGTTACAATAGCAGTGGCATCCACAATCACATTTGTTCCAATTAAGAAGCTCCAGAGGCATTTCGTAATAGTAGCACATTAATCACATTTTGTGTTTAAATAGTAGCAAGTCTATGAATTCCTCGCTACATGTCCAGATATTACAATCCACCGAACAGCAAGGCATTTGGGAGGAAGGCGTTAAGTACACGATTATCTGGGCCCTGCTTATAACTTATCACTAGGGCTCGGATTTTTAGGTAAATAAATATTTTTAAATGTATATGCATATTTTAAGCATTTTTTCTATAAATACATAGATTCCTGCTTTTCAATTATGAGCACAAAAAATACATAATATTTAATTTTTTTTAAATCAGTATGCTAGATCTTTCAATTGGATTTTTGTTCTGTGTTACTTCAACGGGGAAGAACCTGTGAGCTATCTAATTTTCATGTAGAGCGTATGTCAGCTTGCAACTGTGTTATTCTTAACTTGTTACCCCGTGCCACTCACTGTGGAAATCAGGGGATTTCCTTGTCCAAAGCCATATTGCACCACGTGCTAGAGCTACCTGGAACCATTGTCACTCACATGCAGTTCATTTCTGGCACTGTGAAGTGTAAGACAGTTCTACAATGCCTAAAGTAAAGACAATTACAAGTTATCGTCTGTTGCAGAATTTAAAGATAATTTTACTTCTGATGGGGGCGTTCTGTTCTGCCGACCATGTGGGAAAGCAATCAAGGCTGAACAGCGATCTCAAGTTACACAACACCTCAAGGGCATGAAACATATTGCCGCAGTTTCGAGCCTTCAGAATAAGTGTTTCGCGATAATCGTCGGTCATTTGTGATGGACAACCTGAAGATGTATCTCGTTGTGAACTGTAATGCTTCAGCAGTCAGTGAGACATAGCATAAGTTGCATATTGTTGATATTCACATTAATAAACTAAATTATAATAAAATATTTTTATTTTTTGTCACATATTTCAGGTAGCCTATTTTTAATACATAACAAATAAATATTTTCCCGATCTTTAGCACCTAAAAGTCCGAGCCCTTTTTATTACACTCCAAACTGTCACAAGCCTAATTGTTTGGCTCTATGTTAACCGTGGAAACTTGCAATTGCATGTATAATTCTTTCAAGGTGTCAACATAACCATAATGATCATGATTTGTCAAACCAGAAACACAAATTCATCATGGATAACAGCTGGGTGAAGCTTACGCTATCTACTGATAGGGGCAGATGACCTCGTAGTTCTGCCCCTTAAAACGTCAATAACTAACTGCCTACCTTACTGATAAAAGCTTAACTACAGGGATGAACAGACACCAATCTACATCACAGATAAAGGTGACTAAAATGGACAATACTGTACCTGGTTTATACAAAGGATTTGTGTACAACGGTAATCCAAGGGAAATCTACACAGGTGCCTACGCTGGTTTGTCGCCATCACAATTCACAGCTGTAAGTTACACGACCTTCTTGCCAGCATGGTAATTCTGAAATAAAGTGACAGACTATTCATCATGAACAACAAGTGAAACAAAAGTTTGCGAAATGATGAGAATGTTGGCTACATGGAGAGAATAATGAGGATGTTCATCCTTCCCCTAAATATAATGCACACGATTATTCCCATTAGAAAACTTGTCTAGGAGGGGGCAGATGACCTCGTAGTTCCACCCCTTAAAACAACAATAACTAACTAAACTAGTCTAGGCCTACTGGTATGTGTTAACACATTTTCAAGATATATAACAATTTCTCATTCATACACGGGCAGATTTTCTGAACTTCTAGGCAATGGCTGGATTACGAACACCACACATTACTTCTCAACTAATGAAGAGCTTAAGGTCGGTTAACCTATACCGGATCTCTCCAAGTCTCTATTATAACTTTGGCACGACCGAAGACACACAAAATAAACAAACAATAAATAAACTGCCACTTTAAGGAGTGGAACTGTAAATCACCAAATGTCCAGACAATATTACCTTATAAATCTCCCAGCTTCTCCTCACACGTTGCCATTACCGTCCATCACATTGCATTAATTTTCCTAAGGACCATCAAAATAAACGGAAAGACCCTAAAATATAGTGACAACCAACATTGGAAATAAAAGTTACCGAGTTCGGGTCCAAACAAAAGAATAATTATTTAACGGACGGAGAAAGTAATAGAGAGTACTGTACTTCGAGAAGCAGCGTCAAGACACGAGTGACTCGCGACAGTAAGTTTTCTTGGCACCGCATGCGCAGTAGACACTTGTGGCCCGTTACGTATTTCTTGTGCCTTCCCATCCGTTCCACATCTGTATTCTTTGCAAATAACGGCGACACACTCTTGCTACTCTCTCTGACTGATGACTAAAAAAAAAGTAATCTATTTTCAACCTGCTGGGCTCCCCATATTCTTTGCTCGGGGCTCCTAGCATCCATGTTGCATGTTTACAAACGGCAATATCGTGGATCGCCAAGGAGTCGAAATATTATTTTATTCTTTATTTTAAATCCTTTTATTATGTGTCACAAGAAATGTAGCGGTAATGTTCTGTGTGTAGAGATTACCAGTGAAATATCAGTCATAAATTCCTTTGATTTTACTTATGATTTATAATGCATAATATACAGTGAACAGAAGAGTACAATTTTAAATATTATTTTGGGTGTACAAATCATTAGTAGAAATGAAGAAATATCAGTGATTAAAATTCCTCTGCGACTTTGATTATGCTTTCCAAATACCTACAGTGCACACGTTTCTTAAGTGATCACATTTCTAACCTCGTGTGAATTGTCTTGTTTCGTAAAGTGCATAAGCTTGATGAATGTAACAGGAACTATTTTGTGAAAATGTTGCGGCCTTTCAATAAAATTGTAATGTGTTCATGAAGTACGAAGTTTTGAATATCTCTTCTCCTAATTCAGTTAGGACTTAAATTTGGTTCTCATATCAAGCTCACAAAGGTGGGCCTACATACAATCGAATGATCTTATGCACTGTATGGTTTGGCAGTATTATAGTATCAGTTCCTGCTAATATCTTATATAAAAATAATAATGTGGGGGTAATGATGGGGATTTCTTGAGCTTCACCAGCTGGTCGGGGCTATCAACGAATATGAAGAAAACTTGTACTGTATATGAGGCAAAATCAAGTAGGCTAACTTAATTTTTTTTTTGGGTCAGATGACCTCGTAGTTCCGCCCCTTAAAACAACAATAATTAACTAACTAACTAAAGTAAAAATATTCTTGCATTCAGAGGTATTTTACTATAATCATTACAGAAATGTAGGCTTTCACTACTAACACTGCACGTGAGGTATGGTGAACTGCAGTCATCTGTTTATTTCATTGAGGCAAACAGTATGGCGATAAAAGAGTAACACATTTTAACCAGTTACACATTGTGTCAGTTAGTGTAGAACCATGTTATGCTCCTGGCTAGTGACCAGAATTCATTTATTGTTCACTTTAGACCATCCTCCCTTTTCATCACTTTTAACAACTTTTAACACCTTAGCTTATTGAAAATATATAATTTATGATATGCATACCTTTCGGGGAGTTGTTGGGAGTCGTTTCACAATCTCTTCATACTCAATAGCCACTGCTGCACCGCAATAATTGTTATTTCACGGAAAGAATGCAATTTTTCTTCACTTTCTTCACTTACGGACGCCATGTTTGACAGTCATGTGACACCCGAAAGTCGATCATGTGACTACGTTACCATCTTGAATAAAGAAATTCACCACACGCCTTCGCTACTAAGTTAGGCACTGTCTTGTGGAAAATTACTGCTAGTACTACAAGCAAGGGGGTCTGGGGGTAAGCCCCAGGTTAGGTCTGTTTTTGTATGTAAAATATTAATAACATACAATTTATGTCCGCTACTAGGTTAGGTACTGCCTGGTCGAAAATTAATGCTAGTACCACAAGAAAGGGGGTCTGGGGCATAAGCCCCAGGTTAGGTCTGTTTTTGTATGTAAAACATTATAAATACATAAATAAACACTGTAATTGAGTTCACTTAGTGATTTCATACATCACGTGCGAAATAGTACCAAACGCGTGGGGTTGGCAATACTGTCTCAGTGAGAAAGATAGGGGTGAGAACTTTGATTTCAACTATATAAGTCGTGTCGCTATTTGGGCGGGATGGTGGGTCTATGACAGCGGAGCAGTGAACATCTAATGCTCAATCCTCTTCTGATATCCTCCCGACTATTAAATCAGGAAATTTCAGTGTTTAAAAATATTTATACAAAGGCTGGTCTAAAGTGAACCGCTACCGATGTTAGGCCCCTTAAAACAACAATTATCGTCATCACCATCTTGCTGTGTAGGGTTGGGTTAGGTGCCTTCGAAGAGCACATAGCGGCAAGGCGAGTGACAGAATTCTTGCCGTTTGGCGCTTTGATGTAGGGTTTTACCCTCCAGGATTAGCTTTTCCCACGGACTAAGCGAGGGATCTCACCTCTACCGCCATTGAGGGCAGTGCCCTGGAGCTTGAGACTCAGAGTTTGGGATACAACCGGGGTGTGTGATCAGCACGGCGCCCAGGCAGCCTCACCTGCAAAGCGAACAGGGACCTGATGAAGGGATGGGAAGAGTGGGAGGGTTTGGGAAGGAGGCGGCCATGGCCTTACGGTAGGTACATCCCGGCATTTGTCCGAAGACGAAGTGGGAACCACGGAAAACCACTTGGATGATGGCTGAGGTGGGAATCGAACCCCCTTTACTCACTTGGACCACCCGAGGCTGAGTAGGCCCCGTTCCATTCCTCATACCACTTTTCAAATTTTGTGGCAGATCTGGGAATCGCACTGCGGACCTCAGGGGTGGCAGCTAATCACACTGACCACTACGCAACGGAGGCAACTACATTTAATGATTAAATAGTAATATTTCTTGAATGCTGAAAAAATTCACCTGATTTTGTTTTAAATACATGTTTTCTTGATTTAATTATGGGTGTTTGCTTGGATGTCCCCGAGATGCTCAAATGAGCAAGTTCTATCCCAACGGTTAACTCAGCTGGTCATTGCGCGTGGATTACAAGAGAGGAGGAGAGATATCTGGATGCTGCATATACTGCCGACACCATAGTCTCGCAATGTAGTTTGTGAACGTGTATGACATTTAAGATTCTTTTACGCCCTCGTGAAGATATTCAAATAACTTGTGATCCATTTAATTCCAAAGAAATGTGATGCTCTCTGGACTGCATCATTCGTCATGAATGAGCTATACAAGAGTTTTACCACACACGTTTATTTTAACCCCCTTCACCCCCCAGAGAAACACCCACAACAATTATCCAGGGTGTCTACTACTCTGAAAAACAGGGAATTTTTAAATCCTGGAAATCTCAGGGAATTCTCAGGGTATTTAATGACACCCAGGGAATTTCAGTTTTAAAGGGTCCAACCTTGATTAATTTGAAATTATGCATTTAAATTTTGACGGGGGGGGAAGTATATTCTGGTGATGTTTGTTGCAGATGTATGTTCGTACTGACTTTAAATCTTGCAAGATAGAACACACAAATTACATGTGTAGACTGTGTATTTATATATAAATGTGTAACTGCATGATTTTTTAGAGGTTTACTATTGATGAGCTACTTTCAATACTTGCTAGTACAAAAGTTATTCTGGATGAAAAAAAATTATTTATTTAATCGTATGGTGAATTATATACAAAATTTAAATTATACAATATTATCCACATTCTGCAACCAAGTTATGACATTTGGAATGACATGAAAGAGTTCAGCAGGGTTCCCAGGGAACGAGAACAGAGGGCAGCGTCGGAGCAGATGCTCCATTGTCTGCTCCTCTTGATCACAGTCGCACATTGCTGAATTGGTCCAGCCCCATCTGTGTTGAAAGAATTTACAGCAGCCATGGCCGGTTCTGAATCTGTTAAGACGGCACCACAGTTACCTTGGGAGGTCAGAACCTTTCAGTTCCTTTGCAGGATCAAGAGAATGGGCACTTGTCCCCGCTGTTTTTGTTGACCACTCGTTTCTCCAACTTTGGTTTAAATTAAACCCATCCACATACAGTATTTCTGCAGTAACACATGTTGGCCTCCTAGACCGTAGTCGCTGTTGTGAGGGATGGCAAAATTCATGGTATAGTGGTAAAGTAGGTGAAGCCCTGATCTTCTTAGCCTCTCTCAACAATGCTTGTTTCCTTCTTAGATGTGGTGGAGGAATGTGGCTCAGCACAGGCAGCCAATGGTAAGGCGTTGACTTAATAGTACCAGTGATGCATCGCATTGTATCATTTAATCTTGAGTCTACTTTATGCACATGTGCACTTTCCAACCACACGGGTGCACAGTATTCTGCTGTTGAATAGACAAGGCTAATGCCAGTTAGGCGTAAGCAGTCGGCAGAGGCTCCCCAGGAAGTACCACTAAGTTTATGTAGGATGTTGTTTCTTGCAGCAATTTTATGGGAGAGCTTGGTGAGATGCTCTTTGTAGGTCAGGGTTCTATCCAAAGTCACTCCAAGATAAGTAGGAAAGGGATTGTATCTAAGTTGTTGTCCGTCAAGCAAAATATTTGGTTTGTAATTAGAAAACCGATGTGCAAGGTGGAAGCAAGATACTTCTGTTTTATTCAGGCTCGGAATCAATCTCCAGGACTGAAGGATAGCTGACATTCTCTTAAGGTCTTCAGTAAGGGTGTTTTCTGCATCTTCAAAATTTCTGCTCTGCGTTACAAGCGCAATATCATCAGCATAAATGAACTTTCTTGCCTTAGTATTTGGCAAGTCATGAATATACAGGTTGAAAAGGATTGGGGCCAAAACAGATCCTTGTGGGAGTCCATTATTCAGCTTCCTCTTGTGACTTTTAGAGTCACCCAAGAACACTTCAAACTGTCTTTCACTGAGAATGTTTGATAACAAATTCACAATTTCAAAAGATGGAATAACTTGAAACAGTTTGAAAAGTAACCCTTGTCTCCAGACAGTATCATAGGCTGCCGTGAGATCAATGAAGACAGCTGTGGATTTTAGATGGTTTTGGAAACCTGCTTCAATATGTGTTGTAAGGGCAAGAACTTGATCTGTGCAACTACGACCGTTTCGGAAGCCAGCTTGTTCAGGTGGTATGACATCTTCAATGTACGGTGCTATCCTGTTCTGAAGGACACGTTCCAGAAGTTTAAACATGGCGCTAAGCAGGGCAATGCGACGATAGATTTCAGGATTGTGTTCAGATTTACCTGGTTTCAGAATAGCTATAACTTTGGATAGTTTAAACTGTTTGGGTAGGTGATTCTTTTGAAGGATATATGTGAAAAGAGAAGTAATCCAGTTTATACTGAGTGGACCCATGTGTGTGATGAATTCATTATAGATGTTATCAGGACCAGCTGCCTTGTTGGTCTTCAACTGCTTGATAGCTGCTACAACTTCTTCAACAGAAAACGCCCTGGATAGTTGATTATTTCTCTGGGCGTTCTTTTTGAGGAGAGTGAGGTTACGTTTCACCATTTTGGTGTGACACTTGTCTCGCTTTGCCCTTGCAAGATCTACCATTCTATTAGCAATGGTGTCAGGACTTAAAGGACTGTATGTCTTTCTGGAGTTTTTCTTACCGGTCAGTCCGTGGAGTATTCTCCAAGCTTTTCTGCTCGACTTCACAAAATTCATTTCTGTAACTGTTGCTTCCCACTTCTCTCTCCTGCTTTTATTGAGGGACAGTAGTAGCTGAGTGCCTAATGATTGATCTCCAGTACTTTGATATTCTTTATACAAGTCCTCACTGTCCTTATTCCATCCAGGCACATATTCCTTCCTATAACCCCTAGGAATGTTTGCTTTTGCAGCCTTAATAACGAGTTCAACAAATTCGCCATAGTTGGTTGCTGTTGATTGGAAGTTCTTCTCAGTTAAGTTTTTATCAAGTTCCTTAGAGAATGCGTCCCAATTAGCGCGTTGGAAATTCCATCTGGGTAAGGGCATCGAATTCACAAGAGGGATTTTCAGCCCTACCTCTACAATTACCGGACGGTGTTGGCTGTTTGGAAAGTTAGACAGAACATTTCGTGAGGTATATAAGGGTTGCGATAGTTGATCCATAGAAACAAATACTAGATCTGGGTTGTAGTCCCTATTCCAGCGTGCGGAATGGAAAGTACCTTTGTCCTTTACATCAAACACCAGATGTAAATTGGATATTTCTGCCCATAAAAGTAATGTCTCTCCATTATCATCTACTGTATCATAACCCCATGATGTGTGGTGGCTGTTAAAGTCACCAGTCTAGATACATGGATGGTCAAAAGCAGGCAGTACAGCTGGAGTCCAGTTTATGCATGGAGGCTTGTACACATTGACAATTTTTAGGCCGTTAATCTCAATCACTAATAGGAAGGTATTGTCTACGACTGTGGACTCAAGAACTTGGACTGCAGTCAAGCTGGACTTGGCATAAGTGGCTATACCATACTGTGGGTGGTGGATGGCATTTACTAGGGTATAACTTGGAAGGTGTCCTCTTCTATGGAAGTCCTGCTCATCTTTGGTATGCATCTCTTGGATATTAATGATGTCAATATCAAGATCCTGTAGCTGTTTATGAAGATAAACACATTTGGATAAACTTAGGCCTTCAATATTGAGTTGCATAATGCGTATTGAGTGTCCAATATCTCTAGTTTGGTGGTTCTGAAAAGAACCATTTTTACATTGCATTCTTGGCATTATATGTATAGATCACCTAATATTGTTGCTCGTTTAGCACCACCCAGGGGTCACGTGAAGGGTTAAGTTATAGGTTACACCTACGGACGTGAGCAACTTCAAAATTGAAATTGGCCAACTATAGAAAAATATACTTTTCTACTTTTTTCACCTTCATCATACTACTCTCTATTGTTCGAGCACTTTTTGAAATGCTCTTTAAGTACAAACTCTGTTTTATATATTTAATTATGGCTGCTACTGTTCCTCCGGAAATTTTCTGGAAAAATCAGGGATTTGTCAGGGAAATCTGTTAGTTGGTTTTGGTAGACATCCTGTTATCCGCCAGCTGCCACTTATCTAATCTGTATACCGCGAGTTGTAAAGTTGTTAAAGCATTGAGGATTTCCTCCCGATTCAGTAAGATGACATTTAAGCAGAAGTTTGAATGCAACAATCGGATTTATAGACATGTGACCTGTATATCGGCTAAGTTTCATCAAGATCAGCATGTTGATGTTTGAGGGGGCCTGTGCCACCTCATAGCGTACTGCCTAGCATTCTTGGCCGTTACCCCTTGGGTCCAGGTTTGATTCCTAGCACTACCAAGAACTTTAATTCTAGTTTTGAGGGCTGGGACAGGGTACACACACAGCCTTGTGAGACCAAACTGCGAAGAGGTAGGTTCGAATCCCATCTTAGTTCATAATTGAAAGTCACAGCTTCCTCCTTCCCAATCCTTTTCTCCTTTAGGAATATACAAACGTCCATTACAGTAATACACTTTCACGAATTGATTGTCAGCGGCCGAGTTGGAAACTATTCTTTGTTTACTTGTGCCACGCATCAGCCTGCTTTGTGACTGGTACAGTTGCACGAGTAGGATATTAGGAGTATTCGACGTCATATTGGTCCGTATTGACATAACTTATAATCCTATTTAACTAGGCCTAATTACAATTTTCCGTCTATTCAATACAATTTTTTATTGAAATTATCTTATTTCATTATCTAGACATGTTTCGAGTTCTTTTATAATCAGCTCTTCATCAGCCAGGTGCCCTCACAACAATAATAAAAAACACTCACTAAAAATACAATGCTCATAAACAAGTACATTTAAAAATATTCTTAAAAATTGACCTATAATAAAACTTAACATCCTATAATAACAATTATCAACTTATTATAATGGAAACATCCAATGTTCTTTAGTGAAACTTGTGGTAGCTTCATTCAGACTTCCCCACACACACAAAAGAAGCGGAGCTGTGTCATGCACAATTTGTTGACTGCCCTTTTGACCAGCACACAAGTCATCACATGAACGACTAGTGGAAACTCCCATTGGTGTGGCAAGGTTCTTGTTTATGTCAGCCCTCATTGAAGCCTCCTCATAAAACTATAACGGAAGGAAAAAGAGACTATTCTAATATCATGAAAATATGGGACTTCAAACTTTAACTAAAATTCATGTGGCTTACTGACATGTTAAGAAACCCAGTGTAATTCCTAGTATCCTGTCATTGAGCAGCATTTCATCTAAGGGGAAAAAAATATGCTAGTCAAAACAAATTAACCCCTAGGAAATTTGATATAGAATCGATCACCGATCGAAAATCATCGCTCACCTTCAATTCGATTCCATGAGTACGGAGCGTGTGTGCCTTCACAACTGTCTCAAGCTGGACTGACAGTTCGCGGAGCAAGCCTGTATGGCGATGACGTGCCTCCGGGGAAAGAGGGGAAACAAGAGTAGGGGTGGAACAGTAGTTACCGGGTGAAATAAGTGAGATCCTTCTACGCACAGGATGTTCTAAAAACCTGATCCTTAATCCTTATTATAAACTATTGCGGAACAAATTTGCGCCAATCTAGATTTTTATTCTTACTTGCCTAGAATGTGTGCATTGTTTGAGTCGGAGTACTGCAGCGAGGCCCACCGCACCACACTCCAAGCCCACCCAGTATCGTTCTCATTTAACGCGGCCGCAATCTGGCCCATAGCAGTGGACTGACAAAGCCCACCTCACTGGACGGGCCGAGCAGGCAGACTAACCTTCACAACGTGTGCACAACAAAGTGCTTGCTTTAGATTTCTATTCAGAATTGATTGCAATACGATTGTCATGGTATAGTTCAAACTGGCTAATCTCAATCTGAAGTACGATAGTTGTTGATTGATTTTGGTGCTTGGGGACAGAATGGTCATGTAGCTCTGTGTATCTGTGTGCTTGTCTGATAACCTGTGTTATTGTGATGGATGTATTAGTGGGCATCTTTGTAATTCAGATGAGGATTGGGAAGGAGGTAACCATGGCCTTAAGTGAAGAACCATCTCAGCATTTGCCTTGAGTACCAGTACAAAAAATAGGAGTTTATACATTAGGCCTGGCTTACAAATATTACTTACGAATTTAGATAATTATTTGAAGTTAATAGCCATTGGACAAAACGAAGTTTGAACTTATACATTGCGTCATTCTAAATGGTGGTTTTATAGTGTGTCACTAATAGGAAATTGTGCCAATGGTAGGAACAATAATAAAAATGAAGTGGCGAACTTCAGCCACTTTTTCTCAAATAAAACAAGGACTCTGTGTTTAACGTGTTTAGTTAATACTTGGGTAGAGGAGGGTATTGCTGTTCTATTTTGAGCAGAAAAGGAGATAGCAAATCATATTACATGATTCTTCAGCTCATTTATGAACACCAAAAGTTCGTAGAGGGCCATTTCAATCAAAATAAGAGAACATTGCACAGTTTTCTTTCACAGTGTGTTAACGCCGTCTACAAAAAAGAATAGCATTCATGTTTTTGCCATGGCCCTCTCACGCTATGGCTCAGTTGTCCCAAGGGTAATTGCGACTCAGTGAATACCTTGTATTCGACCACAGCCTCCTCAAATACCCCACTATGACACTAGCCACTATAGCCATAACTAAGCTTGCTATTCCTGGGTGTCTTAGTATGTGTCCTATCAACCTAGCTCTTCTCTTCAATAGCAGTTGCCAGAATCATCTCTCCCACTCATCTTAATATCTCTTCATTCTTAATCCTATCTACCCATTTGAACTTCATTCTCCTGTACCACCACATTTCAAACGCTTCAATTCTCTTCTTTTCTGCTGCACCAATAGTCCAAGTTTCACTTCCCCGCAGAGTGCCATGCTCCAGACAAAGGCTTTCAAAAATGACTTCCTAATACCTAAATCTAAATTCGATGTCAACCAATTCCTTGTTTGCAGAAATGCTTTCCTTGCCTGAGCCAACCTACTTTCTATATCCTCTTTGCTTCGACCATCACTGGTTATTTTGCTTCTTAAGTAATAGATGTCTCTTACTTCCTTTAGGTTTTCACCTGTCAATTTGACGTCCATAGGTGTTTCTGATTTATTCCGGCTGCATTCCAATATTGTTGTTTTACATTTATTAATTTTCATCATGAATTCTTTCCTGAAGATGGATTCCATACCATTCAAAAGCTCATTAAAATCCTCAGCCGTGTCTACTACGATGACGATGTCATCAACAAATCTCAGAGTTGAAATTATTTCTCCTTGAATCTTCACTTCCAATTTAAATTTTTCTCCAATTTCCTTCATTGCTTGTTGAATGTAAAGATTGAAAAGTATTGGTGATAAGTTGCAGCCTAGCCTTACACCTTTATGAATACTAGCTTCTCTCTCTTGTCCTTCAGCTCGAATGACTGCTATCTGGTTTCTGTATAGATCGTATATCACCCTCCTATCCCTGTAAGTTACTTTATTCCAATCGTTTTCAAATTATCAAACAATTTAGTCCAATCAATGTTATGATTAGCAATTTAGTAGCAATGTGCTACTTTTTACATTACAATGGAGTTTTTGGCTTTGAAGAGAACAGGGTTGGCAAGCCAGAAAAGATTCTTTCTCGCTTGCAGGTGACACATATAACATGCTGAAGTAGTTTGTAAAGCAACAGAACTGCAGTTCATGCATTGGAAACAATAATTTTTGTCAGACACTCGGAATGCTACAAACATAATACAGGGCGTATCAAAAAGGACTTTAGAACTTTGACAATTGATACAAACTTATTCATTTGACTTACTGACAAGGTTTTGGTGTTATTTTATAGCAAAATACATAAAGTTTTTTACCTTATACCTAATCTGGAAACTGAAGCATCATTTATATAATTTACTAGTTGACCCGGCAGACGTTGTCCTGCCAATCTAAGAAAGTGTTGGCGTTGAAATTCTGTTTCTTGAAGTGCTTTTGGATACACAACATGTTAACTGCCTCTAAGCTATCGTAAAATGGATTTTCTAATTTAGAACCATTCGTGGAAGCGTTCACAACAACTTTCAAAAGTTTCATCGCTGTCACTCATTTGTTGAATCTACTCGTACGCTACCTGTTGTGAAATGGATTTACTAAGTCGAAACCCTTCCCTGGCGTGTACACAATAACTCATCAATGATTCATCGCAATCGGATGAATTGTATATGCACGTATACGGGGTTTTGTTTAAACGATTCGTGTGCTGTCACTCATTTGTTGAATCTACTCGTGCGCTACCTATTGAGAAATGTATTACTAAGTCGAAGCCCTTCCCTGGCGTGTACACAATAACTCATCAAGGTTTCATCGCAATCGAAGAATGTTATATGAACGCAATGGGGGATTTTGTTTAAACGCTTCGCGCGTCGTCACCCATTTGTTGCATCTACTCTTGCGCTACTTATTGTGAAATGGATTTACTAAGTCCCCTTCCCTGGCGGGTACACAATAACTGATCAATGTTTCATCGCAATCGGACGAATAGTATATGAACGCATACCTGATTTTTTTTAAACGATTCGCGCTCCGTCACTCATTTGTTGAATCTACTCGTGCGCTACCTACTGTAAAATGTATTTACTAAGTTAGAAACCGTCACGTAAGTGTCCACAACATCTCACCCAAGTTTCATCGCTATCGGACTAATGGGATATGAAGACATAGGGGACTGTATTGAAACGCTCCGCATGTCGTCGTTCATTTTTCGAATCTACTCGTGTGCTACCTACTGTGAAATGTATTTACTAAGCCAGAAACCTTCCTTGGAGTGTCCCCCATATTTCACACAAGTTTCACCGCTAACGGCAGAATGGTATAGGACCTTATACGGGACTTTGTTGAAACGCTTCGCGCGTCGTCCCTCATTTGTTGAATCAACTTGTGCGCTGCATATTGTATAGTGGATTTACTAAGCCAGAAATTTTCCATGACGTGTACTCAACATCTCACCCAAGTTTCATAGCTACGGACGAATGGTACATGAATGCATACGGGACTTGGTTGAAACGCTTCGCGTGTCGTCGCTCATTTGTTGATTCTACTCTTGCGCTACATATTGTAATATGGATGTACTCAGCCAGAAACCTTCCCTGGAGTGTACACAACATCTCACCCAAGTTTCATCGCAATCGGATGAATGGTATGTGAACGTATACGGGACGTTGTCGAAACGCTTCGCGCGTAGTCACTCATTTGTTGAATATAAACGTGCGCTTCGTATTGTAAAATGGATTTACTTAGCCAGAAACCTTTCCTGGAGTGTACACAACAATTCACCAAACATTTATCACTATCAGACGACTGGTATATGACTTTATACGGGACTTTGTTGAAACGCTTCGCGTGTCATCGCTCATTTGTTGAATCTACTGGTGCGATACCTATTGTAAAATGTATGTACTAAGCCAGAAACCTTCCCTGGAGTGTACACAACATCTCACCCAAGTTTCATCGCTATCGGATGAATGGTATATGAAATTAAATGGGACTTTGTTGAAACGCTTCGCGCGCCGTTGCTCATTTGTTGATTCTACTCGTGCTCTACCTATTTTTAAAGGAATTTACTAAGCAAGAAACCTTCCCTGGAGTGCACACAAAATCTCAGCCTAGTTTCATCGCTATCGGACGAATGGTATATGAACGCAAACGTGACTTTGTTGAAATGCTTCGCGCGTCGTAGCTCATTTGTTGAATCTACTCGTGCGCTGTCTGTTGTAAAGTGGATGTACTAAGCCAGAAAATTTCCCTGCAGTGTACAACACATTTTACGCAAGTTTCATAGCTATCGGACGAATGGTATATGAATGCATACGGGACTTTGTTGAAACGCATTGCGTGTCGTCACTCATTTGTTGAATCTACTTGTGCGCTATCTACTGTGAAATATATTCACTAATTTTGAAACCTTCACGTAAGTGTACACAACATCTCACCCAAGTTTCATCGCTATCGGACGAATGGTATATGAACACATATGGGACTTTGTTGAAATGCTTCGCGCATCGTCGCTCATTTGTTGAATCTACGCGTGCGCTACCTATTGTAAAATGGATTTACTAAGTCAGAAACCTTCCTTGGAGTGTACTCAACATCTCACCCAAGTTTCATCGCAATCGGACGAATGGTATATGAACGCATAGGAGACATACATACCCACAGACAAACTATCACGTTACATTGATTTTTATATATATAGATGGAGGAATTATAATTCATAGCAGAATTCTCTTTATCGGACCACAAACCATGAACATTCCTTCCCTGTGTTATAGGAACTTTGGGGATGACTCCCATCGTATTCGTGACTTCTTTCTTTCTCTCTCTTGTGACAATCAATAAATAAATTATTTGTTGCTCAGTTTCATTGTTACGTCATAAGCATATTTTTTTCGATTTCAGTGAAAGACAACCCATATCATATTTCCCTCTCGGCATGATGGGTTAAAATCACTGACTGGACTATTAATTATATTATCATGGGGATAGTATGTGCAACGAATCCTTGTCAGACTTAATTTAAGAAGGGCGAGGTGTATGAATCACACATCCCTCTTCCGTCCAATCTGAACTTGACTGTGTATTCTGCGGAACGAAAAGTTCACACGCAAAGTTAAGGAAAGCCAAGTTGCACTTCGAGGGAAACTCCAAACACATCTACTCTTCTCTGAAGTCTTGACTCGACAGGGTCTGGGGTGATAGGCCCGCTCGCCAGCCAGCTCGTAAACTGTCTCGATGCTAGTAATTGAATCGAGATTGTTGGAAGAAATTAAAACGTAAAAACACTTATAGTAGTGATGTATTGAAGATAAAGATATGCTGTCGCGGACTATTTTGTAGAACCTTTGATGCTGAACAATTCTTACACTCATAGTATATAGATATATTTAACGGTTTGCCCAGCGTAAGCTTAAAAAGCGCAGGCACGCTAAGTTTTTTTTTCTACTTTTTCACTGAAATAGTTATTGCTTGGCTCCCTTTGGTCATAAATAAATTATATTCTACACAAACCTTCCTCGAGATATCCTTTACAGAATGGTGAAAACCGCATCAAAATCCAACCAGTGGTTATCAAGATTACCCGAAACATTTACGAATCGGGGACTTTGTTTTATGCTAAGTAGAGATAGGTTCAATGTGACTTCCATTGGCCATGGAGCACACTCCCCATCTGAAGTAGATTTCTTGCCAAACTCGCTGCAGCATGTCAGGCATAACTTGTTCATTTGAGATGCAGAGCTCTGGTAGAGAAGTCGGAAAGGGTGGATCAAGCACGGTACCCTTCATGAATCCCCAGAAGAAAAGGTCCAGAGGTGTCAGGTCCGGTGACGTGGGGGCCATGCAATTGGCGTACCTCTGCCAATCCACTTACCTGGAAAGTGGACATTTGCAAAATCCCAGACGTTGGAGAGGTTCATTCTTGTTCAAACTAGGTAAGTACTAACCATAGTAAGGCACATGAATAAACAAACATGCAATCCCTCGGAAAGTGAAAGAATTGACATACGCATGCGTTCTTGCTTCGGCAGAGAGTACTGGGCTGACACAGGGCTCCATAGCCCTCCAGTACCTAAGAAGTGTTATTCACCACCCTCGCTCGTGCAAAGTTTTATATATGAAATCTTTGGTAAAAACAATAAAAAGTGAAATGTTAGGAAAACTAGAGCAGGCCTGTGGGCAATGTGCTCATGGTAAAGG
Organism: Meconema thalassinum; assembly: GCA_946902985.2. Lineage (NCBI taxonomy): Eukaryota > Metazoa > Arthropoda > Insecta > Orthoptera > Tettigoniidae > Meconema > Meconema thalassinum. The sequence continues at coordinate 49,161,205 of OX336388.2, read as the reverse complement.
CAACACCCAATCTCCAGAACAGGGGAATTAATGACTTGGCTGGGAACCTGGGCCTGATGACAAAACTCAAGCTCTTAATGTAGAGAAGTTAGAAGGTGTGGTTTGTACCAAAATCTTCCAAATCATCTCAATAGAAAAAATCGTGCATTTTTTGAAAAGTCAACAGAAATATGTTTATTTGTTTAATCAGTTAGTTAAAACAAATAAACAAAATGATAGCCCCTACAACAACTGTATCGTGTCGAGCCCGTATAACAGTAAAGCTGGGCGGGTGGTCTATAGACATGGAGCGCTCACAAGTGCATTATAAAGTAAGAGAATTACCCTCAACAGTGACGAATATGCACACTGATTTCATAAATATTCATAATTCGTTTAAAAAGTGTGTTTGAACAAATAAAGAAGAAACCAGCATAACAGTAATGCTGGGCGGATGGTACATGAACATGCAAGATTTTTCGCTCAGGTCCCCTAGTAAGTAACTAAATCTGGGACCTTCAATACAAAGCCTATCATGCTAACCATTTAAGCACAGTTAAGACATCGTCAAAAAGCCTTCATTCAATGACCATACCAGAATGGCATAGTCGTGGCTTCCTACAATCACCAGCCGGGAACATGCACGACCACCCTCACAAGATCATCTAGATCAAAACTATTGCAATAATTCGTAAAGTAAAGCCCGCAATGTTCAATGTAGCAACATGAATCCCTATGTAGCTTGGACACTGACCAATAAAACCGGTGTTGCCATGCACATGGCCACCAAACGCTATTAAATGACATTCCCTGATAAAACTGACAACTTTCATGGAGTGGATAGAACTTGCAGATGAAAGAGCAGCACTGAAATACACTGCTGATGATTTTGAAAATTGAAAAACCTACCTTATTTACGAAGGCTGATTTTTTTCAATGTCCGATGGGCTATATAAAAAGAACAGATTGACATACCAAACTGATTTTATTACTAAATGTTTGCTTGTTTTGTACTTATGTTTCAACATAATCGCCAAAACGATTGAAACATTTGTCGTATCGTTACACCAGATTTCCAATCCCCTCTGCAAATAATTCTGCCTTCACTGAGGTGGGTAAGTCTGGAGAGTTTCCTGAAATTTTTCCTTTTCGGCGAGGCATTGCCGCCCAACCATACCTTCGATTCTCGAAAAAGGTGAAAATAATTCACGACCGCACTGAGCCAACGTTACGATAGACTTTTTCAAAGAATTCCAGAAGGAAGTTTTTGACTATCTGCCATTTAGTCCAAACTAGCACTGAATGATTTTCACCTTCTTTGAGAATTGAAGGTATGGTTAGGCGGCAACGCCTAGCCAAGAAGGAAGAATTTCAGGAGACTGTCCACACGTACCCACCTCAGTGGCGGCAGAATTCTTTGCAGAGGGCATTGGAAAGCTGGTGTAACAATACGACAAATGTTGCAATCGTTTTGGCGATTACGTTGAAACATAAGTACAAAACAAGCAAACATTTAGTAATAAAATCAGTTTGGTATGTCAATCTGTTATGTTTATATATCCCCTTGGGTCATTGAAAAAAAAACAACAAAAAAAACAGCCCTCTCATTATGTTGGGGCTGGCTGTGTGGCTCAGCGGTAGCATTCTCACTTGCTGATCCCAAGGTTGCAGGATCGAATCCTGACGCAGTCAGCTGGCATTTGAGGGTTCACAAATGCGAGGGAACCATGTCAGTTGATTTACTGGCATGTTCAAGTTCCCCCTCGGGGCAAAATTCCCGCACCCCGGCATGGCGTCCCTAAACGGTGCAGTACTTAAAAGGGACGTAAACTATATAACATTATTTTTGGTATATTGGCTTTCACAGCCAGTTAATTAAAACTCGTCAATTTTTCTAGGTTTATGCTGTGCCTTGTGTGGTGGTGATGAACCAGCTTGGTGTTCCTATGGGCAGATGACCTCGTAGTTCCGCCCTTTAAAACAACAATTAACTAACTTCGTGTTCCTAGGCGAAACCCCACACAAGACACGGATAAACCTAGAAAAATTGCCGAGTTTTAACATTATCATTAAAACGTTTTACTGGACAGCAATATCATAAAAACTATCTTGAAGCAAAAATATTCACGGAAAAACGACAATATGTGATAGCTTTTTATGCTATTAATATTTCCTTTTGAATATGGAGTTTCAATGCACATGAAACATACAACTGTATTACAATATATATACTCAATGTGGAGGCTATATTAACTCACTCATCTGGAGACAGATATTTATCACTGAGAAAAGGCTCTATCACATCCATATCTCCATGACTGGAACTCACACTGCAGTAGTGTTGTAAAATGTCTAGGCATTTATAAGTTGGGGCAAATGCCCAGGATAAATGCTCGGGCAAATGCCCAAAACCCATAAATGCCCAGGCATTTTGGGCATTTACCCCTTTTAAAAACATATTCAAAATTCAACGCTTATATAAATATTGTTTTAGCCATATATGTATCCACATATACCGTATGTATTCTATATATTTATCCATAAAAACAGGAGTTGAGGCCAAAATAGGCTGCGGAAGTTGTTGTAGGAATTCACTGATAGAACTTGATTTTGGTTCTGAGGCTGAGCTTGTGCTTGGTACTGCAGATTTGTTGTTGAAATCATCCACTTCAATTAGTAAAGGTTCAAGCGGCTTCGGTGGCGTAGTTGGTAGCATGCTGAACTGCTGTTCCCAAGATAGCGGGTTCAAACCCTGCCGAAAGTCGTCGGATTTTTAAGAGCGTTAAAAATCCTTCAGTATGCCTTCCTTAAGAGGGGAAGTAAAGCCGGCGGTCCCATATCATAGATTTATGGCATGTAAAAGATCCTTCCACAGGCTGAACTTGTGTGAAGCTAAATTGTTAGGTTAAATTTCGTCGAAACGCTCTATCAAATTTCCAACATTCATCACTAGGTATCATTGATATCTGGTGGCAAGAGTTGGAACTACTTGAAATTGAACGGAACTTGTAGCTCACCCTAAGGGTGTCCGCTGGAAGCAGCTACAGACTCAGGCGAGCCGAACATGTCCTCGGACACTACTGGCACTAAAAGCCATACGATAAATAAATAAGTAAAGGTTCATAAGGGGTTTTCTTTCGAAAAGGTTTTTTCAACCACTGTAACTGTACCTAAATGAAGCACTTTTTTTTAGATGCTGAGGGACCCTAAAGCACATTTTTATGTGCCTTTCCATTTTGTTACAATGTGACTGTTAATAGTCCTTATTACAATATTTACAAGATGCTACTTTCCCTTTCAAATTAAGACAGTTCCAAATAGGTTCTTTTTTCCTGAGCATTTTGTAAAGATTTAATCTAACACTTAAAAATATAAATAGCCTAAGAAAGAAGTGAGGTTATCTTAGACTCAACCACTCAACAGACAGCTCAACTTCACAACTCCCTGGGGCTGCTGGTGGTAGAACGCCTCGCCAATCTCAAGGCCACAACCACCCTACCCCCACTCCAATATCATAGCACAATGGCAGACCAGGGCCTAGCCCATCCACCCCCCTCCCAAAGCCACTATTCACACCATAATAAAACTCCTACGTAATTTTCCTAAATATAAATGAGTAGGCTTTCAGGCCTAACTCAGTAATACAATGTTTTATTCAAACCAGATATACGTAATTCCCATTTAGATGTTATTGACAACATTGACACAGGGTAATTAAATTATTATTAGCAATATTCAGGCATTACTAGTTTATCCATGAAATGTACCTTTTAATTAATGGTCTTATGCTTTAGAAGCTGTAGCAACAATCACAAGTAGTAAAAAATAAAAAAGCACGTTTTTTAAATGACCAGATTTTGGGCGCTTAAAACTGCTTTGGGCAAATGCCCATTTATAGATGTCCTGCCCACTGGGCATTTGCCCGGCCCACATCACTACACTGGAGGATGAAACGCCACGGGTAATGCTTATGAGTATAGCAGTGTTAATAACACCTTCACAAACTCGTCCTTTAGGAGCAGATGACCTCGTAGTTCCGCCCCTTAAAACAACAATTTACTACTTAACTCGTCCTTCGCTCAATATCGTTTCCACATGAGACACCACACTTTCCTGTTGTAACTCAAATTATTTCCATTTTTAGAAATAAGCTTGGAGAAAACTAGCACGATCTCTGATAAGTACCGGGAGGGCTGTTATACAGCCTATTAACCAAGGTGTGCTCCTCCTGTTTTCTACCAAGTAGGCTAACATTATTAATGCAGCCAATGGCCATGTACTTTCCTTTTCAGGACGGGGCAGGGAAGGGACATTGGAAGGAAATCGGCCGTAGACCTATTGAAAGGTACCGTCCTGGCATTTGCCTGGTGGTGAAAATGGGAAACCACGAAAACCATTTTCAGGACGGCCGAGGTGGGGTTTGAACCCACGCTCTCCCGATGCCAGCGAGGCACGAGGTAGCTCGTTAGAACTCTCGTCCACCGCGGCCGGTACCAAGTAACTTTATAAATTCAGCAAATGTTGGCTATTGCCATTTGATGGTATTGGCCGTGACATAGCTACAGGCAGTGCAAAAGCATAGGGTATGGTATATAAATGTTTAGTAAGATACTATAGGCTAGCTAAAGAATGAGCTGTAAGACTGTTAATTCAAATGTTTTCTTTACATGCAGGGAAATCTGGGCAAAGAGAGATACAAAATATTTTAGACACAATGTAGTCTTAATTTGACCATTTACTGGGATTTACGATTCAAATTAACATTCAATTACCCACTAAATCCTGAAAGGCAATGTTCTTCAGACATGAAACTCAACTTCCTTAGTTTAAAAAAGAATCACCTTGAACTGTCCTCTCGGCAAACTGACCAAATTCAAAACGTCGGTCCCATGTCAGCAATCACTTCTTATAAAAACTGATTAATAACCCACCTTACGCTATTGAATTGAAAATTAGCCTAAAAAGAACGCACTGTTTACACAACACATCGCCATGATGGATTCAGATTTACAATTAAAACAAAAGCAACACTCAATGTTGCCAACTGTAATGTACAAAAAAAAAATGCTTCAGCAACAGTGCCTTGGTCGCAGGGCGCGTAAATTATAATTATGAACCGTTATATCTCTGATATCGAAATGGTTTTAAGATATTTCATTATCAATTCAAACAATAAGAAAGTTATATCGTATCACCGAAGATAAGGCGCTGATGACAGAATTTCTAGTTTGGCACCACTGATAAACAATCGGGACTAATTCGTCAATATGAGTTCTTGAGGTCAAATGAGAAACATTTCTCTAACAAAATTCTGCAGTGATAGTAACTATTCTTGTAATTTGCACATTGTAGGCATTTCCTTATTTTATAGGAATAATTTATCGAGGTCACGATTATGAATTTTGGACTATAATGCTATTGGCGGAAATCCCACCAACGAGGGGTCTTGACTAAGGCGCGTGATTCGTATTTGCGATCACGATATCGGGAAAATACACATGTACATCTCCCATTTCTGTATTTTTTTTCGGAGATTCTGATTTCCTTCGGTTACATTGTATTATTTTTGTTTTACATTGATTGATTTGTATCATTAATTCTTTCCTCAAGACAGAGTTCATACCATTTAAAACTCATGAATCGTGATATGAACTTGTTTGGACCATTCTGTGCACCCAAAGTTCAAATTTCACTTCCATACAAAGGCAGATAGCGACTTCGGTGGCATAGTTGGTAGCATGCTCACATTCCATGCTTAAGGTCACGGGTTCAAACCGGCCGAAGCCATCGGATTTTTTCGAGCGTTAAAAATGCCTCAGTATTCCTTCCTTCGGAGGGGAAGTAAAGCCGGCGGTCCCATGTCATAGATTTATGGCATGTTAAAGATCCTTACACTAATTACCCCTGCGTGAAGCTAAATTATAGGTTAAATATTTGAACAACGCTCTTAGGTTCCAACGTTCGTCGCCAGGAGCTGACTGCGGTGGAGTCTAGTAACCAAGTTCTGATCTAGTAGTCGTTGACGGTGGTGGCAAAAGTAGAAACTACTTGAAATTCAATGCCTGCAATCCTTGCTTGTATTAAAAACAGATAACACACACTAATAGCCATCACAATTAACACCGGTTATCAGACAGATTCTACACACACCCCAAGTACACGGGGCTACATGACCGTGTTGTCGCAGCCCCTTAAATGAGGAACCAACCAATCAGATTGTTTTTCTGTAGAAATGCTTTCCTTGCCTGAGCCAACCAACTTTTTATATTGACTTTGCTTCGTCCATCACGGGATATTTTGCTGCATAAGTTAGAGGTCTCCTACTTTCTTTAGCTTTTCACGTGCCTATTTGACGTCCATAGGGGTTTCTGAATTAATTTCGCTGCATCCCATTAATTTTGTTTCACATTTAATTTCATCATGAATTCTTTCAAGATGGAGTCCATACTATTTAAAAACTATTTAACTCCTCTGGTGATTGGGTTATGATGACGATGTCATTAGCCTATCAGTGTTGAAATTATTTCTCCTTTAATCTTTACTACTTGAAATTTTTCTCTAATTTCCTTCATTGCTTATTCAATGTAAAGATTGAAAAGTATGGGTGATAAGTTGCAACCTTGCCTACACCTTTCTGAATACCAGCTTCACTCTCATGTCCTTCAGCTCAAATAAATCCTTTTCAAAATGTCAAACAACTTACTCCAACCAATGTTATCAAAGGTCTTTTATAAGCCTACAAATGCTATGAACTTTCTCTTATTTTTCTTAAGATTTAGTACAGCTGCCATTGTTCATACTTTTCTCCTGAAACCAAATTTGTTTTCGGCCAACTAAGTTTCTGTCTTTCCTTCTTCTTGTAAATTATTCTAGTCGGTATCTTTGAAGCATGAGTGACCCTATGGCTACATTTTAAGATTGGTGATTTGCGAGTGTTTCCACAAATGGATCTTCTTTACATACAAATAGTGGATGCCCAAGCAGCTAGACATTACATCAGAGAAGTCTCCATATCAGATATTTCAACACATAATTAGAAGTGGTGTGGTGGCACAGTGGTAGACCGGGTTCAATTCCCGGTCAATACATATGAGATTTTCAAAGTTAAATGCCATTTTCTGTAGTTCGGATGTCATGTAAAAAGGAGGTCGCGAGGCTCATGATGGCGTGATGAACGATCACGCAAAACTACAAGCACAGCTCCCTTTTAACTACTGCGGCCTTAAGAGGCGCCGGGGTGCCAGAATTTTTCCCCGAAGGGGATCTTTAACGTGCCAGTAAATCTACTGACACGGCTCCCTCGCATTTGCGCACCCTAAAGTTCCAGATGACTGCGCCAGGATTCGATCCTGCAACAGCAAGCGAGAACGTCACCGCTGAGCCACGCAGCCAGCCTAGACCTACGGCCGTCAAAAAGACAGATCTACATAATAACAGCACACTGTAAATGTTTATTAGTTCTGAAACATTAACGCAAACTTTAACATTATCGTGCACTAGTGTTCGTCACGCATGTGCTCTAAAGATCGTCACCTATGACGACTATTGGACACGATGATCAAACGACAATTTAATTAATGCAGGGTGCTTCACAACTACATTATAAGTATATTTCCGCTGTTAGGTCTTACGAGGAGAAATGACAATGTGCCAGTTTTCGTCACAAATGACGAGCATTGGTAAAGTGCGTTTTTTAAATCCAGTGTTCGTCACCAGCATTTGTAACCAAACTAGGAATGTGTGCACGAAATAGCAATTCGCATACGTTACAGAAACAATTACCAACTATATCACACATTTGTAACATTTTAAAATGACGGAACATAACACGTATGTACATAAATAACTCGCGTGCCTGCTTAACACAAACAAGAAGCAATACGCCTTGTCGAGACGGCTAAACTCACAGGAGATGTTTGGCGCTGGGAATCGCCTATTACATCGCACGCATGATTTCGCAAAGTTGCTCCTTATTGGCAACGAAGGTATGACGAATCTCGTAAGACTTTGTGCGTTGAGAAAGACCCGTTGACAGGCTTATTATTTGTACTTATATACGCGAGTGACGACTATTGGCTAAGTGACGAAAACCGGTACAGTTACCTTCATGGTCGCTTGACTAGCGATGCATGTCACCCCTTAGTTTCCTCCATTTTCTATAGTCCTTAAATATATATATTTAACTAGTGACATTTTCAGGTATTTTATGCTCGTCCCATTGATTGGTGATTATATTATGTTGACAGACTGAAAAGTTGCTTTGTGGATAATGAATAAGGTGTTAGCTATGACCAACCTGTGCTCAGTGCAGAATTCCATCAGCCTACTTCCTAGATAATTCCTTTCACTTAATTAATCTGAATTCTCCTATCTTTCTTTTCCTACTACAGCATTCCAATCTCCTGTTACTATAACATTTTCATCACCCTTTACATACCTCAGAATTCCATCCATTTCTTAGTAGACCTTTTCAACTTCATCAGCTTGACTGGTAGGCATATAGACTTGTACTACTGTGGTGCATGCAGGTTTTGCACCGAATTTAGTTACAATAATAATATTGTATGGCCTCGGGTGTCAGGTGCAAGCTTTGTTGTTTGATGCCCAAAGGGTAGCTTGCATGTCGAATTTCGTTGTTCCTTGAAGCACTATGAAAGTCAAGGTTAGATATCAAAGCTCCTTGAACACTATAGCACTTGCTAGTAGAGAAATGAGGAACTTCGTGTTGGCGGAAACTTCAGAGATTAATTTTGCCTTTAGGAACACGGCCTACTGGATTCAAATGGGTTCTTGGACATGCCAACATCGTATGACATGGTGTCGTAATTTTTGCCGCCTTTCAGAAATCACTTACCACGGCCAGTAGCGAACCTGCAAGTTTGGGGTTAGTAGACCGACACGTTGACCACTCGCCCACCGTGGCAAGCTCGTAGCTAAATAATCCATGGCTTATATTATTCCACCTGCTGTGCTGGTCAATACGAGACCTACCCCTGTATAGGCATTGTTTGATTTAGTGCTACTGATAATCTCCTGACCAGAAGCCCTGTTTTTTCTGCCAGAAGACTTCACTAATCACAAACTATCCATTTTCCTTACTAAGTTTTCTAACCTCTAGCTTATGTATTAGATATCCTGAATCTACCCAGCTCTCACTTCCATACAGCAAGTCTAAGTACTGATCGATGTAGTGAGTTTCGCCCCTTGACTCACGTTTTGCAGAATACTGTAGATTGCAACTGAAGACTCGCTGCATTGACTATTTCTTTCCCCATTCTACCATCCTGAGAAAATACACGGCCTTAGTAATTAATACAGTGTGTCCACAGAATTTTCAATGCCAATTTTCCTGACCTTTCCTGACCATTTTTCAACAAAATTCCTGACTCGTGAAGTCATCGTAATATCGGAAAAAAGGTTTATTAAGCAAACAAATATTTTTAATTTACAGCCTCCACCATCCCCATAGCTGCCCAACGCTCGCCTCTTTATTCATTCAAAATAAAGTAAATTATAATGCAATAATACATAAATCTAAGTACTCTGCTCGGCGTGCAGGACAGTCGTCTAATACATAATACATGTCTCTCAAAAATAATTGAAGGTCCCACTTTACAGGATGCATTCCTGTTTGTAGGGCTCCATTGACAACGTGAATGCCGCAAACACCAAGGTTAATGAGCTGTTGCCATCTGCATTATCTTCTATTATTTGGCCACTGAACTTTTTTATGAAACTCAAATTTACATTCGGTCCATCCATAGACATATGGTACTCTTTCTAGAAAGAGGAGAGATTCCCTGGTCGAAAGCCTCTAAAATGTCTTGAGCTGTTGCATGTCCCATAAAGATGCTGTTGAAATATCTGGTGTTAACTTCATTGCTATATTTTCACACTTTTTCCTGACTTTTCCTGACCAAAAACAAAATTCCTGACTTTTCCTGCCTGTGGACACCATTTAATATGGTCCTCCTATCAGGCATCCATTTTCTTGGGTTTCTTCCCCACAGACATACCCTTAGTTTTTGAAATACTGATTTTCATACCACATTCCATACATTTCTGTTAAAGTTCTAACATATTGACTTGTAAGCTATCAACGAGTACAACCAGGTCATAAGCATAAGCCAGACTGTTTATCTGGTCTTGACCCTGGCAGTTTGTGCCCTTCTGCAAAGGATCCATAACTATGTTCAAGTTGTCTGGGCTTGTAGGCTGTGGTCCAGGCAGAGTATCTCCCGACGCTTCACAGGAAACTGGTCCGGCATTATCATCCCAGGCACCGGAGCACGAGAAAAGAGACGGAAGAAACTCCGGTGGCCACAGCCTTCATGCCATACGTGAAAAAGCTAACGAACAGGGGTCAAGACGGTTTATAAACCCATCGCAAAAATCCGGGATTTGCTGCGATCCGCAAGGGCAAGTTTATTTATTTAATCGTGTCAGAAAACATACATCATAACTCACAAGGTATAAAAAGAAACAAGACAGCAAAATACAAAGAGGAATATTCCAAAATCTGGTACTATAAGCATTATCATTTCTGATGGCATGTAACAGCATAATTATACACTACACAAGCACAGATTTAATTAAATGTGGTGTGACCAGTATGTAGCCAATTCACGTGCTTCCTTGGTAGCGTCGATCACATCCTGGGGAGAGCATGTTGTTGGACACGAGTTGCAGACAAGGAGATGGCTCATTGTCTGTTCTTCACCACAGTCACATAGTGTGGAGTCGCAGGCAAATCCCCACTTTCTTATGTTGGTCTTCGTTCTTCCAACTCCGGAGCGCAGCCTGTTGAGCTTCTTCCAGGTAGACCAACATTCCTCGTGACCTGGAGGGAGGCTTTCGGAAGGGATCATCCATCCTGTAAGGTGGCTGGATCTGGAACGCCATGATTTCACTCTGAAATTCGATGGTGGTTCAGCAAGGCTCTCTGTTGAATGTAGAAAGCTTTTTCTTGACTTGAGCCTTTGTAATGCTGGTTGATACCCATATAAAGTATGGGTCCTCAGGTTCAATGCTTTAGATTTCTCCAGTCTGGATGCACACTCACGGCGAATATCTGGAGGTGGAATACCTGCTAGACAATAGACTTTATCAAGTGGAAGGGCAAGTAAGTGCCATCCACACTCCACTGCATGTGTCATAAGAATCCTGTGTTCCTGTGGACAGGTGTACATAGGAACAACGAAGAGGAGCGTGACCACAGACCCAAGGAACATAACAGACACAGCAGCCTGGGTCAAACTGAGAAATCGTCGATCGCTGAGCATTCTCTCTTGGCCGGCCACGATGTACAGTACGAGGACATGGAGATATACTCCACCACCACACAAGGCTGCAACGGGAAGCTATAGAAATCTTCAAACGCCCCGATAACTCAATTGGAAGGAAGAAATCGAACGAGTACATAATACATGGACTCCGGCCTTTAAAAACAGCAAGGCCAAGATATCACGCACACATCAACCTGAAGAACCTTCCCGCCACAGCCCAGCAGTCGCCCGGGGAAAACCCGGACCTCGCAGAGAACGCTCGGCTCGCAGGGTATACATTCCATTTCTAACTAAAGAAGTGGAACCGTTGATAATGTAGGACGCAGTTTCCTGTGAAACATCGGAAGTTATCCTGCCTGGACCACTGCCTACAAGCCCGGACAACTCTAACATAGTTATGAACGCCGGCCGTGAAAGCCTAAGCTGTTATAAAGGATCCATATATTAAAATAAACAGTAGTGGTGAAGGATTACAGCCTTGCCTCACTCCCGTATAACCTTAAGCCAAGAACTCATTCTAATGAGACTAATTATTTATATTAGCAGATGTATTTTCAGTATAATGGAGTACGGCTGCAATAAATTTATTATAAAAATACAGTAGCTGTTTGTACCCTGGTGTGAACAGTGTACTGTATTTGAAAACTAAGCTAAACAATGCATATTGTGTTAAAGCAGTATGTCTACCAAAACCAACTAACAGATTTCCCCGATTTTTGCAGGATAAATTGGAATAGTAGTGGCCATAATCTATAAAACAGTGTTTCTACGTAACGAACATTTCAAAAAGTGCTTGAACAATAAAGGGTAGAATGGCAAATTTGAAAAGACAAAAAAAATCTATATTTTGCCAGTTTCTTAATTTTTCATCCAGAAAAACTATTGTAGTTGCAAGTAGTTCGTCAATAGTAATGTTCTCAAAAATCATAGTTACACACATATATACAAATACACTGTTTACACATGTAATTTGTGTGCTATACCTTGCAAGAAATGAGAGCTCACTGATTTAAAGTCAGTACAAACCTACATCTACAACAATAATCACCAGAATATACTTTTCCCCCATCAAAATGAAAATGCTTAATTTCCAATTATTCACGGTTGGGCCTTGTAAGATTAAAATTCCCTGAGTATCATTAAAATACCCTGATAATTCACTGAGTTTTCCAGGATTTAAAAATTCCCTGAGGATTCAGTTTTCCAGAGTAGTAGACACCCTGTTTAAAGACATGGTGATAGATTTAATGGTGACTGAAAATAAATAGCAAGACTATCCTTCACCTGGCATATTGTACTTACAAAGCAAACTGCACAAGTCCGTAGCATACAGCGATAAAGCTCGGAACTATCAAACATCATTTTGGATTTAAAAAAATTCACTTGCTGGATACTGCTTCCCAGTCACCTGTTAATCTATAATCATGGCACAAATGTAATAACTTCAACCTTCCATGGAAGTCGAAACAATCAGATCTCTAATAGAATCGGAGCAAGCAGGCAGTAGAGTTCCCTCGTCGGTACAGCCAACATGGGTGCATGTGGTCCTACCTTGATGTATTTCCTTTCCATTTATTCTTACTAAAAACTAAACGCAAACATAACACAAAAGAGCAAAATTTGAAATTGAGGCACATTAATTGACTTTTCTATTTAATTTTGTAAGTTTTAAGCAAACTCGTCTATATTATTGGCCATTAGGTACTCAATAGTTTTATATACTGTTCTCAACTGGAGAATACTCAATACCCAACCCTACTGGTATCTTTCCATACATACTAAGTATGTTTTCCTGGTAAGTTTGTTTTTAAGAAAATTACTGGCCAGAATTCATTACTTATTAAGGTACAAAATATGTACTGAAGTCAGTATTCTCTTGACATTTGTATGCATGTTCATGTTCAGAGGGAAGGAAAGAAAATTGTAGGCAAGGCATGTCTTGTTAATAATTTATTACTTAAATCTCATACATAAATTACAAAATATTTTCTCACGCATTATTCAGTGGAACGCAAGCTCAACAGACAGGGGTTAGCTCACATGTGAAATGGAAATCACAAACTGCCCAACTGGTACCTGAAAATAAAAATAAGAAGTTTATTACCACATCTAATGTTTATGCTACAAACAATGACATACTGGCTGCCTATTGGTGAGAAGCGCTCAACAAATTCTGCAATAAGGAAAAAATGTTGAAAAGAGCCTGGTAGAACAATCATGAAATCTCCGCCTCTATATGCTCGCTGGTCTGATGAGTGATGAATGATATTTAATTATTATCAAACCCAGCGAAAGTGAACCGTACATACTAAATGACTAAGCATAATGAAGGTGACAACAAAAGTTAACAATACAGAGACCCCCTTAAGAGCCTTAGATGTATGAATGGTTTCTGTAGACTAAGTTCATTCCAGGATATCATCATAGGCATTTACAAAAGGTTACTGCAATCTGTTGAGTCGTTAGAGTTTTATAAATGACAGACAGACAAAAAGTCCAATTTTATAAATAAATAAAAATACATAAGTACATAAATATCATAGCACTGGTTCATGAGGACGTGCATGCAGCGACTGATTCACTTAAGAATTATAAAGTGGCAGGTGAAAATCAACTACTGTCGGCGCAAAAATTATGTGCACCCGAGTTTGGAGAAAAATAGCAAAATAACCGAAAGGCCTACAGGAAAACAAGTAACATCACCAGCTTCCTTGTTTATTTGTCCGTTGATTGATGATAAAGGTAACTTTTAGAAACTTATTTTAGTATTTTTATGGCAGGTGTAATGTAAAAAGTACCGGTTTTTGGCGGGTTTTGAGGGAAACTTCGACTTAAGAGATTCACAACTCTCAACGCCGTTATGCTACAGTAAACAAATATAAATATGTGTAAGTCAGATAATTATGTTGTTTGTGTGTATGTGAAGTTTCAAACTTTTATCTCGAACACAAACAATAAAACAATCAATAATGTGAAAGTTTCGCATTTCGAAGCTGGACTTACGTTCTTGGGTGCTGTTTTAATCCACATGTACTAAGTGTTTGCGATATGTAACTAACTATCTGTAATGTAAATAAATGGGTTTATTTTATATGGATTGATGTTTATTATGATTTTGGTGGCTTTTGTCGGCAGGCGAGTTCCGCAGGAAAGTTGGTGTGCTGTTGCCACATTCGCTTACTGCCTGATTAGCGCTTCCTCGGCACAGAGCATATTCAAGTACAATATATTTCGTTTCCACATTTCCCACCATATTTCCGACATTTTCCGAAAGCCTAATCTCTCCAATTCTTCGATAGTAGGAAATATTTTTTCAAAATAAAAACTGTGAATAGATCTACGTATAACTCCAATGATATTGTAAACTGGTCAATGTGAATGGATGGTCATCCTACCGATGACCTTGACCTGGTCCTGGAATTTCATCCCTCACAATCTCAGCATTCATAGTTTTAACCGTTCGCCTCATTGCGTAGTAGCTTGCATTCTTGGCTGTCATCGCGAAGGCCCGGGTTCGATTCCCGACTACGCCAAGAAATTTAATTCTCGTCGTGAGGTAAAACTGAGTAGAGGCGGGTTCGATTCCCACCTCAACCTTCCTGAAGTTATTTTCCGTTGTTTTTCACTTCTACTCCCGGCAAATACCGGGATGGTGCCTACCTTAAGGCCACGGCCACTTACTACCCAAATCCTACTTAAATTATTACAAATTCACACACTAGTACAGACATCAAAGTGACACAGGTTATCAGACAAATTCTACGCACACCCAAGCACACGGGGCTGCATGACCTCGATGTCAGAAAGACCCTAAAAGAATTAACAACAATCTATTTAACCAAGCGAGGGGTCACTCCAAGACAATCAACAACTCACTGCAGCACCGGATATCGCTTATCGCCATCTCACCCTCTTAAAGAAACAAATAGCACTCAAAATCATACGAATTCCTCATTCTGTAAACAAGCTTCCAGGAGGCATTGTGAAGGTATCTACTCCACAATTTCCGGAGTGAAACTGGAAACTACACATAAGACAATATCCGAGATACAAAGACAAACAGTGACTCACTGATGTGTGTACAGACTTCCTTTGACACATCTAAGGGCAGAGTTGAACAGTGAATATTGAAACTGACTAAGATTGCGAGCTTCATCCAAGGAAGACAAAAGTCTCTGATAATTTCTTTAGAATTTAATTATTTTTATTGGCTTATTTTGTACTAGTTAAATATTCAGAGTTTGTTTGAACTAAATACTTTCCTTTTAGTAAACATCAATAAAATAATTTTGTTATGAACAGATAGGAGACAATATAACATATAAGTTATTTTTCTTACTAATTTTATCACGAGCTTGTGAATTAATTTGTAATTCTTAATCATTCATTAATTTATTTATTTATTTATTGCCACACCATGCTTTTGGGACTAGCTTTCTCTGTGGTTTAAATATTTTATCACCACCGAGAGTCATCTTATTGTGATGTACTGTATATCAAATTAAATTTTTAAAAAGACTCTCCAACGTTAAAATATACGAAACACAAGGACAGACCTGAAAGGTATACACAAATCTACTTAATATGAATGTACTACATTCCAACAGATGTATTGCATTATGAGGCAGTGCGGACGGAGCGCTGATCAGTAAGTGACGTTCTCTGGCGCGCCAGAGCAAGGGAACGCGGCAACAGCGCACCAACTTTCCTGCGGAACTCGCCTGCTGACAACAGCCACCAAAATCATAATAAATATCAACCCATATAAAATAAACCCATTTATTTACATTACGGTTAGTTACATATTGCAAACGCGTATGTGGATTAAAACGCACCCAAGAACGAACTTCTACGGACGTCCAGTTTTGAAATGCAAGCCTTTCACCTTATTGTTTGTTTTGAAGTTTGTGTTAGAGATAAAGTTTGAAACTTCACAAACACCATAATTATCTGACTTACACATATTTAAATTTGTTTACTGTAGCATAACGGCTTCGAGAATTGTGAATCTCTTAAGTCGACGTTTCCCTCGAAACCCACCAAAAACCGGTACTTTTTACATTACACCTGCCATAAAAGATATTAAAATAAGTTTCTAAAGTTACCTTTATCATCAATCAACGCACAAATAAACAAGGAAACTGGTGATGTTACTTGTTTTCCTGTAGGCCTTTGGGTTATTTTACTATTTATCTCCAAACTCGGGTGCACATAATTTCTACGCCGACAGTAGTGGCAGAACTTTAGAAGTATGCAAATATACTCTTCGGAATCTACATAAACACAGGCCTTTTAGAATGTAAGAGCAGAGGAAAACACAAGAGACTTCCGATGCGGGACTATGAATGTTCAATAGGTCAGATGGCGAGATCTCCATCTGTGTTCGCATAGACGAAGGAGTCCCCTCTCCTCTATCTGTTTGGGATTTGTCCGCTCTGTCTACTACATCTTGTATCCAATGGACTACCTCTACCATCAAGGTACTTTCTCTTATGCTTGGCATGTTTTTAAACGTCAATGGTGATGTATTATGATTTGACTACTAGTCTAATAGGGGATTACGAATACCATAAGGCTTTCTCTACAAGTTTCAACCATTTAATAATAATGGACTCTATGACACTGGAACAGAATTGGATCAAGCACTGTGTTACAATATAAGACTCCAATACGAACTTTGCAAGACATTATTCGACATGCACTAGAAGTGCTTGTAATTGCAACTTTCTATTTTAATGTGTTTTTAATCTTTTAATCTTTGTCTTGTACGTAATAGTTTTATGTCTCCATCTAAGATATGTTTTTTCATATGTTTCACCACATTACCCATTATTTGTTTAATATGTTTCATTTTCATTCATATCATTCATGCATTTCATGTTAGATTTTACCTTTATTGAATCCTATATGATACTGATATCTATTTGTGTTTTGAGGCTGATGAAGGGGCCATAATAAGGACCCGAAACATGTACCACAAGGGTGTTAATACAACCCTTTAAATGTGAATTACGTTGTATTGATCAGGCGGAACCTATATCCCTCTTTGTGCATGAAAAGAGGTATAACTTTAAATTTCCCGCCAAGTTCACTGAGGAAGAAACAAACACACATATTAAGTTAATAAGGATGTCAACGGGTCTTTCTCAACGCACAAAGTCTTATGAGATTCGTCGTACCTTCGTTGTCGATAAGGAGCAACTTTGCGAAACATGCTTGCGATGAAATAGGTGATTCCCAGCGTCAAATATCTCCTGAGAGTTGAGCTGCCTTGACCCGGTGTATTGCTTCTCGCATGTGCTAAGCCGGCACGCCAGTTAATTATGTGCATACGTGTTATGTTCTGACATTTTAAAATGTTACAAGTGTGTTATATAGTTGGTAATTGTTTCTGTAACATACGCGATTTACTATTTCGTGCTCACGTTCCTAGTTTGGTTAGAAATACTGGTGCCGAACACAGGATTAAAAAAAAAACCACTTTACCAATGCTCGTCATTTGTGTCGAAAACTGGCACACTGTCATTTCTCCTTGTAAGACCTAACTAACAGCGGTAACATACTTATAATGTAGCTCTGAAGCACCCTGCATTAATTAAATTGTCGTTTGATCATCGTGTCCAATAGTCGTCATAGCTGACGATCTTTAGTGCTCAAGCGTGACGAACACTAGTGCACTATAATGTTAAAGTTCGCGTTTACGTTTCATAACCAATAAACATTTAGAGTGTGCTGTTATTACGTAGATCTGTCTTTTTGATGGCCATAGGTCTACGCTGGCTGCATGGCTCAGCGGTAACATTCTCGCTTGCTGTTCCTAAGGTTGCAGGATCAAATCCTGGCGCAGTCATCTGGAATTTGAGGGTGCGCAAATGCGAGGGAGCCGTGTCAGTAGATATACTGGCACGTTAATATTCCCATTCGGACCAAAATTCCGGCACACCGGCGTCTCTAAAAGCCGCAGTAGGTAAATGGGGCGTAAAACAAAGAACATTATTATTATCAGTAGGTCTAGGCCTAGGGTTTTTAGGTGTGCTAAAGAGGATTCTTTTTAAATTGAGATGAAAAATATATTCTTAGACTAAATCTTTGCTTTGAAGTAATATGTCGAAACGCACATTTCTCAATTAGCCTACGATATTCAGCAAATGGAAGCTGCTATTAAGGTCGTTGAGGAGGACGGCATGAGTATTACAACGGCCGCGGAGAGGAATGGTGTTCTGAGAAACGCTCGTTCGGACAAAATTAAAGGAAACTAGAGAGGGGTATGAAATTCCCTATAACAAAATGGCGGCTTCTGCTTCTGTGAAGTCATCAACGACGTCACGAAATACTCCTCTAGCAAGCTTACGGGAAAAGCCTGGGTAGTAGGGCCTTTTGGGTGGGGAAACGAAAAACCTTCGAAACGACCAATGCATCGAAATCTATAATTGACCTACATAGCTCAATTAAAGATTCCGATACATATATAAATTTTTCAAATTCAAGTCATATATTTAAAATGTCCGTTTCGAAATATATAATTGGCCTATGTAGGTCAATAGAAAATAAGGTAAATTATAATGCAATAACACATAAATCAAAGTACTTAATGGGGGGCAGATGACTTCATAGTTCTGCCCCTTAAAACAACAATAACTAACATGCCTAATATAAAATTCCTGACTTTCTAATACTTCTCACCATTTTTTCCTGACTCATGCCATTTTTTCCCACTTTTTCCTGACTTTTCCTGACCAAAAACAAAATTCCTGACTTTTCTTGCCTGTGGACACCATGGATACACATCGTAATTATTATAATCTCGACACCAATGGGTAGAAGAGGATCCGACTAAGTAAGTAATTATTATAATTTCATATTAATAAATCATTGCATCGAAATCTTTAATTGAGCTATATAGGTCTATTACAGCTTTCGATACAATGTCTTATAAATATAAAATTAAATTAATTACGACGTGTAACGTCATCTGTAATTTAACTATATGGGCGAATTACGGATCCCGAAACGGAATTTTAAAAATATGTCATAAATGTAACCCTAAATTAAAATATTTTCATATGTACGGCGTACCAAATTGAGGTAGGCCAATAAATAAATATAAATAATTTACAGATGACGAAACACAATGCGTTTCGACGGTTTTTTAATGCTCATTTCTGTTATTGAGTTGTCACCACCCAAAATAACCTATAACCAAGGTTTTACGCATAATCTTGCCAGAGTAGCATTTCGTCAACATCACAAAAGCAGCCAATTTGTTTTTATAAAAAAGTCATGCACAAACTATCGCGGTCTGTAATAATCGCCGGTTGGCATCAATGCATTTTCCACGCATACACAAACCTAACCTAGCTGCTGGAACATTGTAATATTCTTATAAAACATTGTGGTCAATAATGTTATTGACCCCACCACATAGCAAGAAATGGTTTTGCGTAGTTTCGTTTTTTATCCACAGTTGGCTGCAAATACGCAAACACAAACACAATGCCATTGTTTTTGCTGGGTTGGTATTTTTATGTTTACCAATATTGGCTGCAAATACTTGTATCTCAATTAGAAATCACAATCCCTAACATACTGTTTAATAACACCTCACAGACATACTATATTAACGTCAAAAACAAGACCTTTAGGCCGATAGGTCTAATACAAAACACTGTCATATCTCTTTTTCAAGTGTTCAAGTAAATACCAATTTGTCAAAATTTTACCCATCCATTACTATTTTAACAGGCGTATTCCCCAACACCGTTCCTGACGTAATATTATCGTTTAGACAAATTGCATTGTCTATGGCTTTAGAAGTGTACAGTGCAACTTTTCTATTAAATGCAACAACCAAAATTAGTATATGAACAACGTAAAAAACACACCGATAGATACCAAAGGCCGTATCATTCCACATGTACAAGAAGAAAAAGTAATTTTCGACCACACGTTCCCTCACGTAACACGTAACAGCATTTTTTTTTTAATGCAACAACTTCAGGAATTCAACAATTTTATTACAAATCGCCAACACAATCGCGCACACGACACTGCTAATATCAAAATCTTGTTCTATAGGTTATTCAGGGAATAATAATTGTTTAAATTACAGTTACAAAACTCAAATCGGTGAAAAAATGGACACCCTTCTCGAACAAAACCGTGCGCGAAACCGACGTATTAATCAGCTGACTCCCGGCAATCTAAGCGAGTCAATATCGATACGTGCCGTGACATCATGGTGACGTCGCTGGGGTCCCTAAGAATTCCCTAGATGCGGCCGTATCGCAATGTACAGTTTAACCAACGGATAGTTTTGCATTGCGATGCGGCCGCGTATAAAATTCCCCTAAAAACAAAATGGCGTCCACCATGACGTCATCAACGATGCCACTCCTCTGGCAAGCTTACGGGAAAAGACTGGGTAATAGGGGTTTTTGGGTAGGGAAACACAAGAAAACCTTCGAAACGAGGTGTGCATCGAAATCTGTAATTGACCAACATAGCTCAATTAAAGATTCGATGCGTAGAAAAAATTCGCGATTTCAATGGATATTTTTAATTTTCCGGATCGAAATCTATAATTGGACTGTGTATATCAATCTCATGGTCTGGGGAGACAAGTTGGAGGAAATTCAGGAGCAACTGAAGGCTTGGGAAGAAACAGTGGGAGAGTACGGATGGAAGTTCAACATCAGTAAATGTAAGATCCTGTTAACGACCAGGAAAAGGGACAGACCAATGAGTGGGATAACACTTGGAGGTGGACAGCTGAAGAAGGTGGAAAGTCTCAAGTACTTGGGAAGTATAGTGGAGGAAAATGGGAGAAATGACAAAGAGATTACGGAACGTGGCAAACAGGCAGAAACATTTCTGAGAAGCATTAGGAGCTTAGTGTGGAATAAAGATGTCCCACAAAAAAGCAAGGAAGTGTTATACAGAAGCTACTATATCCCGATACTAACCTATGCTTCAGAAATGTGGAAAATGAAGAAAAGAGACATAAGCAGAATACAGGCAGGTGAAATGAAGTTCCTGCGAAGTAGGATTGGAGTAACAAGAAGAGACAGGGTGAGGAATGAAAAGGTCAGGGAAATAGTGAAAAAGGAGCCCTTGCAAGGTAGGATTGAGACATCAAGACTGAGGTGGTATGGACACTTAAAGAGAATGGAAGAGAAGAAGATTCCCAAGATGATACATGAGATGCAGATGCAGAAGAAACGACCAAGGGGAAAACCAAGAGATAGATGGCTGAAAGGCGTGGAGGAATGTGTCAAGAAGAGAGGCGAGAACTGGACCAGAGTGACAGCGGAGAGGTGGTGGGAGGAAAGGACTAAGTGGCGAGGCTTATGTTCCAAACAGACCCAGCCTGGGGCTGGAAACTGTACAAGATGATGATGATGATATCAATTTCAGATTCCGATACACATCGTAATTCTTGTAATTTCATAATTAAAAAACCTTGCATCGAAATGTGCAATTGACCAACATAGCTCAATTAAAGATTCCGATGCGTAGAAAAAATTGGCTATTTCAATTGATATTTATAATTTTCCGCATCGAAATCTACATTGGACTATGTAGATCAATTACAGATTCCGATACACATCGTAATTCTTGTAATTTCATAATTAAAACACCCTGCTTCGAAATCTGTAATTGACCTACATAGCTCAATTAAGATTCCGATACGTAGAAAAATTTCGCGATTTAAATTGAGAATTTTAATTTTCCGCATCGAAATCTATAATTGGCCTATATAGCTCAATTACATAATACGATACATATCGTAATTATTTCAGATTGATAATTATAAAATTGTCGGCTTCTGTGATAATATCAACGACTTTACGAAATGCTTCTCTGGCAAGCTTACGAGAGAAACATTGGTTATATATTATTTTGGGTGGTGACAATTCAATAACAGAAATAAGCATTATAAAAAACTACAAAACGAATTGTGTATAGCAAGATATGGTTATGTATAGTTTGATTTTTCCCCCACAATGTTGGCTACAAATGCGCAAACACAAATACGATAACATACGCAAAAACAACCAAAAACTAAAGCATTCTAATTTCCGTATAAAACATAGTGGTCTAAATTGGTTTTCTAGGAGGGGGGCGGTTGTGCCCCCCCATACCGCCCCCCAAATGTTCGGTACTTTTAGGTTTTCGAATATTGACTTGTTTATTTATCGTATGGCTTTTAGTACTGGGAGTGTCCGAGTACATGTTCGGCTCCCCTGAGCCTGTAGCTGCTTCCAGCGGACACCCTAAAGGGCGAGCTTCAAGTTTCGTTCAATTTCAAGTAGTTCCAACTTTCGCCACCAGATATCAATGATACCTAGTGGTGAACGTTGGAACTTTGATAGAGCGTTCTGGCGAAATCTAACCTAACAATTTTTGCTTTACACAACTTTAGTCTGTGAAAGGATCTTTTACATGCCATAAATCTATGACATGGGACCGGCGACTTTACTTCCCCTCCGAAGGAAGGCATACTGAAGGATTTTTAATGCTCTTAAAAAATCAGACGACTTCGGCCGGGTTTGAACCCGCTATCTTGGGTACAGCAGGTCAGCATGCTTCCGACTACGCCACCGAAGTCGCTAAAAATACTTAATTAGAAATCACCATCCAAAACAGACCGTCTAATAACGCCACACAAACATACTGTATGAAACGTAAAAACAGACCAATATATGTCTGGTACAAAAGACTGTTATATGCCTTTGCACGTGGTCTTGTAAATGCCATCTCTGTATTTTACCCAGGCCCCCTTGCCTGACGTAATATTATCATTTAGACAGATGGCATTGTCTATTAAAGAAGAATACAGGGCAACTTTTCAATTAAATGCAAAAACCAAAATAAATATATGAACAACGTAAAAAACAAACTCACCGATAGGTCCCACAGTTCGTATTATTCCACATCTACAATAAGAACCAGTAATTTTCGACTACAAGTTCTCCTTACGTAACACGTAACGGCATTTTATTCGAATACAAAAACTTCAGGAATTCAACAATTTTATCACAAATCGCCAACACAATCCAGCACACGACACTGCTAATATCAAAATCTTGTTCTATAGGTTATTCACAGGAATAATAATCGTTAAAATTACGTCCACGAACTGCTAACAGGTGAAAAAAAGGAAGACGTTCTCCAACAACACAACGCGCGAAACTGACGTATTAATCAGCTGACTAGGATGCAAAGCGACTCCCGGCATTCAATATCAATACGTCAGCCGCGACATCACGGTGACGTCACTGAGATCCCTAAAAATTCCCTAGACGCGGCCGCATCGCAATGTAACAATGAACCGACAAATGCATTATAAACAGCAGACAAGGAAAACTAACAATGTGACGGCAATTGGTGCAAACGGGTGACGAATATAGGAAGAATCCAAAGACATCATGCCGAGGACTAGGGCAAAAACACACTTTTTTTTTTCAAAAACGAATATTTTCGATATTGAGAGTTTCCCCAGTGTTTGAGGTTAGGTAGAGTGCTTTTGTTGATTAAATTTAGCAAAATGTATAAGGTGTATATATTTTCTTGACTAAATCTCTCTTAACATGACGACCATTGGTGTATTTACCTTATATGTACTTATATACGAGAGTGACGATCATTGGCTCAGTGACGAAAACCGGTACAGTTACCTTAACGTAATTTAGAACATTTTTCAATTGGTATTGTCCCATAGAACGGTATGAAAATCATGTAGGCTATTATCCATATTAACACAGTTGTGTCACAAGGCATGTTTTCGCCTTCTCAACTAGTAATAAATTATTTTGTGTTGGTATCTTCACATTCCATCGTTCCTAGCACATGCGATTTGTCAAAGCTACGGACTAGTCTAAATCCTACTGTCGGTTTTTTCCAAAATACTACTATGCATGAGGCAATCAGAAATCGGAGGACACTCTCAGACAACAAATATTAACACTAAAACACTCTACCTGAGGTAGTCAGAAAGTGGGGACACGCTCAGACTGGGTTCAATCCTCGTCTCCTTTGGTTGAATTCGGACCCGTGTGGAAGATTTATTTCCCGGCAGTAAGGCCTGACTGAAGGAGATAGGTTGTAGAAACTCTTGATACAACTTCCTTTCTGTGAAATGAAATTTCTCATCAAAATAATGCAGGATTCGTCAAATGCTGTGTGGAAATAATGCTAGTTCATCCCAATAAACCATACTAAAATGCAAACATCACGAAGCTATATTATTGGTTTTACAAAATACTATCTTGAATTATCACAAAACGACCAATCCTCGTCTCGATTGTTTTAATTCACATACCTAGAAGTGAAAATAAATGATAACTATCAACATAATTCACAATTATATTAATCCATAAAATTAAAAAGGAATATATTAACTTCAAATACCTTACCATCGTTCACGACGGTTCAAAATTCATCCAAATCCCAAATGGCGGCGGAGCAAACAAGATGATATCTGAGGCGGAAGCCAGGAAGTAAACGATATGGTACACTCTCCCTCTCTCTCTCACTGACATTATAGTTCCCTTGGCAGCAAGGCTGTCGCCGTTACTTCAAGATGTGGAACGGATAGGAAGTTACGAAATACGGAACGGGCTACAAGTGGCTACTGCGCATGCGGTGCCAAGAAAACTTACTGCCGCGAGACACTCGTTTCAAGACGTGCTTGTGACCAGGAGGCCTACAGCCACACAAGTGAGGCACGGTATGTATCTCGGAACAGTTTTACTGCGACAGATTGTCTCATTTTACAGGGTCTGTAAAAGAATCTTCCTTTAAAGTGGATTCGTCCTACGGAGTTACCAACATGTCCTGTTTTCATTCATTGTTGTTATGTCCGACCGGCATTTCTAATTTATCGAAATGTTAGGCATTTTTTCTTGATTGCTCATTCAGGTTTTCCGCTTAAACTCAGATAGATGTTAAATACATTTTCAGAAGATGGTTTGGATATAGTAAGCAAGGTGTTTATGTTTCTATGAAACCTGCAATGAGTACCGGTACTTGGATAAATTGATGCAACCTATGGAGGAATTCAAGTGTTTCAATTGGTTAAGACTTCAAAACAATAAGGACCACAGTTTCGATGATATTGTACCATTTATTCAATATTTACAGTCAAAAGGTGTAGAAATACTGTAGGTTAAAAATTATTCGACCAGTTCTGCAACTTAGCGTAGGACTAAGGGCTTATTCTAAATGTTCAACTTTGGATTAAGACACAAACCTAGACCAACAATGGTCTGTTTTCTTTAATAGGGGAGGAGGGAGCAGGATGGAAAGCGCGGGCAAGATGGAAATGAATTATTTCCTTTTTCGTAGTAAAGATGGCGCCTTTGTCTTCGTAAGAGTGCAAGGAGATTACAATTCTGAGGAATAATGGGTACAAGAAGAACTTGTAGTGGCAACATTGGCATCACAGGAACAGCTGATTTTGGCGCCTTCTGAACTGTTTGCATTTCACGATAAGTGTGCATTTGATTATAACTAAACCAAATTTGAACATACTGGTTTTCGAGACTTTTCAAAACGTATAAATAGCCTTCAACTATTCTTGTATTAAAATTTCTCAGACATTACACTGAGCAACAAGAGAGATACCGGTAACTGTACTTTTCAGCAGCATGTTGGTATTTTAAGTTATGAGGGCAACATGGAAAGCTTTCCATCTTGCAACTCAAGATTCTGAGTGGCAATTATCAAAGTGTTTTGTTACTTGTAGCTTTTAAACCAAACGAAAATAACCTAGGATTACGCATGCTATTTCTATAATAGTTTCATGTTTAATTTTTATTTTGTTTTAGATGGTGCATAACTATAAGAAGAAAAGTAACCGTGGTAATTGGACAGAAGAGGACATGCAGCGAGCTATGGATGAGGCCAAGCGAACAAGCATTGCAGAAGCATCTAGGAGATATGATTTTCCATTTGGCACATTACACCGGCATCAACAGAGACAAGAAAACCGTCAATGAAACGCCTACTGCCTGAACTAAATGCTTCAACATCTGACAATAAGAACAGACATTGGCAGCTGGTTGAGGGACAGGGGAAAAAATTCTGCCGAATCCGCCTGTAGATAATCCTGCTCCTAAAGAAAGCGCTTTCTGCCAGATTTGTAATGAATCCTATGTGGATATTGCGAGTAAAGAAATGTGGATGCAGTGCAAATTTTGTGAGCAATGGGCCCGTGAAGATTGCACCGATTAGAACAATAAACAAGAAGTTCCGTGAAGAACTATACAGCCTACTTTTCATGCCAATGATTATTCTACATAATATGAACCTATCTAGAATAATGACGAAATTAAGTTGCTAATATCGAAATTTCCAATTAGTTCGAAATACTGTATACCTGGCATAATGTATCCTAATAGAGCACTACAGTTGGCAGCCCTGATGACTGAATATATTCTTAGTTCCGTCTCTTAAGGTACAAAATACAAAATTTGGTTGAAGTCCAATGAATAGCATGGACGTTACATGCAGTTAAACATTGGATCTAACAGCGCGCGTAAAATCATGTTGGCAACAATGTCATGCATGTATTGGTCAGAAATAATCAGAAATAATATGATCTATTGTTGTGCCAATTTTGAATGAAATCGATTAGTTAGTACAGAAGTTACATGCATTTTAAAATTGGACCTATCAGCAGGCTCAGAATCATGTTGGCAGCACTGACGTATATTATTTACTCCAAATTCGTCTAGAATGCCAGGTACTATACGTGTGCAAAGTTTAGAGCTGTTGGCTTGCATACTTTCTGATATATTGATATTAGGGTAACAAAAATAGAGACAGCACATATTAACAGTTGGCAGCCCTGGTTGCTCCTTAGAATACGCATAGTCATATCTGTTATGGTACACATAGCACATACGAAATTTGGTTGAAATCCAAATGATAGTATGGAAGTTACATGTATTTAAAGTTGGACCTGTCAGCAGGCTTAGAATCATGTTGGTAGCACTGACGTATATAAGTTACTCCAAATTAATATAGAATGTCAGGGACTATACGTGTGCATAGTTTAAAGCTGTCGGCTTGCATACTTTCTGATATATTGGTATTTAAATAAAATAAATTAGGAGCATTTATTAACAGTTGGCAGCCTTGGTAGGTCTGAAGAATACGCTCAGTCATATCTGGTTATGTACACATACAACATACGAAATTTGGTTGAATTCGAATTGATAGTATAGAAGTTATATGCATTTAAAAATTGGACCTATCAGGAGGCTTATAATCATTTTGGCAACACTGCCATGTTTAGCCTCCTGGAAATTAAACTGAAATATTATGATCTGTACGTGTGCCAATTTTGAAATAGCTCCCATTCATACTTTCCAAGATATCCAACATGGAGCTCAAATTTCAATTGCGATTTTTTAGCAGTTGGTAGCACTGACATCATTTTCAAATATGGCCGTGAGATATTCAGGTATAGATCTTTACTCCTACCAAATTTTGTTTCGATTGCTGCAGCCGTTTAGGAGTTGATAGGGGGGGACACACACACAGCCAGACAGACAGACCGAAGGACAGACAGACACACATTTGCCCGATCTCATAAGTCTACTTTTTCCTCATTTTTGCAAAATGTGAAAAGTAGGCTAAAAATCATTTTACATTTATGACTTTTGCTGTATGAAGTAAATACAAATACTTGTTCAATTAAACTGTGAAACATTGATCTCAAATTGTTTTAAAAATGAAGAAAACGTGTAAAATGGCAAGTTTCCATTTTGCCCTCTGTATCATTCCATCTTGCCCCCAATAAGAGGGCATGATGGAAAGAATACATACTTTTGTAAATAGGCATATTGCTCTCAAGAAGAACAAACGAATTTAACCCATAGTTGATATTTTAGTAGTACTGTAATTATAAACCCTTAAAATACACCCTTTATTTCCAAAACAGCATGTCTAACGATATTTTTCTTTCATGAAATGCTAACCTTTCCATATTACCCCTTCCCCCCTAAGTAACGGTATCAGAACATTGAGTTTTGTTTCTGAACTGAAGTACAATTAGCCAGTTTGACAGACCAGGCAGCAATGTGTGTTTATTCATACCGTACCGTACATGCTCAATGGAGGAACCGTTTGTTGGTAGATTGTTACTTGTGACGATCAATTTCAAAGATACGCAGTGTGAACAATACTATAAATATGTGCTTCAAGAAAATAATTCGCGTCTTCTTTCAAAAGTAGGTTCTGCAGAAGAATACAGCTTCAAGGAAAAGAACTGCAGCAGGGACTGATCATTAAGTAAAGTATTTCCTTTTGTAAAAAATTACGTGTAATATACACATTATGTATAATTTTAATATCGATTGAACTTGTCAGACATTTTTCTCGAATGTCTTGCTCTTTTCTGAGCAATGTCCTGCAATTGGAAATTTCCAGTTTGTAACGCTAGTCCTACGACTCCAACGAGACAATTATGTGAGTTTTGTTGTGAAGTGGTCGCATTGTAACACGAGAGGCAGGGATTTTAGCTAATATCTTTGAACTCTCGGTACCTTAATACTGGAATGCCGACTGTGTGGGAGTAAAGTGCGGTTCTTCGTGCGACTGGTTACGCCTGGTCCTGTTTTTCTCTCGATATCTTAGTCTAAAGTTAAACTCTAAATAATTCTAAGAAAATTACATGTACCGTAATATTGTAAAACTGTAGTTCTGTCAATAAGAAACACTGTTCGGCAATATCACACTCAGGTAAATTAATAATAGGACCTTCGTGTATTCATCATGTACTATTTAGGCCTATTATATCAGCATTTGATGTAAGACGTATCCACAAACTCAGAATACTTAATTACAAATCTTTATTTGAAATTTCAGTTGATCGTGAACCTAGCGTGTAAGATGTAACGTGCGCTGCAGATCAAAGTCGTTAATCCGCGCAGATACCTCACTCATACTCACGCTGCGTGAAAGTTGTTGGTTCAGTCCTCGGCTCGTGTTGTGTACGGTCACAATATATATAATATCTATGCTCAGTATAGTGCAATTTGTTCCGTTTGCTTTGACAATTCATATCAAAGTGACTGGGGGTTGAAAGTCTGTACATTATGCTGAGTAATGTAGACATAGTAGGCCTACTGCGCTTCAGCAATTGCACTGTCTCTCCGAATCCCCAGTCCTATTTAGACAATCTAGCACTGTTCATATGATAAACACACAAACACCTCCTGGACGTTTATAATTTGTGATGATGCAAACATTTCATGCGAAAGGTTCTTACCAAAATAAGGCTATTCATTCCATATCAGTACCAAATAGTTAGGCCACTTGAAGCAGCAATCTACACCACCACCTCTTTATTGGTTACTAAGAAGGAAACACTTCTGGAATGCTCCGGAGGGGTAGACAATTACAGGGATAACAATTCATCATCCTCAAAGCCCTGACGTAGATAGAAATTCCATTTTATGTACGGTTGCATACATTTAAAGAATATAGAGCAAAACACAAGAAAAATTCCTGGAAGGGTATTGGAATATACCATTAAAACTTTCTGTGTGTAAATGACAAATATATCCTGTACTTGTTACAGTGTATCCTGAATGTTAAAGTATATTATGGGTACTTAATAATCCTGTGTTTTAGATTCCTCAACATTATGGAGGGCCAACCATCTATCAAATGTGAACCAGAAGAATTCCCTGAGATTGTAAGTTGTAATTTAATTCCATATATTGTGTACCATTACTGATGGGCATGACAAATCTTTGTGTACCGTAATTAATAGGAATTATGTCATCTACTTAATACTAACAAATAGTGATGGTTATAATTCTTGTTTTGAGCGGCCGAACATCTAGGTTATCTGCCCCCTACCAAATAGTAATCTGAATCTGTAATGTTTGCTTTTAATTTTCCTAATATTAATATTAACACCTCCGTTCTTCAGTCCATGATTTATTGGTCCTTGCAATCATTTTCTCAGCAAAATGGCGGTTGTTAATTACTGTTATAAACTGGGGTCCATCTTATATAATTTCTTCTGTGATTCCAATTTCTTGAAGTTCCTTTTCTATTTCACTAAGCCACTGGTTCTTGACTTTCATTGATAGTGCAAGGTTGAGAATCTTTTGGTGATCCTGCGATTATTAATTCTGAGAATGTTACCGTAGAACTTAAAATGCATTTTTCTGAAAGAGTCAGTGATCTTTTCAGAATGCTGATAAATTTCCCAAGGCTTTCGTTTCTCCCAGATTCCTACTGGTCATACTGGACCGAGGATTTACCTAAATATTGTTACGGCTGCGAGTTTGTGTCATCACTCGCCGCATGAGTCACAACTGCCCCAGGGCTGGGCTGTGCCCTGCCTCCTGTATTGCGCGCGCCTTATGCAACAGGGCTACTAGGACAAAGAGATAGTCCAGAATATTCGTGACTGGACCAGCGATGGAAACCTCGAGAAGCCGTGGACCCTGGATGGATCTAGAAGCATTTATTGAGTCACCGGCCTGCTATATAAGAGTGACCCGTGAAGCAGTGGTTGTTGTTGTGTTTTACGAGCTAGTGCGAGCGATGGTGGCACGTAACAATTGGTGTCAGAAGCCGGATTACGAACTCAAGCACAACACCTGACGGTCCTGGTTTCAAAACCCGAGCAGGTCATTTTCTCTAATTTTCCTGTGAGTGCATGCCCTTTACAAGGCAAACAACTAAAATGGAGGCGCAATTGGCAGCATTGCTAGAAAAGTTAAATGACATAGAAGACGGCCAGAAGAATTTAACCAAGGACCTAACTGCCAAAATGGAAGACGGCCAGAAGAAGATGGAGGATGGCCAGAAGAAGATGGATGATGGCCAGAAGAAGTTAGCAGAGGACCTGAAGGACAGCCAAAATAAGTTAGCGGAGGACCTGAAGAAGATGGAGGACGGCCAGAAGAAGATGGAGGACGGCTAGAAGAAGTTAGCCGAGGACCTAACTGCCAAACTAGAAGACAGCCAGAAGAAGCTAGCGGAGGACCTGAAGAGGATAGAGGACGGCCAGAAGACGATGGAAGACGGTCAGAATAAGTTGACACAGGACCTGAAGAAATTAGAACTGGGTCTGCGTGAGGAAGTCACGGCAGTGGAAAAGAAGTTCGACGCCTTACAAGTGGAAGTTGCCGAGCTGCGCCAACGCCCGCTGATGGGGGTGGAAGAGAAATTCAACGCCTTACAAGTGGAAGTTGCCGAGCTGCGCCAACGCCCGCTGATGGGGGTGGAGGAGAAATTCAACGCCTTACAAAAGGAAGTTGCCGAGCTGCGCCAACGCCCACTGACGGGGGTGAAAGAGGAATTCAACGCTCTACGAGAGGAAGTTGCCGAGCTGCGCCAACGCCCGCCCACCGTTACACCGGGAATATCAGGAACGGGACATAGCAGAGTGACGCCCCCAACCTTCGACGGAAAGGTCCCGTGGAGCACCTACTTACGTCAGTTCGAGGCAGCCTGTTCCATAAATAACTGGAACAACACAGAAAAGGCTACAGCTCTCATTGTAGCGCTGAGAGACGACGCCCTTAACGTCCTTCAGGCCATCCCGACTGGATCCCAGGACTACGCTGCACTGATCGCCCATATGGAGTCCCGATATGGAGATAGCCATCTTCAGCAGGCCTACCAGATGCAGCTCCGGACCCGGGTACAGAAGAACGCGGAAACCCTGCAGGAGTTCGAGATGGACATCGCACGCCTCGTAAGGCTCGCCTACCCAACAGCGCCGGCCGACATTCTGGAGCAGATAGCGACGCAGACTTTCACCGACGGGCTACGGGACTCGGACACTCAACAGGCGCTGCGACTCGCGCGCAATAAGACCCTGACAGATGCGCTGAGCCACGCACTTGAGTTCGAGACGGCAAAACAGGCATCCAGAATGCACGCGCGGGTGCGTCAGCAGGACGTCGACGAACCAGCCAAAGCCGACAAGACCAAGCCCCTGGCCGATGAACTGATGGAGGCGCTACGCCAGTTCTTCAAGAGTCGCAGTACCACCAACGAAAACGCAGCCGAAGAACATCCGGAGAGGCGGCCCGGAAGAGGACTACCGACCTGCTGGACCTGCCGTAAGAGAGGCCACCTGAGCAAGGACTGTGGTGATCGCCACCGCCAAGGGTTTCCGTCGGGACAGTCAGTCGTTGGGAAACCGCGCGGCCCAGGAAAGCAAGTATCAGCCAGCCTTGGGGGGCAGAGGTTGGCTTGTGACAGTCGTCAAGCCCCGGCAGTCCAGGTACCAACACTCTGCACTTCGGAGGTGAGGAACATGCTTTGCAACCTGCGCACGAGTCCATCACCGCACGACGAGTAAGGCTGAGAGAAGACGTCATCGTTCCCGCCAGGACGGAGATCAGCGCTGCCGTAATTGTCGACGTAACCGCTGAGGGAGTGGCGGCTGTCATCGAGCCAAGATATGAGGACATCCAGACAAAAGGATTGCTAGTTGCCAAGACTCTCATCAACACGACGTCTCGGCCGTACGTCCTCCTGTCCAACCTGAACGACTACGACATTACGGTTCACCGGGACACCAACCTAGCGGTCTGCGAGCCCGTTACCTGGATTGCCCGCATCACAGATACGACAGACGGGCACCTGCGGATCGAGACCGACCGAATGAAGACCCGATACGACCAGCAGACGGATGCCGGAGGTTTCCACGAGGACGACCTGGTCTGGCTCTTCAACCCATTACGGAAGAAAGGCCTGTCACCCAAACTGCAGAAGTCCTGGGAGGGCCCGTACCGAGTCGTGAAACGGATCAACGATGTCGTCTACAGGATCCAGCGGAGCCCGAGGGTGAAGATGAAGATCGTGCATCGAGATCGCCTGGCAGCCTACGGAGGGACACAGACGGACCAATGATTGATCGGGACGATCAGCCTTTTTAGGAAGAGGGTGGTGTTACGGCTGTGAGTTTGTGTCATCACTCGCCGCATGAGTCACAACTGCCCCAGGGCTGGGCTCTGCCCTGCTTCCTGTATTGCGCGCGCCTTATGCAACAGGGCTACTAGGACAAAGAGATAGTCCAGAATATTCGTGACTGGACCAGCGATGGAAACCTCGAGAAGCCGTGGACCCTGGATGGATCTAGAAGCATTTATTGAGTCACCGGCCTGCTATATAAGAGTGACCCGTGAAGCAGTGGTTGTTGTTGTGTTTTACGAGCCAGTGCGAGCAATTATCTTGTGCGACAGAAGTGTGGTGACGAAGTGCTGTGCGAGTTACGAAATCCAGTGACATTGTTTCTCCAGCTTGTGGACAGCGAAATAGCCTGCAGCAAGTGATCGTAAGTAATTGTGGTCGGTGAACATAAAGGAGAGGAGCAGGTAGTTTCTGTCAAGGCCACCGTACTCATTAGGACGGATTAACTTCTGTGATCTGTTGACAAGTGGAAGGGCCAAGAGCGCTCAAGGAAGAGACTTGAGGAAACTGGAGCAAGGCTCCTAATTGCTTGTATTTGCTGATTAGTGTAATTTTCTGGCCAAATTAAAGTTAATTATTTCTTTAAGCAGTAATTGGTGTTGTGCTTTGTACCCCCACCGTAATCCAGTTAACAAAAGTGCCACTAGGGGGTGGCACGTAACAATATTTTACTTTCTTGTTTCTCTATGTCCTTACTAAGAGATCTACGGTACCTTCAATGATCAATGTTTCTGACCTATATAGAGCTTCAGGTTTGATTACTGTGGTGTAATGTCTTAGATGTTAATTTTTTAATTACATCAATAGGTATAGGCCTTCTGGAATGTTGAGATTCTCTCTTTGTTTGCGTCACGATTCAATCGTGAAGTAAAGTACTATCCCGTCAATAGCCTGGAGGGAGTGTAGATAACGCAGGGAAAAATCACTCAGGATGGGTACTGGCGTACTGTCAGCGGGATTCAAACTGAATTGCTACAGCTGCCATCAAGGCCGTGGGGTTTGAATTTATTTACTTGATTTTTTTTGCTGAATTTAGTCTTCAGAGGTTTCCTGTCTAGATGACGGGCAGTTTCGTCGATGCATTTGGAGTCCGGTCTTAGCTGCAATTTAGTGAAGTCATTCAACGACCTGAACTGCCTCTTGTCTATTGTTGGAAAGAATAGTTTGATCATCTGCGAATGCCAAACACTGCCGATGAATTTTATTTTTGAGTCGTCGACCAATAGTTATTTCTTTTGTCCCCCCCCCTACCTGTCCCCCCCCCCCCTTTCCTCCTCCCTCTCCCCCCTTCCTCCCCCCTCCTCGCCCCTCCCCTCCTACTCCGTCCTGGACTGTTAATCAAAGACACTATTGAACATTTTTGGATATAGCCCATCTCCTTGTCGAAGTCTTTGCTAATATGATTACGATCAGAAAGTTCACTTAAATTTAACTATTGAAGTTATGGCTGGCAGTGTCTGTCGGATTATTACTCTTGTTTTCCTGTCAACTTTGAAATCTTCTAGAATATTGAATAGTGTGTGTAGGTCTACTGAATCGTCCGCTTTCCTTGAAGTCTCCAAAGTGAGCATTGTTTGCCTGGCTTTATGAATTTGCAAGAGGATTTTGAGATTGTGAATTTATTCTGTACAGGACCTGTCATTTATGAATCATGCCTGTTATTCGCCAATTAGTTGATGAGTTTGGATTTCAAGTCTTGTGAATAATGCTTTAGAGAGAATTTTGTATGCGAGTGATAGCAAGGATATTTCTCCATAGGTATTAATGTATATTCTATCCCATTCTTAAATTAGTGGGTGAACTAGATTGCAATTCCTGTCTTAGGGAATTTTCTCCATATATCTACAAGAATTACTTGAGATTTTTTAGTTAGGCTTTCAACTCTTAATTTCAATATTTCAGTTTTCTTTTGAGCTTTGTTATTTTTAAGTTTAGTTTACGGTTACTTGCTTGATTTCATCTAATGAAGGAAGTTCTGAATCTGGATTAGGAATCCGTTTCTCAAGTCAGATTTGTTCTTCAGGAGGATCGTAGGTTCAACGGTCATGGAGGTAATCTGTGACAAGTTGGCAGTTTTCCTTTTTATTTCAGGGCCTCATCCGGTTGTTGTAAGTTATAAACTAAGTGCTTGGTAGTGTGATGGTTCGTCAGCAAATGTTCAATAACAGTTCCTTGTACTGTTCTTTATGTAATGTGTGTTTTTCAGATCTGATGATTCTCGAGGCTTCTTTCTGGTCTTTGAAGAATTCACGCCAATTTTGTTTCTATTTCATTGGAACTGTACCTTTGAAAGGTTTGAATTAGAAGGTCTATTGCCTTATCGCTGGTCTTGTTCAACCATCTGACTTAACGTTTTAGAGGAAGAACCCGAATAATCCGGGAAACTCCCAGTAGTGTATCTTCTAATGCCATCTAAATGACAGGATTTTGGTTCGTGATATTTGCAAGGAGATTGTTTGAATTTGGTTTTAAGACATTCCAGATCAATTCGAGGATATTTTAAATGTTCTGACTTTGGGTCTGTCAGGTTGAAACTTAACTTTAATTAATGATAAATGATAATCAGAGTAAATAATTCTTTTTTATACTTCAAATTCATAATAATGATTATTATTAACAATTGTTCTTCGGGAGGATAAAAGGTCATGGAAGTAATCTGTGAGAAGTATTATTTCTAGGGCCTCTTCCGCATGTTTATGACGTAACTACGTGCTTGGAAACGTGATTGTTTATCAGCAAATGTTTTGTAACTTGCTATTGTTATTATTATTATTATTATTATTACTGTTATTATCATCATTAGCTCTTATTCTTCAACTTTTACATATAGTCATGCTTGTTTATTACTTCCCAGGATTTGAATGAGCAGCCACCGTCTGATAGGCCGGTGGGGATGAAAATTGAAGAACGTGATGATGCTTTTGAAGATGCAAGATTCATAACTCAGAGTGCATTTGTTAAAGAAGAACTT
Source organism: Meconema thalassinum (assembly GCA_946902985.2). Classification (NCBI taxonomy): domain Eukaryota; kingdom Metazoa; phylum Arthropoda; class Insecta; order Orthoptera; family Tettigoniidae; genus Meconema; species Meconema thalassinum. The sequence continues at coordinate 49,125,016 of OX336388.2, read as the reverse complement.
GATTGCCAGGTGATTGTGTACATTATTTCCTTTTTTGGATAATTCTCAAATTTTATCAAAGTTATTTAGTTCTCAACATTTCATAAAAACTTCGTCACACATATTTCCAAAGTTTCTCTCTACAATATCTGGCAAATAAACATCAAGCTAACTTGTTCAATATACACATCTCTTCAATTCTATGCCGGTTTTCAAGTCGTTTTTATATGGTTTATTAACAAGATTATTGTAATAGTCTGTCTATGTTATTAATATTGCGCACTGAGTGAGATTGCTCCCTTGGGCTGGTTATTTATTATTTCGTCACATGTCTATAATAATTGAAGCCTGCCCTACAAGAACGTTGTATATCAGAAATTGAGCATGTTGAGATTTTCGGTTAAGAAGGTTGGATATAATCACACCGACACTTTGCAAACCTAAAATTAGTCAATTTGAAAAAAATTGACAGAAAAGTTTGGGTCCAAAAGGTGGCTTCCCTGCAAGAAAGTTGTATATCAACAAAGATGGCGGATGTTGGCAATTTGAATATGTCGCCAAGCTCTCCTTGAGCAGGAAATGGAAGATAAATCAATTTCAGTGGTAGAACAATGTGTGGAAGCGACTGAAGAATTGTGGAAAACTTATACGGCAACTTCAGGGCGTGCAGTTCAACACAATCACCACCCAAGTCATACAAGAGAAGAACGTTGTCTATCAATCAGCTGGGTGGCGGCATAGCACTTCCAGGAACGTGTTATGATTATAATGCTGCTACAACTTGTATGTAATACCTTGATTATCACAGAATTCTTTTAGCCTATTTTCAATTATGAAAAACAAATAGGCTTGTGAGATCACCTTTTGTCCATGTGTGTGTATGTGTGTCTGTCCCAAAAAATCTAAACGGCTGGAGTGATATCAATAAAACTCGGTAAGGTCAAAGTAATATTTCGTCCGACTACGACCGTGCCCTTTGCCATTTATTACGTCTCACTAATCCAACATGGTGGCTGTGCGAAATATTTCACAGGCATTCTATATCTCCGCAATTATTACTGATATCACCCTGAAATTTCGTACGATGATAAAAGGCACAACTATAAGTTCACCTATGTGACTTTCAAAATCCTGTTAACTACAGAACGAACATGGCGGCCAAGCGAAGTTGAAACATTTAAATCGACTTTTCTCGCGATTCAACTACCCGTGCGCAGTGAAACATGGTACAGCATATTTTTTATACACATTGTAATGCACTGACATCTATTTTCGTTCAGTTGTTTACATAACCTCAAGATGGCGGCTGTGCGAAGTTTTAAAATTAATTTTTCATTTCTTATGTTCTAATCATGCGATCGAAGTCAACATTCGAATAGTAATATTTATTGATCGCAGCCAAAGGCCATTCAAGAAAAGAATGTCTTAAAAATGAAAAGCTTCTTTTCGTTTACATAGTTGTCATTTTATTAGCTTTCCTGATGTTCTCCATTGCTGTGTTTCTTTCCTCGATGAATTGTTTTATTCCCGCCATGGCGTCTTCCAGCTGTCCATCAATATCATGGAGCATGCGTGGAAACATACCAATATTCTCCTGAAGTATTTGTGGCTCCAACCTTCTTTGTATCATTTGTGTCTTCATTGGTGTTCCCGTGGACAGGGTTGTCCTGAGCGTCGTTATTACAGGAATGTGTTTCCTGATTAGCGCTGCCTCATTGCTTGTCAGAAGATTATGATCCAGTATAACAAAACCTCTAATGAGTGTGAGGTCTATGGCGCTTCCTCCATTGGGCATATGTACGTGAATGTATTTTTGATATTCACTAATGTGAACCCTTCCCCTAACGGATAAACTAGAACTAATTCCGCTTTGCGACGTGTTTTATTCACTGGGCACTTCAGATCGCCCGCGAATATCACTCTTTCATTTGCCTCAATAGTGTCCAACGCTCTCTGTATACCGTCCACTACGTCTATCGCGTAGCACTCGGGCCTATAGTATACTCATACTAGCTTTCCTATTCTTGTTTTACTCACTAGTTGGTCTTCTTCCTTAAGAATTATTTCTAAGCGGAAAAGTTTCGAATCGATTAGGCATGTTACCCAAAGTGATGGCCTTCCTCTATCGCCTTTCCTCGCAAATGCGTGTATGTTATAGAATACTTTCACGTTACATCTTGATTCCGGGGTAATGAATGTCTCTATCAGTATACAGGTATCGAAATCGATGAAAATGTCTCTTGGTAGTTGATTCGTTACACCCTCTCGTCCTTCAACATTCCAGTTGAGAACTTTGACTTGATATGGCTCCATCTTATGATCTTGCCCTGTAACTCCAGGGGTCATGTAACGTCCTTTGGCCAAAATGCTCCCTCATAATTTGAATAATGAACCTACGCAATGATCGTCATCTAATAGTACATAACTCTATGGCCTCTATATAAAAATCGAACATGGCGACCATCCCAAATTTTTGTACCGTTCTCAATATGCCCATTTTATTTTCTTGTTTTGTGTATGCCTTGTAAGCAATACAATATTCCATTCCATATTAATATGTAACTGAGGATTATTTTTCTTTTTTTTTTAGCCATAGAAAATGGTTTGTGATATACAACGTTCTAGGTCTGTTGTGATATACAACTTTCTTGCAGGGAAGCTGCACTAAAATCATGGTGAGTTCTATATACTGCCATTTAAGAGAAATATATTCCTTTAGTGTTGCAAGAGAGACTGCAACTTTAATGTATAGACCTGTATTTAACATATCTCGGTATTAGATTGGGCACAAGAAGTTTCTTTTATTACTGAAAAGTTAATAAATATGATATACAACGTTCTTGTAGGGCAGGCTTCAATTTTAAAGCAGTTATTTATAGTCCTTTTTGAAACAGCCTTGAATAATTATGGCAAAACTTGCATCACCTGTAAGGTTAAGTCGTGCAGCTAAATTAGGTAGGAACTTCGAATAATCCTTGGCATATTAGTAAGTGTGTGCTAGCGAAACACGGACACTGGGTATTGAGGTTTTGAATTTTCTTTAACTTCATGACCACTCGATCATATGATATGCGACTGTAGGTTATATCATCATTTAATGTTGACGGTTACTGATTTTTGTAAATCGTTCTGGTGAAAGGTTCAGAAATGCAAGTAGTTTTACATATTGAAGCTCGTGTTTATTTTCATCTTGAATCAAACACTTATTTGATTTTTTAAAATGAAAGACAAATGTATCGATTTTATTGGTGAATTTATAACACTGTAGCTACATGAAACTATTGGATTCTGAGAAATAAAGTATTTTGTGTTCTGATGGCTACATATATATCGTAAGCAATAGGTAAGCTATTCTATTGTCTTGTGAAACTTTCAAAACCTTGAAAGTATAAGTCAGAAAAATATAAATGATGTTCAAGTCAGCTAATGAGCATTTAACGCAACTTCAGGGTTGCTATTCTAACCTTATCATTCATTGAGTTGAGAACTAATCCGAAACATATAGAAGTAGATGAATGTCTATCGTGCTTACGTGTGTACAAAATATATTTCTTATGCCTCATGAGGTACATTATTAACAAATTGGTGTTACTCTGTAGGGATCACATATCATGGAAGGTACTGGAGACTACAAGGAAGATACTATCCATGAGAAAGTGACTGCAGAGATAGTTCCATTAGTCAAGAAGGAAACACCATCTTCATCGAGAGTTGTAAGTGCCTAATTACCTTGAGAGTGGCTTGTTTGGTTGTTAAGTCATGCTATACGTTTAATGTTATCTGATGTTCCTCCAGCAAGTGTGGCTGATATTTGCAAAGGTTTGTGAGGGGAACATTTGCACTGATCAGAGATTTAGGAATTAATACGAAACCTGAATGTAATTGTAGTAATTTCTGGGGCCTTCCTTGGATTTTTAATATCTGGTGTTTGGCTGTTGCAAATCATCAAATTCCATGCACGATTTGCTTCTCCAATTTTGCATTGAAATTTTGTAGATCATAATATTTAAGAGATTCTCAATATACTCAAATCTCGCTTCAAATTCCGCGACACAGAAATAGTTTATAAAACTTCAGACTACCTCGCCTGAATACAGTAATTTCTGCATAACGTCTATACGAAAATGGAGTACCAACATATGAATGCAATATTGTGGCTGCTAGTAAATAATGTTGAAATTCTTAGGAAGATAGCCTTTCTCAGATGATCCAGGCCATTTTCTGCTCTTTAACTGGGCATGGTATGTCATGCAGTGAACCAATTACACAGAACAATACCAATAACTTCACAAATGGAACAAGGGAACAGTCTATCACAAATGACTAGGTTTCTATTCATGTTTGTTGTTAGTTCCTTCAGAGTGAAGTATCACGACTTGTGGTTGTGATTCATCTTAAAAATGGAGGTCCCGTGGCTCATGGTCGCTAGATTAATGGTGAAACGTAAAACTAGAAGCTTTCTTCCTATTAAAAACAAGTATTCCATGAAGATTGTTTTGTATTTGCAACTGATGTGAGTGAAATGGCTACAGATTGTGTTATGGTACTGACCATGTTATCGGTAGATTGGTTCCTTATTCTCATACACTGCTGGTAATCTGAACCAAAGGCGGAAACTTCAATCTCACCTTCTTTGTGCTCTTTGTTGCCTATAACCTGAGGTCAGATTACTTAACTTGATGTGCTGCATGGCTTGTAGGGCCTCTTCGTACTGCGCATGAGCTCAGATACATGAAAATATATAGCTTGCATGTAATATAATAAGTATGAAAGAAGGTGTCTAAAGCCATATTGCCATTTAAAATCTGTGATGGTTATTTACATTCTGGGCATCTTGATAGTGCCACCTTTCATCAAACGTTTGATCTTGATGCAGTGGACTATCTTCTAGGTTTGGTTGACTATTCTAGCTCTTCTGATATCTATTTACTTTATTCTAATATCCATTCGGGATTTCTGGACAAGTGTGAAGAACGTTACTCCCTAGAAGCACAAAACATGTGAATTTGTTGTAGTTGTGAGTGAAATATCAATTGTTTGTTTGCTATTGTGTTAGTAGGGCTCTGTTAAAATGAATTTGGAGGACTGTTGGTGCTGACATCGTTCTCATTAGTAGGTCAAGTGGCAATAAGATGGGCAAACACCTGTTTTAGCCATAACCCAACAGGCTGGTGAATGAAACAATAGTGTGTATAACAGACACTTCAATTGGTCTGTTTACAACATTTACATTTAGGTTTGTGGATGTAAAATTAAGGCATGCATAAAACATCTTGGGAATCTGTAAATATGATGCAAAAACCACAGCAATAACAAGAAAGCTTGGTTTGTGGCCATCATAGGAGATAGAGTAGATGACCTCGCTGTTCCGCTCTTTAAAGCAACACCCATCATCAGCATAGATGAAACTACAGAAGTTACTATTTGTTACTTCCATTATGAAACTATATACGTTACTAAGCAGTCACAGCTAGTTGTTACCTTCCATTGTGAAACTACAGACGTTACTAAGCAGTCACGGCTAGTTGTTACCTTCCATTATGAAACTACAGACGTTACTAAACAGTCACAGCTAGTTGTTACCTTCCATTATGACACTACAGACGTTACTAAACAGTCACAGCTAGTTGTTACCTTTCATGGTGAGACTACAGATGTTACTAAATAGTCACAGCTAGTTGTTACCATCCATTGTGAAACTACAGACGTTACTAAACAGTCACAGCTAGTTGTTACCATCCATTGTGAAACTACAGACGTTTCTAAACAGTCACAGCTAGTTGTTACCTTCCATTATGAAACTACAGACGTTACTAAACAGTCACAGCTAGCTGTTACCTTCCATTTTGAAACTACAGACGTTACTAAACAGTCACAGCTAGTTGTTACCTTCCATTGTGAAACTACAGACGTTACTAAACAGTCACAGCTAGTTGTTACCATCCATTGTGAAACTACAGACGTTACTAAACAGTCACAGCTAGATGTTACCTTCCATTATGAAACTACAGACGTTACTAAACAGTCACAGCTAGTTGTTACCTTCCATTGTGAAACTACATACGTAACTAAACAGTCACAGCTAGTTGTTACCTTCCATTATGAAACTACAGACGTTACTAAACTGTCACAGCTAGTTGTTACCATCCATTATGAATCTAAAGACGTTACTAAACAGTCACAGCTAGTTGTTACATTCCATTCTGAACCTACAGACGTTACTAAACAGTCACAGCTAGTTGTTACCTTCCATTCTGAACCTACAGACGTTACTAAACAGTCACAGCTAGTTGTTACCATCCATTGTGAAACTGCAGACATTATTAAACAGTCACAGCTAGTTGTTACCATCCATTGTGAAACTGCAGACATTATTAAACAGTCACAACTAGTTGTTACCTTCCCTTATGAAACTACAGACGTTAATGAACAGTCACAGCTAGTTGTTACCATCCATTGTCAAACTACAGACGTTACTAAACAGTCACAGCTAGTTGTTACCATCCATTGTGAAACTACAGACGTTACTAAACAGTCACAGCTAGTTGTTACCTTCCATTATGAAGCTACAGACGTTACTAAACCGTCACAGCTAGTTGTTACCTTCCATTATGAAACTACAGACGTTACTAAACAGTCACAGCTGGTTTTTACCTTCCATTATGAAACTACAGACATTACTAAACAGTCACACCTAGTTGTTACATTCCATTATGAAACTATAGACGTTACAAAACAGTCACAGCTAGTTGTTACCTTCCATTATGAAACTACAGACGTTACTATACAGTCACAGCTAGTTATTTATTACCTTCCATTATGAACGAATTTGGGGAATTAATCATCCAAAAGTTCAGGATACCTGCATATCTCTGTAAGAATAACCTGAAATTAATTACATGTGATTATGATATTTATATTGTTACGGACTGTTGAAGAAGATGGAAACTTATTAGACCGAGGCCCGGTGTTTGTATAAAGATATTTATATTCATATTCCATACTTTTAATACAGAGCCTAACAATCCTGATAAGATATCAAGTATTATAAGTTCATTACATTTCTCCATACCTTGAGTATTCTTGAGATCAATATTGCTTTAGGAAGTCAGTACAGTAAAACGCACAACACACTATGCAATATTGCTTTACACAACTTTACTGGCAAGAGAATTAGCTAGAATCATACGAAGAAAGTAATTGTTAATTCTTAAGTCCACTTTTTTTAACTTATGGTACGTTCTGAAGAAACCCTCCTTCTTACCACATTTCTTATAGTTGTTTCTCTTCTATCTCTTAATATCCCTATTTCTGCGGTGTTAGGGAGGAGGTGAAATGAATTTTGAACTTACATGTGGCAGTGGTTTTTACAGCCGTTCGCCCTTTTGTCCAGCCTATGAGGGTTGTTAATGGGGATTGGTATTATTGAAATATGATTAGGAGTCAGAAGGAAGCGACCAAGGTCTGTTAAGTGTTCCCGTCCTAACGTTGACCTGGAGATGAAAATGGGGAACCATAAACTACCATTTCAAGTATTTTTGTTTTTAGGTATCTCTCTCAGTCATCTTCTGACAGTAATCACATGGCCTGGCACAGTTAAGCTCTGCAATGGTTGAAATTAGCTCAGCCTTTTTTCTGTTCTAAGGCAGGAACTATAAAGGGTGGATTCAATATATAAGTTTCAAACTTGCATTCATAAATTTCTGTATGTCAATTAATACCTACGATGCCTGGAATCCCTTATTGAAAGCATTCTAAATGACGTGTGACTAAATATATAAATACATTTGAAATAGACTTCACTGTTAATAAGTTACTCCAATTTCTTCCCCGGCTTGTACCTACCTTGCAAACTATGTGCACCCGTTCACCGGTAGACTTATTACTAGCATTGTGTAGCAGCAACATACTCCACAATAAATTCCCTCTAGAGGCATATAATTTATGTACTTACACTAAATTCTTTTGTAATCTTGCTTTAATTGCAGTGATTTGTGAGAAATGTGTTATATAATATTGTAAATGTAAGATGTCTGACCTTCATTCTCGAAAGATGGGATGGTACAAATATTGAGGATATAGTCACTTTTTACCTAATGCTAGGTGGATGTGTTAGATCCTAACGCCTCCTAAAGCCTTCCAGTTAAAAATGTTAAAACGCATTCATTTGTCCTCAATCCTTAAAGCGATTACTTCCCAAAGGCAGTGAGTCAGCATTTTGTGTCGAAATGAGATTTACTTGTTATCTTGTGGAGATTGTGTATTTTAAGTTTTAGAACTAGGGAAGACATAACCACAATTGTGTAACGCTTCACTTCAACTCTGCCGTGATTTACAATTACATAGTTTAAATATTAGTGATGCCAAATAAATAAAATAATTAATCAATTCACTTTATTCCTAGGACATGAAAGAAGAAACCCAGGACGGGGAAAGTGCAGCAAGTGGAAACCATTCAAATGAGTAAGTGTACAACATATGAGGAAACATGTTATTTAACTTTTGTGTATGCATAACTGAATGTTTTGGATACGAATACGTTTTGTTTGCATCGTCAGATATATCTCGCATTTTACTGCTTGGCTCGTCAAGGTTACAAAGTAGATACATTATTGATATTAACTTAATTCTTCACTTGCCCACGAGTTATTGTTCGGAAATCTCTCTGTCTGGAAGTATTTGAGAGAAGTTAGTTAGCCTGGTTGGTTCCTTAGTTTAGGGGCTGCGACAACGCGGTCATGTAGCTCCGCTTACTTAGGGTGTCTGTAGAATCTGTCTGACAACCGGTGTTAATTGTGATAGTTGTATTTGTGTGTGTTTTCTGTTTTCAATTCAAGTAAGGACTGCAGACATTCAATTTTTTCATGTAGTTAATACTTTTGCCGCCAAACGCCACCGTCATCGACCACTAGCTCAGATCTAGGTTACCAGATGCCACCGCAGTTGGCTCCTGGTGACGAACGTTGGAACCTTAGAGCGTTAGTCAAGTGTTTAACCTATAATTTAGCTTCACACAGGTGTAATTAGTGGAAGATTCTGTAACATGCCATAAATCTATGACAAGGGACCGCCGGCTTTACTTCCCCTGCGAAGGAAGGCATACTGAGCGTTTTTAACGCTTTTAAAAATTCTGACGGGTTTGAACTCGCGATCTTGGGCATAGACGCTCAGCATGCTTCCAACTACGCCAGAAATGTTCAATAACTCAAATACTAATGAAGCTATATAAATATTTATTAGCACAATAGATGCCAGCAACTCTCTTTGTAATTGATTAAAATCTGGTAATGTTATGATGAAAACTTTGAAAGTTAAACATTCAGTCATACCTCCTCTTAATGGAGACTTATCTGGCAATGAGGCAGACTTTGAGGTTCGGCAGGAGGAGAACAGGATCAAGGTTGAAGAAGTGGAGAGTGTGGTAAATAAACTCGAATACTTCAAAGCGGCAGGATTAGTTGAATTTCAGCCAGAATTTGTAAATGGGAAAGCAGGGCAGAAATGGTTGTTTAGGATAATCGAATTCACGTAGGGTTTAGGAAATGTACCCTCACACTAGAGAAAAACAGTAATGACACCAATTTATAAGGAAGGTTGCAGAAATTATAGTGGGCAAAGTGTACTCAGGCATTGTAGAAAGGAGAACAATTGGCCGAGAGTAAGAAGGATGCTCAAAATTTCAGTATGCGTCAAGTTACTGAGAAATGAGAGGAAGAGACAGTTGTGTTTGTGTATCTAGAGAAGGCGTACGATAGAGCACCTGAGGGAAGGTATTAATATTAGTGTGGCGAGGCTTATGGGCCATTCGTTGAACTGGTTGGATGAATTTCAAGGTGAGTAATCTGGCCTATCCGGATGACCCGGTTGTAATGACGGCCTCTGTCGAAAGTTTGCAAGCTAATATGTAGAAACAGAAATGTAGGAAGTATGGTATGAAGATCAGCATTTCAACAATTGGGAGGAAATGCAAGAAAGTAGAATGATAGGTGGAAAGAACAAAATAGGAGCAGTGGAACATTTATTAATTCTGAATTAGACCAGAACGTGGCTTTTACATACTCTGTTTCATCTTCTGGGGGACATTACCTATTCAAATTAGTAACCATGGTCACCACTGCACCTGAAATACGTGCTAAATTATGTAAGTATGTGATTTTATGTATTGCTCTTTTAACATAAGCAACCATGTTCCAACCGCGCGGGAATCTCATTTGACTGTCAACAAGGTGCTCACATCGAGGCGCACACATTGTTGCCAACATGTGGGATACAAAATACCCCACTCTTATTAAAGATTATTGGTGCGTGACAAAAAAAAACAGGGATGTATATATCGCAAACGCAGCCTGCAGGCTAAAACCATTGCCAAAACCCATTGGATTAGACAAAACGAAAGTTTTGATTGGATTTTGCCTAACAATAATTGGTCTAGGCAAAAACCATAGGTTTGGGTGAATATTATTGATTAGTTTCTACCCCCATTGTGCCTGACAAAATCAGGGTTGCTTATGTTGGCTGCGGGTCGCGCTACCTAACAAGTATTTGTCTAGGCAAAAGCATTGGTTTGGAAGAAAATTATTGATGCATTATGATTTTCTTGAATGTTAATTTGCAACACGCACAATCCATGTCTAACTTTAAGACTGAAACTTGGCGCACTTTCAAATTGAGTTGATAGAGCTGTGTTGTTTTACGATACTGGATATGATATAGTACCAAATGCGCGGGGTTGGCGATACTGTCTTTGACGATAAATCACACGCATAATGGCGGACACAGCTGGACTCTTTTTTACCCATATATGTTGTCATATAAAAACGGGATTGAGGGTGGGTTATGGGCAGCTGAGGAGTAATCATTATTACTACATCAATTTCTGGTTTGTTTTTCATCATTTGATAAGGTATTTTGGCTAATTTATGTACTATAGAAAATTGTATCGTTCGTTGGTGTCTCCATCAGTGCTAACGAACATTTTAAGTACTTGGGCTGTCCATTCTCTCAGTTAGGTACGACTGTATGGTGAAGGAAATAGGGTCGAGATCTAGAAAAGCCAATGCTGGGAGTTCTCAGTTGCGATGCTCAGTATTCTGCCAGTGTAGCGCCGAAACTCTCCCCACGTCGCTCAGCATTCCGTCAGTGTAGCACCAAAACTCTCCCCACTTCGCTCAGCATTCTGTCAGTGTAGCGCTGAAACGCTCCCTACATCGCTCAGCATTCTGTTAGTGTGGCAATGAAACTCTCCCCACATCGTTCAGGATTCTGTCAGTGTAGCGCCAAAACTCTCCCCACATCGCTCAGTATTCTGTTAGTGTAGCAATGAAACTCTCCCCACATCGCTCAGCATTCTGTTAGTGTAGGAATGAAACTCTCCCCACACCGCTCAGCATACTGTTAGTGTAGCAATGAAACTCTCCCCACATCGCTCAGCATTCTGTTAGTGTAGCGCTGAAACTCTCCCCACATCGCTCAGCATTCTGTCAGTCAGTGTAGCAATGAAACTCTCCCCACATCGCTCTGCACTCTGTTAGTGTAGCGACGAAACTCTCCCTACATCTCACAGCATTCTGTTAGTGTAGCGCCGAAACTCACCCTACATCGCTCAGAATTCTTTTAGTGTAGCAATGAAACTCTCCCCACATCGCTCAGCATTCTGTCAGTGTAGCGCCGAAACTCTCCCCACATCGCTCAGCATTCTGTCAGTGTAGCGCCGAAACTCTCCCCACATCGCACAGCACTCTGTCAGTGTAGCGATGAAACTCTCCCCACATCGCTCAGAATTCTGTTTGTGTAGCAATGAAACTCTCCCCACAACGCTCAGCATTCTGTGAGTGTAGCAATGAAATTTATTTAATTATTTATCGTATGGCTTTTAGCGCCGGGAGTGTCCGAGGACATGTTCGGCTCGCCTGAGCCTGTAGCTGCTTCCAGCGGACACCGTAAAGGGTGAGCTATAAGTTCCGTTCAATTTCAAGTAGTTCCAACTTTCGCCACCAGATATCAATGATACCTAGTGGCAAACGTTGGAACTTGGATAGAGCGTTCTGACGAAATCTAACCTAACAAATTTTGCTTTACACAAGTTTAGTCTGTTAAAGGATCTTTTACATGCCATAAATCTATGACATGGGACCGCCGGCTTTACTTCCCCTCCGAAGGAAGGCATACTGAAGGATTTTTAACGCTCTTAAAAAATCCGACGACTTCGGCCGGGTTTGAACCCGCTATCTTGGGAACAGCAGTTCAGCATGCTACCGACTACGCCACCGAAGCCGCTGTAGCAATGAAAATCTCCCCACATCACTCAGCATTCTGTCAGTGTAGCGCCGAAACTCTCCCAACATTGCTCAGCATTCTGTCAGTGTAGTAATGAAACTCTCCCCACATCGCTCAGCATGCTGTTAGTGTAGCAATGTAACTCTCGCTACATCGCTCAGCATTCTGTATGTGTAGCAATGAAACTCTCCCCACATCGCTCAGCATGCTGTTAGTGTAGCAATGAAACTGTCACTACATCGCTCAGCATTCTGTTATTGAAGCAATGAAACTCTCCCCACATCGCTCAGTATTCTTTTAGTGTAGCAATGAAACTCTCCCCACATCGCTCAGCATTCTGTTAGTGTAGCAATGAAACTCTCTCAACATCGCTCAGCATTCTGTAGGTGTAGCAATGAAACTCTCCCCACATCGCTCAGCATGCTGTTAGTGTAGCAATGAAACTCTCCCCACATCGTTCAGCATTCTGTCAGTGTAGCAGTGAAACTCTCCCCACATCGCTCAGCGTGCTGTTAGTGTAGCAATGAAACTCTCCCCACATCGCTCTGCATTCTGTTAGTGTAGCGATGAAACTCTCCCTACAACGCTCAGCATTCTGTTAGTGTAGCAATGAAACCCTCCCCACATCGCTCAGCATTCTGTTAGTGTAGCGATGAAACTCTCCCTACATCGCACAGCATTCTGTTAGTGTAGCAATGAAACTCGCCCCACATCGCACAGCATTCTGTTAGTGTAGCGATGAAACTCTCCCCACATCGCTCAGCATTCTGTAAATGTAGCAAAGAAACTCTCCCCACATCGCTCAGCACTCTGTTAGTGTAGCAATGAAAATCTCCCCACATCACTCAGCATTCTGTCAGTGTAGCGCCGAAACTCTCCCCACATCGCTCAGCATTCTGTTGGTGTAGCGATGAAACTCTCCCCACATCGCTCAGCATTCTGTAAGTGTAGCAGTCAAACTCTCCCAACATCGCTCAGCATTCTGTCAGTGTAGTAATGAAACTCTCCCCACATCGCTCAGCATGCTGTTAGTGTAGCAATGAAACTCTCGCTACATCGCTCAGCATTCTGTTATTGTAGCAATGAAACTCTCCCCACATTGCTCAGAATTCTTTTAGTGTAGCAATGAAACTCTCCCCACATCGCTCAGCATTCTGTTAGTGTAGCAATGAAACTCTCCCAACATCGCTCACCATTCTGTAGGTGTAGAAATGAAACTCCCCACATCGCTCGACATGCTGTTAGTGTAGCAATGAAACTCTCCCCACATCGCTCAGCATTCTGTCAGAGTAGCAATGAAACTCTCCCCTAATCGCTCAGCATGCTGTTAGTGTAGCAATGAAACTCTCCCCACATCGCTCAGCATTCTGGTAGTGTAGCGATGAAACTCTCCCTACAACGCTCAGCATTCTGTTAGTGTAGCAATGAAACCCTCCCCACATCGCTCAGCATTCTGTCAGTGTAGCACCAAAACTCTCCCGGCATCGCTCAGCATTCTGTCAGAGTAGCAATGAAACTCTCCCCACATCGGTCAGCATTCTGTTAGTGTAGCAATGAATATCTCCCCACATCGTTCAGCATTCTGTCAGTGTAGCGCCAAAACTCTCCCCACATCGCTCAGTATTCTGTTAGTGTAGCAATGAAACTCTCCCCACATCGCTCAGCATTCTGTTAGTGTAGGAATGAAACTCTCCCCACATCGCTCAGCATTCTGTTAGTGTAGCACTTTAACTCTCCCCACATCGCTCAGCATTCTGTTAGTGTAGCGCCGAAACTCTCCCCACATCGCCCAGCATTCTGTCAGTCAGTGAAGCAATGAAACTCTCCCCACATCGCTCTGCATTCTGTTCGTGTAGCGCCGAAACTCTCCCTACATCTCACAGCATTCTGTTAGCGTAGCGCCGTAACTCTCCCTACATCGCTCAGAATTCTTTTAGTGTAGCAATGAAACTCTTCCCTCATCCCTCAGCATTCTGTCAGTGTAGCGCCGAAACTCTGCCCACATCGCACAGCACTCTGTCAGTTTAGCGATGAAACTCTCCCCACATCGCTCAGCATTCTGTTAGTGTAGCAATGAAACTCTCCCCACATCGCTCAGCATTCTGTTAGTGTAGCAATGAAAATCCCCCCACATCACTCAGCATTCTGTCAGTGTAGCGCCGAAACTCTCCCCACATCGCTCAGCATTCTGTTAGTGTAGCGATGAAACTCTCACCACGTCGCTCAGCATTCTGCAAGTGTAGCAGTGAAACTCTCCCAACATCGCTTAGCATTCTGTCTGTGTAGTAATGAAACTCTCCCCACATCGCTCAGCATGCTGTTAGTGTAGCAATGAAACTCTCGCTTCATCACTCAGCATTCTGTAAGTGTAGCAATGAAACTCTCCCCACATCGCTCAGCATGCTGTTAGTGTAGCAATGAAACTCTCGCAACATCGCTCAGCATTCTGTTAGTGTAGCAATGAAACTCTCCCCACATCGCTCAGTATTTTTTTAGTGTAGCAATGAAGCTCTCCCCACTTCGCTCAGCATTCTGTTAGTGTAGCCATGAAACTCTCCCAACATCGCTCAGCATTCTGTAGGTGTAGCAATGAAACTCTCCCCACATCGCTAAGCATGCTGTTTGTGTAGCAATTAAACTCTCCCCACATCGCTCAGCATTCAGTCAGTGGGCAATGAAACTCTCCCCACATCGCTCAGCATGCTGTTAGTGTAGCAATGTAACTCTCCCCACATCGCTCAGCATTCTGTTAGTGTAGCCATGAAACTCTCCCTACAACGCTCAGCATTCTGTTAGTGTAGCAATGAAACTCGCCCCACATCGCACAGCATTCTGTTAGTATAGGGATGAAACTCTCCCCACATCGCTCAGCATTCTGTTAATGTAGCAATGAAACTCGCCCCACATTGCTCAGCATTCTGGGAGTGTAGCGCCGAAACTCTCCCCACATCGCTCTGCATTCTGTCAGTGTAGGGATGATATAAGAAATGGCTTAGCATCAGCTGCAATGGAGGTACTAGGCAATGGGAAATTGGAACCGAAAAAGAAACGGATGACGCAGGTAATCCTAGAGTTTATTGAATAAAGGAAAACATTCAGAAATATAGACACTCAAGCGTATTAGTCTCTAAAGAATCAAGGAAATGTCGCAAGGAGGAAGGAAATTGTATGAAGCGGGTATGCGTGTGTCCCGAATGGGAAACCTGACAAAGCTTATTTTAAAGGGAAATCTTTGAGCTATCAACTACGCATCACAGGCAACGTAGTTATGGATTCCAAAGGGAAGCTATTGTTTGAAAATGAAAAGGTATGTGAGCGATGGAAGGAATACCTTGAAGATTTTTATGATGGACCAGATATAACTGACAATAGTATTTATATAGAAGATGAAGAACTAATTGAAGAATATCATATAGGTCCAACTATAACTAAAGCAGGGTTTCATGCAGCACTCACTAAACTGAATGGAAATAAAGCAACTGGTGTAGATAACATTCCTGCAGAGCTCTTAAAGTGTTGTGATGTAAGCATTAGGGAATGCCTTTTTCAAATCATTACTAAATGCTATGTGGACGGAATTGTACCTCCTGATTTTATTAAAATTTGAACACTCACACTACCCAAGAAAGGAAATTCTTGTGAATGTTCTAATTATAGAACTTTAGCCATTCTTTCACATGCATCAAAATTGTATTGATCATCATCAAAGATAGACTAAGCAAGAAAATTGAACAACATCTGGATAGTGATCAGTATGGATTTAGAACAAGGAAAGGGACTAGGGAGGCTATCCTAGCATTACTTCAGATTTTAGAAAGAAGACTGGGAGATGAATCAAAACTTGAGGCAGCTGAAATGTAGTTTTGGAGACGAATGACCCGAACAAGCTGGATGGAAAAAAGGACAAATGAGCTTGTTTTGAACCAAATTCAGGAGAATCGATACCTGTTGAAAACCATCAAGTAAAGGAATACAAAATCCATGGGACACATATTAAGACATGACACTCTCCTCCAGGTATTTTTTAAGGAAAAGTTTGGGAAATAAACAACGGGGACGACCAAGACAATCGTTTCTCAAGAACATTGTCCAGGAGATGGAAGGTGACTCGTATGCCAATGAGAAGAGGACTGCTGAACACTGTATGAAATGGCTGCAACGACAAGGCTTTTAGCCTTTAGAAGCTGATGACGATGATGAATCAAATGGATTGGATGACAGCCGAGTTAGGTAAAGACAAGTTCAGTGAACAAGAATCAGAGGAACAAGGGTAGTTGTATTAAGTATTAGACTGTTCTCGGTAGAATAAAGATCGAGAGGAAAACGTTCTTGGTATATTTAGTATAAATAAAGCTGTGTATAATGTTGATTGGAGATATTGTTTGACAGTTTGGAAAGTTTTGGAATACAATTCAGGATTCTGAGTGTGTCTACAACCGGCTGGTATTTATTAGATTCGATCGACATGAGAGAGAAACTGGTATTTAGAATGATATTAGGTAAGAATGCATTTTATCATTCGTACTTTTCAATCCATACATAAGGCAAGTAACGAAGGAAATGCCAAAGAAATTTGAAGGGGATTTGAGGACGAAGATGAAGTAATTTCGACTCGGTGACTTACTAACGACAACGTTATCTTAGCCTCATCACCAGTGGATTTGATCATGTTTCTAAACGGTGTGTACGAGGTGTTGAGGGAAGATTTCATGATAAAATCATTGTATTTGAAACAGAATAAACGGAATGCAGCTGGAAGATTTAAAATAAAAATATTGAAATCGATTGGCTGTTGAAACACTAAGAGACGTTGGTGACTCCATCTTGGGCGCAAAATGGACAAAGCAAATAAGATATAAAGGTTGGGTTGACGTCTGTTTAAATAAAATATAGATCTAGGTATTAAAAAGTCATTTTTGAAGCCATTGCCTGGAGCTTGGCGCTATATCGATGCGAACCTTGGATTGTTTTTGCTGCAGAATATATAAAAATAGAAAATATTTGATTGTGGTGTTGTGGGAAAATAATGATGATTTAAAGGTTAAATATAGTACTTATGAAGGGTATTACGACGAGTGGGGGAAGGTAAATGATTCTGACGAGGTGTTATGCATAAAAGTGATAGCTTGGTATGGCACATACTACGGCAACTGGAATTGAAACCTTACAGTTGTTATGGAAGGACGGGTCGAGGACAAGAACTCTAGGTGATACCCAAGAATAGTTTATTTTGAACGAACTCCTTCGGATGTAGGTCGTGTAGGTTCTGCGGAGATAGAATGGTAATCTCAAGAATGAGTGATGTCACTCAACATACACGACGCCAGTGCGAAAGCTCAGCCGCTTTTGCACGCGCGTTTACGGATTTATTTAAGCAATTGCATCGATTTGTGCTAGAAGTCAAATCTCTTACTCTATTTCAGCACTTTAAGGATATTGTGCCAAGTTTGACAAACCTCTAAGATACTTATGTCAAATATTTTGAAACATAGAATGTAACATCGATTATTAATTTAGAAGAACAGTGTACAAAGTGTGAATTTCTTGACGTCTAAATAGAAGGTCGAGATATTGAATCGTTGGGGGAAAAATTGCTAATTTTATGTTCCCAGCTTCAGAACGTGGTCAGACGGGAGTCGCATTGTGGAGTTGGATAAATGTTCGCTATATGGAGTGGTTAATGTTAACGAGTTACCACTTTCTGTATATTATAAAACGCCACCGTTATAAATAGTATCTGATATTTTCTTGGAACCAAAGCTAATCACTCACATCCACACAATTTATGTAGTTCTAAGAAACCATTCATCCGCGATTTATTCCAACGTGAAGCATGATAGCCCGTATGGTTTCGAAATAACATGATTTGTGTATCCAAAATTCCCACCTTAATCCAACGCATGGCTATTCTCTAGGGAATATAAATGGACTTGTCACCTGTACGAGCACGCACTTCTTAAGTCAGATGGATTTCAGTTATCCAGATTCTATTACATAGTCATATCGCCGTACATCCATGTTGTTAAAGCGGCACAATGTGGTGTAATATAAGTTGAACACTTTCACTGCTAGTATGAATTAGCACACAATTTCCGTAACCATTGAATAGTTTTAATTATATAACTGATCAAGGACAAAGTTGACTTTTGGCAAGCAGAATGTGTCTGGAAATAATTTGCCATTCCATATATAATCAGTAATTTTGAAGTAGATACGGATTTCATATTTGTCAAGGAAACCTATGGCTCCAAATACTCCGATGGACGCACCTTTTTGTTTGCATAGTATATAAGTATTTGAAAATATTCAGACTGTATGAAAAACATAGCATTGAATATTAAAACTGAGATCAGTTCCACGTATTAGATAAGGACAGTATTCCTGGTAGTGAGATTAATGAATGTTGGTCCAGTTATCATTTCATAAGTTAGATCTCTGTATTTAGAAAGTATTATTCACCATTCTCAGATAATTCAACATAATTATGAGCGCACTGCATTGTATTAGTACCAATGATTTCAGGCTGGGATGTCCTGATACTTCGGATCTTCCTGTAAGGAAGATATACGCATTATGTAATACTAGAGGACAGAATACCAGCACTGTATCTGAAATAAATATTACAAATCAACAAAATTTGAAGACTAACCTGTTAACCCATACTGGGAAGAAGCGGTACTCTTGTATCACATGTGAAGGCAAATTTAATCAGAAGGGTAATTTGAGGAGACACATGTTAATCCACACTGAGGAGAAGCCGTTCTCGTGTAGCACATGCGAAGCCAAATTTATTAGCATAGGTAATTTGAAGACACACATGTTAACCCATACCGGGGAGAAGAGTCACTCATGTAGCACATGCGAAGCCGAATTTAGTCAGAAAGGTACTTTGAATAGACACATGTTAAACCACACTGGGGAGAAGCCATTCTCGTGTCACACATGCGGAGCCAAATTTAATCATAAGGGTAATTTGAAGGTACACTTTATGACCCATACTGGAGAGAAGCCATTCTCGTGTAGCACATGCGGAGTCAAATTTAGCCTGAAAAGTCATTTGAAGAGACACGCGTATACCCATGCTGGGGAGGAGACCAAGTAGCATATACCAAGCCAAAATTGTTGGGACATTTGAAGATACACCTTTACCCATACCTGTGTAGCATATGTGAAGCAAATTTTGCTATCGAAGGAGTTTCCAAGGCGCACATGTTAACCCTCACCTTCTTCATGTACCATGTGCGTTGCAAAATGTATTAAAAAGGGGCATTAATTAATTGCTTGACATCAAAAGGGTTAAGATTTGATGAGCTCTTCTTATCCATTTTGATGCCCAGCAATTAATAAGCGAATATGCTAAAATTACCAAGCCTAGTTTAGTGAAATTACAAGTGTTACAAAATTATCTCCCTCCTACATTTTTCAAGGTAGTGTGTTGGTATTTTTTTCTCTAGCAGGTGAACAAATTATTCACGAACTAGAAGCTAAATAATTACAATTTCCTTCATTTGGGTGTTAATAAAATCTGTAAAAATAATCTTGTGAGATGGAAAATAATTGGAATTATTAATATAAATTTGACAGCCTACAAAATCTAAATAGTATCTTTTGTGATGAAAATGTTAATATTTATTTAATTGTTTATAAATATCCCAAGCATAGAGTAATTCTATCAAATAGGTATTGAGTACGATCAATTTCTACAATGATGTACGTTGACAGTCCTCCGGCATAAGGTGGATTTTCGTCAGTAAAATCAAAGCCGTTGCCATCAGTGGAAAATTCACTCTCACACACTTCACTTAGCACTAAAACCGTGTTTATATCCCCGTCGCTGAAGGAGCTAGCCATATTTAACTCCACGTATATTAATAAGCTCCAAACAAGTTCACATACTTCAGACGATAACGCACACGGGAAGTCAGTTGACCGCAGCATGTTCAAAGAATACCTATTATAAATGCAGTTATTCATGGAACTTAAACTTATCGAGATAATCTGTGAAGGAATGGTTTCCGCGTTGTCTTCGTTACAATAGTTAAATCGCTGTGTATATGGAAATAAAACAAACAAAAAATACATAGGTCGGCCAGTGGCATTTTTATCAGATGCTCCCTCGGCCGATATATCGGCACCATAAGGGCAAACCATAGCGGCGAGAATCTATAATCTACGAAGATAGATTAGTTTTGTAGGAACAATACTATATTTGTTGATGGTATAGTCATATCTAAGATTTGCGATAATAAAATGAATAGTTCTTTTTTCAGCTTAATGTCTTAATATGTTTCAGTAATAGTTACCACACTCACTACGTTTCCTAACTGGTTTTCTTGTATTTTGTTTAGAGAGGGCACTCACTGCAGGTTTGATGGTGTTTTGTAGAGCTATTTGTCTTGTATATTTGGATCTGATGATGCTCCCTTGACGAGCAAAAACATGTCATCTTTTAGTTTTCTTCTTCAATAGACCTCAATAATATATATAAATCCTAATCCTTTGTAATTTATTTCATTTTCTTTTCACATTTTACAGTAATAGGAATGATTCTTAGAGCCAATATTAATTGTTAATGTGGCAACACTGAAGAATGGCTTCAAAGCTGTCTTTATTAGCCTATTTTCATTTATGAAAAAATAGGCTTATGAGATCACCTGTTGTCCGTGTGTCTGTCTGTGTGTGATGGTATGTGTGTGTGAGTGTGATGAATTTTTGTGTGTCCTCCCCTAATAATTTCTAAACGGCTGTAGCGATTTTAATGAAACTCGGTAAGTTCATAGCACTATTCCGAGCAACCCCGATCATGCCCTTCAAATTTTGTTACGTCTCACCAATCCAACATGGCGGCTGTGCGAAATATTTCACCAGCATTCAATATCTCCGAAACTATTTCAGATATCACCATGGAATTTTGTACGGTAATAAAGGGAACTATACTAGAAGTTCACCTATGCGACTTTTGTAAACCTGGTATCTACAAAACCAACATGGTGGCCAAGCGAAGTTGCGACTTTTATATTGACGTTTCTCGCGATTTAACCAACCAAACGCAATGAAACTTGGTACAGTATATTTTTATACCCTTTGCAATGCACCGACATCTAACTTCGTTCAATTGTTTACATAATCTCAAGATGGCGGCTTTGCGAAATATTTCACCGGCTTTCTATATCTCTGAAACTATTACCGGTATCACCATGATTTTTTTTACGGAGATAAAGGGTACTACTGGAAGTTCATCTGTGAGACTTTCAAAAACCGGTTAACTACAAAACGAACATGGCGGCCAAGCAAATTTGAAAGTTTTAAATAGACTTTTCTCGCGATTTAACCCTCCAAACGCAATGAAACTTGGTACAGCAAATGTCTATACACATTGTGATACACTGGTACCTAATATAGTTCAATTGTTTAAATAACCTCAATATGGCGGCTGTGCGAATTTCGAAAATGAAGTTTTTATTTCTTGTGTTCCAATCATGCGATCGAAATCAACATTTTCATAATGAACGTACACAATAATCATTATTTAATAGTACATAACTCTATGGCCTACATATATTAAAGTCCAACATGGCGACCATCCGAAATATTTAGACAGTTCTCCATATGTATTAATCTACTACAGCATTCAAACTGAAATTTTTTAAGTGTATAGAGGCTATAAGCATAAGTTCACCTATGGGACGTTCAATAACCTAGCGAGCACAAATCCAACATGGCGGCGACGCGAAATTTAAATATCGAAATGGACGTTTCTTGCGTTTTAACCATCCGAGCGCAGTGAAACTTGATACAGTATATGCTTGTACGAATTTTGATCGACTGGCATCTAATTCATTTAAATTATTTTCGTAATCACAAGATGGCGGCTGAGCGAAATTTTAAAATCCCGCTTTTATTTCTTGTGTCCTAATGATGCGATTGAAGTTTGAATAAATCATCTACACAATAATCTTGATGTAATAGTTTATAAATCTAAGCCCTATAATATAAAAATCCAATATGGTGACCATCCAATATATTTAGACGGTTCTCAATATCTAAGAATCTATTACAGCAAACAAACTGACAATTTGTATGTTGATAGAGGCAATTGATATTAGTAGGATAAATGAAAATAGGCTATTTAGTTCTTCACGGAACTACTTGTTTTTATACTCACAAAGGAACTCAGGACACACACATTAGCATATTCTCTGACTTTTCCTAGCAAGAAACACGGCTTTATGATTGACATATGAAAAGCAGTAGATCAGTGTAGGATGATATCTTTCTATTTTGAAGCGCCTCTGTACAGGTAGATTATTGTTAGCAAATACGTTTTGGACTAGAAATGTACAGATAACTGGAAACCACAGAATAATAATCATGCAACTTCCAGGGGGTAGTATTCAAACATGACCTTCTGTGTCTGGATACCAGGCTCCATTGTCTAAAGCAGACGGACGACAGCTAATAGGGAGCGTGCAGAGCCCTGTAAAGGCGAGGCTTTATACCAACAAACGAAACTAATTTCCCTCTCACAGAGTTAATTCAGCAGTTTGCTTCTTGGCACTAACCAAAGCGTTTGTGTCAGGATTTGGCTCATTTGTTTGTGCTACGCATCAGATTACTCAAGTTTATCATTATTATTATCATTATGATTAATATTATTTCTATTTAGGCTATTTGTCATAGCAGAAAGGTGAAATGTCAAGCATAGATTGATTGACGACAAATGCGGGAGTTGAAAGATTTACTAGCGAGGTAAATGGCAAAATGATAAATCTTTCCATATATTCAACACCGACATATTCTCATATTTCCTGTTCTTCTTTCTTTCCTTCATTTGGTATCGAATTCCTCAACGATTTATATATTAATATTGTGCCCTTTTAAAACCACCTACCAGTATCCAGAAGGGCGGATCGCAGCTTCTTCGTGGCCCCAGCTAGGTAAACCACCTACCAGTATACAGATGGGCGGATCGCAGCTTCTTCGTGGCCCCAGCTAGGTAAACCACCGAAAGAAATGCCTGGTACATGGGATGAGTCCGGACACATAAGACAAAGACGTTACGCTACGGAATTAGGACTTTATCCATGAATGGTAGAGTGAGAAACCTGCGCTTCTCGGGGCAAATGGGATAAATTGGGCGCCTGTCCTAAATTCCATAGCATGACCTCACCATAATTATTAGGCATCAATAAAGCTTGGTTTCTATAAAACGGTGGACAGACGAAACTCTCGTGTCCTATGATTTATTAATACAAAACATTACAAATACTTATTTAAATACGGACAAACCCATCCTCAAACAACAACAAAATTAAATAATTGGATGAATTAAACCTTTCACTTTACTATTAAAATAAAATAAAAATGAAGAATCCACTATTCTGAATGCCATCTGCATTTCCAAAATATGATCGGAGTTTATAAATGAAATAAACCCCTAAATTACAATAATACCATAAGTTCGGTTCATCAAAACTAAATTCAATTACTCTATACATCACGAGACACCATTCTATCTCTATAACAGTATTTACACGATCAGTTCTATCTCGTTTAACTATTTACAATTTATCTACAATATCTAACTCGTAGCATTGTCTGTCTGTCTCGAAGTTTCACTGCCAGAACTCGTCCTTGAACATTTTGAAGAAAAGAAAAAAAACAGGAATATATGGAAAAAGAGAACCCCCTATTCAAATTACCTTGCTTG
The DNA here is from genome assembly GCA_946902985.2 of Meconema thalassinum. NCBI lineage: Eukaryota > Metazoa > Arthropoda > Insecta > Orthoptera > Tettigoniidae > Meconema > Meconema thalassinum. The sequence goes on along the minus strand of OX336388.2, from coordinate 49,101,051 downwards.
TGTTCGCCGTATAAATGTTAGTCATGACCGTTCAACAAAGTCTAGCTCATGCTTCAATAATCTAGCACGTTAAATCAATTAATAATAATAACAATGAAATATTGCTTCAATGCCATATCCTAATTCGTGCGTTTTCTGTCGATTCATGACCTTCTATATTCGCCTTTAAACATGAGATTAACGCAACATTATCTCATACAGCTTCCTCATATACTGTAATACAATCACATGACCTTCTATAGTAGCCTTTAAACATCAGATTAACGCATCTTTATCTTATACAGCTTCCTCATATACTGTAATACAGACACATGACCTTCTATAGTCGCCTTTAAACTTCAGATTAACGCATCTTTATCTTATACAGCTTTCTCATACACTGTAATACAGACTCATGACCGTCTTTAGTCGCCTTTGAACATCAGATCAACGCAACTTTATCTTATACAGCATCCTCATATACTGTAATACAGACTCATAACCTTCTATAATCGCCTTTAAACATCAGATTAACGCATCTTTATCTTATATAACTTCCTCATATACTGTAATACAGACACATGACCTTCTATAGTCACCTTTAAACATCAGATTAACGCAACTTTATCTTATACAGCTTCCTCATATACTGTAATACAGACTCATGAACTTCTATAGTGGCCATTAAACATCAGATTAACGCATCATTATCTTATACAGCTTCCTCGTATACTGTAATACAGGCACATTACCATCTATAGTCGCCTTTAACATCAGATTAACGCATCTTTATTTTATACATCTTCCTCATATACTGTAATACAGACACATGACCTTTAATAGTCGCCTTTAAACATCAGATTAACGCATCTTTATCTTATACAGATTCCTCATATACTGTAATACAGACACATGACCTTCTATAGTCGCCTTTAAACATCAGATTAACGCACCTTTATCTTATATAGCTCCCTCATATACTGTAATACAGACACATGACCATCTACAGTCACCTTTAAACATCAGATTAACGCATCTTTATCTTATACAGCTTCCTCATATCCTCATGTACTGTAATACTAACACATCACCTTCTATAGTCGCCTTTAAACATAAGATTACCGCATCTTTATCTTATACAGCTTCCTCAAATACTGTAATACTGACACATGACCTTCTATAGTCGCCTTTAAACATCAGACTAACGCATCTTTATCTTATACAGCTTCGTCATGAACTGTAACACAGAAACATGACCTTCTATAGTCGCCATAAAACATCAGATTAACGCATCTTTATCCCATACAGCTTCCTCATATACTGTAATACAGACACATGACCTTCTGTAGTCGCCTTTGAACATCAGATTAACGCATCTTTATCTTATGCAGCTTCCTCATATACTGTAATACAGACACATGACCTTCTATAGTCGCCTAAAACATCAGATTATTACATCTTTATCATATACAGCTTCCCCATATACTGTAATACAGACACATGAACTTATATAGTCGATTTTAAACATCAGACTAACGCATCTTTATCTTATACAGCTTCCTCGTATACTGTAATACAGACACATGCCGTTCTATAGTCGCCTTTAAACATCAGATCAACGCATCATTATTCTCATAAAGCTTCCCCATATACAGTAATACAGACACATGACCTTCTACAGTCGCCTTTAAACATCAGATTAACGCTTCTTTATGTTATACAATTTCCTCATATACTGTAATACAGACACATGACCGTCTATAGACGCCTAAAACATCAGATTAACGCATCTATATCATATACAGCTTCCTCATATACTGTAATACAGACACATGACCTTATACAGTCGGCTTGAAACATCAGATTAACGCATCATTATCTTATACAGCCGTGGGAACATAGGTGTTTACCAGCAGCCTTCAGCGAAAAGTCCAATAATACCTCATACAATGACCTAGTCTTACTGGTTCGCGAGATATTAACAAAAGTGCACTTAGGCCCTTTGTCAAAATTTCAAAAATAGATTCAGTGTTGTGCAATCAATAATAGCCACCTCTTTAAATATATACTGTACTTGTTTCGTTGTTTTCGTTGACCTTAAAGCCTTGAGTATCCATCATCAGTGTATGAGAAATGTTTACGCTTGCATAGATCAAAACCAACTGACTACTCACTACTTGGGTTTAGAAATTTCATTTACCCAAATCACATTCTAGTAAAATCGTGCCTACTATAAACTGCACCCACTTTTGCACCCCGCTTTTAGATTCAATTTTGCACCCACTTTTGCACCCATTTTGCACCTACTTTTGCACTCCCTTTTACACTGACTTTTACACTGACTTTTGCACCCATCTTGCACCCACCTTTGCACTCACTTATGCAACCAGTTTTGCACTCACTTTTGCACCCACTTTTGCACCCACTATTACACTGACTTTTGCACCCACTTTTGCACCCACTCTTGCACCCACTCTTGCATCCACTTTTCCTCTCACTTTACGGAGAATGTTTTTGTGTAATAAAAAGTAATGTCCAGCCTCCCACCGCCATTCATCTGTGACGTCATAGCCAGTCTCAAAGCAAGTCTAAACTTGTAGAACAGGTCATGTGACTAGGTTAGGTTAAGTGACTTTGACATAATTTGGATAAATGCATGGGCCCGTCCACAGGGACCCATCAAAAATGACTCCCTTCATAAAGGACCCGTCCAAAGGGGCTGGTCAACAGGGGCTAGTCAATAGGGATCAGTCCAAAGGGACAAATCAACAGGGATCAATCAAAAGGAGTTATCACCTCAAGGTCGACCAATCACGCCTAATATCAATCGCGTCTACTATCAATTACGCCTACTATCAATCGTGCCTACTATCAATAGCGCCTACTATCAATTACGTCCACTACCAATCGCGCCTACTATGAATCGCGTCTACTAATAGCGCCTGCTATCAATCGCGCCTACTACCAATCGCGCCTACTATCAATCGCGCCTACTATCAATAGCGCCTACTATCAATTACGTCCACTACCAATCGAGCCTACTATCAATCGCGTCTACTAATAGCGCCTGCTATCAATCGCGCCTACTACCAATCGTGCCTACTATCAATCGCGCCTACTATCAATCCCACTTACTATCAATTACGTCCACTACCAATCGCGCCTACTATCAATCGCGTCTACTAATAGCGCCTGCTATCAATCGTGCCTACTACCAATCGCGCCTACTATCAATCGCGCCTTCTATCAATAGCGCCTACTATCAATTACGTCCACTACCAATCGCGCCTACTATCAATCGCGTCTACTAATAGCGCCTGCTATCAATCGCGCCGACTACCAATCGCGCCTACTATCAATCACGCCTACTATCAATAGCGCCTACTATCAATTACGTCCACTACCAATCGCGCCTAATATCAATCGCGTCAACTAATAGCGCCTACTACCAATCGCGCCTACTATCAATCGCGCCTACTATCAATAGCGCCTACTATCAATTACATCCACTACCAATCGCGCCTACTATCAATCGCGTCTACTAATAGCGCCTGCTATCAATTGCGCCTACTATCAATCGCGCCTACTATTAATTGCGCCTATTAATTGCACCTACTATCAATTGCACCTACTACCAATCACGCCTACTACTAATTGCGCCTACTGTCAATTGCACCTACTGTCAATAGCGCCTACTAGCAATTACGCCCACTACCTATCGCGCCTACTGTGAATTGCGCCTACTATCAATTGCGCCTACTACCAATCGCGCCTACTAGTAATTGCGTCTACTACAAATTGCGCCTACTACCAATCGCGCCTACTATCAATTACGCCTACTATCAATTGCGTTGAATATCAACTGCTATCAATTACAGCAGGTAAAAATCGCTTCTAGTAAAAATTGCGCTCAGTATAGATCATAATCAGTATAAAACGCACCCAGTATCAAATGTGTCTACTAATCGTACCTACTATAAATTGAGCGTGCTATAAAACGCACCCAGTATACATTGCCTCTACTAACCATGGCTACTATCAATTACAGTCAATAAAAATCATAATCACTATAAATTGTGTTCATTATAAATCTTGACATTGATCAATGTGTGTGTAAATCACTTGTAGTCTAAAATTTGTTCATGTGATTAATATTCTTGATAGTACTTTGAAAATTCCACCTTTAAAAAATATCAATCCACTTCATTTATTTTACTGTTATTATTACTAAAGTGACTTTACTAAAATTAAATTAATTTGTATTAGTTAATATGGAAGTCTCAACAACCAGCCATGGTAAGCCATGTGCCTACTATAAAGTATATACATATATTGTAAAAACAACCAATAAAAATGGAACTGTTATTTGGCGATGTTCAAAACAACGATCTAAAAAGTGTCGAGGAATGATTAAAACAAAAGACTCCAACGTACTTACTTCAAACGAGCATCATTGTGAATCTCAAATTAATACACACTTAAATGGACAAAATACTCTAACCAAGGTAAAAAAGCAAGTCTAAGAAAAAAATATTGCTGCTCGAGATAGTGCAGTGTTTGTTCAAAATCACTTATCATGTCCTCAAAAAGTCATGTTATGACAGTTGTCAACGTCTAAGAAACCATTAACACTATCAAAAGCAACGCAGCCTTTAAAAGAGGTCCCTGTGGAAAAGGAACAAGAGGAATTGGATTGTTCTAGTGATGTTGAGGATGATGATGATGATGATGATGATGATGATGATAATGATGGTCACAATGACTATCATAATTTTGATGATAATATTCATTATGAAGATGATGATGATGATGATGATGAAAAAGAAAAGGATGAGGGTTTTATGTCTATAAAACCACTGCGACATCCCCAGTTTTTAAGAACAAAAGTACCTGGAGAAAGTTATAAAAAGATCTACAACAAGCGTTGTGTTTAAAAAATCTATATCAAACAATGGTAAATAGAGAGAGTTGTATTCAGTGTGTATCTATTATAAAATGAATTTAATAAAAATATTTTATGGTTATTGTCTGCTTTTTCTTAATTACTATCACTACATCCTCCCACTATTAATGCAATTGTTAACCATTGACAGTCTCTAGCTATGTTTAGAAAGAGAGAGTGGACTTAAACAATACACTCTATCAATGGTTTGTTTATCGAGTATCATAATAATACAGTATCGCTAAGCTATGTTAAAGCAATAGTTATGTCAGGTAAGGGGTTCAAATCCTTGCTTTCTTGTATTGAAAATGTGAACATAAGTCAAACGCCTTAACCACTCGGTCAACCTGATAGTTAATAATGTAATTTGTTTTGTGCACTTGAGTGTTTGCAAAATTTTCCAGTGTACATTGACTCAACCACTTGCTCGTTTTTAAATGTTTTTTGTTGTTGTTTTTTCATTACATTGTAGTTATGAGTCTTGAGAACTGGGTGTTTAATATAGGGTTAAAGGCATCTTAAAATAATTTTAGAAAAGCTCTCAGGTATCGTGTCATGGGTGTTAGTAATGCATTAATGTTTGTTGACTAGTATTTACCATTACACAACATTATTTTGGTAAGCTCTACATGTTGTTTGAGTCTTCAGCCTTTCGACTGGTTTAATGCAGCCCTCCATGACTCCCTGTCCTGAGCTGATCGTTTCATCTCTATATAGCTACCACACTCTACATCCAAGGCTATCTGTTTAACATATTCTATCCTTGGTCTACCCCTACAGTTCTTGTCCTCAACCCGTTCTTCCATAACTAAGCTTGCTATTCCTGGGTGTATGTGTCCTACCAACCTATCGATTTACTTCATTAGCTGTCGCCAAAAACATCTCTCCTCTCCCACTTGTCTTAATACCTCTTTGTTTGTAACCCTATTTACCCATCTAATCTTCATTATTTTCCTGTAACACCACATTTCAAACACTTCAACTCTCCACTTTTCTGCTACACCAATAGTCCAAGTTTCCCTTTCATAGAGCGTCACACTCCAGACGAAGGTCTTTAAAAATGACATCCTAATACATAAATCTATATTCAATGTCAACAAATTCTGTAGAAATGCTTTCCTTGCCTGAGCTACATAAGAATCCTAATCATCTCTGCTATAATGTCTTCTTTAGCAAACATAGTCGCTCAGTAGGTCTATGCATTTGTTGTATATAACCCAAAATGGCAAACAGTTTTTCTAAAACCCTACTCACTGGTCACTAACAAGCATAGTCGCCAAAGTGTTTCGTTGGCAGTTAACTCATGTCTGGTTAGTCAATTCTTATTTCAAGGCCAGTCAACACCTAAAAATTCATCTTAACATATAGTCTAATCATCTTTCTATCTACATACCAGTGTCTAATAAATTGTCAATATTAGTTTGGTCTTTACCTAAAATCTAAAATCCAATATCAAATTTCTAAAATTTAAAACCAAAATAAAATATATTATTGAAAACATAATTCCAAGTAATACAAATCCTTATATGTTTTTCTTTAATAATTAGTTACCGAAAATTTAAAGTCATGACATTATGGTTTGGTCTTTTTGTACAATCTAAAATGTAAAATGAAAATTCTAAAATCTAAAGTCTAAAAATAAAAAAACAAATACAAAATCTTACTTGCATTAACTGTATATTGAACCCAGTCCTCCTTTGAATTTGTAATCCAAGTTATAATTTGAAAGAAAATATACAAGTGTAATCAGTCTTAAAACATTATCCCTGCTTTTTTATATGTTTTTGACATGCGTATTAATCTAAAATCAAACGCTGGTCTACCTTAATCAAAGGATAACAGCTTAACCACTGCACCACTATAACCATCTTTCTTAGTTTGGTTCGTTCTAAGCCTTAAAGTTAAATCGAGTTAAGGCCTCTAGTGCAAGAGCCAAAAGTGCTTGCCACTGCAGCACAAAATGGTTAGCAAGTAACATTATACATTCAAAAAGGATTGTATTGGTTCGGTTTGGTTTAGTGTAATCACCATCTTGATTTCTTAGCTACCCTCTTTAACTAATCAATTAAAGATAGTCTTCTCTTAATTCTTGAATCGATAAATTGGATTTTGTACACACCGTTTGTCATATCATGCCCGAAACCTATACTCCCTATGTACTGGGGTTAGGTTTAAAAACAAGTTTCAATGGTCAAAGACTTGTCAGTCACCATACGTGAAGCCTACAATAATTCTTTCTCTACATAGCTATGTTTCATCACTCACCATAAACATCTAACATTATGGGTTTGCAATATATTAAGAGAAACAAAAGTCCATGACCTTGTTGTTAACAATCTTTTTTGGGAAAATTCATAAGCCATATAAAGAAAGCGTCATGTCAAGTTATAGGACACCTTATGAGTCCAAATCCCATTATTAGTTTATAAAACTCAAATCAGTAACCTTGCCGTTTTGGGATATTTAAATAAATGCATGCATCATAGCAAAAATCATAAAAATATTCTTAAAACAAGTCGTCGCATGACCCTCTTCAATCAATGCTTCACAAAATATCGATTCATCCATTGAACATGGTCACAGTGATCGGCGACATGCTCGTTTAAACACAACCGGTACTGTCTCTCTCTACTAAAAAAAAAGAAAAAAATTAATTCAAAAATTTTAAAAATCTAAATTTTCAAAATGTGTGGTTAGGCCCTTTGTCAAAATTTCAAAAAATTAATAATAAATTCAAGAAGAGATTGTTGCCCTGGGTCTTATAACACCTCATGTGTCCAAATCTGATTATTGGTCCCCCTCTTTTCTGTAAAATCTACATGCATTGTTTTAGGGGTAAAATGACAAATCATGGTAAAGGAGTATTAAATGTCCAAATTTTTGAGCTATCACACCTAATTATAGTTTTCTTAGTTTCCATGATATCGATTTTTCAATTTTGGGGTAGTTTTCACCCCCTTACTATTTTTCATCAAATACAATAGATCTTAGGTTCATTTATCATTTTTAGGCGTTTAACACCTTTTTCCTGTAAAATCACTATTCACTGTTTTAGGGGTGAAATGACCTATCGTGGTATAAGCATATGTCATGACCTATTTTTAAAGCTATCACACTTAATTTTAAGGCTCTTAATTTCCAAGATAATGATTTTTAAATTTTGGGGGGTAGTTTTACCCCTTTTACTATTTTTCATCAGAAACAAATGATCTTAGGTTCATTTATCATTTTTAAGTGTTTAACCGCATTTTTCCATGTAACATTACGATTTACTATGTTAGGGGTGAAATGACATATCGTGGTAAGATCGTATCTTATGACCTATTTTTAAAGCTATCACACATAATTTTAGGGCTCTTAGTTTCCAAGATATCGATTTTTAAATTTGGGAGTGGGGGGGGGGGGTAGTTTCACCCCCCAAAGGGGAACATCGCCCCAATTGCTAGGACCCCTTATACAAGTCACTAACATGATAGATTCGCGAGATATTAAAAAAAGTGTGGGTAGGCCCTTTGTCAAAATTTCAAAAATACATTCTAAAAGGGGGCTTCATCCCAAGTCCTACAATACCTCATACAAGTTCCTAGCTTTATTAGTCCCTTAGTTAAGCCCTTTGACATAATTTGGATAAATTCAGGGGCCAGTCCAAAGGGGCCGGTCCAAAGGGACTCACCAACAAAGATTCGTCCCCAAGGACCTGTCAACAAAGACTCGTCCACAAGGACTCGTCAACAACGACCAGTCCACAGGGACCCGTCAACAAGGAGACGTCAACAATGACCCGTCCACAGGGACTCGTCAACATGGACCTGCCAACAATAATCCGTCAACAATAACCCATTAGGTAGGGTTAGGTTAGGTTACCCTACAGCCGCCATCTTTTAAAAGCCCGCGCTCTTACAAAAGCTATGAGTGGGCATGCGTAAAAAACAAAAAACAAGCATGTTAATTCATAGTAGCTAATCACCGAACACATGCACCTTATGTAGAACAACGTTTCATTCCATATTGGCATTCAAACTCTCACAAGTTGCAATTGGAAAGAGAGATTCCCTAAAAAATTAAATTACACCCCCTAGTAGGGGTAGGTTTTATTTTGGAGTGGAAATATATTGTCCATTGGAAAGGGGGTGTTAGCCTGAGGTCAATGACACCTCGTACAAGTCTCTAGACTAATTGGTTCGCGAGATATTGCCATTTTCGTATTCCGCGGTGGAGCGGTGGCGGTAGGCCGTGAACCCCTACAAAACCACTACTCATGACCTTCTATAGTCGCCTATAAACATCAGATCAACGCATCATTATCTCCTACAGCTTCCCCATATACTGTAATACAGACACATGACCTTCTATAGTCGCCATAAAACATCAGATTAACGCATCTTTATCTTATACAGCTTCCTCATAAACTGTAACACACACACATGACCTTCTATAGTCGCCATACAACATCAGATTAACGCATCTTTATCTCATACAGCTTCCTCATATACTGTAATACAGACACATGACCTTCTGTAATCGCCTTTAAACATCAGATTAACGCATCTTTATCTTATGCAGCTTCATCATATACTGTAATACAGACACATGACCTTCTATAGTCGCTTAAAACATCAGATTAACACATCCTTATCATAAACAGCTTCCTCATATACTGTAATACAGACACATGACATATAGTCAACTTTAAACATCAGACTAACGCATCCTTATCTTATACAGCTTCATCATATACTGTAATGCAGACACATGACGTTCTATAGTCGCCTTTAAACATGAGATCAACGCATCTTTGTCTCATACAGCTTCCCCATATAATGTAATACAGACACATGACCTTCTATAGTCGCCTTTAAACATCAGATTAACGCATCCTTATCTTATGCAGCTTCCTCATATACTGTAATACAGACACATGACCTTCTATAGTCGCCTTTAATAATCAGATTAACGTATCTTTATCTTATACAGCTTCCTCATATACTGTAATACAGACTCGTGACCTTCTATAGTGGCCCTTAAACATCAGATTATCACGACTTTATCTCATACAGCTTCCTCATATACTGTAATACAGACACATGACCTTCTGTAGTCACCTGTAAACATCAGATTACTGATCTTTATCTTATGCAGCTTCCTCATATACTGTTATACATACACATGACATTACTATAGTCACCTAAAACATCAGATTAACGCATCCTTATCATATACAGCTCCCTCATATACTGTAATACAGACACATGACCTTCTATAGTCGCCTTAAAACATCAGATTAACGCAACTTTATCTTATACAGCTTCCTCATATACTGTAATACAGACTCATGACCTTCTATAGTGGCCCTTAAACATCAGATTATCGCGACTTTATCTCATACAGCTTCCTCATATACTGTAATACAGACACATGACCTTCTGTTGTCACCTTTAAACATCAGATTACTGCACCTTTATCTTATGCAGCTTCCTCATATACTGTTATACAGACACATGACATTTCTATAGTCACCTAAAACATCAGATTAACGCATCTTTATCATATACAGCTTCCTCATATACTGTAACACAGACACATGACCTTCTATAGTCGACTTTAAACATCAGACTAACGCATCATTATATTATACAGCTTCATCATATATTGTAATACAGACACATGACCTTCTATAGTCGCCTTTAAACATCAGATCAACGCATCATTATCTCATACAGCTTGTCCATATACTGTAATAAAGACACATGACCTCCTATAGTCGCCTTTAAACATCAGATTAACGCATCTTTATCTCATACAGCTTCCTAATATAGTGTAATACAGACACATGACCTTCTATAGTCGCCTTAAAACATCAGATTAACACATCTTCATCTCATACAGCTTCCTCATATACTCTAATACAGACACATGACGTTCTGTAGTCGCCTTTAAACATCAGATTAACGCATCTTTTGCTTATGCAGCTTCCTCATATATTGTAATACAGACACATTACCTTCTATAGTCGCCTAAAACATCAGATTAACGAATCTTTATCATATACAGCTTCCTCATATACTGCAATACAGACACATGACTTTCTATAGTCGAATTTAAACATCAGACTAACGCATCATTGACTTACACAGCTTCATCATATATTGTAATACAGACACATGACGATCTATAGTCGCCTTTAAACTACAGATTAACGCATCTTAACTTATACAGCTTCCTCATATACTGTAATACAGACACATGACCTTCTACAGTCGCCTTTAAACATCACATTAACGCATCTTTATCTTATACAGCTTCCTTTTATACTTTAATACAGACACAGGACCTTCTATAGTCGCCTTTAAACATCAGATTAACGCATCTTTTTCTTATACAGCTTCCACATATACTGTAATACAGACACATGACCTTCTATAGTCGCCTATAAACATCCGATTAACGCATCTTTATCTTATACAGATTCATCATATACTGTAATACATACACATGACGTTCTATAGTCGGCTTTAAACATGAGATCAACGCTTCTTTATCTCATACAGCTTCCCCATATACTGTAATACAGACACATGACCTTCTATAGTCGCCTTTAAACTTCAGATTAACGCATCTTTATCTTATACAGCTTCCTTTGATACTGTAATACAGACACAGGACCTTCTATAGTCGCCTTTAAACATCAGATTAACGCATCTTTATCTTATACAGCTTCCTTTGATACTGTAATACAGACACAGGACCTTCTATAGTCGCCTTTAAACATCAGATTAACGCATCTTTATCTTATACAGCTTCCTCATATACTGTAATACAGACACATGACCTTCTATAGTCGCCATTAAACTTCAGATTAACGCTTCTTTATGTTATACAGCTTTTTCATATACTGTAATACAGACACATGACCGTCTATAGACGCCTAAACATCATATTAACGCATGGTTATCATATAAAGCTTCCTCGTATATTGTAATACAGACACATTACCTTTTATAGTCGCCTTTAAACATCAGATTAATGCATCTTTATCTTATGCAGCTTCCTCATACTGTAATACAGACACATGACCTTCTATTGTCACCTTTAAATATCAGATTAACGTATTTTAACTTATACAGCTTCCTCATAAACTGTAATACTGACACATGACCTTCTATAGTCGCCTTTAAACATCAGATTAACGCATCCTTATCTTATACAGCTTCCTCATACACTGTAATACAGACACATGACCTTCTATAGTCGCCTTTAAACATCAGAATAACGCATCTTTATCTTATACAGCTTCCTCATATACTGTAATACAGACTCATGACCTTCTATAGTGGCCTTTAAACATCAGATTATCGCATCCTTATCTCATACAGCTTCCTCATATAATGTAACACAGACACATGACCTTCTATAGTCGACCGTAAACATCAGATCAACGCATCATTATCTCATACAGCTTGTCCATATACTGTAATACAGACACATGACCTTCTATGGTCGCCTTTAAACATCAGATTAACGCATCTTTATCTTATAAAGCTTCCTCATATACTGTAATACAGACACATGACCTTCTATAGTCGCCTTAAAACATCAGATTAACGCATCTTCATCTCATACAGCTTCCTCATATACTGTAATACAGAAACATGACCTTCTGTAGTCGCCTTTAAACATCAGATTAACGCATCTTTATCTCATGCGGCTTCTCCATATACTCCAATACAGACACATGACCTTCTATAGTCGCCTTTAAACATCAGATAAACACATCATTATCATATACAGCTTCCTCATATACTGTAATACAGACACATGACCTTCTACAGTCGCCGTTAAACATCAGATTAACGCATCCTTATCTTATACAGCGTCCTCATATTCTGTAATACAGACACATGACCTTTTATAATCGCCTATAATCGTCAGATCAGCGCATCTTTATCTCATACAGCTTCCCCATCTACCATAATAAAGACACATGACCTTCTATAGTCGCCTATAAACATATGATTAACGCATCTTTATCTTAACAGCTTCCTCATATACTGTAATACAGAGATACGACCTTCTGTAGTCGCCTTTAATCATCAGATTAACGCATCTTTATCGTATACAGCTTCCTCATATACTGTAATACAGACACATGACTCTCTATAGTCGCTTTTAAACTACAGATTTACGCATCCTTATCTTCTACAGCTACCTCATATACTGTAACACAGACACATGACCTTCTATAGTGGCCTTTAAACATCAGATTTACGCATCTTTATCTTATACAGCTTCCTCATATACTGTAATACAGACATATGACCTTCTATAGACGCCTATAAACAAAAAAGGAAGCTTGTAGTTTAACGTGACCGTTAATCTCGCGATCATAAGCCACGGGACCTCCGTTTTACGTGGAATCCGAACCACAGGACATGGCATTTCGCATCGAAAATCTCACATGTATTGACCGGGAATCGAACCCGGTCCACCTTGGTGAGAGGCATACAGCTTGACCGCTGCGCCACCACGCCCCACGCCTATAAACATCAGATCAACGCATCCTTATCATATACAGCTACCTCATACACTTTAATACAGACACATGACCCTCTATGGTCGCCTATAAACATCGGATTAACGCATCTTTATCTTATACAGTTTCCTCATACACTGTAATACAGACACATGACCTTCTATAGTTGCCTTTAAACATCAGATTAACGCATCTTTATCTTATACAGCTTTCTCATATATTGTAATACAGACACATGACCTTCTATAGACGCCTATAAAGATCAGATTAACGCACCTTTATCTTATACAGCTTCCTCATACAATGTAATACAGACACATGACTATCTATAGTCGCCTTTAAACTACAGATTAACGCATCCTTATCTTCTACAGCTATCACATATACTGTAACACAGACACATGACCTTCTATAGTCGCCCTTAAACATCAGATTAACGCATCTTTATCTTATACAGCATGCTCATATACTGTAATACAGACACATGAAATTCTATAGTCCCCTTTAAACATCAGATTAACGCATCTTTATCATATACAGCTTCCTCATATACTGTAATACAGACACATGACCTTCTATTGCCCCTTATAAACATCAGATTAACGCATCCTTACCTTATACAGCTACCTCATACACTGTAATACAGACGCATGACCTTCTATAGTCGCCTTTAAACATCAGATTAACGCATCTTTATCTTATACAGTTTCCTCATACACTGTAATACATACACATGACCTTCTATAGTTGCCTTTAAACATCAGATTAACGCATCTTTATCTTATACAGCTTTCTCCTATATTGTAATACAGACACATGACCTTCTATAGACGCCTATAATCATGAGATTAACGCACCTTTATCTTATACAGCTTCCTCATACACTGTAATACAGACACATGACCCTCTATGGTCGCCTGTAAACATCAGATTAACGCATTTTTTTTCTTATACACCTTCCTCATATTCTGTAATACACACACATGACCTTCTATAGTCGCCTTTAATCGTAAGATTAAAGCACCTTTATCTTATACTTCTTTCTTACTTAATTCCTGCCGCTCCGTCCGGAGCATAGGGCCTTGGCGAAATTTCTCCACGCAGTACGGTTCCTGGCCATTCTCTTCACTTAACTCCAGTTCTTGTCCACCTCTGCAATTTCATTTTCGATCGTCCTCTTCCATGTCTTCTTAGGTCGACCTCGCTTCCTGGCGCCTTGAGGATTCCAGTCTAGCGCCGCCTTCTCAATAGCTCCGTCCGGCTTCCTTAGTGTGTGACCAATCCAGCGCCATTTCCTCTCCTTGATCTGGATGCTAATCGGTTGTTGATTGGTGATGGTCCAAAGATCTTCATTTGAGATTATGTCCGGCCACCTCACATTCATGATGCGACGCAGACATCTGTTAAAGAACACCTGTAGCTGGTTGTTGATCGGTTTTGTGACTTTCCATGTTTCACAGCCGTAGAGAAGAATCGACTTTACGTTGCTATTGAAAAGGCGGAGCTTGGTCTTCCTGGAAATGTTTCCATTTCTCCAGATGGGGTAGAGCTGGACAAAGGCACCATTTGCCTTCCTGATACGGCTTCGAACATCTTCCTCTGCTCCCCCCTCATTTGTGACTATACTTCCAAGGTAGAGGAAGGACTCAACTCGCTCAATGTCCTTTCCGTTGACTGTCAAACTAGTCGTGATGTCAGAATTTATCCTCATCTCTTTGGTCTTGTTGGTGTTGATCATCAGTCCTGCACGTTCTGCTTCTCTCTGCAACCTCCCCAGCTTATCTTCTATGTCTCGGTACCGTTGTGCCATAAGACAAATGTCGTCTGCGAAATCCAGATCTTCAAGCCTGTCATTTATACCCCACTGAATACCCCTCTTCCGTCCTCCCATTACCTTCTTCATCACACTATCCAGGACCAACAGGAACAGAGTGGGGGAAAGGACAAACCCCTGTCTCACTCCGGAACTGACCTTTATCTTTTCTGTTAATTTGCTTTCGTGAAGAACCTGGCACTCATACCCTTCGTACATCTCTTCCATGATTCTGATGATCTTTGTTGGAATTTTATATTCCTCGAGGGTCTTCCACATGATTCTTTGATTTACGGAGTCGAAGGCTTTCTCGAAGTCAACAAATGTGAGGTAAAGGGTATTCCGCCACTCCACACTCTGCTCCAGAATGATTCGTAGGGTGTTGATGAGATCCACACAGCTGCGATGTTGTCGAAATCCAGCCTGTTCCTTCCGAAGCCTTTTTTCTACGCAGTCTTTTATACGATTCAGGATGACTCTCGCCAGCACTTTGCTTGGAATGGACAGCAAGGTGATACCCCTCCAGTTGTTACAGTTTGTGGTGTCCCCTTTCTTCGGCAACTTGACTATCAACCCCTTCTTCCAGTCGGTTGGTATTTTCTCCTCCTTCCAGATCTTCTCCAACAGCGGGTGCAGCAGATCAATCGCAATATCCAGGTCTGCCTTCAGTACTTCCGCTGGGATATTATCCAGACCTGGTGCCTTCCCGCATTTCATCTGCTTCAACGCTGTCCGTATTTCGCCCCGAGTTGGGGAGTCGAGGCTGATGCTTGGGTCACTTTCTGCTTTCTCTTCATCTTCTCCTCGCTGCTTACTTTCTGGTCCTCTATCTCTATTAAGAACCTCCGCAAAGTGTTCTCTCCATCTTGTCAGCTGCTGTTCACACGTCGTGAGGATCTCGCCCGTCTTGCTCTTCACAGGCCTAGTTTTATTAAAACCTTTCCTCGAAAGCATCTTTGTGATGCCATAGAGCTCCTTAACGTCCCCCCTTCTTGCCGCTTCTTCTGCTTTCTCCGCCTGCTCATCAATCCACCTCCTATGATCCTTCCGTACACTCCTCTTTACCTCCCTGTTTGCTGTTGAATACTTTGCTTGTGTGAGAGCCTTCTGCTGCCTAGTCTTGCAGGTGTTGAGCTTGGCCTTAATCTCCTTCCTATAATTTATCTTGTCCCAGGTCTGATCGGATATCCATTCTTTCCGCAGGTAGTTCTTGAACCCGAGCTTTATCTTATACAGCTTCCTCATATTCTGTAATACAGACACACGACCTCACATAGTCGCCTTTAAAGATCAGGTTAACGCACCTTTATCTTATACAGCTTCCTCATATACTGTAATACAAACACATGACCTTCTGTAGTCGCTTTTAAACTTCAGATTAACGCATCTTTAACGTATACAGCATTCTCAAATACTGTAATACAGACACATTACCTTCTATAGTCGCTTTTAGATATCCGATTAACGCAACTTTATCTTATACAGCTTCCTCATATACTGTAATACAGACTCATGGCCTTCTAAAGTCGCCTATAAACATCAGATTAACGAATCTTTTTCTTATACAGCTTCCTCATACCCTGTAATACAGACACATGACCTTCTGAAGTCGCCTTAAACATCAGATTAACTCATCTTTATCTTATACACCATCCTCATACACTGTAATACAGACACATGACATTCTATAGTCGCCTTTAAACATGAGATCAACGCATCTTTATGTCATACAGCTTCCCCATATACTGTAATACAGACACTTGACCTTCTATAGTCGCCTTTAAACATCATATTAACGCTTATTTATGTTATACGGCTTTCTCATATACTGTAATACAGACACATGACCGTCTATAGACGCCTAAAACATCATATTAACGCAACTTAATCATATAAAGCTTCCTCATATACCGTAATACAGGCACATGACCTTTCATAGACGCCTTTAAACATCAGATTAACGCGTCTTTATCTTAAGCAGCTTCCACATATACTGTAATACAGACTCATGACCTTCTATAGTGGCCTTTAAACATCAGATTATCGCATCTTTATCTCATACAGCTTCCTCATATACTGTAATACAGACACATGACCTTTTGTAGTCACATTTAAACATCAGATTACTGCATCTTCATCTCATACAGCTTCCTCATATACTGTAATACAGACACATGACCTTATGTAGTCGCCTTTAAACATCAGATTAACGCATCTTTATCTTATACAGCATGCTCATATACTGTAATACAGACACATGAAAATCTATAGTCCACTTTAAACATCAGATTAACGCATCTTTATCATATACAGCTTCCTCATATAGTGTAGTACAGACACATGACCTTCTAGTCGCCTTTAAACATCAGAATAACGCATCTTTATCTTATACAGCTTCCTCATATTCTGTAATAGAGACACATGACCTTCTATTGTCCCCTATAATCATCAGATCAGCGCATCCTTATCTCATACAGCTTCCCCATCTACTGTAATACAGACACATGACCTTCTATAGTCGCCTTTATACATCAGATTAACGCATCTTTGTCTTGTACAGCTTCCTGATATATAGTTATACAGACACATGACCTTCTATAGTCGCCTCTAAACATCAGATTAACGCATCTTTGTCTTGTACAGCTTCGTGATATATAGTTATACAGACACATGACCTTCTATAGTCGCCTATAAACATCCGATTAACGCATCTTTACCTTATACAGCTTCATCATATACTGTAATACAGACACATGACTTTCTAAAGTCGCCTTTAAACATGAGATCAACGCATCTCTATCTCATAGAGATTCCCCATATACTGTAATACAGACACATGGCCTTTTATAGTCGCCTTTAAACATCGGATTAACGCTTCTTTATGTTATACAGCTTTCTCATATACTGTAATACAGACACATGACCGTCTATAGACGCCTAAAACATCAGATTAACGCATCTTTATCTTATGCAGCTTCCTCATACTGTAATACAGACACATGACCTTCTATAGTCGCCTTTAAATATCAGATTAACGCATTTTAACTTATACAGCTTCCTCATACACTGTAATACTGACACATGACCTTCTATAGTCGCCTTTAAACATCAGATTAACGCATCCCTATCTTATACAGCTTCCTCATATACTGTAATACAGACACATGACCTT
The DNA here is from genome assembly GCA_946902985.2 of Meconema thalassinum. Lineage (NCBI taxonomy): Eukaryota > Metazoa > Arthropoda > Insecta > Orthoptera > Tettigoniidae > Meconema > Meconema thalassinum. Next base: position 49,082,615 of record OX336388.2, on the reverse strand, counting down.
CTATAGTCGCCTTTAAACATCAGATTAACGCATCTTTATCTTATACAGCTTCCTCATATACTGTAATACAGACTCATGACCTTCTATAGTGGCCTTTAAACATCAGATTATCGCATCTTTATCTCATACAGCTTCCTCATATACTGTAATACAGACACATGACCTTCTGTAGTCGCCTTTAAACATCAGATTACTGCATCTTTATCTTATGCAGCTTCCTCATATACTGTAACACAGACACATGACTTTCTATAGTCGACTTTAAACAACAGACTAACGCATCATTATCTTATACAGCTTCATCATATATTGTAATACAGACACATGACGTTCTATAGTCGCCTTTAAACATCAGATCAACGCATCATTATCTCATACAGCTTGTCCATATACTGTAATACAGACACATGACCTTCTATAGCCGACTTTAAACATCAGATTAACGCAACTTTATCTTATACAGCTTCCTCATATACTGTAATACAGACACATGACCTTCAATAGTCGCCTTAAAACATCAGATTTACGCATCTTCATCTCATACAGCTTCCTGATATACTGTAATACAGACACATGACCTTCTGTAGTCGCCTTTAAACATCAGATTAACGCATCTTTATCTTATGCAGCTTCCTCATATATTGTAATACAGACACATTTCCTTCTATAGTCGCCTAAAACATCAGATTAACGCATCTTTATCATATACAGCTTCCTCATATACTGCAATACAGACACATGACCTTCTATAGTCGACTTTAAACATCAGACTAACGCATCATTATCTTATACAGCTCCATCATATATTGTAATACAGACACATGACTATCTATAGTCACCTTTAAACATCATATCAATGGATCTTTATCTCATGCGGCTTCCCCATATACTGCAATACAGACACATGACCTTCTATAGTCGCCTTTAAACATCAGATAAACACATCTTTATCATATACAGCTTCCTCATATACTGTAATACAGACACATGACCTTCTACAGTCGCCATTAAACATCAGAGTAACGCATCTTTATCTTATGCAGCTTCCTCATATTCTGTAATACAGACGACTTTCTATAGTCGCCTATAATAACCAGATCAGCGCATCTTTATCTCATACAGCTTCCCCATCTACTATAATAAAGACACATGACCTTCTATAGTCGCCTATAAACATATGAATAACGCATCTTTATCTTAACAGCTTCCTCATATACTGTAATACAGACACACGACATTCTGTAGTCGCCTTTAAACATCAGATTAACGCATCATTATCGTACACAGCTTCCTCAAATACTGTAATACAGACACATGACCTTCTATAGTTGCCTTTAAACATCAGATTAACGAATCTTTATCTTCTGCAGCTTCCGGATATCCTGTAACACGGACACATGACCTTCTATAGTCGCCTTTAAACATCAGATTAACGCATCTTTATCTTATACAGCTTCCTCATACACTGTAATACAGACACATGACGTTCTATAGTCGCCATTAAACATCAGATTAACGCACCTTTATCTGATACAGCTTCCTCATACACTGTAATACAGACGCATGACCTTCTATAGTCGCATTTAAACATCAGATGAACGAATCTTTATCTTATACAGTTTCCTCATACACTGTAATACAGACACATGACCTTCTATAGTTGCCTTTGAACATCAGATTAACGCACCTTTATCTTATACAGCTTTCTCATATACTGTAATACAGACACATGACCTTCTATAGTCGCCTATAATCATCAGATTAACGCACTTTATCTTATACAGCTTCCTCATATACTGTAACACAGACACATGACCTTCCATAGTCGCCCTTTAACATCAGATTAACGCATTTTATCTTTTAAGGCATGCTCATATACTGTAATACAGACACATGACCTTCTATAGTCCCCTTTATACATCAGATTAACGCATCTTTATCTTATACAGCTTTCTCATATATTGTAATACAGGCACATGACCTTCTCTAGACGCCTATAAACATCAGATTAACGCACCTTTATCTTATACACCTGCCTCATACACTTTAATACAGACACATGACCCTCTATGGTCGCCTATAAACATCAGATTAACGCATCTTTATCTTATTCACCTTCCTCATATACTGTAATACAAACACATGACCTTCTGTAGTCGCTTTTAAATTTCAGACTTTCGCATCTTTATCGTATACAGCTTCCTCAAATACTGTAATACAGACACATTACCATCTATAGTCGGTTTTAAACATCAGATTATCGCATCTTTATCTTATACAGCTTCCTCATATACTGTAATACAGACACATGACTATCTATAGTCGCTTTTAAACTACAGATTAACGCATCATTATCTTCTACAGCTACCTCATATACTGTAACACTGACACATAACCTTCTATAGTCGCCCTTAAACATCAGAATAACCCATCTTTATCTTATACAGCATGCTCATATACTGTAATACAGACACATGACCTTCTATAGCCCCTTTAAACAAAAAAATTAACGCATCTTTATCTTATACAGCTTCCTCGTATACTGTAATACAGACACATGACCTTTTATAGCCGCCTATAAACATCAGATCAACGCATCCTTACCTTATACAGCTACCTCATACACTGTAATACAGACGCATGACCTTCTATAGTCGCCTTTAAACACAGATTAACGTATCTTTATCTTATACAGTTTCTTCATACACTGCAATACAGACACATGACCTTCTATAGTTGCCTTTAAACATCAGAATAACAAATCTTTATCTTATACAGCTTTCTCATATCTTGTAATACAGACACATGACCTTCTATAGACGCCTATAAACATCAGATTAACGCACCTTTATCTAATACAGCTTCCTCATACACTGTAATACAGACACATGACCCTCTATGGTCGCCTGTAAACATCAGATTAACGCATCTTTTGCTTATACAACTTTTTCATATACTGTAATACACACACATGACCTTCTATAGTCGCCTTTAATCATAAGATTAACGCATCTTTATCTTATACAGCTTTCTCATATCTTGTAATACAGACACATTACCTTCTATAGTCGCCTAAAACATCAGATTAACGCATCTTTATCATATACAGCTTGCTCATATACTGCAATACAGACACATGACCTTCTATAGTCGACTTTAAACATCAGACTAACGCATCATTATCTTATACAGCTTCATCATATATTGTAATACAGACGTATGACTTTCTAAAGTCGCCTTGAAACATGAGATCAACGCATCTTTATCTTGTAGAGATCCCCATATACTGTTATACAGACACAAGACCTTCAATAGTCGCCTTTAAACATCAGATTAACGCTTCTTTATGTTATACAGCTTTCTCATATACTGTAATACAGACACAGGACCGTCTATTGACGCCTAAAACATCATATTAACGCATCGTTATCATATAAAGCTTGCTCATATACTGTAATACAGACACATGACCTTTTATAGTCGCCTTTAAACATCAGATTAACGCATCTTTATCTAATGCAGCTTCCTCATACTGTAATACAGACACATGACCTTCTATAGTCGCCTTTAAGTATCAGATTAACGCATTTTAACTTATACAGCTTCCTCATACACTGTAATACTGACACATGACCTTCTATAGTCGCTTTAAACATCAGATTAAAGCATCCCTATCTTATACAGCTTCCTCATATACTGTAATACAGACACATGACCTTCTATAGTCGCCTTTAAACATCAGATTAACGCATCTTTATCTTATACAGCTTCCTCATATACTGTAATACAGACTCATGACTTCTATAGTGGCCCTTAAACATCAGATTATCGCATCTTTATCTCATACAGCTTCCTCATATACTGTAATACAGACACATGACCTTCTGTAGTCGCCTTTAAACATCAGATTACTGCATCTTTATCTTATGCAGCTTCCTCATATACTGTTATACAGACACATGACATTCTATAGTCGCCTAAAACATCAGATTAACGCATGCTTATCATACACAGCTTCCTCATATACTGTAATACAGACACATGACCTTCTATAGTCGCCTCAAAACATCAGATTAACGCATCTTCATCTCATACAGGTTCCTGATATACTGTAATACAGACACATGACCTTCTGTAGTCGCCTTTAAACATCAGATTAACGCATCTTTATCTTATGCAGCTTCCTCATATATTGTAATACAGACACATTACCTTCTATAGTCGCCTAAAACATCAGATTAACGCATCTTTATCATATACAGCTTCCTCATATACTGCAATACAGACACGTGACCTTCTATAGTCGACTTTAAACATCAGGCTAACGCATCATTATCTTATACAGATTCATCATATATTGTAATACAGACACATGACGATCTGTAGTCGCCTCTAAACATCATATCAATGCATCATTATCTCATGCGGCTTCCCCATATACTGCAATACAGACACAGCTTCCTCATATACTGTAATACAGACACATGACCTTCTACAGTCGCCTTTAAATATCAGATTAACGCATCTTTATCTTATGCAGCTTCCTCCTATTCTGTAATACAGACGACCTTCTATAGTCGCCTATAATCATCAGATCAGCGCATCTTTATCTCATACAGCTTCCCCATCTACTATAATAAAGACACATGACCTTCTATAGTCGCCTATAAACATATGAATAACGCATCTTTATCTTAACAGCTTCCTCCTATACTTTAATACAGACACACGACATTCCGTAGTCGCCTTTAAACATCAGATTAACGCATCAGTATCGTATACAGCTTCCTCAAATACTGTAATACAGACTCATGACCTTCTATATTTGCCTTTAAACATCAGATTAACGAATCTTTATCTTCTGCAGCTTCCTGATATCCTGTAACACAGACACATGACCTTCTATATTCGCCTTTAAACATCAGATTAACGCATCTTTATCTTATACAGCTTCCTCATACACTGTAATACAGACACATGACCTTCTATAGTCGTCTCAAAACATCAGATTAAAGCATCTTCATCTCATACAGCTTCCTGATATACTGTAATACTGACACATGACCTTCTATAGTCGCCTTTAAACATCAGATTAACGCATCCCTATCTTATACAGCTTCCTCATATTCTGTAATACAGACACATGACCTTCTATAGTCGCCTTTAAACATCAGATTTACGCAACTTTATCTTATACAGCTTCCCCATATACTGTAATACCGACACATGACCTTCTGTAGCCGCCTATAAACATCAGATTAACGCATCCTTATCTTATACAACTACCTCATACACTGTAATACAGACACATGACCATCTATGGTCGCCTTTAAACATCAGATTAACGAATCTTTATCTTATACAGTTTCCTCATACACTGTAATACAGACGCATGACCTTCTATAGTCGCCTTTAAACATCAGATTAACGAATCTTTATCTTATACAGTTTCCTCATACACTGTAATACAGACACATGACCTTCTATAGTTGCCTTTAAACATCAGATTAACGCATCTTTATCTTATACAGCTTTCTCATATACGGTAATACAGACACATGACCCTCTATAGTCGCCTATAAACATCAGATTAACGCATCTTTATCTTTTACAGCTTCCTCATATACTGTAACACAGACACATGACTTTCTATAGTCGCCCTTTAACATCAGATTAACGCATCTTTATCTTATACAGCATGCTCATATACTGTAATACAGACACATGACCTTCTATAATACCCTTTAAACATCAGATTAACGCATCTTTATCTTATACAGCTTTCTCATATATTGTAATACAGGCACATGACCTTCTATAGACGCCTATAAACATCAGATTAACGCACCTTTATCTTATACACCTTCCTCATACACTTTAATACAGACACATGACCCTCTATGGTCGCCTATAAACATCAGATTAACGCATCTTTATCTTATTCACCTTCCTCATATACTGTAATACACACACATGACCTTCTATAGTCGCCTTTAAACATAAGATTAACGCACCTTTATTTTATACAGCTTCCTCATATTCTGTAATACAGACACACGACCTTATGTAGTCGCCTTTAAAGATCAGATTAACGCATCTTTATCTTATACAGCTTCCTCATATACTGTAATACAAAGACATGACCTTCTGTAGTCGCTTTTAAACTTCAGACTAACGCATCTTTATCGTATACAGCTTCCTCAAATACTGTAATACAGACACATTACCTTCTATAGTCGCTTTTAAACATCAGATTAACGCATCTTTATCTTATACAGCTTCCTCATATACTGTAATACAGACACATGACTATCTATAGTCGCCTTTAAATTACAGATTAACGCATCCTTATCTTCTACAGCTACCTCATATACTGTAACACAGACACATGACCTTCTATAGTCACCCTTAAACATCAGATTAACGCATCTTTATCTTATGCTCCTTCCTCATACACTGTAATACAGACACATGACCTTATGTAGTCACCTTTAAATATCAGATTAACGCATCTTTATCGTATACTGTTTCCTCATACACTGTAATACAAACACATGTCCTTCTGTAGTCGCTTTTAAATTTCAGATTAACGCATCTTTATCTTATACAACTTCCTCATATACTGTAATACAGACACATGACCTTTTATAGCCACCTATAAACATCATATTAACGCATCTTGATCTTATGAAGCTTCCTCATATACTGTTATACAGACACATGACATTCTATAGTCGCCTAAAACATCAGATAAACGCAACTTTATCATATACAGCTTCCTCATATACTGTAACACATACACATGACCTTCTATAATCGACTTTAAATATCAGACTAACGCATCATTATCTTATACAGCTTCATGATACATTGTAATACAGACACATGACGTTCTATAGTCGCCTTTAAAAATCAGATCAACGCATCATTATCTCATACAGCTTGTCCATATACTGTAATACAGACACATTACCTTCTATAGTCGCCTTTAAACATCAGATTAACGCATCTTCATCTCATACAGCCTCCTCATATATTGTAATAAAGACACATTACCTTCTATAGTCGCCTAAAACATCAGATTAACGCATCTTTATCATATACAGCTTCCTCATATACTGCAATACAGACACATGACCTTCTATAGTCGACTTTAAACATCAGACTAACGCATCATTATCTTATACAGCTTCATCATATATTGTAATACCGACACATGACTTTCTAAAGTCGCCTTGAAACATGAGATCAACGCATCTTTATCTCGTAGAGATCCCCATATACTGTTATACAGACACAAGACCTTCTATAGTCGCCTTTAAACATCAGATTAACGCGTCTTTATGTTATACAGCTTTCTCATATACTGTAATACAGACACAGGACCGTCTATTGACGCCTAAAACATCATATTAACGCATCGTTATCATATAAAGCTTCCTCATATACTGTAATACAGACACATGACCTTTTACAGTCGCCATTAAACATCAAATTAACGCATCTTTATCTTATGCAGCTTCCTCATACTGTAATACAGACACATAACCTTCTATAGTCGCCTTTAAATATCAGATTAACGCACTTTAACTTATACAGCTTCCTCATACACTGTAATACTGACACATGACCTCCTATAGTCGCCTAAAACATCAGATTAACGCATGCTTATCATATACAGCTTCCTCATATACTGTAATACAGACACATGACCTTCTATAGTCGCCTCACAACACCAGATTAACGCATCTTCATCTCATACAGGTTCCTGATATACTGTAATACAGACACATGACCTTCTGTAGTCGCCTTTAAACATCAGATAAACGCATCTTTATCTTATGCAGCTTCCTCATATATTGTAATACAGACACATGACCTTCTATAGTCGCCTAAAACATCAGATTAACGCATCTTTATCATATACAGCTTCCTCATATACTGCAATACAGACACATGACCTTCTATAGTCGACTTTAAACATCAGGCTAACGCATCATTATCTTATACAGCTTCATCATATATTGTAATACAGACACATGACGATCTTTAGTCGCCTCTAAACATCATATCAATGCATCATTATCTCATGCGGCTTCCCCATATACTGCAATACAGACACATGACCTTCTATAGTCGCCTTTAAACATCTGATAAACACATCTTTATCATATACAGCTTCCTCATATACTGTAATACAGACACATGACCTTCTACAGTCACCTTTAAATATCAGATTAACGCATCTTTATCTTATGCAGCTTCCTCATATTCTGTAATACAGACGACCTTCTATAGTCGCCTATAATCATCAGATCAGCGCATCTTTATCTCATACAGCTTCCCCATCTACTATAATAAAGACACATGACCTTCTATAGTCGCCTATAAACATATGAATAACGCATCTTTATCTTAACAGCTTCCTCCTATACTTTAATACAGACACACGACATTCTGTAGTCGCCTTTAAACATCAGATTAACGCATCATTATCGTATACAGCTTCCTCAAATACTGTAATACAGACTCATGATCTTCTATATTTGCCTTTAAACATCAGATTAACGAATCTTTATCTTCTGCAGCTTCCTGATATCCTGTAACACAGACACATGACCTTCTATTTTCGCCTTTAAACATCAGATTAACGCATCTTTATCTTATACAGCTTCCTCATACATTGTAATACAGACACATGACCTTCTATAGTCGCCTCAAAACATCAGATTAAAGCATCTTCATCTCATACAGCTTCCTGATATACTGTAATACTGACACATGACCTTCTATAGTCGCCATTATACATCAGATTAACGCATCCCTATCTTATACAGCTTCCTCATATTCTTTAATACAGACACATGACCTTCTATAGTCGCCTTTAAACATCAGATTAACGCACCTTTATCTTATACAGCTTCCTTATATACTGTAATACAGACACATGACTATCTATAGTCGCCTTTAAACTACAGATTAACGCATCCTTATCTTCTACAGCTACCTCATACACTGTAATACAGACGCATGACCTTCTATAGTCGCCTTTAAACATCAGATTAACGAATCTTTATCTTATACAGTTTCCTCATACACTGTAATACAGACACATGACCTTCTATAGTTGCCTTTAAACATCAGATTAACGCATCTTTATCTTATACAGCTTTCTCATATACGGTAATACAGACACATGACCCTCTATAGTCGCCTATAAACATCAGATTAACGCATCTTTATCTTTTACAGCTTCCTCATATACTGTAACACAGACACATGACTTTCTATAGTCGCCCTTTAACATCAGATTAACGCATCTTTATCTTATACAGCCTGCTCATATACTGTAATACAGACACATGACCTTCTATAATCCCCTTTAAACATCAGATTAACGCATCTTTATCTTATACAGCTTTCTCATATATTGTAATACAGGCACATGACCTTCTATAGACGCCTATACACATCAGATTAACGCACCTTTATCTTATAGACCTTCCTCATACACATTAATACAGACACATGACCCTCTATGGTCGCCTATAAACATCAGATTAACGCATCTTTATCTTATTCACCTTCCTCATATACTGTAATACACACACATGACCTTCTATAGTCGCCTTTAAACATAAGATTAACGCACCTTTATCTTATACAGCTTCCTCATATTCTGTAATACAGACACACGACCTTATGTAGTCGCCTTTAAAGATCAGAATAACGCATCTTTATCTTATACAGCTACCTCATATACTGTAATACAAGCACATGACCTTCTATAGTCGCCTTTAAACATCAGATAAACACATCTTTATCATATACAGCTTCCTCATATACTGTAATACAGACACACCACCTTCTGTAGTCGCCTTTAAACATCAGATTAACGCATCTTTATCGTATACAGCTTCCTCAAATACTGTAATACAGACGCATGACCTTCTAAAGTTGTCATTAAACTTCAGAATAACGCATCTTTATCTTCTGCAGCTTCCTGATATCCTGTAACACAGACACATGACCTTCTATAGTCGCCTTTAAACATCAGATTAACGCATCTTTATCTTATACAACTACCTCATACACTGTAATACAGACACATGACGTTCTATAGTCGCCTTTAACCATCAGATTAACGCATCTTTATCCTATACAGCTTCCTCATATAGCCTACTGTAATACAGACACATGACTATCTATAGTCGCCTGTAGAGTACAGATTAACGCATCCTTATCTTCTACAGCTACCTCATATACTGTAACACAGACACATTACCTTCTATAGTCGCCTTTAAGCCTCAGATTTACGCATCCTTATCTTATACAGCTTCCCCATATACTGTAATACAGACACATGACCTTCTATAGCCGCCTATAAACATCAGATTAATGCATCCTTATCTTATAAAGCTACCTCATACACTGTAATACAGACGCTTGACTTTCTATAGTCGCCTTTAAACATCAGATTAACGAATCTTTATCTTATACAGTTTCCTCATACACTGTAATACAGACACATGACCTTCTATAGTCGCCTCAAAACATCAGATTAAAGCATCTTCATCTCATACAGCTTCCTGATATACTGTAATACTGACACATGACCTTCTATAGTCGCCATTATACATCAGATTAACGCATCCCTATCTTATACAGCTTCCTCATATTCTTTAATACAGACACATGACCTTCTATAGTCGCCTTTAAACATCAGATTAACGCACCTTTATCTTATACAGCTTCCTTATATACTGTAATACAGACACATGACTATCTATAGTCGCCTTTAAACTACAGATTAACGCATCCTTATCTTCTACAGCTACCTCATACACTGTAATACAGACGCATGACCTTCTATAGTCGCCTTTAAACATCAGATTAACGAATCTTTATCTTATACAGTTTCCTCATACACTGTAATACAGACACATGACCTTCTATAGTTGCCTTTAAACATCAGATTAACGCATCTTTATCTTATACAGCTTTCTCATATACGGTAATACAGACACATGACCCTCTATAGTCGCCTATAAACATCAGATTAACGCATCTTTATCTTTTACAGCTTCCTCATATACTGTAACACAGACACATGACTTTCTATAGTCGCCCTTTAACATCAGATTAACGCATCTTTATCTTATACAGCCTGCTCATATACTGTAATACAGACACATGACCTTCTATAATCCCCTTTAAACATCAGATTAACGCATCTTTATCTTATACAGCTTTCTCATATATTGTAATACAGGCACATGACCTTCTATAGACGCCTATACACATCAGATTAACGCACCTTTATCTTATACACCTTCCTCATACACATTAATACAGACACATGACCCTCTATGGTCGCCTATAAACATCAGATTAACGCATCTTTATCTTATTCACCTTCCTCATATACTGTAATACACACACATGACCTTCTATAGTCGCCTTTAAACATAAGATTAACGCACCTTTATCTTATACAGCTTCCTCATATTCTGTAATACAGACACACGACCTTATGTAGTCGCCTTTAAAGATCAGATTAACGCATCTTTATCTTATACAGCTACCTCATATACTGTAATACAAGCACATGACCTTCTATAGTCGCCTTTAAACATCAGATAAACACATCTTTATCATATACAGCTTCCTCATATACTGTAATACAGACACACGACCTTCTGTAGTCGCCTTTAAACATCAGATTAACGCATCTTTATCGTATACAGCTTCCTCAAATACTGTAATACAGACGCATGACCTTCTAAAGTTGTCATTAAACTTCAGAATAACGCATCTTTATCTTCTGCAGCTTCCTGATATCCTGTAACACAGACACATGACCTTCTATAGTCGCCTTTAAACATCAGATTAACGCATCTTTATCTTATACAACTACCTCATACACTGTAATACAGACACATGACTTTCTATAGTCGCCTTTAACCATCAGATTAACGCATCTTTATCCTATACAGCTTCCTCATATACTGTAATACAGACACATGACTATCTATAGTCGCCTGTAGAGTACAGATTAACGCATCCTTATCTTCTACAGCTACCTCATATACTGTAACACAGACACATTACCTTCTATAGTCGCCTTTAAGCCTCAGATTTACGCATCCTTATCTTATACAGCTTCCCCATATACTGTAATACAGACACATGACCTTCTATAGCCGCCTATAAACATCAGATTAATGCATCCTTATCTTATAAAGGTACCTCATACACTGTAATACAGACGCTTGACTTTCTATAGTCGCCTTTAAACATCAGATTAACGAATCTTTATCTTATACAGTTTCCTCATACACTGTAATACAGACACATGACCTTCTATAGTTGCTTTTAAACACCAGATTAAAGCATCCCTATCTTATACAGCTTCCTCATATACTGTAATACAGACACATGACCTTCTATAGTCGCCTTTAAACATCAGATTAACGCATCTTTATCTTATACAACTACCTCATACACTGTAATACAGACACATGACCTTTTATAGTCGCATTTAAACATCAAATTAACGCATCTTTATCTTATGCAGCTTCCTCATACTGTAATACAGACACATGACCTTCTATAGTCGCCTTTAAATATCAGATTAACGCACTTTAACTTATACAGCTTCCTCATACACTGTAATACTGACACATGACCTTCTATAGTCGCGTTAAACATCAGATTAAAGCATCCCTATCTTATACAGCTTCCTCATATACTGTAATAAAGGCACATGACCTTCTATAGTCGCTTTTAAACATCAGATTAACGCATTTTTATCTTATACAGCTTCCTCATATACTGTAATACAGACTCATGACCTTCTATAGTGGCCCTTAAACATCAGATTATCGCATCTTTATCTCATACAGCTTCCTCATATACTGTAATACAGACACATGACCTTCTGTAGTCGCCTTTAGACATCAGATTACTGCATCTTTATCTTATGCAGCTTCCTCATATACAGTTATACAGACACATGACATTCTATAGTCGCCTAAAACATCAGATTAACGCATGCTTATCATATACAGCTTCCTCATATACCGTAATACAGACACATGACCTTCTATAGTCGCCTCAAAACACCAGATTAACGCATCTTCATCTCATACAGGTTCCTGATATACTGTAATACAGACACATGACCTTCTGTAGTCGCCTTTAAACATCAGATAAACGCATCTTTATCTTATGCAGCTTCCTCATATATTGTAATACAGACACATTACCTTCTATAGTCGCCTAAAACATCAGATTAACGCATCTTTATCATATACAGCTTCCTCATATACTGCAATACAGACACATGACCTTCTATAGTCGACTTTAAACATCAGGCTAACGCATCATTATCTTATACAGCTTCATCATATATTGTAATACAGACACATGACGATCTGTAGTCGCCTCTAAACATCATATCAATGCATCATTATCTCATGCGGCTTCCCCATATACTGCAATACAGACACATGACCTTCTATAGTCGCCTTTAAACATCTGATAAACACATCTTTATCATATACAGCTTCCTCATATACTGTAATACAGACACATGACCTTCTACAGTCGCCTTTAAATATCAGATTAACGCATCTTTATCTTATGCAGCTTCCTCATATTCTGTAATGCAGACGACCTTCTATAGTCACCTATAATCATCAGATCACCGCATCTTTATCTCATACAGCTTCCCCATCTACTATAATAAAGACACCTGACCTGCTATAGTCGCCTATAAACATATGAATAACGCATCTTTATCTTAACAGCTTCCTCCTATACTTTAATACAGACACACGACATTCTGTAGTCGCCTTTAAACATCAGATTAACGCATCATTATCGTATACAGCTTCCTCAAATACTGTAATACAGACTCATGACCTTCTATATTTGCCTTTAAACATCAGATTAACGAATCTTTATCTTCTGCAGCTTCCTGATATCCTGTAACACAGACACATGACCTTCTATATTCGCCTTTAAACATCAGATTAACGCATCTTTATCTTATACAGCTTCCTCATACACTGTAATACAGACACATGACCTTCTATAGTCGCCTCAAAACATCAGATTAAAGCATCTTCATCTCATACAGCTTCCTGATATACTGTAATACTGACACATGACCTTCTATAGTCGCCATTAAACATCAGATTAACGCATCCCTATCTTATACAGCTTACTCATATTCTGTAATACAGACACATGACCTTCTATAGTCGCCTTTAAACATCAGATTAACGCACCTTTATCTTATACAGCTTCCTTATATACTGTAATACAGACACATGACTATCTATAGTCGCCTTTAAACTACAGATTAACGCATCCTTATCTTCTACAGCTACCTCATACACTTGTAATACAGACGCATGACCTTCTATAGTCGCCTTTAAACATCAGATTAACGAATCTTTATCTTATACAGTTTCCTCATACACTGTAATACAGACACATGACCTTCTATAGTTGCCTTTAAACATCAGATTAACGCATCTTTATCTTATACAGCTTTCTCATATACGGTAATACAGACACATGACCCTCTATAGTCGCCTATAAACATCAGATTAACGCATCTTTATCTTCTACAGCTTCCTCATATACTGTAACACAGACACATGACTTTCTATAGTCGCCCTTTAACATCAGATTAACGCATCTTTATCTTATACAGCCTGCTCATATACTGTAATACAGACACATGACCTTCTATAATCCCCTTTAAACATCAGATTAACGCATCTTTATCTTATACAGCTTTCTCATATATTGTAATACAGGCACATGACCTTCTATAGACGCCTATAAACATCAGATTAACGCACCTTTATCTTATACACCTTCCTCATACACATTAATACAGACACATGACCCTCTATGGTCGCCTATAAACATCAGATTAACGCATCTTTATCTTATTCACCTTCCTCATATACTGTAATACACACACATGACCTTCTATAGTCGCCTTTAAACATAAGATTAACGCACCTTTATCTTATACAGCTTCCTCATATTCTGTAATACAGACACACGACCTTATGTAGTCGCCTTTAAAGATCAGATTAACGCATCCTTATCTTATACAGCTACCTCATATACTGTAATACAAGCACATGACCTTCTGTAGTCGCTTTTAAACTTCAGACTAACGCATCTTTATCGTATACAGCTTCCTCAAATACTGTAATACAGACACATTACCTTCTATAGTCGCTTTTAAACATCAGATTAACGCATCTTTATCTTATACAGCTTCCTCATATACTGTAATACAGACACATGACTATCTATAGTCACCTTTAAATTACAGATTAACGCATCCTTATCTTCTAAAGCTACCTCATATACTGTAATACAGACACATGACCTTTTATAGCCGCCTATGAACATCAGATTAACGCATCTTTATCTTATGAAGCTTCCTCATATACTGTTATACAGACACATGACATTCTATAGTCGCCTAAAACATCAGATAAACGCAACTTTATCATATACAGCTCCCTCATATACTGTAACACAGACACATGACCTTCTATAATCGACTCTATATATCAGACTAACGCATCATTATCTTATACAGCTTCATGATACATTGTAATACAGACACATGACGTTCTATAGTCGCCTTTAAAAATCAGATCAACGTATCATTACCTCATACAGCTTGTCCATATTCTGTAATACAGACACATGACCTTCTATAGTCGCCTTTAAACATCAGATTAACGCATCTTCATCTCATACAGCCTTCTCATATATTGTAATACAGACACATTACCTTCTATAGTCTCCTAAATCATCAGATTAACGCATCTTTACCATATACAGCTTCCTCATATACTGCAATACAGACACATGACCTTCTATAGTCGACTTTAAACATCAGACTAACGCATCATTATCTTATACAGCTTCATCATATATTGTAATACAGACACATGACCTTCTACAGTCGCTTTAAACATCAGATTAACGCATCTTTATCTTATACAGCTTCCTCATATTCTGTAATACAGACACGTGACCTTCTATAGTCGCCTATAATCATCAGATCAGCGCATCATTATCTCATACAGCTCCCCCATCTACTGTAATACAGACACATGACCTTCTATAGTCGCCTTTAAACTTCAGATTAACGCACCTTTGTCTTGTACAGCGTCCTGATATAGAGTTATACAGACACATGTCCATCTATAGTCGCCTCTAAACATCAGATTAACGCATCTTTATCTTATACAGCTTCCTCATATACTGTAATACAGACACATGGCTTTCTATAGTCGCCTTTAAATATCAGATTAACGCATCTTTATCTTATACAGCTTCCTTTTATACTCTAATACAGACACATGACCTTCTATAGTCGCCTTTAAACATCAGATTAACGCATCATTATCTTATACAGGTTCCTCATATACTGTAATACAGACGCAAGACCTTCTATAGTCGCCTATAAACATCCGATTAACGCATCTTTATCTTATACAGCTTCATCATATACTGTAATACAGACACATGACGTTCTATAGTCGCCTTTAAACATGAGATCAACGCATCTTTATCTCATACAGCTTCCCCATATACTGTAATACAGACACATGACCTTCTATAGTCGCCTTTAAACATCAGATTATCGCTTCTTTATGTTATACAGCTTTCTCATATACTGTAATACAGACACATGACCGTCTATAGACGCCTAAAACATCATATTAACGCATCGTTATCATATAAAGCTTCCACATACACCGTAATACAGACACATGACCTTTTATAGTCGCCTTTAAAAATCAGATTAACGCATCTTTATCTTATGCAGCTTCCTCATACTGTAATACAGAAACATGACCTTCTATAGTCGCCTATAAACATCAGATTAACGCATCTTTATCTTATTCACCTTCCTCATATACTGTAATACACACACATGACCTTCTATAGTCGCCTTTAAACATAAGATTAACGCACCTTTATCTTACACAGCTTCCTCATATTCTGTAATACAGACACACGACCTTATGTAGTCGCCTTTAAAGATCAGATTAACGCATCTTTATCTTATACAGCTACCTCATATACTGTAATACAAGCACATGACCTTCTGTAGTCGCTTTTAAACTTCAGACTAACGCATCTTTATCGTATACAGCTTCCTCAAATACCGTAATACAGACACATTACCTTCTATAGTCGCTTTTAAACATCAAATTAACGCATCTTTATCTTATACAGTTTCCTCATATACTGTAATACAGACACATGACTATCTATAGTCGACTTTAAACATCAGGCTAACGCATCATTATCTTATACAGCTTCATCATATATTGAAATACAGACACATGACGATCTGTAGTCGCCTCTAAACATCATATCAATGCATCATTATCTCATGCGGCTTCCCCTTATACTGCAATACAGACACATGACCTTCTATAGTCGCCTTTAAACATCTGATAAACACATCTTTATCATATACAGCTTCCTCATATACTGTAATACAGACACATGACCTTCTACAGTCGCCTTTAAATATCAGATTAACGCATCTTTATCTTATGCAGCTTCCTCATATTCTGTAATACAGACGACCTTCTATAGTCGCCTATAATCATCAGATCAGCGCATCTTTATCTCATACAGCTTCCCCATCTACTATAATAAAGACACATGACCTTCTATAGTCGCCTATAAACATATGAATAACGCATCTTTATCTTAACAACTTCCTCCTATACTTTAATACAGACACACGACATTCTGTAGTCGCCTTTAAACATCAGATTAACGCATCATTATCGTATACAGCTTCCTCAAATACTGTAATACAGACTCATGACCTTCTATATTTGCCTTTAAACATCAGATTGACGAATCTTTATCTTTTGCAGCTTCCTGATATCCTGTAACACAGACACATGACCTTCTATATTCGCCTTTAAACATCAGATTAACGCATCTTTATCTTATACAGCTTCCTCATACACTGTAATACAGACACATGACCTTCTATAGTCGCCTCAAAACATCAGATTAAAGCATCTTCATCTCATACAGCTTCCTGATATACTGTAATACTGACACATGACCTTATATAGTCGCCATTAAACATCAGATTAACGCATCCCTATCTTATACAGCTTCCTCATATTCTGTAATACAGACACATGGCCTTCTATAGTCGCCTTTAAACATCAGATTAACGCACCTTTATCTTATACAGCTTCCTTATATACTGTAATACAGACACATGACTATCTATAGTCGCCTTTAAACTACAGATTAACGCATCCTTATCTTCTACAGCTACCTCATACACTGTAATACAGACGCATGACCTTCTATAGTCGCCTTTAAACATCAGATTAACGAATCTTTATCTTATACAGTTTCCTCATACACTGTAATACAGACACATGACCTTCTATAGTTGCCTTTAAACATCAGATTAACGCATCTTTATCTTATACAGCTTTCTCATATACGGTAATACAGACACATGACCCTCTATAGTCGCCTATAAACATCAGATTAACGCATCTTTATCTTTTACAGCTTCCTCATATACTGTAACACAGACACATGACTTTCTATAGTCGCCCTTTAACATCAGATTAACGCATCTTTATCTTATACAGCCTGCTCATATACTGTAATACAGACACATGACCTTCTATAATCCCCTTTAAACATCATATTAACGCATCTTTATCTTATACAGCTTTCTCATATATTGTAATACAGGCACATGACCTTCTATAGACGCCTATAAACATCAGATTAACGCACCTTTATCTTATACACCTTCCTCATACACATTAATACAGACACATGACCCTCTATGGTCGCCTATAAACATCATA
Source organism: Meconema thalassinum (assembly GCA_946902985.2). NCBI lineage: Eukaryota > Metazoa > Arthropoda > Insecta > Orthoptera > Tettigoniidae > Meconema > Meconema thalassinum. The sequence continues at coordinate 49,063,692 of OX336388.2, read as the reverse complement.
TTAACGCATCTTAATCTTATTCACCTTCCTCATATACTGTAATACACACACATGACCTTCTATAGTCGCCTTTAAACATAAGATTAACGCACCTTTATCTTATACAGCTTCCTCATATTCTGTAATACAGACACACGACCTTATGTAGTCGCCTTTAAAGATCAGATTAACGCATCTTTATCTTATACAGCTACCTCATATACTGTAATACAAGCACATGACCTTCTGTAGTCGCTTTTAAACTTCAGACTAACGCATCTTTATCGTATACAGCTTCCTCAAATACCGTAATACAGACACATTACCTTCTATAGTCGCTTTTAAACATCAGATTAACGCATCTTTATCTTATACAGTTTCCTCATATACTGTAATACAGACACATGACTATCTATAGTCACCTTTAAATTACAGATTAACGCATCCTTATCTTCTAAAGCTACCTCATATACTGTAACACAGACACATGACCTTCTATTGTCGCCCTTAAACATCAGATTAACGCATCTTTATCTTATACTGCTTCCTCATACACTGTAATACAGACACATGACCTTATGTAGTCGCCTTTAAAGATCAGATTAACGCATCTTTATCGTATACTGTTTCCTCATACACTGTAATACAAACACATGACCTTCTGTAGTCGCTTTTAAATTTCAGATTAACGCATCTTTATCTTATACAACTTCCTTATATACTGTAATACAGACACATGACCTTTTATAGCCGCCTATGAACATCAGATTAACGCATCTTTATCTTATGAAGCTTCCTCATATACTGTTATACAGACACATGACATTCTATAGTCGCCTAAAACATCAGATAAACGCAACTTTATCATATACAGCTCCCTCATATACAGTAACACAGACACATGACCTTCTATAATCGACTCTAAATATCAGACTAACGCATCATTATCTTATACAGCTTCATGATACATTGTAATACAGACACATGACGTTCTATAGTCGCCCTTAAAAATCAGATCAACGCATCATTATCTCATACAGCTTGTCCATATACTGTAATACAGACACATGACCTTCTATAGTCGCCTTTAAACATGAGATTAACGCATCTTCATCTCATACAGCCTTCTCATATATTGTAATACAGACACATTACCTTCTATAGTCGCCTAAAACATCAGATTAACGCATCTTTATCATATACAGCTTCCTCATATACTGCAATACAGACACATGACCTTCTATAGTCGACTTTAATCATCAGACTAACGCATCATTATCTTATACAGCTTCATCATATATTGTAATACAGACACATGACCTTCTACAGTCGCTTTAAACATCAGATTAACGCATCATTATCTTATACAGCTTCCTCATATTCTGTAATACAGACACGTGACCTTCTATAGTCGCCTATAATCATCAGATCAGCGCATCATTATCTCATACAGCTCCCCCATCTACTGTAATACAGACACATGACCTTCTATAGTCGCCTTTAAACTTCAGATTAACGCACCTTTGTCTTGTACAGCATCCTGATATAGAGTCATACAGACACATGACCATCTATAGTCGCCTCTAAACATCAGATTAACGCATCTTTATCTTATACAGCTTCCTCATATACTGTAATACAGACACATGGCTTTCTATAGTCGCCTTTAAATATCAGATTAACGCATCTTTATCTTATACAGCTTCCTTTTATACTCTAATACAGACACATGACCTTCTATAGTCGCCTTTAAACATCAGATTAACGCATCATTATCTTATACAGGTTCCTCATATAATGTAATACAGACGCAAGACCTTCTATAGTCGCCTATAAACATCCGATTAACGCATCTTTATCTTATACAGCTTCATCATATACTGTAATACAGACACATGACGTTCTATAGTCGCCTTTAAACATGAGATCAACGCATATTTATCTCATACAGCTTCCCCATATACTGTAATACAGACACTTGACTTTCTATAGTCGCCTTTAAACATCAGATTATCGCTTCTTTATGTTATACAGCTTTCTCATATACTGTAATACAGACACATGACCGTCTATAGACGCCTAAAACATCATATTAACGCATCGTTATCATATAAAGCTTCACACATACACCGTAATACAGACACATGACCTTTTATAGTCGCCTTTAAAAATCAGATTAACGCATCTTTATCTTATGCAGCTTCCTCATACTGTAATACATAAAGATGACCTTCTATAGTCGCCTTTAAATATCAGATTAACGCATTTTAACTTATACAGCTACCTCATACACTGTAATACTGACACGTGACCTTCTATAGTCGCCTTTAAACATCAGATTAACGCATCCTTATCTTATACAGCTTCCTCATATACTGTAATACAGACACATGACCTTCTATAGTCGCCTTTAAACATCAGATTAACGCATCTTTATCCTATACAGCTTCCACATATACTGTAATACAGACTCATGACCTTCTATAGTGGCCTTTAAACATCAGATTATCGCATCTTTATCTCATACAGCTTCCCCATATACTGTAATACAGACACATGACCTTTGTAGTCGCCTTTAAGCATCAGATTACTGCATCTTTATCTTTTGCAGCTTCCTCATATACTGTTATACAGACACATGACATTCTATAGTCGACTCTAATCATCAGACTAACGCATCATTATCTTATACAGCTTCATCATATATTGTAATACAGACACATGACGATCTATAGTCGCCTTTAAACATCATATCAACGCACCTTTATCACATGCGGCTTCCCCATATACTGCATTACAGGCACATGACCTTCTATAGTCGCCTTTAAACATCAGATAAACACATCCTTATAAAAATACAGCTTCCTCATATACTGTAATACAGACACACGACCTTCTGTAGTCGCCTTTAAGCATCAGATTAACGCATCTATCGTATACAGCTTCCTCAAATACTGTAATACAGACACATGACCTTCTAAAGTTGTCATTAAACTTCAGAATAACGCATCTTTATCTTCTGCAGCTTCCTGATATCCTGTAACACAGACACATGACCTTCTATAGTCGCCTTTAAACATCAGATTAACGCATCTTTATCTTATACAACTACCTCATACACTGTAATACAGACACATGACGTTCTATAGTCGCCTTTAACCATCAGATTAACGCATCTTTATCCTATACAGCTTCCTCATATACTGTAATACAGACACATGACTATCTATAGTCGCCTGTAGAGTACAGATTAGCGCATCCTTATCTTCTACAGCTACCTCATATACTGTAACACAGACACATTACCTTCTATAGTCGCCTTTAAGCCTCAGATTTACGCATCCTTATCTTATACAGCTTCCCCATATACTGTAATACAGACACATGACCTTCTATAGCCGCCTATAAACATCAGATTAATGCATCCTTATCTTATAAAGCTACATCATACACTGTAATACAGACGCTTGACTTTCTATAGTCGCCTTTAAACATCAGATTAACGAATCTTTATCTTATACAGTTTCCTCATACACTGTAATACCGACACATGACCTTCTATAGTTGCTTTTAAACACCAGATTAACGCATCTTTATCTTATACAGCTTTCTCATATATTGTAATACAGACACATGACTCTCTATAGTCGCCTATAAACATCAGATTAACGCATCTTTATCTTATACAGCTTCCTCATATAGTGTAACACAGACACATGACCTATAGTCGCCATTAAACTTCAGATTAACGCATCTTTATCTTATACAGCATGCTAATATACTGTAATACAGACACATGACCTTCTATAGTCCCTTTAAACATCAGATTAACGCATATTTATCTTATACAGCTTTCTCATATATTGTAATACAGGCACATGCCCTTCTATAGACGCCTATAAACATCAGATTAACGCACCTTTATCTTATACACCTGCCTCATACACTTTAATACAGACACATGACCCTCTATCGTCGCCTATAAACATCAGATTAACGCATCCTTATCTTATACAAATTCCTCATACACTGTAATACAGACACATGACCTTTTATAGTTGCCTTTAAAAATCAGATTAACGCATCTTTATCTTATACAGCTTTCTCATATATATTAATACGGACACATGACCTTCTATAGACGCTTATAATCATCAGATTAACGCACCTTTATCTTATACAGCTTCCTCATACACTGTAATACAGACACATGACTATCTATAGTCGCCTTTAAACTACAGATCAACGCATCCTTATCTTCTACAGCTACCTCATATACTGTAACACAGACACATGACCTTCTGTAGTCGCCTTTAAACATCAGATTACTGCATCTTTATCTTATGCAGCTTCCTCATATACTGTTATACAGACACATGACATTCTATAGTCACCTAAAACATCAGATTAACGCATGCTTATCATATACAGCTTCCTCATATACTGTAACACAGACACATGACCTTCTATAGTCGACTTTAAACATCAGACTAACGCATCATTATGTTATACAGCTTCATCATATATTTTAATACAGGCACATGACGTTCTATAGTCGCCTTTAAACATCAGATCAACGCATCATTATCTCATACAGCTTGTCCATATACTGTAATATAGACACATGAACTTCTATAGCCGACTTTAAACATCAGATTAACGCATCTTTATCTTATACAGCTTCCTCATATACTGTAATACAGACACATGACCTTCTATAGTCGCCTCAAAACATCAGTTTAACGCATCTTCATCTCATACAGGTTCCTGATATACTGTAATACAGACACATGACCTTCTGTAGTCGCCTTTAAACATCAGATTAACGCATCTTTATCTTATGCAGCTTCCTCATATATTGTAATACAGACACATTACCTTCTATAGTCGCCTAAAACATCAGATTAACGCATCTTTATCATATACTGCAATACAGACACATGACCTTCTATAGTCGACTTTAAACATCAGGCTAACGCATCATTATCTTATACAGCTTCATCATATATTGTAATACAGACACATGACGATCTGTAGTCGCCTCTAAACATCATATCAATGCATCATTATCTCATGCGGCTTCCCCATATACTGCTATACAGACACTTGACCTTCTATAGTCGCCTTTAAACATCTGATAAACACATCTTTATCATATACAGCTTCCTCATATACTGTAATACAGACACATGAACTTCTACAGTCGCCTTTAAACATCAGATTAACGCATCTTTATCTTATGCAGCTTCCTCATATTCTGTAATACAGACGACCTTCTATAGTCGCCTATAATCATCAGATCAGCGCATCTTTATCTCATACAGCTTCCCCATCTACTATAATAAAGACACATGACCTTCTATAGTCGCCTATAAACATATGAATAACGCATCTTTATATAACAGCTTCCTCCTATACTTTAATACAGACACACGACATTCTGTAGTCGCCTTTAAACATCAGATTAACGCATCATTATCGTATACAGCTTCCTCAAATACTGTAATACAGACTCATGACCTTCTATATTTGCCTTTAAACATCAGATTAACGAATCTTTATCTTCTACAGCTTCCTGATATCCTGTAACACAGACACATGACCTTCTATATTCGCCTTAAAAAACATCAGATTAACGCATCTTTATCGTATACAGCTTCCTCATACACTGTAATACAGACACATGACCTTCTATAGTCGCCTCAAAACATCAGATTAAAGCATCTTCATCTCATACAGCTTCCTGATATACTGTAATACTGACACATGACCTTCTATAGTCGCCTTTAAACATCAGATTAACGCATCCCTATCTTATACAGCTTCCTCATATTCTGTAATACAGACACATGACCTTCTATAGTCGCCTTTAAACATCAGATTAACGCACCTTTATCTTATACAGCTTCCTCATATACTGTAATACAGACACATGACTATCTATAGTCGCCTTTAAACTACAGATTAACGCATCCTTATCTTCTACAGCTACCTCAAATACTATAACACGGACACATGACCTTCTATTGTCGCCTTTAAACATCAGATTTACGCATCTTTATCTTATAAAGCTTCCTCATATACTGTAATACCGACACATGACCTTCTGTAGCCGCCTATAATCATCAGATTAACGCATCCTTATCTTATACAGCTACCTCATACACTGTAATACAGACACATGACCTTCTATAGTCGCCTCAAAACATCAGATTAAAGCATCTTCATCTCATACAGCTTCCTGATATACTGTAATACTGACACATGACCTTCTATAGTCGCCTTTAAACATCAGATTAACGCATCCCTATCTTATACAGCTTCCTCATATTCTGTAATACAGACACATGACCTTCTATAGTCGCCTTTAAACATCAGATTAACGCACCTTTATCTTATACAGCTTCCTCATCTACTGTAATACAGACGCATGACCTTCTATAGTCGCTTTAAACATCAGATTAACGAATCTTTATCTTATACAGTTTCCTCATACACTGTAATACAGACACATGACCTTCTATAGTTGCCTTTAAACATCAGATTAACGCATCTTTATCTTATACAGCTTTCTCATATACGGTAATACAGACACATGACCCTCTATAGTCGCCTATAAACATCAGATTAACGCATCTTTATCTTTTACAGCTTCCTCATATACTGTAACACAGACACATGACTTTCTATAGTCGCCCTTTAACATCAGATTAACGCATCTTTATCTTATACAGCATGCTCATATACTGTAATACACACACATGACCTTCTATAATCCCCTTTAAACATCAGATTAACGCATCCTTATCTTATACAGCTTTCTCATATATTGTAATACAGGCAAATTACCTTCTATAGACGCCTATAAACATCAGATTAACGCACCTTTATCTTATACACCTTCCTCATACACTTTAATACAGACACATGACCCTCTATGGTCGCCTATAAACATCAGATTAACGCATCTTTATCTTATTCACCTTCCTCATATACTGTAACACACACACATGACCTTCTATAGTCGCCTTTAAAAATAAGATTAACGCACCTTTATCTTATACAGCTTCCTCATATTCTGTAATACAGACACACGACCTTATGTAGTCGCCTTTAAAGATCAGATTAACGCATCCTTATCTTATACAGCTACTTCATATACTGTAATACAAACACATGACCTTCTGTAGTCGCTTTTAAACTTCAGACTAACGCATCTTTATCGTATACAGCTTCCTCAAATACTGTAATACAGACACATTACCTTCTATAGTCGCTTTTAAACATAAGATTAACGCATCTTTATCTTATACAGCTTCCTCATATACTGTAATACAGACACATGACTATCTATAGTCGCCTTTAAACTACAGATTAACGCATCCTTATCTTCTACAGCTACCTCATACTCTGTAATACAAACAGATGACCTTCTGTAGTCGCTTTTAAACTTCAGATTAACGCATCTTTATCTTATACAACTTCTTCATATACTGTAATACAGACACATGACCTTTTATAGCCGCCTATAAACATCAGATTAACGCATCTTTATCTTATACAGCTTCCTCATATACTGTAATACAGACACATGACCGTCTGTAGTCACTTTTAAACATCAGATTACTGCATCTTTATATCATGCAGCTTCCTCATATACTGTTATACAGACACATGACATTCTATAGTCGCCTAAAACATCAGATAAACGCAACTTTATCATATACAGCTTCCTCATATACTGTAACACAGACACATGACCTTCTATAATCGACTTTAAATATCAGACTAACGCATCATTATCTTATACAGCTTCATGATACATTGTAATACAGACACATGACGTTCTATAGTCGCCTTTAAAAATCAGATCAACGCATCATTATCTCATACAGCTTGTCCATATACTGTAATACAGACACATGACCTTCTATAGTCGCCTTTAAACATCAGATTAACGCATCTTCATCTCATACAGCCTCCTCATATATTGTAATACAGACACATTACCTTCTATAGTCGCCTAGAACATCAGATTAACGCATCTTTATCATATACAGCTTCCTCATATACTGCAATACAGACACATGACCTTCTATAGTCGACTTTAAACATCAGACTAACGCATCATTATTTTATACAGCTTCATCATATATTGTAATACAGACACATGACCTTCTACAGTCGCTTTAAACATCAGATTAACGCATCTTTATCTTATACAGCTTCCTCATATACTGTAATACAGACACATGGCTTTCTATAGTCGCCTTTAAATATCAGATTAACGCATCTTTATCTTATATAGCTTCCTTTTATACACTAATACAGACACATGACCTTCTATAGTCGCCTTTAAATATCAGATTAACGCATTTTAACTTATACAGCTACCTCATACACTGTAATACTGACACGTGACCTTCTATAGTCGCCTTTAAACATCAGATTAACGCATCCTTATCTTATACAGCTTCCTCATATACTGTAATACAGACACATGACCTTCTATAGTCGCCTTTAAACATCAGATTAACGCATCTTTATCCTATACAGCTTCCACATATACTGTAATACAGACTCATGACCTTCTATAGTGGCCTTTAAACATCAGATTATCGCATCTTTATCTCATACAGCTTCCCCATACACTGTAATACAGACACATGACCTTTGTAGTCGCCTTTAAGCATCAGATTACTGCATCTTTATCTTATGCAGCTTCCTCATATACTGCAATACAGACACATGACCTTCTATAGTCGACTCTAAACATCAGACTAACGCATCATTATCTTATACAGCTTCATCATATATTGTAATACAGACACATGACGATCTATAGTCGCCTTTAAACATCATATCAACGCACCTTTATCTCATGCGGCTTCCCCATATATTGCATTACAGGCACATGACCTTCTATAGTCGCCTTTAAACATCAGATAAACACATCTTTATCATATACAGCTTCCTCATATACTGTAATACAGACACACGACCTTCTGTAGTCGCCTTTAAACATCAGATTAACGCATCTTTATCGTATACAGCTTCCTCAAATACTGTAATACAGACACATGACCTTCTAAAGTTGTCTTTAAACTTCAGAATAACGCATCTTTATCTTCTGCAGCTTCCTGATATCCTGTAACACAGTTACATGACCTTCTATAGTCGCCTTTAAACAGCAGATTAACGCATCTTTATCTTATACAACTACCTCATACACTGTAATACAGACACATGACCTTTTATAGTCGCCTTTAAACATCAAATTAACGCATCTTTATCTTATGCAGCTTCCTCATACTGTAATACAGACACATGACCTTCTATAGTCGCCTTTAAATATCAGATTAACGCACTTTAACTTATACAGCTTCCTCATACACTGTAATACTGACACATGACCTTCTATAGTCGCTTTAAACATCAGATTAAAGCATCCCTATCTTATACAGCTTCCTTATATACTGTAATACAGACACATGACCTTCTATAGTCGCCTTTAAACATCAGATTAACGCATCTTTATCTTATACAGCTTCCTGATATACTGTAATACAGACTCATGACCTTCTATAGTGACCTTTAAACATCAGATTATCGCATCTTTATCTCATACAGCTTCCTCATATACTGTAATACAGACACATGACCTTCTGTAGTCGCCTTTAAACATCAGATTACTGCATCTTTATCTTATGCAGCTTCCTCATATACTGTTATACAGACACATGACATTCTATAGTCGCCTAAAACATCAGATTAACGCATGCTTATCATATACAGCTTCCTCATATACTGTAATACAGACACATGACCTTCTATAGTCACCTCAAAACACCAGATTAACGCATCTTCATCTCATACAGGTTCCTGATATACTGTAATACAGACACATGACCTTCTGTAGTCGCCTTTAAACATCAGATAAACGCATCTTTATCTTATGCAGCTTCCTCATATATTGTAATACAGACACATTACCTTCTATAGTCGCCTAAAACATCAGATTAACGCATCTTTATCATATACAGCTTCCTCATATACTGCAATACAGACACATGCCTTCTATAGTCGACTTTAAACATCAGACTAACGCATCATTATCTTATACAGCTTCATCATATATTGTAATACAGACACATGACGATCTGTAGTCGCCTCTAAACATCATATCAATGCATCATTATCTCATGCGGCTTCCCCATATACTGCAATACAGAGACATGAACTTCTATAGTCGCCTTTAAACATCTGATAAACAGATCTTTATCATATACAGCTTCCTCATATACTGTAATAGAGACACATGACCTTCTACAGTCGCCTTTAAATATCAGATTAGCGCATCTTTATCTTATGCAGCTTCCTCATATTCTGTAATACAGACGACCTTCTATAGTCGCCTGTAATCATCAGATCAGCGCATCTTTATCTCATACAGCTTCCCCATCTACTATAATAAAGACACATGACCTTCTATAGTCGCCTATAAACATATGAATAACGCATCTTTATCTTAACAGCTTCCTCCTATACTTTAATACAGACACACGACATTCTGTAGTCGCCTTTAAACATCAGATTAACGCATCATTATCGTATACAGCTTCCTCAAATACTGTAATACAGACTCATGACCTTCTATATTTGCCTTTAAACATCAGATTAACGAATCTTTATCTTCTGCAGCTTCCTGATATCCTGTAACACAGACACATGACCTTCTATATTCGCCTTTAAACATCAGATTAACGCATCTTTATCTTATACAGCTTCCTCATACACTGTAATACAGACACATGACCTTCTATAGTCGCCTCAAAACATCAGGTTAAAGCATCTTCATCTCATACAGCTTCCTGATATACTGTAATACTGACACATGACCTTCTATAGTCGCCATTAAACATCAGATTAACGCATCCCTATCTTATACAGCTTCCTCATATTCTGTAATACAGACACATGACCTTCTATAGTCGCCTTTAAACATCAGATTAACGCACCTTTATCTTATACAGCTTCCTTATATACTGTAATACAGACACATGACTATCTATAGTCGCCTTTAAACTACAGATTAACGCATCCTTATCTTCTACAGCTACCTCATACACTGTAATACAGACGCATGACCTTCTATAGTCGCCTTTAAACATCAGATTAACGAATCTTTATCTTATACAGTTTCCTCATACACTGTAATACAGACACATGACCTTCTATAGTTGCCTTTAAACATCAGATTAACGCATCTTTATCTTATACAGCTTTCTCATATACGGTAATACAGACACATGACCCTCTATAGTCGCCTATAAACATCAGATTAACGCATCTTTATCTTTTACAGCTTTCTCATATACTGTAACACAGACACATGACTTTCTATAGTCGCCCTTTAACATCAGATTAACGCATCTTTATCTTATACAGCCTGCTCATATACTGTAATACAGACACATGACCTTCTATAATCCCCTTTAAACATCAGATTAACGCATCTTTATCTTATACAGCTTTCTCATATATTGTAATACAGGCACATGACCTGCTATAGACGCCTATAAACATCAGATTAACGCACCTTTATCTTATACACCTTCCTCATAGACATTAATACAGACACATGACCCTCTATGGTCGCCTATAAACATCAGATTAACGCATCTTTATCTTATTCACCTTCCTCATATACTGTAATACACACACATGACCTTCTATAGTCGCCTTTAAACATAAGATTAACGCACTTTTATCTTATACAGCTTCCTCATATTCTGTAATACAGACACACGACCTTATGTCGTCGCCTTTAAAGATCAGATTAACGCATCTTTATCTTATACAGCTACCTCATATACTGTAATACAAGCACATGACCTTCTGTAGTCGCTTTTAAACTTCAGACTAACGCATCTTTATCGTATACAGCTTCCTCAAATACTGTAATACAGACACATTACCTTCTAAAGTCGCTTTTAAACATCAGATTAACGCATCTTTATCTTATACAGCTTCCTCATATACTGTAATACAGACACATGACTATCTATAGTCACCTTTAAATTACAGATTAACGCATCCTTATCTTCTAAAGCTACCTCATATACTGTAACACAGACACATGACCTTCTATAGTCGCCCTTAAACATCAGATTAACGCATCTTTATCTTATACTGCTTCCTCATACACTGTAATACAGACACATGACCTTATGTAGTCGCCTTTAAAGATCAGATTAACGCATCTTTATCGTATACTGTTTCCTCATACACTGTAATACAAACACATGACCTTCTGTAGTCGCTTTTAAATTTCAGATTAACGCATCTTTATCTTATACAACTTCCTTATATACTGTAATACAGACACATGACCTTTTATAGCCGCCTATGAACATCAGATTAACGCATCTTTATCTTATGAAGCTTCCTCATATACTGTTATACAGACACATGACATTCTATAGTCGCCTAAAACATCAGATAAACGCAACTTTATCATATACAGCTCCCTCATATATTGTAACACAGACACATGACCTTCTATAATCGACTCTAAATATCAGACTAACGCATCATTATCTTATACAGCTTCATGATACATTGTAATACAGACACATGACGTCCTATAGTCGCCTTTAAAAATCAGATCAACGCATCATTATCTCATACAGCTTGTCCATATACTGTAATACAGACACATAACCTTCTATAGTCGCCTTTAAACATCAGATTAACGCATCTTCATCTCATACAGCCTTCTCATATATTGTAATACAGACACATTACCTTCTATAGTCGCCTAAAACATCAGATTAACGCATCTTTATCATATACAGCTTCCTCATATACTGCAATACAGACACATGACCTTCTATAGTCGACTTTAAACATCAGACTAACGCATCATTATCTTATACAGCTTCATCATATATTGTAATACAGACACATGACCTTCTACAGTCGCTTTAAACATCAGATTAACGCATCTTTATCTTATACTGCTTCCTCATATTCTGTAATACAGACACGTGACCTTCTATAGTCGCCTATAATTATCAGATCAGCGCATCATTATCTCATACAGCTCCCCCATCTACTGTAATACAGACACATGACCTTCTATAGTCGCCTTTAAACTTCAGATTAACGCACCTTTGTCTTGTACAGCATCCTGATATAGAGTTATACAGACACATGACCTTCTATAGTCGCCTTTAAATATCAGATTAACGCATCTTTATCTTATACAGCTACCTCATATACTGTAATACAGACACATGGCTTTCTATAGTCGCCTTTAAATATCAGATTAACGCATCTTTATCTTATACAGCTTCCTCATATACTGTAATACAGACACATGGCTTTCTATAGTCGCCTCTAAACATCAGATTAACGCATCTTTATCTTATACAGCTTCCTCATATACTGTAATACAGACACATGGCTTTCTATAGTCGCCTTTAAATATCAGATTAACGCATCTTTATCTTATACAGCTTCCTTTTATACTCTAATACAGACACATGACCTTCTATAGTCGCCTTTAAACATCAGATTAACGCAGCATTATCTTATACAGGTTCCTCATATACTGTAATACAGACGAAAGACCTTCTATAGTCGCCTATAAACATCGGATTAACGCATCTTTATCTTATACAGCTTCATCATATACTGTAATACAGACACATGACGTTCTATAGTCGCCTTTAAACATGAGATCAACGCATCTTTATCTCATACAGCTTCCCCATATACTGTAATACAGACACTTGACCTTCTATAGTCGCCATTAAACATCAGATTATCGCTTCTTTATGTTATACAGCTTTCTCATATACTGTAATACAGACACATGACCGTCTATAGACGCCTAAAACATCATATTAACGCATCGTTATCATATAAAGCTTCCACATACACCGTAATACAGACACATGACCTTTTATAGTCGCCTTTAAAAATCAGATTAACGCATCTTTATCTTATGCAGCTTCCTCATACTGTAATACAGAAACATGACCTTCTATAGTCGCCTTTAAATATCAGATTAACGCATCTTAACTTATACAGCTACCTCATACACTGTAATACTGACACGTGACCTTCTATAGTCGCCTTTAAACATCAGATTAACGCATCCTTATCTTATACAGCTTCCTCATATACTGTAATACAGACACACGACCTTCTATAGTCGCCTTTAAACATCAGATTAACGCATCTTTATCCTATACAGCTTCCACATATACTGTAATACAGACTCATGACCTTCTATAGTGGCCTTTAAACATCAGATTATCGCATCTTTATCTCATACAGCTTCCCCATATACTGTAATACAGACACATGACCTTTGTAGTCGCCTTTAAGCATCAGATTACTGCATCTTTATCTTATGCAGCTTCCTCATATACTGTTATACAGACACATGACATTCTATAGTCGCCTAAAACATCAGATTAACGCATCTTTATCATATACAGCTTCCTCATATACTGCAATACAGACACATGACCTTCTATAGTCGACTCTAAACATCAGACTAACGCATCATTATCTTATACAGCTTCATCATATATTGTAATACAGACACATGACGATCTATAGTCGCCTTTAAACATCATATCAACGCACCTTTATCTCATGCGGCTTCCCCATATACTGCATTACAGGCACATGACCTTCTATAGTCGCCTTTAAACATCAGATAAACACATCTTTATCATATACAGCTTCCTCATATACTGTAATACAGACACACGACCTTCTGTAGTCGCCTTTAAACATCAGATTAACGCATCTTTATCGTATACAGCTTCCTCAAATACTGTAATACAGACACATGACCTTCTAAAGTTGTCATTAAACTTCAGAATAACACATCTTTATCTTCTGCAGCTTCCTGATATCCTGTAACACAGACACATGACTTTCTATAGTCGCCTTTAAACATCAGATTAACGCATCTTTATCTTATACAACTACCTCATACACTGTAATACAGACACATGACGTTCTATAGTCGCCTTTAACCATCAGATTAACGCATCTTTATCCTATACAGCTTCCTCATATACTGTAATACAGACACATGACTATCTATAGTCGCCTGTAGAGTACAGATTAACGCATCCTTATCTTCTACAGCTACCTCATATACTGTAACACAGACACATTACCTTCTATAGTCGCCTTTAAGCCTCAGATTTACGCATCCTTATCTTATACAGCTTCCCCATATACTGTAATACAGACACATGACCTTCTATAGCCGCCTATAAACATCAGATTAATGCATCCTTATCTTATAAAGCTACCTCATACACTGTAATACAGACGCTTGACTTTCTATAGTCGCCTTTAAACATCAGATTAACGAATCTTTATCTTATACAGTTTCCTCATACACTGTAATACAGACACATGACCTTCTATAGTTGCTTTTAAACACCAGATTAACGCATCTTTATCTTATACAGCTTTCTCATATATTGTAATACAGACACATGACTCTCTATAGTCGCCTATAAACATCAGATTAACGCATCTTTATCTTATACAGCTTCCTCATATACTGTAACACAGACACATGACCTATAGTCGCCATTAAACTTCAGATTAACGCATCTTTATCTTATACAGCATGCTAATATACTGTAATACAGACACATGACCTTCTATAGTCCCTTTAAACATCAGATTAACGCATATTTATCTTATACAGCTTTCTCATATATTGTAATACAGGCACATGCCCTTCTATAGACGCCTATAAACATCAGATTAACGCACCTTTATCTTATACACCTGCCTCATACACTTTAATACAGACACATGACCCTCTATCGTCGCCTATAAACATCAGATTAACGCATCCTTATCTTATACAGTTTCCTCATACACTGTAATACAGACACATGACCTTTTATAGTTGCCTTTAAAAATCAGATTAACGCATCTTTACCTTATACAGCTTTCTCATATATTTTAATACGGACACATGACCTTCTATAGACGCTTATAATCATCAGATTAACGCACCTTTATCTTATGCAGCTTCCTCATATACTGTTATACAGACACATGACATTCTATAGTCGCCTAAAACATCAGATTAACGCATGCTTATCATATACAGCTTCCTCATATACTGTAACACAGACACATGACCTTCTATAGTCGACTTTAAACATCAGACTAACGCATCATTATGTTATACAGCTTCATCATATATTTTAATACAGGCACATGACGTTCTATAGTCGCCTTTAAACATCAGATCACTGCACCATTATCTCATACAGCTTGTCCATATACTGTAATACAGACACATGAACTTCTATAGCCGACTTTAAACATCAGATTAACGCATCTTTATCTTATACAGCTTCATCATATACTGTAATACAGACACATGACCTTCTATAGTCGCCTCAAAACATCAGATTAACGCATCTTCATCTCATACAGGTTCCTGATATACTGTAATACAGACACATGACCTTCTGTAGTCGCCTTTAAACATCAGATTAACGCATCTTTATCTTATGAAGCTTCCTCATATATTGTAATACAGACACATTACCTTCTATAGTCGCCTAAAACATCATATTAACGCATCTTTATCATATACAGCTTCCTCATATACTGCAATAAAGACACATGACCTTCTATAGTCGACTTTAAACATCAGGCTAACGCATCATTATCTTATACAGCTTCATCATATATTGTAATACAGACACATGACGATCTGTAGTCGCCTCTAAACATCATATCAATGCATCATTATCTCATGCGAATTCCCCATATACTGCAATACAGACACATGACCTTCTATAGTCGCCTTTAAACATCTGATAAACACATCTTTATCATATACAGCTTCCTCATATACTGTAATACAGACACATGACCTTCTACAGTCGCCTTTAAACATCAGATTAACGCATCTTTATCTTATGCAGCTTCCTCATATTCTGTAATACAGACGACCTTCTATAGTCGCCTATAATCATCAGATCAGCGCATCTTTATCTCATACAGCTTCCCCATCTACTATAATAAAGACACATGACCTTCTATAGTCGCCTATAAACATATGAATAACGCATCTTTATCTTAACAGCTTCCTCCTATACTTTAATACAGACACACGACATTCTGTAGTCGCCTTTAAACATCAGATTAACGCATCATTATCGTATACAGCTTCCTCAAATACTGTAATACAGACTCATGACCTTCTATATTTGCCTTTAAACATCAGATTAACGAATCTTTATCTTCTACAGCTTCCTGATATCCTGTAACACAGACACATGACCTTCTATATTCGCCTTTAAACATCAGATTAACGCATCTTTATCTTATACAGCTTCCTCATACACTGTTATACAGACACATGACCTTCTATAGTCGCCTCAAAACATCAGATTAAAGCATCTTCATCTCATACAGCTTCCTGATATACTGTAATACTGACACATGACCTTCTATAGTCGCCTTTAAACATCAGATTAACGCATCCCTATCTTATACAGCTTCCTCATATTCTGTAATACAGACACATGACCTTCTATAGTCGCCTTTAAACATCAGATTAACGCAACTTTATCTTATACAGCTTCCTCATCTACTGTAATACAGACGCATGACCTTCTATAGTCGCCTTTAAACATCAGATTAACGAATCTTTATCTTATACAGTTTCCTCATACACTGTAATACAGACACATGACCTTCTATAGTTGCCTTTAAACATCAGATTAACGCATCTTTATCTTATACAGCTTTCTCATATACGGTAATACAGACACATGACCCTCTATAGTCGCCTATAAACATCAGATTAACGCATCTTTATCTTTTACAGCTTCCTCATATACTGTAACACAGACACATGACTTTCTATAGTCGCCCTTTAACATCAGATTAACGCATCTTTATCTTATACAGCATGCTCATATACTGTAATACAGACACATGACCTTCTATAATCCCCTTTAAACATCAGATTAACGCATCTTTATCTTATAAAGCTTTCTCATATATTGTAATACAGGCAAATGACCTTCTATAGACGCCTATAAACATCAGATTAACGCACCTTTATCTTATACACCTTCCTCATACACTTTAATACAGACACATGACCCTCTATGGTCGCCTATAAACATCAGATTAACGCATCATTATCTTATTCACCTTCCTCATATACTGTAACACACACACATGACCTTCTATAGTCGCCTTTAAACATAAGATTAACGCACCTTTATCTTATACAGCTTCCTCATATTCTGTAATACAGACACACGACCTTATGTAGTCGCCTTTAAAGATCAGATTAACGCATCCTTATCTTATACAGCTACCTCATACACTGTAATACAAACACATGACCTTCTGTAGTCGCTTTTAAACTTCAGATTAACGCATCTTTATCTTATACAACTTCCTCATATACTGTAATACAGACACATGACCTTTTATAGCCGCCTATAAACATCAGATTAACGCATCTTTATCTTATACAGCTTCCTCATATACTGTAATACAGACACATGACCGTCTGTAGTCACTTTTAAACATCAGATTACTGCATCTTTATATCATGCAACTTCCTCATATACTGTTATACAGACACATGACATTCTATAGTCGCCTAAAACATCAGATAAACGCAACTTTATCATATACAGCTTCCTCATATACTGTAACACAGACACATGACCTTCTATAATCGACTTTAAATATCAGACTAACGCATCATTATCTTATACAGCTTCATGATACATTTTAATACAGACACATGACGTTCTATAGTCGCCTTTAAAAATCAGATCAACGCATCATTATCACATACAGCTTGTCCATATACTGTAATACAGACACATGACCTTCTATAGTCGCCTTTAAACATCAGATTAACGCATCTTCATCTCATACAGCCTCCTCATATATTGTAATACAGACACATTACCTTCTATAGTCGCCTAAAACATCAGATTAACGCATCTTTATCATATACAGCTTCCTCATATACTGCAATACAGACACATGACCTTCTATAGTCGACTTTAAACATCAGACTATCGCATCATTATTTTATACAGCTTCATCATATATTGTAATACAGACACATGACCTTCTACAGTCGCTTTAAACATCAGATTAACGCATCTTTATCTTATACAGCTTCCTCATATACTGTAATACAGACACATGGCTTTCTATAGTCGCCTTTAAATATCAGATTAACGCATCTTTATCTTATACAGCTTCTTTTTATACTCTAATACAGACACATGACCTTCTATAGTCGCCTTTAAACATCAGATTAACGCATCATTATCTTATACAGGTTCCTCATATACTGTAATACAGACGCAAGACCTTCTATAGTCGCCTATAAACATCCGATTAACGCATCTTTATCTTATACAGCTTCATCATATACTGTAATACAGACACATGACGTTCTATAGTCGCCTTTAAACATGAGATCAACGCATCTTTATCTCATACAGCTTCCCCATATACTGTAATACAGACACTTGACCTTCTATAGTCGCCTTTAAACATCAGATTATCGCTTCTTTATGTTATACAGCTTTCTCATATACTGTAATACAGACACATGACCGTCTATAGACGCCTAAAACATCATATTAACGCATCGTTATCATATAAAGCTTCCACATACACCGTAATACAGACACATGAACTTTTATAGTCGCCTTTAAACATCAGATTAACGCATCTTTATCTTATGCAGCTTCCTCATACTGTAATACAGAAACATGACCTTCTATAGTCGCCTATAAACATATGAATAACGCATCTTTATCTTAACAGCTTCCTCCTATACTTTAATACAGACACACGACATTCTGTAGTCGCCTTTAAACATCAGATTAACGCATCATTATCGTATACAGCTTCCTCAAATACTGTAATACAGACTCATGACCTTCTATATTTGCCTTTAGACATCAGATTAACGAATCTTTATCTTCTGCAGCTTCCTGATATCCTGTAACACAGACACATGACCTTCTATATTCGCCTTTAAACATCAGATTAACGCATCTTTATCTTATACAGCTTCCTCATACACTGTAATACAGACACATTACCTTCTATAGTCGCCTCAAAACATCAGATTAAAGCATCTCCATCTCATACAGCTTCCTGATATACTGAAATACTGACACATGACCTTCTATAGTCGCCTTTAAACATCAGATTAACGCATCCCTATCTTATACAGCTTCCTCATATTCTGTTATACAGACACATGACCTTCTATAGTCGCCTTTAAACATCAGATTAACGCACCTATATCTTATGCAGCTTCCTCATATACTGTAATACCGACACATGGCCTTCTGTAGCCGCCTATAAACATCAGATTAACGCATCCTTATCTTATACAGCTACCTCATACACTGTAATACAGACGCATGACCTTCTATAGTCGCCTTTAAACATCAGATTAACGAATCTTTATCTTATACAGTTTCCTCATACACTGTAATACAGACACATGACCTTCTATAGTTGCCTTTAAACATCAGATTAACGCATCTTTATCTTATACAGCTTTCTCATATACGGTAATACAGACACATGACCCTCTATAGTCGCCTATAAACATCAGATTAACGCATCTTTATCTTCTACAGCTACCTCATATACTATAACACGGACACATGACCTTCTATTGTCGCCTTTAAACATCAGATTTACGCATCTTTATCTTATACAGCTTCCTCATATACTGTAATACCGACACATGACCTTCTGTAGCCGCCTATAAACATCAGATTAACGCATCCTTATCTTATACAGCTACCTCATACACTGTAATACAGACGCATGACCTTCTATAGTCGCCTTTAAACATCAGATTAACGAATCTTTATCTTATACAGTTTCCTCATACACTGTAATACAGACACATCACCTTCTATAGTTGCCTTTAAACATCAGATTAACGCATCTTTATCTTATACAGCTTTCTCATATATTGTAATACAGGCACATGACCTTCTATAGACGCCTATAAACATCAGATTAACGCACCTTTATCATATACACCTTCCTCATACACTTTAATACAGACACATGACCCTCCATGGTCGCCTATAAACATCAGATTAACGCATCTTTTTCTTATTCACTTTCCTCATATACTGTAATACACGCACATGACCTTCTATAGTCGCCTTTAACCATAAGATTAACGCACCTTTATCTTATACAGCTTCCTCATATTCTGTAATACAGACACACGACCTTATGTAGTCGCCTTTACAGATCAGATTAACGCATCTTTATCTTATACAGCTTCCTCATATACTGTAATACAAACACATGACCTTCTGTAGTCGCTTTTAAACTTCAGACTAACGCATCTTTATCGTATACAGCTTCCTCAAATACTGTAATACAGACACATTACCTTCTATAATCGCTTTTAAACATCAGATTAACGCATCTTTATCTTATACTGCTTCCTCATACACTGTAATACAGACACATGACCTTATGTAGTCGCCTTTAAAGATCAGATTAACGCATATTTATCGTATACAGTTTCCTCATACACTGTAATACAAACACATGACCTTCTGTTGTCGCTTGTAAACTTCAGATTAACGCATCTTTATCTTATACAACTTCCTCATATACTGTAATACAGACACATGACCTTTTATAGCCGCCTATAAACATCATATTAACGCATCTTTATCTTATACAGCTTCCTCATATACTGTAATACAGTCACATGACCGTCTGTAGTCACTTTTAAACATCAGATTACTGCATCTTTATATCATGCAGCTTCCTCATATACTGTTATACAGACACATGACATTCTATAGTCGCCTAAAACATCAGATAAACGCAACTTTATCATATACAGCTTCCTCATATACTGTAACACAGACACATGACCTTCTATAATCGACTTTAAATATCAGACTAACGCATCATTATCTTATACAGCTTCATGATACATTGTAATACAGACACATGACGTTCTATAGTCGCCTTTAAAAATCAGATCAACGCATCATTATCTCATACAGCTTGTCCATATACTGTAATACAGACACATGACCTTCTATAGTCGCCTTTAAACATCAGATTAACGCATCTTCATCTCATACAGCCTCCTCATATATTGTAATACAGACACATAACCTTCTATAGTCGCCTAAAACATCAGATTAACGCATCTTTATCATATACAGCTTCCTCATATACTGCAATACAGACACATGACCTTCTATAGTCGACTTTAAACATCAGACTAACGCATCATTATTTTATACAGCTTCATCATATATTGTAATACAGACACATGACCTTCTACAGTCGCTTTAAACATCAGATTAACGCATCTTTATCTTATACAGCTTCCTCATATACTGTAATACAGACACATGGCTTTCTATAGTCGCCTTTAAATATCAGATTAACGCATCTTTATCTTATACAGCTTCCTTTTAAACTCTAATACAGACACATGACCTTCTATAGTCGCCTTTAAACATCAGATTAACGCATCATTATCTTATACAGGTTCCTCATATACTGTAATACAGACGCAAGACCTTCTATAGTCGCCTATAAACATCCGATTAACGCATCTTTATCTTATACAGCTTCATCATATACTGTAATACAGACACATGACGTTCTATAGTCGCCTTTAAACATGAGATCAACGCATCTTTATCTCATACAGCTTCCCCATATACTGTAATACAGACACTTGACCTTCTATAGTCGCCTTTAAACATCAGATTATCGCTTCTTTATGTTATACAGCTTTCTCATATTCTGTAATACAGACACATGACCGTCTATAGACGCCTAAAACATCATATTAACGCACCTTTATCTTATACACCTTCCTCATACACTTTAATACAGACACATGACCCTCTATGGTCGCCTATAAACATCAGATTAACGCATCTTTATCTTATACAGATTCCTCATATACTGTAATACAGACACATGGCTTTCTATAGTCGCCTTTAAATATAAGATTAACGCATCTTTATCTTATACAGGTTCCTTTTATACTCTAATACAGACACATGACCTTCTATAGTCGCCTTTAAACATCAGATTAACGCATCTTTATCTTATACAGCTTTCTCATATACGGTAATACAGACACATGACCCTCTATAGTCGCCTATAAACATCAGATTAACGCATCTTTATCTTTTACAGCTTCCTCATATACTGTAACACAGACACATGACTTTCTATAGTCGCCCTTTAGTATCAGATTAACGCATCTTTATCTTATACAGCATGCTCATATACTGTAATACAGACACATGACCTTCTATAATCCCCTTTAAACATCAGATTAACGCATCTTTATCTTATACAGCTTTCTCATATATTGTAATACAGGCAAATGACCTTCTATAGACGCCTATAAACATCAGATTAACGCACCTTTATCTTATACACCTTCCTCATACACTTTAATACAGACACATGACCCTCTATGGTCGCCTATAAACATCAGATTAACGCATCATTATCTTATTCACCTTCCTCATATACTGTAACACACACATATGACCTTCTATAGTCGCCTTTAAACATAAGATTAACGCACCTTTATCTTATACAGCTTCCTCATAATCTGTAATACAGACACACGACCTTATGTAGTCGCCTTTAAAGATCAGATTAACGCATCCTTATCTTATACAGCTACCTCATATACTGTAATACAAACACATGGCCTTCTGTAGTCGCTTTTAAACTTCAGACTAACGCATCTTTATCGTATACAGCTTCCTCAAATACTGTAATACAGACACATTACTTTCTATAGTCGCTTTTAAACATAAGATTAACGCATCTTTATCTTATACAGCTTCCTCATATACTGTAATACAGACACATGACTATCTATAGTCACCTTTAAACTACAGATTAACGCATCCTTATCTTCTACAGCTACCTCATACACTGTAATACAGACACATGACCGTCTGTAGTCACTTTTAAACATCAGATTACTGCATCTTTATATCATTCAGCTTCCTCATATACTGTTATACAGACACATGACATTCTATAGTCGCCTAAAACATCAGATAAACGCAACTTTATCATATACAGCTTCCTCATATACTGTAACACAGACACATGACCTTCTATAATCGACTTTAAATATCAGACTAACGCATCATTATCTTATACAGCTTCATGATACATTTTAATACAGACACATGACGTTCTATAGTCGCCTTTAAAAATCAGATCAACGCATCATTATCTCATACAGCTTGTCCATATACTGTAATACAGACACATGACCTTCTATAGTCGCCTTTAAACATCAGATTAACGCATCTTCATCTCATACAGCCTCCTCATATATTGTAATACAGACACATTACCTTCTATAGTCGCCTAAAACATCAGATTAACGCATCTTTATCATATACAGCTTCCTCATATACTGCAATACAGACACATGACCTTCTATAGTCGACTTTAAACATCAGACTATCGCATCATTATTTTATACAGCTTCATCATATATTGTAATACAGACACATGACCTTCTACAGTCGCTTTAAACATCAGATTAACGCATCTTTATCTTATACAGCTTCCTCATATACTGTAATACAGACACATGGCTTTCTATAGTCGCCTTTAAATATCAGATTAACGCATCTTTATCTTATACAGCTTCTTTTTATACTCTAATACAGACACATGACCTTCTATAGTCGCCTTTAAACATCAGATTAACGCATCATTATCTTATACAGGTTCCTCATATACTGTAATACAGACGCAAGACCTTCTATAGTCGCCTATAAACATCCGATTAACGCATCTTTATCTTATACAGCTTCATCATATACTGTAATACAGACACATGACGTTCTATAGTCGCCTTTAAACATGAGATCAACGCATCTTTATCTCATACAGCTTCCCCATATACTGTAATACAGACACTTGACCTTCTATAGTCGCCTTTAAACATCAGATTATCGCTTCTTTATGTTATACAGCTTTCTCATATACTGTAATACAGACACATGACCGTCTATAGACGCCTAAAACATCATATTAACGCATCGTTATCATATAAAGCTTCCACATACACCGTAATACAGACACATGAACTTTTATAGTCGCCTTTAAACATCAGATTAACGCATCTTTATCTTATGCAGCTTCCTCATACTGTAATACAGAAACATGACCTTCTATAGTCGCCTATAAACATATGAATAACGCATCTTTATCTTAACAGCTTCCTCCTATACTTTAATACAGACACACGACATTCTGTAGTCGCCTTTAAACATCAGATTAACGCATCATTATCGTATACAGCTTCCTCAAATACTGTAATACAGACTCATGACCTTCTATATTTGCCTTTAGACATCAGATTAACGAATCTTTATCTTCTGCAGCTTCCTGATATCCTGTAACACAGACACATGACCTTCTATATTCGCCTTTAAACATCAGATTAACGCATCTTTATCTTATACAGCTTCCTCATACACTGTAATACAGACACATGACCTTCTATAGTCGCCTCAAAACATCAGATTAAAGCATCTCCATCTCATACAGCTTCCTGATATACTGAAATACTGACACATGACCTTCTATAGTCGCCTTTAAACATCAGATTAACGCATCCCTATCTTATACAGCTTCCTCATATTCTGTTATACAGACACATGACCTTCTATAGTCGCCTTTAAACATCAGATTAACGCACCTATATCTTATGCAGCTTCCTCATATACTGTAATACCGACACATGGCCTTCTGTAGCCGCCTATAAACATCAGATTAACGCATCCTTATCTTATACAGCTACCTCATACACTGTAATACAGACGCATGACCTTCTATAGTCGCCTTTAAACATCAGATTAACGAATCTTTATCTTATACAGTTTCCTCATACACTGTAATACAGACACATGACCTTCTATAGTTGCCTTTAAACATCAGATTAACGCATCTTTATCTTATACAGCTTTCTCATATACGGTAATACAGACACATGACCCTCTATAGTCGCCTATAAACATCAGATTAACGCATCTTTATCTTCTACAGCTACCTCATATACTATAACACGGACACATGACCTTCTATTGTCGCCTTTAAACATCAGATTTACGCATCTTTATCTTATACAGCTTCCTCATATACTGTAATACCGACACATGACCTTCTGTAGCCGCCTATAAACATCAGATTAACGCATCCTTATCTTATACAGCTACCTCATACACTGTAATACAGACGCATGACCTTCTATAGTCGCCTTTAAACATCAGATTAACGAATCTTTATCTTATACAGTTTCCTCATACACTGTAATACAGACACATGACCTTCTATAGTTGCCTTTAAACATCAGATTAACGCATCTTTATCTTATACAGCTTTCTCATATATTGTAATACAGGCACATGACCTTCTATAGACGCCTATAAACATCAGATTAACGCACCTTTATCATATACACCTTCCTCATACACTTTAATACAGACACATGACCCTCCATGGTCGCCTATAAACATCAGATTAACGCATCTTTTTCTTATTCACTTTCCTCATATACTGTAATACACGCACATGACCTTCTATAGTCGCCTTTAACCATAAGATTAACGCACCTTTATCTTATACAGCTTCCTCATATTCTGTAATACAGACACACGACCTTATGTAGTCGCCTTTACAGATCAGATTAACGCATCTTTATCTTATACAGCTTCCTCATATACTGTAATACAAACACATGACCTTCTGTAGTCGCTTTTAAACTTCAGACTAACGCATCTTTATCGTATACAGCTTCCTCAAATACTGTAATACAGACACATTACCTTCTATAATCGCTTTTAAACATCAGATTAACGCATCTTTATCTTATACTGCTTCCTCATACACTGTAATACAGACACATGACCTTATGTAGTCGCCTTTAAAGATCAGATTAACGCATATTTATCGTATACAGTTTCCTCATACACTGTAATACAAACACATGACCTTCTGTTGTCGCTTGTAAACTTCAGATTAACGCATCTTTATCTTATACAACTTCCTCATATACTGTAATACAGACACATGACCTTTTATAGCCGCCTATAAACATCATATTAACGCATCTTTATCTTATACAGCTTCCTCATATACTGTAATACAGTCACATGACCGTCTGTAGTCACTTTTAAACATCAGATTACTGCATCTTTATATCATGCAGCTTCCTCATATACTGTTATACAGACACATGACATTCTATAGTCGCCTAAAACATCAGATAAACGCAACTTTATCATATACAGCTTCCTCATATACTGTAACACAGACACATGACCTTCTATAATCGACTTTAAATATCAGACTAACGCATCATTATCTTATACAGCTTCATGATACATTGTAATACAGACACATGACGTTCTATAGTCGCCTTTAAAAATCAGATCAACGCATCATTATCTCATACAGCTTGTCCATATACTGTAATACAGACACATGACCTTCTATAGTCGCCTTTAAACATCAGATTAACGCATCTTCATCTCATACAGCCTCCTCATATATTGTAATACAGACACATAACCTTCTATAGTCGCCTAAAACATCAGATTAACGCATCTTTATCATATACAGCTTCCTCATATACTGCAATACAGACACATGACCTTCTATAGTCGACTTTAAACATCAGACTAACGCATCATTATTTTATACAGCTTCATCATATATTGTAATACAGACACATGACCTTCTACAGTCGCTTTAAACATCAGATTAACGCATCTTTATCTTATACAGCTTCCTCATATACTGTAATACAGACACATGGCTTTCTATAGTCGCCTTTAAATATCAGATTAACGCATCTTTATCTTATACAGCTTCCTTTTAAACTCTAATACAGACACATGACCTTCTATAGTCGCCTTTAAACATCAGATTAACGCATCATTATCTTATACAGGTTCCTCATATACTGTAATACAGACGCAAGACCTTCTATAGTCGCCTATAAACATCCGATTAACGCATCTTTATCTTATACAGCTTCATCATATACTGTAATACAGACACATGACGTTCTATAGTCGCCTTTAAACATGAGATCAACGCATCTTTATCTCATACAGCTTCCCCATATACTGTAATACAGACACTTGACCTTCTATAGTCGCCTTTAAACATCAGATTATCGCTTCTTTATGTTATACAGCTTTCTCATATTCTGTAATACAGACACATGACCGTCTATAGACGCCTAAAACATCATATTAACGCACCTTTATCTTATACACCTTCCTCATACACTTTAATACAGACACATGACCCTCTATGGTCGCCTATAAACATCAGATTAACGCATCTTTATCTTATACAGATTCCTCATATACTGTAATACAGACACATGGCTTTCTATAGTCGCCTTTAAATATAAGATTAACGCATCTTTATCTTATACAGGTTCCTTTTATACTCTAATACAGACACATGACCTTCTATAGTCGCCTTTAAACATCAGATTAACGCATCTTTATCTTATACAGCTTTCTCATATACGGTAATACAGACACATGACCCTCTATAGTCGCCTATAAACATCAGATTAACGCATCTTTATCTTTTACAGCTTCCTCATATACTGTAACACAGACACATGACTTTCTATAGTCGCCCTTTAGTATCAGATTAACGCATCTTTATCTTATACAGCATGCTCATATACTGTAATACAGACACATGACCTTCTATAATCCCCTTTAAACATCAGATTAACGCATCTTTATCTTATACAGCTTTCTCATATATTGTAATACAGGCAAATGACCTTCTATAGACGCCTATAAACATCAGATTAACGCACCTTTATCTTATACACCTTCCTCATACACTTTAATACAGACACATGACCCTCTATGGTCGCCTATAAACATCAGATTAACGCATCATTATCTTATTCACCTTCCTCATATACTGTAACACACACATATGACCTTCTATAGTCGCCTTTAAACATAAGATTAACGCACCTTTATCTTATACAGCTTCCTCATAATCTGTAATAAAGACACACGACCTTATGTAGTCGCCTTTAAAGATCAGATTAACGCATCCTTATCTTATACAGCTACCTCATATACTGTAATACAAACACATGGCCTTCTGTAGTCGCTTTTAAACTTCAGACTAACGCATCTTTATCGTATACAGCTTCCTCAAATACTGTAATACAGACACATTACTTTCTATAGTCGCTTTTAAACATAAGATTAACGCATCTTTATCTTATACAGCTTCCACATATACTGTAATACAGACACATGACTATCTATAGTCACCTTTAAACTACAGATTAACGCATCCTTATCTTCTACAGCTACCTCATACACTGTAATACAGACACATGACCGTCTGTAGTCACTTTTAAACATCAGATTACTGCATCTTTATATCATTCAGCTTCCTCATATACTGTTATACAGACACATGACATTCTATAGTCGCCTAAAACATCAGATAAACGCAACTTTATCATATACAGCTTCCTCATATACTGTAACACAGACACATGACCTTCTATAATCGACTTTAAATATCAGACTAACGCATCATTATCTTATACAGCTTCATGATACATTTTAATACAGACACATGACGTTCTATAGTCGCCTTTAAAAATCAGATCAACGCATCATTATCTCATACAGCTTGTCCATATACTGTAATACAGACACATGACCTTCTATAGTCGCCTTTAAACATCAGATTAACGCATCTTCATCTCATACAGCCTCCTCATATATTGTAATACAGACACATTACCTTCTATAGTCGCCTAAAACATCAGATTAACGCATCATTATTTTATACAGCTTCATCATATATTGTAATACAGACACATGACTTTCTACAGTCGCTTTAAACATCAGATTAACGCATCATTATCTTATACAGCTTCCTCATATACTGTAATACAGACACATGGCTTTCTCTAGTCGCCTTTAAATATCAGATTAACGCATCTTTATCTTATACAGCTTCTTTTTATACTCTAATACAGACACATGACCTTCTATAGTCGCCTTTAAACATCAGATTAACGCATCATTATCTTATACAGGTTCCTCATATACTGTAATACAGACGCAAGACCTTCTATAGTCGCCTATAAACATCCGATTAACGCATCTTTATCTTATACAGCTTCATCATATACTGTAATACAGACACATGACGTTCTATATTCGCCTTTAAACATGAGATCAACGCATCTTTATCTCATACAGCTTCCCCATATACTGTAATACAGACACTTGACCTTCTATAGTCGCCTTTAAACATCAGATTATCGCTTCTTTATGTTATACAGCTTTCTCATATACTGTAATACAGACACATGACCGTCTATAGACGCCTAAAACATCATATTAACGCATCGTTATCATATAAAGCTTCCACATACACCGTAATACAGACACATGAACTTTTATAGTCGCCTTTAAACATCAGATTAACGCATCTTTATCTTATGCAGCTTCTTCATACTGTAATACAGAAACATGACCTTCTATAGTCGCCTATAAACATATGAATAACGCATCTTTATCTTAACAGCTTCCTCCTATACTTTAATACAGACACACGACATTCTGTAGTCGCCTTTAAACATCAGATTAACGCATCATTATCGTATACAGCTTCCTCAAATACTGTAATACAGACTCATGACCTTCTATATTTGCCTTTAGACATCAGATTAACGAATCTTTATCTTCTGCAGCTTCCTGATATCCTGTAACACAGACACATGACTTTCTATATTCGCCTTTAAACATCAGATTAACGCATCTTTATCTTATACAGCTTCCTCATACACTGTAATACAGACACATGACCTTCTATAGTCGCCTCAAAACATCAGATTAAAGCATCTCCATCTCATACAGCTTCCTGATATACTGAAATACTGACACATGACCTTCTATAGTCGCCTTTAAACATCAGATTAACGCATCCCTATCTTATACAGCTTCCTCATATTCTGTTATACAGACACATGACCTTCTATAGTCGCCTTTAAACATCAGATTAACGCACCTTTATCTTATACAGCTTCCTCATATACTGTAATACCGACACATGGCCTTCTGTAGCCGCCTATAAACATCAGATTAACGCATCCTTATCTTATACAGCTACCTCATACACTGTAATACAGACGCATGACCTTCTATAGTCGCCTTTAAACATCAGATTAACGAATCTTTATCTTATACAGTTTCCTCATACACTGTAATACAGACACATGACCTTCTATAGTTGCCTTTAAACATCAGATTAACGCATCTTTATCTTATACAGCTTTCTCATATACGGTAATACAGACACATGACCCTCTATAGTCGCCTATAAACATCAGATTAACGCATCTTTA
This sequence comes from Meconema thalassinum, assembly GCA_946902985.2. Taxonomy (NCBI): domain Eukaryota; kingdom Metazoa; phylum Arthropoda; class Insecta; order Orthoptera; family Tettigoniidae; genus Meconema; species Meconema thalassinum. The sequence goes on along the minus strand of OX336388.2, from coordinate 49,032,155 downwards.
TCTTCTACAGCTACCTCATATACTATAACACGGACACATGACCTTCTATTGTCGCCTTTAAACATCAGATTTACGCATCTTTATCTTATACAGCTTCCTCATATACTGTAATACCGACACATGACCTTCTGTAGCCGCCTATAAACATCAGATTAACGCATTCTTATCTTATACAGCTACCTCATACACTGTAATACAGACGCATGACCTTCTATAGTCGCCTTTAAACATCAGATTAACGAATCTTTATCTTATACAGTTTCCTCATACTCTGTAATACAGACACATGACCTTCTATAGTTGCCTTTAAACATCAGATTAACGCATCTTTATCTTATACAGCTTTCTCATATACGGTAATACTGACACATGACCCTCTATAGTCGCCTATAAACATCAGATTAACGCATCTTTATCTTTTACAGCTTCCTCATATACTGTAACACAGACACATGACTTTCTATAGTCGCCCTTTAGCATCAGATTAACGCATCTTTATCTTATACAGCATGCTCATATACTGTAATACAGACACATGACCTTCTATAATCCCCTTTAAACATCAGATTAACGCATCTTTATCTTATACAGCTTTCTCATATATTGTAATACAGGCACATGACCTTCTATAGACGCCTATAAACATCAGATTAACGCACCTTTATCATATACACCTTCCTCATACACTTTAATACAGACACATGACCCTCTATGGTCGCCTATAAACATCAGATTAACGCATCTTTTTCTTATTCACTTTCCTCATATACTGTAATACACGCACATGACCTTCTATAGTCGCCTTTAACCATAAGATTAACGCACCTTTATCTTATACAGCTTCCTCATATTCTGTAATACAGACACACGACCTTATGTAGTCGCCTTTTCAGATCAGATTAACGCATCTTTATCTTATACAGCTTCCTCATATACTGTAATACAAACACATGACCTTCTGTAGTCGCTTTTAAACTTCAGACTAACGCATCTTTATCGTATACAGCTTCCTCAAATACTGTAATACAGACACATTACCTTCTATAGTCGCTTTTAAACATCAGATTAACGCATCTTTATCTTATACAGCTTCCTCATATACTGTAATACAGACACATGACTATCTATAGTCGCCTTTAAACTACAGATTAACGCATCCTTATCTTCTACAGCTACCTCATATACTGTAACACAGACACATGACCTTCTATAGTCGCCCTTAAATATCAGATTAACGCATCTTTATCTTATACTGCTTCCTCATACACTGTAATACAGACACATGACCTTATGTAGTCGCCTTTAAAGATCAGATTAACGCATATTTATCGTATACAGTTTCCTCATACACTGTAATACAAACACATGACCTTCTGTTGTCGCTTGTAAACTTCAGATTAACGCATCTTTATCTTATACAACTTCCTCATATACTGTAATACAGACACATGACCTTTTATAGCCGCCTATAAACATCATATTAACGCATCTTTATCTTATACAGCTTCCTCATATACTGTAATACAGACACATGACCGTCTGTAGTCACTTTTAAACATCAGATTACTGCATCTTTATATCATGCAGCTTCCTCATATACTGTTATACAGACACATGACATTCTATAGTCGCCTAAAACATCAGATAAACGCAACTTTATCATATACAGCTTCCTCATATACTGTAACACAGACACATGACCTTCTATAATCGACTTTAAATATCAGACTAACGCATCATTATCTTATACAGCTTCATGATACATTGTAATACAGACACATGACGTTCTATAGTCGCCTTTAAAAATCAGATCAACGCATCATTATCTCATACAGCTTGTCCATATACTGTAATAAAGACACATGACCTTCTATAGTCGCCTTTAAACATCAGATTAACGCATCTTCATCTCATACAGCCTCCTCATATATTGTAATACAGACACATTACCTTCTATAGTCGCCTAAAACATCAGATTAACGCATCTTTATCATATACAGCTTCCTCATATACTGCAATACAGACACATGACCTTCTATAGTCGACTTTAAACATCAGACTAACGCATCATTATTTTATACAGCTTCATCATATATTGTAATACAGACACATGACCTTCTACAGTCGCTTTAAACATCAGATTAACGCATCTTTATCTTATACAGATTCCTCATATACTGTAATACAGACACATGGCTTTCTATAGTCGCCTTTAAATATCAGATTAACGCATCTTTATCTTATACAGCTTCCTTTTATACTCTAATACAGACACATGACATTCTATAGTCGCCTTTAAACATCAGATTAACGCATCATTATCTTATACAGGTTCCTCATATACTGTAATACAGACGCAAGACCTTCTATAGTCGCCTATAAACATCCGATTAACGCATCTTTATCTTATACAGCTTCATCATATACTGTAATACAGACACATGACGTTCTATAGTCGCCTTTAAACATGAGATCAACGCATCTTTATCTCATACAGCTTCCCCATATACTGTAATACAGACACTTGACCTTCTATAGTCGCCTTTAAACATCAGATTATTGCTTCTTTATGTTATACAGCTTTCTCATATACTGTAATACAGACACATGACCGTCTATAGACGCCTAAAACATCATATTAACGCATCGTTATCATATAAAGCTTCCACATACACCGTAATACAGACACATGAACTTTTATAGTCGCCTTTAAACATCAGATTAACGCATCTTTATCTTATGCAGCTTCCTCATACTGTAATACAGAAACATGACCTTCTATAGTCGCCTATAAACATATGAATAACGCATCTTTATCTTAACAGCTTCCTCCTATACTTTAATACAGACACACGACATTCTGTAGTCGCCTTTAAACATCAGATTAACGCATCATTATCGTATACAGCTTCCTCAAATACTGTAATACAGACTCATGACCTTCTATATTTGCCTTTAGACATCAGATTAACGAATCTTTATCTTCTGCAGCTTCCTGATATCCTGTAACACAGACACATGACCTTCTATATTCGCCTTTAAACATCAGATTAACGAATCTTTATCTTATACAGTTTCCTCATACACTGTAATACAGACACATGACCTTCTATAGTTGCCTTTAAACATCAGATTAACGTATCTTTATCTTATACAGCTTTCTCATATACGGTAATACAGACACATGACCCTCTATAGTCGCCTATAAACATCAGATTAACGCATCTTTATCTTTTACAGCTTCCTCATATACTGTAACACAGACACATGACTTTCTATAGTCGCCCTTTAGCATCAGATTAACGCATCTTTATCTTATACAGCATGCTCATATACTGTAATACAGACACATGACCTTCTATAATCCCCTTTAAACATCAGATTAACGCATCTTTATCTTATACAGCTTTCTCATATATTGTAATACAGGCACATGACCTTCTATAGACGCCTATAAACATCAGATTAACGCACCTTTATCATATACACCTTCCTCATACACTTTAATACAGACACATGACCCTCTATGGTCGCCTATAAACATCAGCTTAACGCATCTTTTTCTTATTCACCTTCCTCATATACTGTAATACACGCACATGACCTTCTATAGTCGCCTTTAACCATAAGATTAACGCACCTTTATCTTATACAGCTTCCTCATATTCTGTAATACAGACACACGACCTTATGTAGTCGCCTTTACAGATCAGATTAACGCATCTTTATCTTATACAGCTTCCTCATATACTGTAATACAAACACATGACCTTCTGTAGTCGCTTTTAAACTTCAGACTAACGCATCTTTATCGTATACAGCTTCCTCAAATACTGTAATACAGACACATTACCTTCTATAGTCGCTTTTAAACATCAGATTAACGCATCTTTATCTTATACAGCTTCCTCATATACTGTAATACAGACACATGACTATCTATAGTCGCCTTTAAACTACAGATTAACTCATCCTTATCTTCTACAGCTACCTCATATACTGTAACACAGACACATGACCTTCTATAGTCGCCCTTAAATATCAGATTAACGCATCTTTATCTTATACTGCTTCCTCATACACTGTAATACAGACACATGACCTTATGTAGTCGCCTTTAAAGATCAGATTAACGCATCTTTATCGTATACAGTTTCCTCATACACTGTAATACAAACACATGATCTTCTGTTGTCGCTTGTAAACTTCAGATTAACGCATCTTTATCTTATACAACTTCCTCATATACTGTAATACAGACACATGACCTTTTATAGCCGCCTATAAACATCATATTAACGCATCTTTATCTTATACAGCTTCCTCATATACTGTAATACAGTCACATGACCGTCTGTAGTCACTTTTAAACATCAGATTACTGCATCTTTATATCATGCAGCTTCCTCATATACTGTTATACAGACACATGACATTCTATAGTCGCCTAAAACATCAGATAAACGCAACTTTATCATATACAGCTTCCTCATATACTGTAACACAGACACATGACCTTCTATAATCGACTTTAAATATCAGACTAACGCATCATTATCTTATACAGCTTCATGATACATTGTAATACAGACACATGACGTTCTATAGTCGCCTTTAAAAATCAGATCAACGCATCATTATCTCATACAGCTTGTCCATATACTGTAATACAGACACATGACCTTCTATAGTCGCCTTTAAACATCAGATTAACGCATCTTCATCTCATACAGGCTCCTCATATATTGTAATACAGACACATAACCTTCTATAGTCGCCTAAAACATCAGATTAACGCATCTTTATCATATACAGCTTCCTCATATACTGCAATACAGACACATGACCTTCTATAGTCGACTTTAAACATCAGACTAACGCATCATTATTTTATACAGCTTCATCATATATTGTAATACAGACACATGACCTTCTACAGTCGCTTTAAACATCAGATTAACGCATCTTTATCTTATACAGATTCCTCATATACTGTAATACAGACACATGGCTTTCTATAGTCAACTTTAAATATCAGATTAACGCATCTTTATCTTATACAGCTTCCTTTTATACTCTAATACAGACACATGACCTTCTATAGTCGCCTTTAAACATCAGATTAACGCATCATTATCTTATACAGGTTCCTCATATACTGTAATACAGACGCAAGACCTTCTATAGTCGCCTATAAACATACGATTAACGCATCTTTATCTTATACAGCTTCATCATATACTGTAATACAGACACATGACGTTCTATAGTCGCCTTTAAACATGAGATCAACGCATCTTTATCTCATACAGCTTCCCCATATACTGTAATACAGACACTTGACCTTCTATAGTCGCCTTTAAACATCAGATTATCGCTTCTTTATGTTATACAGCTTTCTCATATACTGTAATACAGACACATGACCGTCTATAGACGCCTAAAACATCATATTAACGCACCTTTATCTTATACACCTTCCTCATACACTTTAATACAGACACATGACCCTCTATGGTCGCCTATAAACATCAGATTAACGCATCTTTATCTTATACAGATTCCTCATATACTGTAATACAGACACATGGCTTTCTATAGTCGCCTTTAAAAATAAGATTAACGCATCTTTATCTTATACAGCTTCCTTTTATACTCTAATACAGACACATGACCTTCTATAGTCGCCTTTAAACATCAGATTAACGCATCTTTATCTTATACAGCTTTCTCATATACGGTAATACAGACACATGACCCTCTATAGTCGCCTATAAACATCAGATTAACGCATCTTTATCTTTTACAGCTTCCTCATATACTGTAACACAGACACATGACTTTCTATAGTCGCCCTTTAGTATCAGATTAACGCATCTTTATCTTATACAGCATGCTCATATACTGTAATACAGACACATGACCTTCTATAATCCCCTTTAAACATCAGATTAACGCATCTTTATCTTATACAGCTTTCTCATATATTGTAATACAGGCAAATGACATTCTATAGACGCCTATAAACATCAGATTAACGCACCTTTATCTTATACACCTTCCTCATACACTTTAATACAGACACATGACCCTCTATGGTCGCCTATAAACATCAGATTAACGCATCATTATCTTATTCACCTTCCTCATATACTGTAACACACACACATGACCTTCTATAGTCGCCTTTAAACATAAGATTAACGCACCTTTATCTTATACAGCTTCCTCATTTTCTGTAATACAGACACACGACCTTATGTAGTCGCCTTTAAAGATCAGATTAACGCATCCTTATCTTATACAGCTACCTCATATACTGTAATACAAACACATGGCCTTCTGTAGTCGCTTTTAAACTTCAGACTAACGCATCTTTATCGTATACAGCTTCCTCAAATACTGTAATACAGACACATTACCTTCTATAGTCGCTTTTAAACATAAGATTAACGCATCTTTATCTTATACAGCTTCCTCATATACTGTAATACAGACACATGACTATCTATAGTCACCTTTAAACTACAGATTAACGCATCCTTATCTTCTACAGCTACCTCATACACTGTAATACAAACACATGACCTTCTGTAGTCGCTTTTAAACTTCAGATTAACGCATCTTTATCTTATACAACTTCCTCATATACTGTAATACAGACACATGACCTTTTATAGCCGCTTATAAACATCAGATTAACGCATCTTTATCTTATACAGCTTCCTCATATACTGTAATACAGACACATGACCGTCTGTAGTCACTTTTAAACATCAGATTACTGCATCTTTATATCATTCAGCTTCCTCATATACTGTTATACAGACACATGACATTCTATAGTCGCCTAAAACATCAGATAAACGCAACTTTATCATATACAGCTTCCTCATATACTGTAACACAGACACATGACCTTCTATAATCGACTTTAAATATCAGACTAACGCATCATTATCTTATACAGCTTCATGATACATTTTAATACAGACACATGACGTTCTATAGTCGCCTTTAAAAATCAGATCAACGCATCATTATCTCATACAGCTTGTCCATATACTGTAATACAGACACATGACCTTCTATAGTCGCCATTAAACATCAGATTAACGCATCTTCATCTCATACAGCCTCCTCATATATTGTAATACAGACACATTACCTTCTATAGTCGCCTAAAACATCAGATTAACGCATCTTTATCATATACAGCTTCCTCATATACTGCAATACAGACACATGACCTTCTATAGTCGACTTTAAACATCAGACTAACGCATCATTATTTTATACAGCTTCATCATATATTGTAATACAGACACATGACCTTCTACAGTCGCTTTAAACATCAGATTAACGCATCTTTATCTTATACAGCTTCCTCATATACTGTAATACAGACACATGGCTTTCTATAGTCGCCATTAAATATCAGATTAACGCATCTTTATCTTATACAGCTTCTTTTTATACTCTAATACAGACACATGACCTTCTATAGTCGCCTTTAAACATCAGATTAACGCATCATTATCTTATACAGGTTCCTCATATACTGTAATACAGACGCAAGACCTTCTATAGTCGCCTATAAACATCCGATTAACGCATCTTTATCTTATACAGCTTCATCATATACTGTAATACAGACACATGACGTTCTATAGTCGCCTTTAAACATGAGATCAACGCATCTTTATCTCATACAGCTTCCCCATATACTGTAATACAGACACTTGAACTTCTATAGTCGCCTTTAAACATCAGATTATCGCTTCTTTATGTTATACAGCTTTCTCATATACTGTAATACAGACACATGACCGTCTATAGACGCCTAAAACATCATATTAACGCATCGTTATCATATAAAGCTTCCACATACACCGTAATACAGACACATGAACTTTTATAGTCGCCTTTAAACATCAGATTAACGCATCTTTATCTTATGCAGCTTCCTCATACTGTAATACAGAAACATGACCTTCTATAGTCGCCTATAAACATATGAATAACGCATCTTTATCTTAACAGCTTCCTCCTATACTTTAATACAGACACACGACATTCTGTAGTCGCCTTTAAACATCAGATTAACGCATCATTATCGTATACAGCTTCCTCAAATACTGTAATACAGACTCATGACCTTCTATATTTGCCTTTAGACATCAGATTAACGAATCTTTATCTTCTGCAGCTTCCTGATATCCTGTAACACAGACACATGACCTTCTATATTCGCCTTTAAACATCAGATTAACGCATCTTTATCTTATACAGCTTCCTCATACACTGTAATACAGACACATGACCTTCTATAGTCGCCTCAAAACATCAGATTAAAGCATCTCCATCTCATACAGCTTCCTGATATACTGAAATACTGACACATGACCTTCTATAGTCGCCTTTAAACATCAGATTAACGCATCCCTATCTTATACAGCTTCCTCATATTCTGTTATACAGACACATGACCTTCTATAGTCGCCTTTAAACATCAGATTAACGCACCTTTATCTTATACAGCTTCCTCATATACTGTAATACCGACACATGGCCTTCTGTAGCCGCCTATAAACATCAGATTAACGCATCCTTATCTTATACAGCTACCTCATACACTGTAATACAGACGCATGACCTTCTATAGTCGCCTTTAAACATCAGATTAACGAATCTTTATCTTATACAGTTTCCTCATACACTGTAATACAGACACATGACCTTCTATAGTTGCCTTTAAACATCAGATTAACGCATCTTTATCTTATACAGCTTTCTCATATACGGTAATACAGACACATGACCCTCTATAGTCGCCTATAAACATCAGATTAACGCATCTTTATCTTCTACAGCTACCTCATATACTATAACACGGACACATGACCTTCTATTGTCGCCTTTAAACATCAGATTTACGCATCTTTATCTTATACAGCTTCCTCATATACTGTAATACCGACACATGACCTTCTGTAGCCGCCTATAAACATCAGATTAACGCATCCTTATCTTATACAGCTACCTCATACACTGTAATACAGACGCATGACCTTCTATAGTCGCCTTTAAACATCAGATTAACGAATCTTTATCTTATACAGTTTCCTCATACTCTGTAATACAGACACATGACCTTCTATAGTTGCCTTTAAACATCAGATTAACGCATCTTTATCTTATACAGCTTTCTCATATACGGTAATACAGACACATGACCCTCTATAGTCGTCTATAAACATCAGATTAACGCATCTTTATCTTTTACAGCTTCCTCATATACTGTAACACAGACACATGACTTTCTATAGTCGCCCTTTAGCATCAGATTAACGCATCTTTATCTTATACAGCATGCTCATATACTGTAATACAGACACATGACCTTCTATAATCCCCTTTAAACATCAGATTAACGCATCTTTATCTTATACAGCTTTCTCATATATTGTAATACAGGCACATGACCTTCTATAGACGCCTATAAACATCAGATTAACGCACCTTTATCATATACACCTTCCTCATACACTTTAATACAGACACATGACCCTCTATGGTCACCTATAAACATCAGATTAACGCATCTTTTTCTTATTCACTTTCCTCATATACTGTAATACACGCACATGACCTTCTATAGTCGCCTTTAACCATAAGATTAACGCACCTTTATCTTATACAGCTTCCTCATATTCTGTAATACAGACACACGACCTTATGTAGTCGCCTTTACAGATCAGATTAACGCATCTTTATCTTATACAGCTTCCTCATATACTGTAATACAAACACATGACCTTCTGTAGTCGCTTTTAAACTTCAGACTAACGCATCTTTATCGTATACAGCTTCCTCAAATACTGTAATACAGACACATTACCTTCTATAGTCGCTTTTAAACATCAGATTAACGCATCTTTATCTTATACAGCTTCCTCATATACTGTAATACAGACACATGACTATCTATAGTCGCCTTTAAACTACAGATTAACGCATCCTTATCTTCTACAGCTACCTCATATACTGTAACACAGACACATGACCTTCTATAGTCGCCCTTAAATATCAGATTAACGCATCTTTATCTTATACTGCTTCCTCATACACTGTAATACAGACACATGACCTTATGTAGTCGCCTTTAAAGATCAGATTAACGCATATTTATCGTATACAGTTTCCTCATACACTGTAATACAAACACATGACCTTCTGTTGTCGCTTGTAAACTTCAGATTAACGCATCTTTATCTTATACAACTTCCTCATATACTGTAATACAGACACATGACCTTTTATAGCCGCCTATAAACATCATATTAACGCATCTTTATCTTATACAGCTTCCTCATATACTGTAATACAGACACATGACCGTCTGTAGTCACTTTTAAACATCAGATTACTGCATCTTTATATCATGCAGCTTCCTCATATACTGTTATACAGACACATGACATTCTATAGTCGCCTAAAACATCAGATAAACGCAACTTTATCATATACAGCTTCCTCATATAATGTAACACAGACACATACCCTTCTATAATCGACTTTAAATATCAGACTAACGCATCATTATCTTATACAGCTTCATGATACATTGTAATACAGACACATGACGTTCTATAGTCGCCTTTAAAAATCAGATCAACGCATCATTATCTCATACAGCTTGTCCATATACTGTAATACAGACACATGACCTTCTATAGTCGCCTTTAAACATCAGATTAACGCATCTTCATCTCATACAGCCTCCTCATATATTGTAATACAGACACATTACCTTCTATAGTCGCCTAAAACATCAGATTAACGCATCTTTATGATATACAGCTTCCTCATATACTGCAATACAGACACATGACCTTCTATAGTCGACATTAAACATCAGACTAACGCATCATTATTTTATACAGCTTCATCATATATTGTAATACAGACACATGACCTTCTACAGTCGCTTTAAACATCAGATTAACGCATCTTTATCTTATACAGATTCCTCATATACTGTAATACAGACACATGGCTTTCTATAGTCGCCTTTAAATATCATATTAACGCATCTTTATCTTATACAGCTTCCTTTTATACTCTAATACAGACACATGACCTTCTATAGTCGCCTTTAAACATCAGATTAACGCATCATTATCTTATACAGGTTCCTCATATACTGTAATACAGACGCAAGACCTTCTATAGTCGCCTATAAACATCCGATTAACGCATCTTTATCTTATACAGCTTCATCATATACTGTAATACAGACACATGACGTTCTATAGTCGCCTTTAAACATGAGATCAACGCATCTTTATCTCATACAGCTTCCCCATATACTGTAATACAGACACTTGACCTTCTATAGTCGCCTTTAAACATCAGATTATCGCTTCTTTATGTTATACAGCTTTCTCATATACTGTAATACAGACACATGACCGTCTATAGACGCCTAAAACATCATATTAACGCATCGTTATCATATAAAGCTTCCACATACACCGTAATACAGACACATGAACTTTTATAGTCGCCTTTAAACATCAGATTAACGCATCTTTATCTTATGCAGCATCCTCATACTGTAATACAGAAACATGACCTTCTAAAGTCGCCTATAAACATATGAATAACGCATCTTTATCTTAACAGCTTCCTCCTATACTTTAATACAGACACACGACATTCTGTAGTCGCCTTTAAACATCAGATTAACGCATCATTATCGTATACAGCTTCCTCAAATACTGTAATACAGACTCATGACCTTCTATATTTGCCTTTAGACATCAGATTAACGAATCTTTATCTTCTGCAGCTTCCTGATATCCTGTAACACAGACACATGACCTTCTATATTCGCCTTTAAACATCAGATTAACGCATCTTTATCTTATACAGCTTCCTCATACACTGTAATACAGACACATGACCTTCTATAGTCGCCTCAAAACATCAGATTAAAGCATCTCCATCTCATACAGCTTCCTGATAAACTGAAATACTGACACATGACCTTCTATAGTCGCCTTAAAACATCAGATTAACGCATCCCTATCTTATACAGCTTCCTCATATTCTGTTATACAGACACATGACCTTCTATAGTCGCCTTTAAACATCAGATTAACGCACCTTTATCTTATACAGCTTCCTCATATACTGTAATACCGACACATGGCCTTCTGTAGCCGCCTATAAACATCAGATTAACGCATCCTTATCTTATACAGCTACCTCATACACTGTAATACAGACGCATGACCTTCTATAGTCGCCTTTAAACATCAGATTAACGAATCTTTATCTTATACAGTTTCCTCATACACTGTAATAGAGACACATGACCTTCTATAGTTGCCTTTAAACATCAGATTAACGCATCTTTTTCTTATACAGCTTTCTCATATACGGTAATACAGACACATGACCCTCTATAGTCGCCTATAAATATCAGATTAACGCATCTTTATCATTTACAGCTTCCTCATATACTGTAACACAGACACATGACTTTCTATAGTCGCCCTTTAGCATCAGATTAACGCATCTTTATCTTATACAGCATGCTCATATACTGTAATACAGACACATGACCTTCTATAATCCCCTTTAAACATCAGATTAACGCATCTTTATCTTATACAGCTTTCTCATATATTGTAATACAGGCACATGACCTTCTATAGACGCCTATAAACATCAGATTAACGCACCTTTATCATATACACCTTCCTCATACACTTTAATACAGACACATGACCCTCTATGGTCGCCTATAAACATCAGATTAACGCATCTTTTTCTTATTCACCTTCCTCATATACTGTAATACACGCACATGACCTTCTATAGTCGCCTTTAACCATAAGATTAACGCACCTTTATCTTATACAGCTTCCTCATATTCTGTAATACAGACACACGACCTTATGTAGTCGCCTTTACAGATCAGATTAACGCATCTTTATCTTATACAGCTTCCTCATATACTGTAATACAAACACATGACCTTCTGTAGTCGCTTTTAGACTTCAGACTAACGCATCTTTATCGTATACAGCTTCCTCAAATACTGTAATACAGACACATTACCTTCTATAGTCGCTTTTAAACATCAGATTAACGCATCTTTATCTTATACAGCTTCCTCATATACTGTAATACAGACACATGACTATCTATAGTCGCCTTTAAACTACAGATTAACTCATCCTTATCTTCTACAGCTACCTCATATACTGTAACACAGACACATGACCTTCTATAGTCGCCCTTAAATATCAGATTAACGCATCTTTATCTTATACTGCTTCCTCATACACTGTAATACAGACACATGACCTTATGTAGTCGCCTTTAAAGATCAGATTAACGCATCTTTATCGTATACAGTTTCCTCATACACTGTAATACAGACACATGACCTTCTATAGTCGCCTCAAAACATCAGATTAAAGCATCTCCATCTCATACAGCTTCCTGATATACTGAAATACTGACACATGACCTTCTATAGTCGCCTTTAAACATCAGATTAACGCATCCCTATCTTATACAGCTTCCTCATATTCTGTTATACAGACACATGACCTTCTATAGTCGCCTTTAAACATCAGATTAACGCACCTTTATCTTATACAGCTTCCTCATATACTGTAATACCGACACATGGCCTTCTGTAGCCGCCTATAAACATCAGATTAACGCATCCTTATCTTATACAGCTACCTCATACACTGTAATACAGACGCATGACCTTCTATAGTCGCCTTTAAACATCAGATTAACGAATCTTTATCTTATACAGTTTCCTCATACACTGTAATACAGACACATGACCTTCTATAGTTGCCTTTAAACATCAGATTAACGCATCTTTATCTTATACAGCTTTCTCATATACGGTAATACAGACACATGACCCTCTATAGTCGCCTATAAACATCAGATTAACGCATCTTTATCTTCTACAGCTACCTCATATACTATAACACGGACACATGACCTTCTATTGTCGCCTTTAAACATCAGATTTACGCATCTTTATCTTATACAGCTTCCTCATATACTGTAATACCGACACATGACCTTCTGTAGCCGCCTATAAACATCAGATTAACGCATCCTTATCTTATACAGCTACCTCATACACTGTAATACAGACGCATGACCTTCTATAGTCGCCTTTAAACATCAGATTAACGAATCTTTATCTTATACAGTTTCCTCATACTCTGTAATACAGACACATAACCTTCTATAGTTGCCTTTAAACATCAGATTAACGTATCTTTATCTTATACAGCTTTCTCATATACGGTAATACAGACACATGACCCTCTATAGTCGTCTATAAACATCAGATTAACGCATCTTTATCTTTTACAGCTTCCTCATATACTGTAACACAGACACATGACTTTCTATAGTCGCCCTTTAGCATCAGATTAACGCATCTTTATCTTATACAGCATGCTCATATACTGTAATACAGACACATGACCTTCTATAATCCCCTTTAAACATCAGATTAACGCATCTTTATCTTATACAGCTTTCTCATATATTGTAATACAGGCACATGACCTTCTATAGACGCCTATAAACATCAGATTAACGCACCTTTATCATATACACCTTCCTCATACACTTTAATACAGACACATGACCCTCTATGGTCACCTATAAACATCAGATTAACGCATCTTTTTCTTATTCACTTTCCTCATATACTGTAATACACGCACATGACCTTCTATAGTCGCCTTTAACCATAAGATTAACGCACCTTTATCTTATACAGCTTCCTCATATTCTGTAATACAGACACACGACCTTATGTAGTCGCCTTTACAGATCAGATTAACGCATCTTTATCTTATACAGCTTCCTCATATACTGTAATACAAACACATGACCTTCTGTAGTCGCTTTTAAACTTCAGACTAACGCATCTTTATCGTATACAGCTTCCTCAAATACTGTAATACAGACACATTACCTTCTATAGTCGCTTTTAAACATCAGATTAACGCATCTTTATCTGATACAGCTTCCTCATATACTGTAATACAGACACATGACTATCTATAGTCGCCTTTAAACTACAGATTAACGCATCCTTATCTTCTACAGCTACCTCATATACTGTAACACAGACACATGACCTTCTATAGTCGCCCTTAAATATCAGATTAACGCATCTTTATCTTATACTGCTTCCTCATACACTGTAATACAGACACATGACCTTATGTAGTCGCCTTTAAAGATCAGATTAACGCATATTTATCGTATACAGTTTCCTCATACACTGTAATACAAACACATGACCTTCTGTTGTCGCTTGTAAACTTCAGATTAACGCATCTTTATCTTATACAACTTCCTCATATACTGTAATACAGACACATGACCTTTTATAGCCGCCTATAAACATCATATTAACGCATCTTTATCTTATACAGCTTCCTCATATACTGTAATACAGACACATGACCGTCTGTAGTCACTTTTAAACATCAGATTACTGCATCTTTATATCATGCAGCTTCCTCATATACTGTTATACAGACACATGACATTCTATAGTCGCCTAAAACATCAGATAAACGCAACTTTATCATATACAGCTTCCTCATATACTGTAACACAGACACATACCCTTCTATAATCGACTTTAAATATCAGACTAACGCATCATTATCTTATACAGCTTCATGATACATTGTAATACAGACACATGACGTTCTATAGTCGCCTTTAAAAATCAGATCAACGCATCATTATCTCATACAGCTTGTCCATATACTGTAATACAGACACATGACCTTCTATAGTCGCCTTTAAACATCAGATTAACGCATCTTCATCTCATACAGCCTCCTCATATATTGTAATACAGACACATTACCTTCTATAGTCGCCTAAAACATCAGATTAACGCATCTTTATCATATACAGCTTCCTCATATACTGCAATACAGACACATGACCTTCTATAGTCGACTTTAAACATCAGACTAACGCATCATTATTTTATACAGCTTCATCATATATTGTAATACAGACACATGACCTTCTACAGTCGCTTTAAACATCAGATTAACGCATCTTTATCTTATACAGATTCCTCATATACTGTAATACAGACACATGGCTTTCTATAGTCGCCTTTAAATATCAGATTAACGCATCTTTATCTTATACAGCTTCCTTTTATACTCTAATACAGACACATGACCTTCTATAGTCGCCTTTAAACATCAGATTAACGCATCATTATCTTATACAGGTTCCTCATATACTGTAATACAGACGCAAGACCTTCTATAGTCGCCTATAAACATCCGATTAACGCATCTTTATCTTATACAGCTTCATCATATACTGTAATACAGACACATGACGTTCTATAGTCGCCTTTAAACATGAGATCAACGCATCTTTATCTCATACAGCTTCCCCATATACTGTAATACAGACACTTGACCTTCTATAGTCGCCTTTAAACATCAGATTATCGCTTCTTTATGTTATACAGCTTTCTCATATACTGTAATACAGACACATGACCGTCTATAGACGCCTAAAACATTATATTAACGCATCGTTATCATATAAAGCTTCCACATACACCGTAATACAGACACATGAACTTTTATAGTCGCCTTTAAACATCAGATTAACGCATCTTTATCTTATGCAGCTTCCTCATACTGTAATACAGAAACATGACCTTCTAAAGTCGCCTATAAACATATGAATAACGCATCTTTATCTTAACAGCTTCCTCCTATACTTTAATACAGACACACGACATTCTGTAGTCGCCTTTAAACATCAGATTAACGCATCATTATCGTATACAGCTTCCTCAAATACTGTAATACAGACTCATGACCTTCTATATTTGCCTTTAGACATCAGATTAACGAATCTTTATCTTCTGCAGCTTCCTGATATCCTGTAACACAGACACATGACCTTCTATATTCGCCTTTAAACATCAGATTAACGCATCTTTATCTTATACAGCTTCCTCATACACTGTAATACAGACACATGACCTTCTATAGTCACCTCAAAACATCAGATTAAAGCATCTCCATCTCATACAGCTTCCTGATAAACTGAAATACTGACACATGACCTTCTATAGTCGCCTTAAAACATCAGATTAACGCATCCCTATCTTATACAGCTTCCTCATATTCTGTTATACAGACACATGACCTTCTATAGTCGCCTTTAAACATCAGATTAACGCACCTTTATCTTATACAGCTTCCTCATATACTGTAATACCGACACATGGCCTTCTGTAGCCGCCTATAAACATCAGATTAACGCATCCTTATCTTATACAGCTACCTCATACACTGTAATACAGACGCATGACCTTCTATAGTCGCCTTTAAACATCAGATTAACGAATCTTTATCTTATACAGTTTCCTCATACACTGTAATAGAGACACATGACCTTCTATAGTTGCCTTTAAACATCAGATTAACGCATCTTTATCTTATACAGCTTTCTCATATACGGTAATACAGACACATGACCCTCTATAGTCGCCTATAAATATCAGATTAACGCATCTTTATCTTTTACAGCTTCCTCATATACTGTAACACAGACACATGACTTTCTATAGTCGCCCTTTAGCATCAGATTAACGCATCTTTATCTTATACAGCATGCTCATATACTGTAATACAGACACATGACCTTCTATAATCCCCTTTAAACATCAGATTAACGCATCTTTATCTTATACAGCTTTCTCATATATTGTAATACAGGCACATGACCTTCTATAGACGCCTATAAACATCAGATTAACGCACCTTTATCATATACACCTTCCTCATACACTTTAATACAGACACATGACCCTCTATGGTCGCCTATAAACATCAGATTAACGCATCTTTTTCTTATTCACCTTCCTCATATACTGTAATACACGCACATGACCTTCTATAGTCGCCTTTAACCATAAGATTAACGCACCTTTATCTTATACAGCTTCCTCATATTCTGTAATACAGACACACGACCTTATGTAGTCGCCTTTACAGATCAGATTAACGCATCTTTATCTTATACAGCTTCCTCATATACTGTAATACAAACACATGACCTTCTGTAGTCGCTTTTAGACTTCAGACTAACGCATCTTTATCGTATACAGCTTCCTCAAATACTGTAATACAGACACATTACCTTCTATAGTCGCTTTTAAACATCAGATTAACGCATCTTTATCTTATACAGCTTCCTCATATACTGTAATACAGACACATGACTATCTATAGTCGCCTTTAAACTACAGATTAACTCATCCTTATCTTCTACAGCTACCTCATATACTGTAACACAGACACATGACCTTCTATAGTCGCCCTTAAATATCAGATTAAAGCATCTTTATCTTATACTGCTTCCTCATACACTGTAATACAGACACATGACCTTATGTAGTCGCCTTTAAAGATCAGATTAACGCATCTTTATCGTATACAGTTTCCTCATACACTGTAATACAAACACATGACCTTCTGTTGTCGCTTGTAAACTTCAGATTAACGCATCTTTATCTTATACAACTTCCTCATATACTGTAATACAGACACATGACCTTTTATAGCCGCCTATAAACATCATATTAACGCATCTTTATCTTATACAGCTCCCTCATATACTGTAATACTGACACACGACCGTCTGTAGTCACATTTAAACATCAGATTACTGCATCTTTGTCTTATGCAGCTTCCTCATATACTGTTATACAGACACATGACATTCTATAGTCGCCTAAAACATCAGATAAACGCAACTTTATCATATTCAGCTCCCTCAGATACTGTAACACAGACACATGACCTTCTATAATCGACAGTAAATATCAGACTAACGCATCATTATCTTATACAGCTTCATGATACATTGTAATACAGACACATGACCTATAGTCGCCATTAAACTTCAGATTAACGCATCTTTATCTTATACAGCATGCTAATATACTGTAATACAGACACATGACCTTCTATAGTCCCTTTAAACATCAGATTAACGCATATTTATCTTATACAGCTTTCTCATATATTGTAATACAGGCACATGCCCTTCTATAGACGCCTATAAACATCAGATTAACGCACCTTTATCTTATACACCTGCCTCATACACTTTAATACAGACACATGACCCTCTATCGTCGCCTATAAACATCAGATTAACGCATCCTTATCTTATACAGTTTCCTCATACACTGTAATACAGACACATGACCTTTTATAGTTGCCTTTAAAAATCAGATTAACGCATCTTTATCTTATACAGCTTTCTCATATATTTTAATACGGACACATGACCTTCTATAGACGCTTATTATCATCAGATTAACGCACCTTTATCTTATGCAGCTTCCTCATATACTGTTATACAGACACATGACATTCTATAGTCGCCTAAAACATCAGATTAACGCATGCTTATCATATACAGCCTCCTCATATACTGTAACACAGACACATGACCTTCTATAGTCGACTTTAAACATCAGACTAACGCATCATTATGTTATACAGCTTCATCATATATTTTAATACAGGCACATGACGTTCTATAGTCGCCTTTAAACATCAGATCAACGCATCATTATCTCATACAGCTTGTCCATATACTGTAATACAGACACATGAACTTCTATAGCCGACTTTAAACATCAGATTAACGCATCTTTATCTTATACAGCTTCATCATATACTGTAATACAGACACATGACCTTCTATAGTCGCCTCAAAACATCAGATTAACGCATCTTCATCTCATACAGGTTCCTGATATACTGTAATACTACAGACACATGACCTTCTGTAGTCGCCTTTAAACATCAGATTAACGCATCTTTATCTTATGCAGCTTCCTCATATATTGTAATACAGACACATTACCTTCTATAGTCGCCTAAAACATCAGATTAACGCATCTTTATCATATACAGCTTCCTCATATACTGCAATACAGACACATGACCTTCTATAGTCGACTTTAAACATCAGGCTAACGCATCATTATCTTATACAGCTTCATCATATATTGTAATACAGACACATGACGATCTGTAGTCGCCTCTAAACATCATATCAATGCATCATTATCTCATGCGGCTTCCCCATATACTGCAATACAGACACATGACCTTCTACAGTCGCCTTTAAACATCAGATTAACGCATCTTTATCTTATGCAGCTTCCTCATATTCTGTAATACAGACGACCTTCTATAGTCGCCTATAATCATCAGATCAGCGCATCTTTATCTCATACAGCTTCCCCATCTACTATAATAAAGACACATGACCTTCTATAGTCGCCTATAAACATATGAATAACGCATCTTTATCTTAACAGCTTCCTCCTATACTTTAATACAGACACACGACATTCTGTAGTCGCCTTTAAACATCAGATTAACGCATCATTATCGTATACAGCTTCCTCAAATACTGTAATACAGACTCATGACCTTCTATATTTGCCTTTAAACATCAGATTAACGAATCTTTATCTTCTACAGCTTCCTGATATCCTGTAACACAGACACATGACCTTCTATATTCGCCTTTAAACATCAGATTAACGCATCTTTATCTTATACAGCTTCCTCATACACTGTAATACAGACACATGACCTTCTATAGTCGCCTCAAAACATCAGTTTAAAGCATCTTCATCTCATACAGCTTCCTGATATACTGTAATACTGACACATGACCTTCTATAGTCGCCTTTAAACATCAGATTAACGCATCCCTATCTAATACAGCTTCCTCATATTCAGTAATACAGACACATGACCTTCTATAGTCGCCTTTAAACATCAGATTAACGCACCTTTATCTTATACAGCTTCCTCATCTACTGTAATACAGACGCATGACCTTCTATAGTCGCCTTTAAACATCAGATTAACGAATCTTTATCTTATACAGTTTCCTCATACACTGTAATACAGACACATGACCTTCTATAGTTGCCTTTAAACATCAGATTAACGCATCTTTATCTTATACAGCTTTCTCATATACGGTAATACAGAC
The DNA here is from genome assembly GCA_946902985.2 of Meconema thalassinum. NCBI lineage: Eukaryota > Metazoa > Arthropoda > Insecta > Orthoptera > Tettigoniidae > Meconema > Meconema thalassinum. The sequence continues at coordinate 49,010,996 of OX336388.2, read as the reverse complement.
ACATGACCCTCTATAGTCGCCTATAAACATCAGATTAACGCATCTTTATCTTTTACAGCTTCCTCATATACTGTAACACAGACACATGACTTTCTATAGTCGCCCTTTAACATCAGATTAACGCATGTTTATCTTATACAGCATGCTCATATACTGTAATACAGACACATGACCTTCTATAATCCCCTTTAAACATCAGATTAACGCATCTTTATTTTATACAGCATTCTCATATATTGTAATACAGGCAAATGACCTTCTATAGACGCCTATAAACATCAGATTAACGCACCTTTATCTTATACACCTTCCTCATACACTTTAATACAGACACATGACCCTCTATGGTCGCCTATAAACATCAGATTAACGCATCTTTATCTTATTCACCTTCCCCATATACTGTAACACACACACATGACCTTCTATAGTCGCCTTTAAACATAAGATTAACGCACCTTTATCTTATACAGCTTCCTCATATTCTGTAATACAGACACACGACCTTATGTAGTCGCCTTTAAAGATCAGATTAACGCATCCTTATCTTATACAGCTACCTCATATACTGTAATACAAACACATGACCTTCTGTAGTCGCTTTTAAACTTCAGACTAACGCATCTTTATCGTATACAGCTTCCTCAAATACTGTAATACAGACACATTACCTTCTATAGTCGCTTTTAAACATAAGATTAACGCATCTTTATCTTATACAGCTTCCTCATATACTGTAATACAGACACATGACTATCTATAGTCGCCTTTAAACTACAGATTAACGCATCCTTATCTTCTACAGCTACCTCATACACTGTAATACAAACACATGACCTTCTGTAGTCGCTTTTAAACTTCAGATTAACGCATCTTTATCTTATACAACTTCCTCATATACTGTAATACAGACACTTGACCTTTTATAGCCGCCTATAAACATCAGATTAACGCATCTTTATCTTATACAGCTTCCTCATATACTGTAATACAGACACATGACCGTCTGTAGTCACTTTTAAACATCAGATTACTGCATCTTTATATCATGCAGCTTCCTCATATACTGTTATACAGACACATGACATTCTATAGTCGCCTAAAACATCAGATAAACGCAACTTTATCATATAGAGCTTCCTCATATACTGTAACACAGACACATGACCTTCTATAATCGACTTTAAATATCAGACTAACGCATCATTATCTTATACAGCTTCATGATACATTGTAATACAGACACATGACGTTCTATAGTCGCCTTTAAAAATCAGATCAACGCATCATTATCTCATACAGCTTGTCCATATACTGTAATACAGACACATGACCTTCTATAGTCGCCTTTAAACATCAGATTAACGCATCTTCATCTCATACAGCCTCCTCATATATTGTAATACAGACACATTACCTTCTATAGTCGCCTAAAACATCAGATTAACGCATCTTTATCATATACAGCTTCCTCATATACTGCAATACAGACACATGACCTTCTATAGTCGACTTTAAACATCAGACTAACGCATCATTATTTTATACAGCTTCATCATATATTGTAATACAGACACATGACCTTCTACACTCGCTTTAAACATCAGATTAACGCATCTTTATCTTATACAGCTTCCTCTTATACTGTAATACAGACACATGGCTTTCTATAGTCGCCTTTAAATATCAGATTAACGCATCTTTATCTTATACAGCTTCTTTTTATACTCTAATACAGACACATGACCTTCTATAGTCGCCTTTAAACATCAGATTAACGCATCATTATCTTATAAAGGTTCCTCATATACTGTAATACAGACGCAAGACCTTCTATAGTCGCCTACAAACATCCCATTAACGCATCTTTATCTTATACAGCTTCATCATATACTGTAATACAGACACATGATGTTCTATAGTCGCCTTTAAACATGAGATCAACGCATCTTTATCTCATACAGCTTCCCCATATACTGTAATACAGACACTTGACCTTCTATAGTCGCCTTTAAACATCAGATTATCGCTTCTTTATGTTATACAGCTTTCTCATATACTGTAATACAGACACATGACCGTCTATAGACGCCTAAAACATCATATTAACGCATCGTTATCATATAAAGCTTCCACATACACCGTAATACAGACACATGAACTTTTATAGTCGCCTTTAAACATCAGATTAACGCATCTTTATCTTATGCAGCTTCCTCATACTGTAATACAGAAACATGACCTTCTATAGTCGCCTATAAACATATGAATAACGCATCTTTATCTTAACAGCTTCCTCCTATACTTTAATACAGACACACGACATTCTGTAGTCGCCTTTAAACATCAGATTAACGCATCATTATCGTATACATCTTTCTCAAATACAGTAATACAGACTCATGACCTTCTATATTTGCCTTTAGACATCAGATTAACGAATCTTTATCTTCTGCAGCTTCCTGATATCCTGTAACACAGACACATGACCTTCTATATTCGCCTTTAAACATCAGGTTAACGCATCTTTATCTTATACAGCTTCCTCATACACTGTAATACAGACACATGACCTTCTATAGTCGCCTCAAAACATCAGATTAAAGCATCTCCATCTCATACAGCTTCCTGATATACTGAAATACTGACACATGACCTTCTATAGTCGCCTTTAAACATCAGATTAACGCATCCCTATCTTATACAGCTTCCTCATATTCTGTTATACAGACACATGACCTTCTATAGTCGCCTTTAAACATCAGATTAACGCACCTTTATCTTATACAACTTCCTCATATACTGTAATACCGACACATGGCCTTCTGTAGCCGCTTATAAACATCAGATTAACGCACCCTTATCTTATACAGCTACCTCATACACTGTAATACAGACGCATGACCTTCTATAGTCACCTTTAAACATCAGATTAACGAATCTTTATCTTATACAGTTTCCTCATACACTGTAATACAGAAACATGACCTTCTATAGTTGCCTTTAAACATCAGATTAACGCATCTTTGTCTTATACAGCTTTCTCATATACGGTAATACAGACACATGACCCTCTATAGTCGCCTATAAACATCAGATTAACGCATCTTTATCTTCTACAGCTACCTCATATACTATAACACGGACACATGACCTTCTATTGTCGCCTTTAAACATCAGATTTACGCATCTTTATCTTATACAGCTTCCTCATATACTGTAATACCGACACATGACCTTCTGTAGCCGCCTATAAACATCAGATTAACGCATCCTTATCTTATACAGCTACCTCATACACTGTAATACAGACGCATGACCTTCTATAGTCGCCTTTAAACATCAGATTAACGAATCTTTATCTTATACAGTTTCCTCATACACTGTAATACAGACACATGACCTTCTATAGTTGCCTTTAAACATCAGATTAACGCATCTTTATCTTATGCAGCTTTCTCATATACGGTAATACAGACACATGACCCTCTATAGTCGCCTATAAACATCAGATTAACGCATCTTTATCTTTTACAGCTTCCTCATATACTGTAACACAGACACATGACTTTCTATAGTCGCCCTTTAGCATCAGATTAACGCATCTTTATCTTATACAGCATGCTCATATACTGTAATACAGACACATGACCTTCTATAATCCCCTTTAAACATCAGATTAACGCATCTTTATCTTATACAGCTTTCTCATATATTGTAATACAGGCACATGACCTTCTATAGACGCCTATAAACATCAGTGTTAATGAGTTGGGGTTGCTTTTAGTGGTGTAATGAATTTGTTGCCCTCTTTAATGAATATGACTTTTATTTATTGTTTATTACCTTGTATGGTCTTGTATCTTCTCAATGCTATGGTTGCTTTATTACAATAATTGACTGCCGACAGCGCAGCGCTATGGCCTATCTAAAACCACGGCCCACTGGATGCTGCTCTCCAAGGAGCTTACAAAAGTAGTCCATACATAGAGGGCGCTTTTAGCAGCATATTAGTAGCTAACATTTCTGGCTCTCCTTGAAAGATGCGATTTCAACAAGAAAACCATGTACTATACGTACGGTAGGTTAAACACCATACGTAAACAACATTTGAACATAAATGTCAAAAACTACATCTAAGGAGAACATAATTATAACCTAACATAAACTCTAATCAAGCTGAGAATTCTTCGTTGAAGTTCTCCATCGGAAGGGGGCACAGCTTCTTGACACTTCTCGTAAAGTTCCCGGCGCCAATGTTAATGAGTTGGAGTTGATTTTGGTGATGTAATGAATTTTTGTCCTCTTTTATGAATATGACCTTTATTTATTGTTTATTGCCTTGTGTCATATCAATGCTAATGGTTGCTTTCTTACAATAATTGACTGCCGACAGCGCAGCGCTATGGCCTATCTAAAACCACGGCCCACTGGATGCTGCTCTCCAAGGAGCTTACAAAAGTAGTCCATACATAGAGGGCGCTTTTAGCAGCATATTAGCAGCTAACATTTCTGGCTCTCCTTGAAAGATGCGATTTCAACAAGAAAACCATGTACTATACGTACGGTATGTTAAACACCATACGTAAACAACATTTGAACATAAATGTCAAAAACTACATCTAATGAGAACATATAATCTAACATAAACTAAAGCAAGTGAACACTGCTATGTATGCTTTAAAAATTCGTAATCTGCCTCTCCGTTGACTTTCTCGAAGTTGGAAAGTACCCGCATAGCCCACACCAGTTAAGGTGAAGGGCATAGCGACTTTCGAACCCCTCTCTTTGAGTAAATCTCCAATGCGGACTTCTGGAACTGTTGGATTAAATCGAAAACACTGGACGCATTTTCGAACGATCTTTTGTGCTTCTCTTCGACCACTTATCGGCCAATATTTTTGTCGAGTTGAATGTAATAGTTGCTCCGGTGGACAATGATGGTGCTCGTATCTCATAATAGCTGTTGTTATGTGATGATTTGCCGGGAGGAGAATGGGATGCTTTTGCTCTTCAGAGAGAGCAGAATGTCTCAATCTTCCACCAACTCGTATTAACCCATCTTCATCAATGAATGGATCAAGGCATCTCAAAGGACTTCCACGAGGTGGTGTTTCCTTTTTGGATAAACATTTGTGTGATGATGAAAAAGCTTCTATTTGCAACCACCTTAATATAGTATTTTCTGCTGGTTTCATTTCTTCAGGAGTGATGTGGTTTGTATTTAGGTCTTTGGATACTTTTCCCCTTTTCTTGCTCTGTACTTTGATTATGGTATTATTTGCAAATCTATGACTATACGCAATGACTCGACGTAACTTCGAAAATGAAAATGTGTGCAATATTTTGGAAGTACTTGCGATGGTCAACATAACCTTTGAACTCTTCATCTCTGGCAGACAGATGTCAGGTTGCAATGTGGAAGGAGGTAGTGAATTTTCCTTGACTAACCAATTAGGCCCAAACCACCAAAGATGATGGTTAATAATATCTATGGTTGGAATCCCACGCGATATGAGGTCAGCAGGGTTTTCCTGAGAGGGTACGTGACCCCACTTTGCATTCTCAGCTGCATCTTGTATTTTTGTGACTCTGTTAGCCACAAATGTTTTCAGCAATCGCGATTCTGTGTTTATCCATCCTAAAACAATGGTGCTGTCACTCCAAAGATAAACATTTCTTATCTTGTCTGCTGCAGCAGCCTTCGTTTCTCGCACTAAACTTGTGAGTAAAAGTGCTGCTTCTAACTCTAGTCTTGGCATGGATATGGTTTTTAGAGGAGCCACTTTAGATTTTGCGCTGATTAGATGAGATGTGAACATTCCATCTTGATTTCTGTTTACTGCGTATATACAGGCTCCATATGCTTTTTCGGAGGCGTCACTGAATCCGAAAAGATCAAATTTTGAATTGTAATTTTCAGGATTGACGTTCCTTATGATTCTGAGCTGGTTTAGCTGTGGCAATGAAGAATAATATTGGTTCCAAATGGACAGCTTATCTGTGGTAACAGGTTGGTCCCAGTCGAACCCGTCCGTCCATAGTTGTTGCATTATGATTTTTCCTCTTATTAAAACAGGACTTACTAGCCCAAGAGGATCAAAGACTTGCGAGATTTTTGATAAAATCTCACGCTTTGTATACACTACTTCAGATGAGAGGTTAACCTGATACTGCAATGTATCTTTTGTCGAATCCCAGACAATTCCTAACGTCTTACTGGCTTCTTCTTTGTCTAGGACCATCAAGTCTCGTGCATTCGATTGGATATTCAAGTGTTTTATGATTTCCTTATGGTTGGACCTCCACTTGCGCAACAACATTTGCCCCTTTTGCAATAGATCCATTAGCTGACGATGAATTTGTATTACTGCATCTACAGTATCGCCACCGGTGATACAATCATCCATGTAAAAGTCTTGTCTCATAATTTTGGCTGCTACTGGATATTGAGGGTCATAGATATTAGCAAGTTCGCGAAGACATCTCATCGCGTGGTAAGGTGCTGACGCTGTTCCGTAAGTGACAGTGTTTAGCTGATATGTTTTTATTGGTAACAGTGTATCCCTTCTCCATAAAATTTGTTGCAATGGTCGATCTTCATAGTGTATCATTATCTGCCTAAACATTTTCTCAATGTCAGCCGTTATTACATACTGGTGCATGCGAAATCTGAGAATGATGTGAAATAAATCTGCTTGTAAATTGGGACCTTGAAACAATTTGTCATTTAGTGATGTTCCTCGTGTAGTTTTGGCGGAAGCATCAAACACCACTCTCAATTTCGTGCTTGAGCTCTCTGGACGTAAAACCGCATGATGTGGTATAAAATAACATTTGTCTGATTCGTCCTCAGCTGTTTCTTCAATGTGTGACATATGTCCAAGTGCTTCGTACTCGTCCATAAAGTCACAATATGCCTGCTTCAAATTTTGTTGTTTGTTGAATTTTCTTTCCAAAGCGGCAAGTCTTCTCTTCGCTTGTTCTTTGGACTCGCCGAGAGTAACTCCTGGCCGTATGGGCAATCTAACCACAAATCTTCCAGATGAGTCCCGCGTGGTTGTTTCAGCGAATAGTTCTTCGCAAAATTGCTCTTCTTTTGTATAGTGCTGCGTTTCTGGGATTTTTTCTTGTAGCCAAAACCTTTCGAGCTGTTGTGATAATGTATCATTAGTCATTGTGAGACACGTAGACATTCCTTCAGCTTTATTTTCTTGTATTTCTCCACCGAGAATCCAGCCCAATTTTGTATCCTGCAAAGCAGGTTGACCAGCTATGTTGTTTTTTGGTCTTCCAACGACGATTTTCCAGTAAATGCTTGCTCCAAGCAGCAGGTCAACATCTCCTGGCTCGTTGAATGAAGGGTCTGCAAGTTGAATATTTTTTGGCATGACTATCTCATTGATGTTAACCTTATATTGGGGTAGTCGTCCTGTGATGGAAGGAACAACGTAGCATTCCAAATCAATGCTGTATTGACTATCCATGGAATAAAGTTGTATACGATTGATTCCCTTTGCTTCAACCTGGGCACCACTAACACCGCTGAATTGTTGATTCTGGCGAAACCACTGTAAATTAAGCCTTTTGCTAAAAGTCGTTGTTACGAAATTTAACTGTGCACCAGGGTCTAATAATGCTCGGCAGGTGATTCTCTTTCCTTTATTGTCCACTACATTCACAAGCGCAGTTGACAGAAGAACTTGTGATGTTCGAACTCTTGTTAAATTGACGCTTGGCCCTTGGCCTAATGTAGATTCTTGCAACTGAATTAAGCGATTTGCTTCTGAAGTTGTGGCCTTTTCTTGGCTTTCTGAACTGGCACTGTCTTTGTGCAGTAACGTGTTATGCAGTGAGTTGCATTTCTTGCATCTTGTTCCACGGCAATCTCTTGCTAGATGTCCAAATTTTAGGCAATTTAGACAATGTTTCTTTTTAATTAATAACTGTCTTCTCTCATCAGGCGTTTGCTTCAGCAACGTTTCACACTGAAAAATGAAGTGGTTTCCTTCACATATGTTGCATTTGAATGAAGGTGTGTTGATCATTAAAACCTTCTTATCCTGTTTATTTTCCTTCTGTGTATACTTGTTTCCCGGACTCTGTTTGTTTAATGTCTTTGATTTGAGGGTTTGTTTCAACAACATCAGTGATTGACATCGTTCGGCTAAAAACTTTGTGAATTCTTGTAGAGTTGGCATATTTTCTGGTGTGCGATTCTTGATTCTTTCTTGCCAGTCACGCTGTTCAAGATAATCTAGTTTCTGCTTAACTAAATGGATTATTAAGGTATCCCAATGATCTACTGGCTGATTAAGTGATTTTAACGCTGATATATTCGTTTGGATGTGCCAATTCAATTTTCGCATCGAGTCGGCTTTGTTTTCCTTCTCGATTTCTGGAAATTTGAAAAGTTCATCCAGGTGGGTCTGTATTATCATCATTTGGTTGTCGTATGTAGCGTTTAATAGATCCCAAGCGTTGGTATAGGTCTCTTCGCCTATGGTGAATCCTTCGATGACACTTTGAGCCTCTCCCTTCAGTACTCCGACAAGATACTGGTGCCTCTGTACATTTGATAGGTTTGAATTGTTGTGAATTGTGGATTCAAAGCTATTTTTGAAAAACCGCCACTTTTTGTAATCACCGTCGAATTCTGGGAGTTTTATTTCTGGCAATTTTGACACATTAGAATGAGTTGTTTGAGGAAGTTCTTGTACTTGAAGGTTCTGGGTATTTGGGGATATTTGTTGTTGTGATGTCTCGACGATAGCGTGTAGTTGACTGACTGTGTTGAAATATTGTGTTTCAAATACAGCGCGTTCACCCTCACATTCTGCCAGAAATACGTCCGCTTCAGTTTCATCTTCCGGTATATGGTCTTCGATAGCCTGTTGAATGTCGTCAAACTCTTTCCAAATGCCCTCTATTTTTTCTAATTTTACCGTTGCTTCAATTGGTGTGGTGTGTTCTGAGATCGAGTTGGCTGTTCTAGTCACGAATCCTTTTACTCGTGCGCGACTTTGTTTTAGCTTTGTGAATTGCGACATCCTGAATTGCGATTAAATATAAAGTTGCGTAGGTCTGTGCAGTGACCAATGCAATGAAGAAATGCCTATTGTATTCAATGAATTATATGAATTTGCACAATGGGATTTGAAGTACGGTAGACCTAGCTCAATGTTTTATTTGTTTTGGTAGTATGACTCTTGAATTATATATGACACTGCTTTGGCTATTGCGTTTACGTTTCAGCTGTCGATTGCGACGTATATTTGTAACCTATGAATGTCTCTCCAATTATGATTTATTTGATACTCACAGGAGTCGAGAGTTCCGCTGTTGGGCGCCAATGTTAATGAGTTGGGGTTGCTTTTAGTGGTGTAATGAATTTGTTGCCCTCTTTAATGAATATGACTTTTATTTATTGTTTATTACCTTGTATGGTCTTGTATCTTCTCAATGCTATGGTTGCTTTATTACAATAATTGACTGCCGACAGCGCAGCGCTATGGCCTATCTAAAACCACGGCCCACTGGATGCTGCTCTCCAAGGAGCTTACAAAAGTAGTCCATACATAGAGGGCGCTTTTAGCAGCATATTAGTAGCTAACAATCAGATTAACGCACCTTTATCATATACACCTTCCTCATACACTTTAATACAGACACATGACCCTCTATGGTCGCCTATAAACATCAGATTAACGCATCTTTTTCTTATTCACCTTCCTCATATACTGTAATACACGCACATGACCTTCTATAGTCGCCTTTAACCATAAGATTAACGCACCTTTATCTTATACAGCTTCCTCATATTCTGTAATACAGACACACGACCTTATGTAGTCGCCTTTACAGATCAGATTAACGCATCTTTATCTTATACAGCTTCCTCATATACTGTAATACAAACACATGACCTTCTGTAGTCGCTTTTAAACTTCAGACTAACGCATCTTTATCGTATACAGCTTCCTCATATACTGTAATACAGACACATGACTATCTATAGTCGCCTTTAAACTACAGATTAACGCATCCTTATCTTCTACAGCTACCTCATATACTGTAACACAGACACATGACCTTCTATAGTCGCCCTTAAATATCAGATTAACGCATCTTTATCTTATACTGCTTCCTCATACACTGTAATACAGACACATGACCTTATGTAGTCGCCTTTAAAGATCAGATTAACGCATCTTTATCGTATACAGTTTCCTCATACACTGTAATACAAAGACATGACCTTCTGTTGTCGCTTGTAAACTTCAGATTAACGCATCTTTATCTTATACAACTTCCTCATATACTGTAATACAGACACATGACCTTTTATAGCCGCCTATAAACATCATATTAACGCATCTTTATCTTATACAGCTTCCTCATATACTGTAATACAGACACATGACCGTCTGTAGTCACATTTAAACATCAGATTACTGCATCTTTATCTTATGCAGCTTCCTCATATACTGTAACACAGACACATGACCTTCTATAATCGACAGTAAATATCAGACTAACGCATCATTATCTTATACAGCTTCATGATACATTGTAATACAGACACATGACCTATAGTCGCCATTAAACTTCAGATTAACGCATCTTTATCTTATACAGCATGCTAATATACTGTAATACAGACACATGACCTTCTATAGTCCCTTTAAACATCAGATTAACTTATATTTATCTTATACAGCTTTCTCATATATTGTAATACAGGCACATGCCCTTCTATAGACGCCTATAAACATCAGATTAACGCACCTTTATCTTATACAGCTTTCTCATACACTGTAATACAGACACATGACCTTTTATAGTTGCCTTTAAAAATCAGATTAACGCATCTTTATCTTATACAGCTTTCTCATATATTTTAATACGGACACATGACCTTCTATAGACGCTTATAATCATCAGATTAACGCACCTTTATCTTATGCAGCTTCCTCATATACTGTTATACAGACACATGACATTCTATAGTCGCCTAAAACATCAGATTAACGCATGCTTATCATATACAGCTTCCTCATATACTTTAATACAGACACATGACCCTCTATCGTCGCCTATAAACATCAGATTAACGCATCCTTATCTTATACAGTTTCCTCATACACTGTAATACAGACACATGACCTTTTATAGTTGCCTTTAAAAATCAGATTAACGCATCTTTATCTTATACAGCTTTCTCATATATTTTAATACGGACACATGACCTTCTATAGACGCTTATAATCATCATATTAACGCACCTTTATCTTATGCAGCTTCCTCATATACTGTTATACAGACACATGACATTCTATAGTCGCCTAAAACATCAGATTAACGCATGCTTATCATATACAGCTTCCTCATATACTGTAACACAGACACATGACCTTCTATAGTCGACTTGAAACATCAGACTAACGCATCATTATGTTATACAGCTTCATCATATATTTTAATACAGGCACATGACGTTCTATAGTCGCCTTTAAACATCAGATCAACGCATCATTATCTCATACAGCTTGTCCATATACTGTAATACAGACACATGAACTTCTATAGCCGACTTTAAACATCAGATTAACGCATCTTTATCTTATACAGCTTCATCCTATACTGTAATACAGACACATGACCTTCTATAGTCGCCTCAAAACATCAGATTAACGCATCTTCATCTCATACAGGTTCCTGATATACTATAATACAGACACATGACCTTCTGTAGTCGCCTTTAAACATCAGATTAACGCATCTTTATCTTATGCAGCTTCCTCATATATTGTAATAAAGACACATTACCTTCTATAGTCGCCTAAAACATCAGATTAACGCATCTTTATCATATACAGCTTCCTCATATACTGCAATACAGACACATGACCTTCTATAGTCGACTTTAAACATCAGGCTAACGCATCATTATCTTATACAGCTTCATCATATATTGTAATACAGACACATGCCGATCAGTAGTCGCCTCTAAACATCATATCAATGCATCATTATCTCATGCGGCTTCCCCATATACTGCAATACAGACACATGACCTTCTATAGTCGCCTTTAAACATCTGATAAACACATCTTTATCATATACAGCTTCCTCATATACTGTAATACAGACACATGACCTTCTACAGTCGCCTTTAAACATCAGATTAACGCATCTTTATCTTATGCAGCTTCCTCATATTCTGTAATACAGACGACCTTCTATAGTCGCCTATAATCATCAGATCAGCGCATCTTTATCTCATACAGCTTCCCCATCTACTATAATAAAGACACATGACCTTCCATAGTCGCCTATAAACATATGAATAACGCATCTTTATCTTAACAGCTTCCTCCTATACTTTAATACAGACACACGACATTCTGTAGTCGCCTTTAAACATCAGATTAACGCATCATTATCGTATACAGCTTCCTCAAATACTGTAATACAGACTCATGACCTTCTATATTTGCCTTTAAACATCAGATTAACGAATCTTTATCTTCTACAGCTTCCTGATATCCTGTAACACAGACACATGACCTTCTATATTCGCCTTTAAACATCAGATTAACGCATCTTTATCTTATACAGCTTCCTCATACACTGTAATACAGACACATGACCTTCTATAGTCGCCTCAAAACATCAGATTAAAGCATCTTCATCTCATACAGCTTCCTGATATACTGTAATACTGACACATGACCTTCTATAGTCGCCTTTAAACATCAGATTAACGCATCCCTATCTTATACAGCTTCCTCATATTCTGTAATACAGACACATGACCTTCTATAGTCGCCTTTTAACATCAGATTAACGCACCTTTATCTTATACAGCTTCCTCATATACTGTAATACAGACACATGACTATCTATAGTCGCCTTTAAACTACAGATTAACGCATCCTTATCTTCTACAGCTACCTCATATACTATAACACGGACACATGACCTTCTATTGTCGCCTTTAAACATCAGATTTACGCATCTTTATCTTATACAGCTTCCTCATATACTGTAATACCGACACATGACCTTCTGTAGCCGCCTATAAAAATCAGATTAACGCATCCTTATCTTATACAGCTACCTCATACGCTGTAATACAGACACATGACCTTCTATAGTCGCCTCAAAACATCAGATTAAAGCATCTTCATCTCATACAGCTTCCTGATATACTGTAATACAGACACATGACCTTCTATAATCCCCTTTAAACATCAGATTAACGCATCTTTATCTTATACAGCTTTCTCATATATTGTAATACAGGCAAATGACCTTCTATAGACGCCTATAAACATCAGATTAACGCACCTTTATCTTATACACCTTCCTCATACACTTTAATACAGACACATGACCCTCTTTGGTCGCCTATAAACATCAGATTAACGCATCTTTATCTTGTCACCTTCCTCATATACTGTAACACACACACATGACCTTCTATAGTCGCCTTTATACATAAGATTAACGCACCTTTATCTTATACAGCTTCCTCATATTCTGTAATACAGACACACGACCTTATGTAGTCGCCTTTAAAGATCAGATTAACGCATCCTTATCTTATACAGCTACCTCATATACTGTAATACAAACACATGACCTTCTGTAGTCGCTTTTAAACTTCAGACTAACGCATCTTTATCGTATACAGCTTCCTCAAATACTGTAATACGGACACATTACCTTCTATAGTCGCTTTTAAACATAAGATTAACGCATCTTTATCTTATACAGCTTCCTCATATACTGTAATACAGACACATGACTATCTATAGTCGCCTTTAAACTACAGATTAACGCATCCTTATCTTCTACAGCTACCTCATACACTGTAATACAAACACATGACCTTCTGTAGTCGCTTTTAAACTTCAGATTAACGCATCTTTATCTTATACAACTTCCTCATATACTGTAATACAGACACATGACCTTTTATAGCCGCCTATAAACATCAGATTAACGCATCTTTATCTTATACAGCTTCCTCATATACTGTAATACAGACACATGACCGTCTGTAGTCACTTTTAAACATCAGATTACTGCATCTTTATATCATGCAGCTTCCTCATATACTGTTATACAGACACATGACATTCTATAGTCGCCTAAAACATCAGATAAACGCAACTTTATCATATACAGCTTCCTCATATACTGTAACACAGACAAATGACCTTATATAATCGACTTTAAATATCAACCTAACGCATCATTATCTTATACAGCTTCATGATACATTGTAATACAGACACATGACGTTCTATAGTCGCCTTTAAAAATCAGATCAACGCATCATTATCTCATACAGCTTGTCCATATACTGTAATACAGACACATGACCTTCTATAGTCGCCTTTAAACATCAGATTAACGCATCTTCATCTCATACAGCCTCCTCATATATTGTAATACAGACACATTACCTTCTATAGTCGCCTAAAACATCAGATTAACGCATCTTTATCATATACAGCTTCCTCATATACTGCAATACAGACACATGACCTTCTATAGTCGACTTTAAACATCAGACTAACGCATCATTATTTTATACAGCTTCATCATGTATTGTAATACAGACACATGACCTTCTACAGTCGCTTTAAACATCAGATTAACGCATCTTTATCTTATACAGCTTCCTCATATACTGTAATACAGACACATGGCTTTCTATAGTCGCCTTTAAATATCAGATTAACGCATCTTTATCTTATACAGCTTCTTTTTATACTCTAATACAGACACATGACCTTCTATAGTCGCCTTTAAACATCAGACTAACGCATCATTATCTTATACAGCTTCCTCATATACTGTAATACAGACGCAAGACCTTCTATAGTCGCCTATATACATCCGATTAACGCATCTTTATCTTATACAGCTTCATCATATACTGTAATACAGACACATGACGTTCTATAGTCGCCTTCAAACATGAGATCAACGCATCTTTATCTCATACAGCTTCCCCATATACTGTAATACAGACACTTGACCTTCTATAGTCGCCTTTAAACATCAGATTATCGCTTCTTTATGTTATACAGCTTTCTCATATACTGTAATACAGACACATGACCGTCTATAGACGCCTAAAACATCATATTAACGCATCATTATCATATAAAGCTTCCACATACACCGTAATACAGACACATGAACTTTTATAGTCGCCTTTAAACATCAGATTAACGCATCTTTATCTTATGCAGCTTCCTCATACTGTAATACAGAAACATGACCTTCTATAGTCGCCTATAAACATATGAATAACGCATCTTTATCTTAACAGCTTCCTCCTATACTTTAATACAGACACACGACATTCTGTAGTCGCCTTTAAACATCAGATTAACGCATCATTATCTTATACAGCTTCCTCAAATACTGTAATACAGACTCATGACCTTCTATATTTGCCTTTAGACATCAGATTAACGAATCTTTATCTTCTGCAGCTTCCTGATATCCTGAAACACAGACACATGACCTTCTATATTCGCCTTTAAACATCAGATTAACGCATCTTTATCTTATACAGCTTCCTCATACACTGTAATACAGACACATGACCTTCTATAGTCGCCTCAAAACATCAGATTAAAGCATCTCCATCTCATACAGCTTCCTGATATACTGAAATACTGACACATGACCTTCTATAGTCGCCTTTAAACATCAGATTAACGCATCCCTATCTTATACAGCTTCCTCATATTCTGTTATACAGACACATGACCTTCTATAGTCGCCTTTAAACATCAGATTAACGCACCTTTATCTTATACAACTTCCTCATATACTGTAATACCGACACATGGCCTTCTGTAGCCGCTTATAAACATCAGATTAACGCACCCTTATCTTATACAGCTACCTCATACACTGTAATACAGACGCATGACCTTCTATAGTCGCCTTTAAACATCAGATTAACGAATCTTTATCTTATACAGTTTCCTCATACACTGTAATACAGACACATGACCTTCTATAGTTGCCTTTAAACATCAGATTAACGCATCTTTATCTTATACAGCTTTCTCATATACGGTAATACAGACACATGACCCTCTATAGTCGCCTATAAACATCAGATTAACGCATCTTTATCTTCTACAGCTACCTCATATACTATAACACGGACACATGACCTTCTATTGTCGCCTTTAAACATCAGATTTACGCATCTTTATCTTATACAGCTTCCTCATATACTTAATACCGACACATGACCTTCTGTAGCCGCCTATAAACATCAGATTAACGCATCCTTATCTTATACAGCTACCTCATACACTGTAATACAGACGCATGACCTTCTATAGTCGCCTTTAAACATCAGATTAACGAATCTTTATCTTATACAGTTTCCTCATACACTGTAATACAGACACATGACCTTCTATAGTTGCCTTTAAACATCAGATTAACGCATCTTTATCTTATACAGCTTTCTCATATACGGTAATACAGACACATGACCCTCTATAGTCGCCTATAAACATCAGATTAACGCATCTTTATCTTTTACAGCTTCCTCATATACTGTAACACAGACACATGACTTTCTATAGTCGCCCTTTAGCATCAGATTAACGCATCTTTATCTTATACAGCATGCTCATACACTGTAATACAGACACATGACCTTCTATAATCCCCTTTAAACATCAGATTAACGCATCTTTATCTTATACAGCTTTCTCATATATTGTAATACAGGCACATGACCTTCTATAGACGCCTATAAACATCAGATTAACGCACCTTTATCATATACACCTTCCTCATACACTTTAATACAGACACATGACCCTCTATGGTCGCCTATAAACATCAGATTAACGCATCTTTTTCTTATTCACCTTCCTCATATACTGTAATACACGCACATGACCTTCTATAGTCGCCTTTACCATAAGATTAACGCACCTTTATCTTATACAGCTTCCTCATATTCTGTAATACAGACACACGACCTTATGTAGTCGCCTTTACAGATCAGATTAACGCATCTTTATCTTATACAGCTTCCTCATATACTGTAATACAAACACATGACCTTCTGTAGTCGCTTTTAAACTTCAGACTAACGCATCTTTATCGTATACAGCTTCCTCAAATACTGTAATACAGACACATTACCTTCTATAGTCGCTTTTAAACATCAGATTAACGCATCTTTATCTTATACAGCTTCCTCATATACTGTAATACAGACACATGACTATCTATAGTCGCCTTTAAACTACAGATTAACGCATCCTTATCTTCTACAGCTACCTCATATACTGTAACACAGACACATGACCTTCTATAGTCGCCCTTAAATATCCGATTAACGCATCTTTATCTTATACTGCTTCCTCATACACTGTAATACAGACACATGACCTTATGTAGTCGCCTTTAAAGATCAGATTAACGCATATTTATCGTATACAGTTTCCTCATACACTGTAATACAAACACATGACCTTCTGTTGTCGCTTATAAACTTCAGATTAACGCATCTTTATCTTATACAACTTCCTCATATACTGTAATACAGACACATGACCTTTTATAGCCGCCTATTAACATCATATTAACGCATCTTTATCTTATACAGCTTCCTCATATACTGTAATACAGACACATGACCGTCTGTAGTCACTTTTAAACATCAGATTACTGCATCTTTATATCATGCAGCTTCCTCATATACTGTTATACAGACACATGACATTCTATAGTCGCCTAAAACATCAGATAAATGCAACTTTATCATATACAGCTTCCTCATATACTGTAACACAGACACATGACCTTCTATAATCGACTTTAAATATCAGACTAACGCATCATTATCTTATACAGCTTCATGATACATTGTAATACAGACACATGACGTTCTATAGTCGCCTTTAAAAATCAGATCAACGCATCATTATCTCATACAGCTTGTCCATATACTGTAATACAGACACATGACCTTCTATAGTCGCCTTTAAACATCAGATTAACGCATCTTCATCTCATACAGCCTCCTCATATATTGTAATACAGACACATTACCTTCTATAGTCGCCTAAAACATCAGATTAACGCATCTTTATCATATACAGCTTCCTCATATACTACAATACAGACACATGACCTTCTATAGTCGACTTTAAACATCAGACTAACGCATCATTATTTTATACAGCTTCATCATATATTGTAATACAGACACATGACCTTCTACAGTCGCTTTAAACATCAGATTAACGCATCTTTATCTTATACAGCTTCCTCATATACTGTAATACAGACACATGGCTTTCTATAGTCGCCTTTAAATATCAGATTAACGCATCTTTATCTTATACAGCTTCCTCATATACTGCAATACAGACACATGACCTTCTATAGTCGACTTTAAACATCAGACTAACGCATCATTATTTTATACAGCTTCATCATGTATTGTAATACAGACACATGACCTTCTACAGTCGCTTTAAACATCAGATTAACGCATCTTTATCTTATACAGCTTCCTCATATACTGTAATACAGACACATGGCTTTCTATAGTCGTCTTTAAATATCAGATTAACGCATCTTTATCTTATACAGCTTCTTTTTATACTCTAATACAGACACATGACCTTCTATAGTCGCCTTTAAACATCAGACTAACGCATCATTATCTTATACAGCTTCCTCATATACTGTAATACAGACGCAAGACCTTCTATAGTCGCCTATATACATCCGATTAACGCATCTTTATCTTATACAGCTTCATCATATACTGTAATACAGACACATGACGTTCTATAGTCGCCTTCAAACATGAGATCAACGCATCTTTATCTCATACAGCTTCCCCATATACTGTAATACAGACACTTGACCTTCTATAGTCGCCTTTAAACATCAGATTATCGCTTCTTTATGTTATACAGCTTTCTCATATACTGTAATACAGACACATGACCGTCTATAGACGCCTAAAACATCATATTAACGCATCATTATCATATAAAGCTTCCACATACACCGTAATACAGACACATGAACTTTTATAGTCGCCTTTAAACTTCAGATTAACGCATCTTTATCTTATGCAGCTTCCTCATACTGTAATACAGAAACATGACCTTCTATAGTCGCCTATAAACATATGAATAACGCATCTTTATCTTAACAGCTTCCTCCTATACTTTAATACAGACACACGACATTCTGTAGTCGCCTTTAAACATCAGATTAACGCATCATTATCGTATACAGCTTCCTCAAATACTGTAATACAGACTCATGACCTTCTATATTTGCCTTTAGACATCAGATTAACGAATCTTTATCTTCTGCAGCTTCCTGATATCCTGTAACACAGACACATGACCTTCTATATTCGCCTTTAAACATCAGATTAACGCATCTTTATCTTATACAGCTTCCTCATACACTGTAATACAGACACATGACCTTCTATAGTCGCCTCAAAACATCAGATTAAAGCATCTCCATCTCATACAGCTTCCTGATATACTGAAATACTGACACATGACCTTCTATAGTCGCCTTTAAACATCAGATTAACGCATCCCTATCTTATACAGCTTCCTCATATTCTGTTATACAGACACATGACCTTCTATAGTCGCCTTTAAACATCAGATTAACGCACCTTTATCTTATACAACTTCCTCATATACTGTAATACCGACACATGGCCTTCTGTAGCCGCTTATAAACATCAGATTAACGCACCCTTATCTTATACAGCTACCTCATACACTGTAATACAGACGCATGACCTTCTATAGTCGCCTTTAAACATCAGATTAACGAATCTTTATCTTATACAGTTTCCTCATACACTGTAATACAGACACATGACCTTCTATAGTTGCCTTTAAACATCAGATTAACGCATCTTTATCTTATACAGCTTTCTCATATACGGTAATACAGACACATGACCCTCTATAGTCGCCTATAAACATCAGATTAACGCATCTTTATCTTCTACAGCTACCTCATATACTATAACACGGACACATGACCTTCTATTGTCGCCTTTAAACATCAGATTTACGCATCTTTATCTTATACAGCTTCCTCATATACTTAATACCGACACATGACCTTCTGTAGCCGCCTATAAACATCAGATTAACGCATCCTTATCTTATACAGCTACCTCATACACTGTAATACAGACGCATGACCTTCTATAGTCGCCTTTAAACATCAGATTAACGAATCTTTATCTTATACAGTTTCCTCATACACTGTAATACAGACACATGACCTTCTATAGTTGCCTTTAAACATCAGATTAACGCATCTTTATCTTATACAGCTTTCTCATATACGGTAATACAGACACATGACCCTCTATAGTCGCCTATAAACATCAGATTAACGCATCTTTATCTTTTACAGCTTCCTCATATACTGTAACACAGACACATGACTTTCTATAGTCGCCCTTTAGCATCAGATTAACGCATCTTTATCTTATACAGCATGCTCATATACTGTAATACAGACACATGACCTTCTATAATCCCCTTTAAACATCAGATTAACGCATCTTTATCTTATACAGCTTTCTCATATATTGTAATACAGGCACATGACCTTCTATAGACGCCTATAAACATCAGATTAACGCACCTTTATCATATACACCTTCCTCATACACTTTAATACAGACACATGACCCTCTATGGTCGCCTATAAACATCAGATTAACGCATCTTTTTCTTATTCACCTTCCTCATATACTGTAATACACGCACATGACCTTCTATAGTCGCCTTTACCATATGATTAACGCACCTTTATCTTATACAGCTTCCTCATATTCTGTAATACAGACACACGACCTTATGTAGTCGCCTTTACAGATCAGATTAACGCATCTTTATCTTATACAGCTTCCTCAAATACTGTAATACAAACACATGACCTTCTGTAGTCGCTTTTAAACTTCAGACTAACGCATCTTTATCGTATACAGCTTCCTCAAATACTGTAATACAGACACATTACCTTCTATAGTCGCTTTTAAACATCAGATTAACGCATCTTTATCTTATACAGCTTCCTCATATACTGTAATACAGACACATGACTATCTATAGTCGCCTTTAAACTACAGATTAACGCATCCTTATCTTCTACAGCTACCTCATATACTGTAACACAGACACATGACCTTCTATAGTCGCCCTTAAATATCCGATTAACGCATCTTTATCTTATACTGCTTCCTCATACACTGTAATACAGACACATGACCTTATGTAGTCGCCTTTAAAGATCAGATTAACGCATATTTATCGTATACAGTTTCCTCATACACTGTAATACAAACACATGACCTTCTGTTGTCGCTTATAAACTTCAGATTAACGCATCTTTATCTTATACAACTTCCTCATATACTGTAATACAGACACATGACCTTTTATAGCCGCCTATTAACATCATATTAACGCATCTTTATCTTATACAGCTTCCTCATATACTGTAATACAGACACATGACCGTCTGTAGTCACTTTTAAACATCAGATTACTGCATCTTTATATCATGCAGCTTCCTCATATACTGTTATACAGACACATGACATTCTATAGTCGCCTAAAACATCAGATAAATGCAACTTTATCATATACAGCTTCCTCATATACTGTAACACAGACACATGACCTTCTATAATCGACTTTAAATATCAGACTAACGCATCATTATCTTATACAGCTTCATGATACATTGTAATACAGACACATGACGTTCTATAGTCGCCTTTAAAAATCAGATCAACGCATCATTATCTCATACAGCTTGTCCATATACTGTAATACAGACACATGACCTTCTATAGTCGCCTTTAAACATCAGATTAACGCATCTTCATCTCATACAGCCTCCTCATATATTGTAATACAGACACATTACCTTCTATAGTCGCCTAAAACATCAGATTAACGCATCTTTATCATATACAGCTTCCTCATATACTACAATACAGACACATGACCTTCTATAGTCGACTTTAAACATCAGACTAACGCATCATTATTTTATACAGCTTCATCATATATTGTAATACAGACACATGACCTTCTACAGTCGCTTTAAACATCAGATTAACGCATCTTTATCTTATACAGCTTCCTCATATACTGTAATACAGACACATGGCTTTCTATAGTCGCCTTTAAATATCAGATTAACGCATCTTTATCTTATACAGCTTCCTTTTATACTCTAATACAGACACATGACCTTCTATAGTCCCCTTTAAACATCAGATTAACGCATCATTATCTTATACAGGTTCCTCATATACTGTAATACAGACGCAAGACCTTCTATAGTCGCCTATAAACATCCGATTAACGCATCTTTATCTTATACAGCTTCATCATATACTGTAATACAGACACATGACGTTCTATAGTCGCCTTTAAACATGAGATCAACGCATCTTTATCTCATACAGCTTCCCCATATACTGTAATACAGACACTTGACCTTCTATAGTCGCCTTTAAACATCAGATTATCGCTTCTTTATGTTATACAGCTTTCTCATATACTGTAATACAGACACATGACCGTCTATAGACGCGTAAAACATCATATTAACGCATCGTTATCATATAAAGCTTCCACATACACCGTAATACAGACACATGAACTTTTATAGTCGCCTTTAAACATCAGATTAACGCATCTTTATCTTATGCAGCTTCCTCATACTGTAATACAGAAACATGACCTTCTATAGTCGCCTATAAACATATGAATAACGCATCTTTATCTTAACAGCTTCCTCCTATACTTTAATACAGACACACGACATTCTGTAGTCGCCTTTAAACATCAGATTAACGCATCATTATCGTATACAGCTTCCTCAAATACTGTAATACAGACTCATGACCTTCTATATTTGCCTTTAGACATCAGATTAACGAATCTTTATCTTCTGCAGCTTCCTGATATCCTGTAACGCAGACACATGACCTTCTATATTCGCCTTTAAACATCAGATTAACGCATCTTTATCTTATACAACTTCCTCATACACTGTAATACAGACACATGACCTTCTATAGTCGCCTCAAAACATCAGATTAAAGCATCTCCATCTCATACAGCTTCCTGATATACTGAAATACTGACACATGACCTTCTATAGTCGCCTATAAACATCAGATTAACGCATCCCTATCTTATACAGCTTCCTCATATTCTGTTATACAGACACATGACCTTCTATAGTCGCCTTTAAACATCAGATTAACGCACCTTTATCTTATACAGCTTCCTCATATACTGTAATACCGACACATGGCCTTCTGTAGCCGCCTATAAACATCAGATTAACGCATCCTTATCTTATACAGCTACCTCATACACTGTAATACAGACGCATGACCTTCTATAGTCGCCTTTAAACATCAGATTAACGAATCTTTATCTTATACAGTTTCCTCATACACTGTAATACAGACACATGACCTTCTATAGTTGCCTTTAAACATCAGATTAACGCATCTTAATCTTATACAGCTTTCTCATATACGGTAATACAGACACATGACCCTCTATAGTCGCCTATAAACATCAGATTAACGCATCTTTATCTTCTACAGCTACCTCATATACTATAACACGGACATATGACCTTCTATTGTCGCCTTTAAACATCAGATTTACGCATCTTTATCTTATACAGCTTCCTCATATACTGTAATACCGACACATGACCTTCTGTAGCCGCCTATAAACATCAGATTAACGCATCCTTATCTTATACAGCTACCTCATACACTGTAATACAGACGCATGACCTTCTATAGTCGCCTTTAAACATCAGATTAACGAATCTTTATCTTATACAGTTTCCTCATACACTGTAATACAGACACATGACCTTCTATAGTTGCCTTTAAACATCAGATTAACGCATCTTTTTTCTTATACAGCTTTCTCATATACGGTAATACAGACACATGACCCTCTATAGTCGCCTATAAACATCAGATTAACGCATCTTTATCTTTTACAGCTTCCTCATATACTGTAACACAGACACATGACTTTCTATAGTCGCCCTTTAGCATCAGATTAACGCATCTTTATCTTATACAGCATGCTCATATACTGTAATACAGACACATGACCTTCTATAATCCCCTTTAAACATCAGATTAACGCATCTTTATCTTATACAGCTTTCTCATATATTGTAATACAGGCACATGACCGTCTATAGACGCCTATAAACATCAGATTAACGCACCTTTATCATATACACCTTCCTCATACACTTTAATACAGACACATGACCCTCTATGGTCGCCTATAAACATCAGATTAACGCATCTTTTTCTTATTCACCTTCCTCATATACTGTAATACACGCACATGACCTTCTATAGTCGCCTTTAACCATAAGATTAACGCACCTTTATCTTATACAGCTTCCTCATATTCTGTAATACAGTCACACGACCTTATGTAGTCGCCTTTACAGATCAGATTAACGCATCTTTATCTTATACAGCTTCCTCATATACTGTAATACAAACACATGACCTTCAGTAGTCGCTTTTAAACATCAGACTAACGCATCTTTATCGTATACAGCTTCCTCAAATACTATAATACAGACACATTACTTTCTATAGTCGCTTTTAAACATCAGATTAACGCATCTTTATCTTATACAGCTTCCTCATATACTGTAATACAGACACATGACTATCTATAGTCGCCTTTAAACTACAGATTAACGCATCCTTATCTTCTACAGCTACCTCATATACTGTAACACAGACACATGACCTTCTATAGTCGCCCTTAAATATCAGATTAACGCATCTTTATCTTATACTGCTTCCTTATACACTGTAATACAGACACATGACCTTATGTAGTCGCCTTTAAAGATCAGATTAACGCATATTTATCGTATACAGTTTCCTCATACACTGTAATACAAACACATGACCTTCTGTTGTCGCTTGTAAACTTCAGATTAACGCATCTTTATCGTATACATCTTCCTCAAATACTGTAATACAGACTCATGACCTTCTATATTTGCCTTTAGACATCAGATTAACGAATCTTTATCTTCTGCAGCTTCCTGATATCCTGTAACACAGACACATGACCTTCTATATTCGCCTTTAAACATCAGATTAACGCATCTTTATCTTATACAGCTTCCTCATACACTGTAATACAGACACATGACCTTCTATAGTCGCCTCAAAACATCAGATTAAAGCATCTCCATCTCATACAGCTTCCTGATATACTGAAATACTGACACATGACCGTCTATAGTCGCCTTTAAACATCAGATTAACGCATCTCTATCTTATACAGCTTCCTCATATTCTGTTATACAGACACATGACCTTCTATAGTCGCCTTTAAACATCAGATTAACGCACCTTTATCTTATACAGCTTCCTCATATACTGTAATACCGACACATGGCCTTCTGTAGCCGCCTATAAACATCAGATTAACGCATCCTTATCTTATACAGCTACCTCATACACTGTAATACAGACGCATGACCTTCTATAGTCGCCTTTAAACATCAGATTAACGAATCTTTATCTTATACAGTTTCCTCATACACTGTAATACAGACACATGACCTTCTATAGTTGCCTTTAAACATAAGATTAACGCATCTTTATCTTATACAGCTTTCTCATATACGGTAATACAGACACATGACCCTCTATAGTCGCCTATAAACATCAGATTAACGCATCTTTATCTTCTACAGCTACCTCATATACTATAACACGGACACATGACCTTCTATTGTCGCCTTTAAACATCAGATTTACGCATCTTTATCTTATACAGCTTCCTCATATACTGTAATACCGACACATGACCTTCTGTAGCCGCCTATAAACATCAGATTAACGTATCCTTATCTTATACAGCTACCTCATACACTGTAATACAGACGCATGACCTTCTATAGTCGCCTTTAAACATCAGATTAACGAATCTTTATCTTATACAGTTTCCTCATACACTGTAATACAGACACATGACCTTCTATAGTTGCCTTTAAACATCAGATTAACGCATCTTTATCTTATAAACTTTCTCATATACGGTAATACAGACACATGACCCTCTATAGTCGCCTATAAACATCAGATTAACGCATCTTTATCTTTTACAGCTTCCTCATATACTGTAACACAGACACATGACTTTCTATAGTCGCCCTTTAGCATCAGATTAACGCATCTTTATCTTATACAGCATGCTCATATACTGTAATATAGACACATGACCTTCTATAATCCCCTTTAAACATCATATTAACGCATCTTTATCTTATACAGCTTTCTCATATATTGTAATACAGGCACATGACCTTCTATAGACGCCTATAAACATCAGATTAACGCACCTTTATCATATACACCTTCCTCATACACTTTAATACAGACACATGACCCTCTATGGTCGCCTATAAACATCAGATTAACGCATCTTTTTCTTATTCACCTTCCTCATATACTGTAATACACGCACATGACCTTCTATAGTCGCCTTTAACCATAAGATTAACGCACCTTTATCTTATACAGCTTCCTCATATTCTGTAATACAGACACACGACCTTATGTAGTCGCCTTTACAGATCAGATTAACGCATCTTTATCTTATACAGCTTCCTCATATACTGTAATACAAACACATGACCTTCTGTAGTCGCTTTTAAACTTCAGACTAACGCATCTTTATCGTATACAGCTTCCTCAAATACTGTAATACAGACACATTACCTTCCATAGTCGCTTTTAAACATCAGATTAACGCATCTTTATATTATACAGCTGCTTCATATACTGTAATACAGACACATGACTATCTATAGTCGCCTTTAAACTACAGATTAACGCATCCTTATCTTCTACAGCTACCTCATATACTGTAACACAGACACATGACCTTCCATAGTCGCCCTTAAATATCAGATTAACGCATCTTTATCTTATACTGCCTCCTCATACACTGTAATACAGACTCATGACCTTATGTAGTCGCCTTTAAAGATCAGATTAACGCATCTTTATCGTATACAGTTTCCTCATACACTGTAATACAAACACTTGACCTTCTGTTGTTGCTTGTAAACTTCAGATTAACGTATCTTTATCTTATACAACTTCCTCATATACTGTAATACAGACACATGACCTTTTATAGCCGCCTATAAACATCATATTAACGCATCTTTATCTTATACAGCTTCCTCATATACTGTAATACAGACACATGACCGTCTGTAGTCACATTTAAACATCAGATTACTGCATCTTTATCTTATGCAGCTTCCTCATATACTGTTATACAGACACATGACATTCTATAGTCGCCTAAAACATCAGATAAACGCAACTTTATCATATTCAGCTTCCTCATATACTGTAACACAGACACATGACCTTCTATAATCGACAGTAAATATCAGACTAACGCATCATTATCTTATACATCTGCCTCATACACTTTAATACAGACACATGACCCTCTATCGTCGCCTATAAACATCAGATTAACGCATCCTTATCTTATACAGTTTCCTCATACACTGTAATACAGACACATGACCTTTTATAGTTGCCTTTAAAAATCAGATTAACGCATCTTTATCTTATACAGCTTTCTCATATATTTTAATACGGACACATGACCTTCTATAGACGCTTATAATCATCAGATTAACGCACCTTTATCTTATGCAGCTTCCTCATATACTGTTATACAGACACATGACATTCTATAGTCGCCTAAAACATCAGATTAACGCATGCTTATCATATACAGCTTCCTCATATACTGTAACACAGACACATGACCTTCTATAGTCGACTTTAAACATCAGACTAACGCATCATTATGTTATACAGCTTCATCATATATTTTAATACAGGCACATGACGTTCTATAGTCGCCTTTAAACATCAGATCAACGCATCATTATCTCATACAGCTTGTCCATATACTGTAATACAGACACATGAACTTCTATAGCCGACTTTAAACATCAGATTAACGCATCTTTATCTTATACAGCTTCATCATATACTGTAATACAGACACATGACCTTCTATAGTCGCCTCAAAACATCAGATTAACGCATCTTCATCTCATACAGGTTCCTGATATACTGTAATACAGACACATGACCTTCTGTAGTCCCCTTTAAACAATAGATTAACGCATCTTTATCTTATGCAGCTTCCTCATATATTGTAATACAGACACATTACCTTCTATAGTCGCCTAAAACATCAGATTAACGCATCTTTATCATATACAGCTTCCTCATATACTGCAATACAGACACATGACCTTCTATAGTCGACTTTAAACATCAGGCTAACGCATCATTATCTTTTACAGCTTCATCATATATTGTAATACAGATACATGACGATCTGTAGTCGCCTCTAAACATCATATCAATGCATCATTATCTCATGCGGCTTCCCCATATACTGCAATACAGACACATGACCTTCTATTGTCGCCTTTAAACATCTGATAAACACATCTTTATCATATACAGCTTCCTCATATACTGTAATACAGACACATGACCTTCTACAGTCGCCTTTAAACATCAGATTAACGCATCTTTATCTTATGCAGCTTCCTCATATTCTGTAATACAGACGACCTTCTATAGTCGCCTATAATCATCAGATCAGCGCATCTTTATCTCATACAGCTTCCCCATCTACTATAATAAAGACACATGACCTTCTATAGTCGCCTATAAACATATGAATAACGCATCTTTATCTTAACAGCTTCCTCCTATACTTTAATACAGACACACGACATTCTGTAGTCGCCTTTAAACATCAGATTAACGCATCATTATCGTATACAGCTTCCTCAAATACTGTAATACAGACTCATGACCTTCTATATTTGCCTTTAAACATCAGATTAACAAATCTTTATCTTCTACAGCTTCCTGATATCCTGTAACACAGACACATGACCTTCTATATTCGCCTTTAAACATCAGATTAACGCATCTTTATCTTATACAGCTTCCTCATACACTGTAATACAGACACATGACCTTCTATAGTCGCCCCAAAACATCAGATTAAAGCATCTTCATCTCATACAGCTTCCTGATATACTGTAATACTGACACATGACCTTCTATAGTCGCCTTTAAACATCAGATTAACGCATCCCTATCTTATACAGCTTCCTCATATTCTGTAATACAGACACATGACCTTCTATAGTCGCCTTTAAACATCAGGTTAACGCACCTTTATCTTATACAGCTTCCTCATATACTGTAATACAGACACATGACTATCTATAGTCGCCTTTAAACTACAGATTAACGCATCCTTATCTTCTACAGCTACCTCATATACTATAACACGGACACATGACCTTCTATTGTCGCCTTTAAACATCAGATTTACGCATCTTTATCTTATACAGCTTCCTCATATACTGTAATACCGACACATGACCTTCTGTAGCCGCCTATAAAAATCAGATTTACGCATCCTTATCTTATACAGCTACCTCATACGCTGTAATACAGACACATGACCTTCTATTGTCGCCTCAAAACATCAGATTAAAGCATCTTCATCTCATACAGCTTCCTGATATACTGTAATACTGACACATGACCTTCTATAGTCGCCTTTAAACATCAGATTAACGCATCCCTATCTTATACAGCTTCCTCATATTTTGTAATACAGACACATGACCTTCTATAGTCGCCTCTAAACATCAGATTAACGCACCTTTATCTTATACAGCTTCCTCATCTACTGTAATACAGACGCATGACCTTCTATAGTCGCCTTTAAACATCAGATTAACGAATCTTTATCTTATACAGTTTCCTCATACACTGTAATACAGACACATGACCTTCTATAGTTGCCTTTAAACATCAGATTAACGCATCTTTATCTTATACAGCTTTCTCATATACGGTAATACAGACACATGACCCTCTATAGTCGCCTGTAAACATCAGATCAACGCATCTTTATCTTTTACAGCTTTCTCATATACTGTAACACAGACACATGACTTTCTATAGTCGCCCTTTAACATCAGATTAACGCATCTTTATCTTATACAGCATGCTCATATACTGTAATACAGACACATGACCTTCTATAATCCCCTTTAAACATCAGATTAACGCATCTTTATCTTATACAGCTTTCTCATATATTGTAATACAGGCAAATGACCTTCTATAGGCGCCTATAAACATCAGATTAACGCACCTTTATCTTATACACCTTCCTCATACACTTTAATACAGACACATGACCCTCTATGGTCGCCTATAAACATCAGATTAACGCATCTTTATCTTATTCACCTTCCTCATATACTGTAACACACACACATGACCTTCTATAGTCGCCTTTAAACATAAGATTAACGCACCTTTATCTTATACAGCTTCCTCATATTCTGTAATACAGACACACGACCTTATGTAGTCGCCTTTAAAGATCAGATTAACGCATCCTTATCTTATACAGCTACCTCATATACTGTAATACAAACACATGACCTTCTGTAGTCGCTTTTAAACTTCAGACTAACGCATCTTTATCGTATACAGCTTCCTCAAATACTGTAATACAGACACATTACCTTCTATAGTCGCTTTTAAACATAAGATTAACGCATCTTTATCTTATACAGCTTCCTCATATACTGTAATACAGACACATGACTATCTATAGTCGCCTTTAAACTACAGATTAACGCATCCTTATCTTCTACAGCTACCTCATACACTGTAATACAAACACATGACCTTCTGTAGTCGCTTTTAAACTTCAGATTAACGCATCTTTATCTTATACAACTTCCTCATATACTGTAATACAGACACATGACCTTTTATAGCCGCCTATAAACATCAGATTAACGCATCTTTATCTTATACAGCTTCCTCATATACTGTAATACAGACACATGACCGTCTGTAGTCACTTTTAAACATCAGATTACTGCATCTTTATATCATGCAGCTTCCTCATATACTGTTATACAGACACATGACATTCTATAGTCGCCTAAAACATCAGATAAACGCAACTTTATCATATACGGCTTCCTCATATACTGTAACACAGACACATGACCTTCTATAATCGACTTTAAATATCAGACTAACGCATCATTATCTTATACAGCTTCATGATACATTGTAATACAGACACATGACGTTCTATAGTCGCCTTTAAAAATCAGATCAACGTATCATTATCTCATACAGCTTGTCCATATACTGTAATACAGACACATGACCTTCTATAGTCGCCTTTAAACATCAGATTAACGCATCTTCATCTCATACAGCCTCCTCATATATTGTAATACAGACACATTACCTTCTATAGTCGCCTAAAACATCAGATTAACGCATCTTTATCATATACAGCTTCCTCATATACTGCAATACAGACACATGACCTTCTATAGTCGACTTTAAACATCAGACTAACGCATCATTATTTTATACAGCTTCATCATATATTGTAATACAGACACATGACCTTCTACAGTCGCTTTAAACATCGGATTAACGCATCTTTATCTTATACAGGTTCCTCATATACTGTAATACAGACGCAAGACCTTCTATAGTCGCCTATAAACATCCGATTAACGCATCTTTATCTTATACAGCTTCATCATATACTGTAATACAGACACATGACGTTCTATAGTCGCCTTTAAACATGAGATCAACGCATCTTTATCTCATACAGCTTCCCCATATACTGTAATACAGACACTTGACCTTCTATAGTCGCCTTTAAACATCAGATTATCGCTTCTTTATGTTATACAGCTTTCTCATATACTGTAATACAGACACATGACCGTCTATAGACGCCTAAAACATCATATTAACGCATCGTTATCATATAAAGCTTCCACATACACCGTAATACAGACACATGAACTTTTATAGTCGCCTTTAAACATCAGATTAACGCATCTTTATCTTATGCAGCTTCCTCATACTGTAATACAGAAACATGACCTTCTATAGTCGCCTATAAACATATGAATAACGCATCTTTATCTTAACAGCTTCCTCCTATACTTTAATACAGACACACGACATTCTGTAGTCGCCTTTAAACATCAGATTAACGCATCATTATCGTATACAGCTTCCTCATACACTGTAATACAGACACATGACCTTCTATAGTCGCCTCAAAACATCAGATTAAAGCATCTCCATCTCATACAGCTTCCTGATATACTGAAATACTGACACATGACCTTCTATAGTCGCCTTTAAACATCAGATTAACGCATCCCTATCTTATACAGCTTCCTCATATTCTGTTATACAGACACATGACCTTCTATAGTCGCCTTTAAACATCAGATTAACGCACCTTTATCTTATACAGCTGCCTCATATACTGTAATACCGACACATGGCCTTCTGTAGCCGCCTATAAACATCAGATTAACGCATCCTTATCTTATACAGCTACCTCATACACTGTAATACAGACGCATGACCTTCTATAGTCGCCTTTAAACATCAGATTAACGAATCTTTATCTTATACAGTTTCCTCATACACTGTAATACAGACACATGACCTTCTATAGTTGCCTTTAAACATCAGATTAACGCATCTTTATCTTATACAGCTTTCTCATATACGGTAATACAGACACATGACCCTCTATAGTCGCCTATAAACATCATATTAACGCATCTTTATCTTCTACAGCTACCTCATATACTATAACACGGACACATGACCTTCTATTGTCGCCTTTAAACATCAGATTTACGCATCTTTATCTTATACAGCTTCCTCATATACTGTAATACCGACACATGACCTTCTGTAGCCGCCTATAAACATCAGATTAACGCATCCTTATCTTATACAGCTACCTCATACACTGTAATACAGACGCATGACCCTCTATAGTCGCCTATAAACATCAGATTAACGCATCTTTATCTTCTACAGCTACCTCATATACTATAACACGGACACATGACCTTTTATTGTCGCCTTTAAACATCAGATTTACGCATCTTTATCTTATACAGCTTCCTCATACACTGTAATACAGACACATGACCTTCTATAGTTGCCTTTAAACATCAGATTAACGCATCTTTATCTTATACAGCTTTCTCATATACGGTAATACAGACACATGACCCTCTATAGTCGCCTATAAACATCAGATTTACGCATCTTTATCTTTTACAGCTTCCTCATATACTGTAACACAGACACATGACTTTCTATAGTCGCCCTTTAGCATCAGATTAACGCATCTTTATCTTATACAGCATGCTCATATACTGTAATACAGACACATGGCCTTCTATAATCCCCTTTAAACATCAGATTAACGCATCTTTATCTTATACAGCTTTCTCATATATTGTAATACAGGCACATGACCTTCTATAGACGCCTATAAACATCAGATTAACGCACCTTTATCATATACACGTTCCTCATACACTTTAATACAGACACATGACCCTCTATGGTCGCCTATAAACATCAGATTAACGCATCTTTTTCTTATTCACCTACCTCATATACTGTAATACACGCACATGACCTTCTATAGTCGCCTTTAACCATAAGATTAAAGCACCTTTATCTTATACAGCTTCCTCATATTCTGTAATACAGACACACGACCTTATGTAGTCGCCTTTACAGATCAGATTAACGCATCTTTATCTTATACAGCTTCCTCATATACTGTAATACAAACACATGACCTTCTGTAGTCGCTTTTAAACTTCAGACTAACGCATCTTTATCGTATACAGCTTCCTCAAATACTGTAATACAGACACATTACCTTCTATAGTCGCTTTTAAACATCAGATTCACGCATCTTTATCTTATACAGCTTCCTCATATACTGTAATACATACACATGACTATCTATAGTCGCCTTTAAACTACAGATTAACGCATCCTTATCTTCTACAGCTACCTCATATACTGTAATACAGACACATGACCTTTTATAGCCGCCTATAAACATCATATTTACGCATCTTTATCTTATACAGCTTCCTCATATACTGTAATACAGACACATGATCGTCTGTAGTCACATTTAAACATCAGATTACTGCATCTTTATCTTATGCAGCTTCCTCTTATACTGTTATACAGACACATGACATTCTATAGTCGCCTAAAACATCAGATAAACGCAACTTTATCATATACAGCTTCCTCATATACTGTAACACAGACACATGACCTTCTATAATCGACAGTAAATATCAGACTAACGCATCATTATCTTATACAGCTTCATGATACATTGTAATACAGACACATGACGTTCTATAGTCGCCTTTAAAAATCAGATCAACGCATCATTATCTCATACAGCTTGTCCATATACTGTAATACAGACACATGACCTTCTATAGTCGCCTTTAAACATCAGACTAACGCATCATTATCTTATACAGCTACCTCATATATTGTAATACAGACACATTACCTTCTATAGTCGCCTAAAACATCAGATTAACGCATCTTTATCATATACAGCTTCCTCATATACTGCAATACAGACACATGACCTTCTATAGTCGACTTTAAACATCAGACTAACGCATCATTATCTTATACAGCTTCATCATATATTGTAATACAGACACATGACCTTCTACAGTCGCTTTAAACATCAGATAAACGCATCTTTATCTTATACAGCTTCCTCATATTCTGTAATACAGACACGTGACCTTCTATAGTCGCCTATAATCATCAGATCAGCGCATCATTATCTCATACAGCTCCCCCATCTACTGTAATACAGACACATGACCTTCTATAGTCGCCTTTAAACTTCAGATTAACGCACCCTTGTCTTGTACAGCATCCTGATATAGAGTTATACAGACACATGACCTTCTTTAGTCGCCTATAAACATCAGATTAACGCATCTTTATCTTATACAGCTTCCTCATATACTGTAATACAGACACATGGCTTTCTATAGTCGCCTTTAAATATCAGATTAACGCATCTTTATCTTATACAGCTTCCTTTTATACTCTAATACAGACACATGACCTTCTATAATCGCTTTAAACATCAGATTAACGCATCATTATCTTATACATATTCCTCATATACTGTAATACAGACGCAAGACCTTCTATAGTCGCCTATAAACATCCGATTAACGCATCTTTATCTTATACAGCTTCATCATATACTGTAATACAGACACATGACTTTCTATAGTCGCCTTTAAACATGAGATCAACGCATCTTTATCTCATACAGCTTCCCCATATACTGTAATACAGACACTTGACCTTCTATAGTCGCCTTTAAACATCAGATTATCGCTTCTTTATGTTATACAGCTTTCTCATATACTGTAATACAGACACATGACCGTCTATAGACGCCTAAAACATCATATTAACGCATCGTTATCATATAAAGCTTCCACATACACCGTAATACAGACACATGACCTTTTATAGTCGCCTTTAAACATGAGATTAACGCATCTTTATCTTATGCAGCTTCCTCATACTGTAATACAGAAACATGACCTTCTATAGTCGCCTTTAAATATCAGATTAACGCATTTTAACTTATACAGCTACCTCATACACTGTAATACTGACACGTGACCTTCTATAGTCGCCTTTAAACATCAGATTAACGCATCCTTATCTTATACAGCTTCCTCATATACTGTAATACAGACACATGACCTTCTATAGTCGCCTTTAAACATCAGATTAACGCATCTTTATCCTATACAGCTTCCACATATACTGTAATACAGACTCATGACCTTCTATAGTGGCCTTTAAACATCAGATTATCGCATCTTTATCTCATACAGCTTCCCCATATACTGTAATACAGACACATGACCTTCTGTAGTCGCCTTTAAGCATCAGATTACTACATCTTTATCTTATGCAGCTTCCTCATATACTGTTATGCAGACACATGACATTCTATAGTCGCCTAAAACATCAGATTAACGCATCTTCATCATATACAGCTTCCTCATATACCGCAATACAGACACATGACCTTCTATAGTCGACTCTAAACATCAGACTAACGCATCTTTATCTTATACAGCTTCATCATATATTGTAATACAGACACATGACGATCTATAGTCGCCCTTAAACATCATATCAACGCACCTTTATCTCATGCGGCTTCCCCATATACTGCAATACAGGCACATGACCTTCTATAGTCGCCTTTAAACATCAGATAAACACATCTTTATCATATACAGCTTCCTCATATACTGTAATACAGACACACGACCTTCTGTAGTCGCCTTTAAACATCAGATTAACGCATCTTTATCGTATACAGCTTCCTCAAATACTGTAATACAGACACATGACCTTCTAAAGTTGTCTTTAAACTTCAGATTAACGCACCTTATCTTCTGCAGCTTCCTGATATCCTGAAACACAGACACATGACCTTTTATAGTCGCCTTTAAACATCAGATTAACGCATCTTTATCTTATACAACTACCTCATACACTGTAATACAGACACATGACTTTCTATAGTCGCCTTTAACCATCATATTAACGCATCTTTATCCTATACAGCTTCCTCATCTACTGTAATACAGACACATTACCTTCTATAGTCGCCTTTAAACCTCAGATTTACGCATCCTTATCTTCTACAGCTACCTCATATACTGTAACACAGACACATTACCTTCTATAGTCGCCTTTAAACCTGAGATTTACGCATCCTTATCTTATACAGCTTCCCCAAATACTGTAATACAGACACATGACCTTCTATAGCCGCCTATAAACATCAGATTAACGCATCCTTATTTTATAAAGCTACCTCATACACTGTAATACAGACGCATGACTTTCTATAGTCGCCTTTAAACATCAGATTAACGCACCTTTATCTTATACAGGTTTCTCATATATTGTAATACAGACACATGACTCTCTATAGTCGCCTATAAACATCAGATTAACGCATCTTTATCTTATACAGCTTCCTCATATACTGTAACACAGACACATGACATTCTATAGTCGCCATTAAACTTCAGATTAACGCATCGTTATCTTATACAGCATGCTCATATACTGTAATACAGACACATGACCTTCTATAGTCCCTTTAAACATCAGATTAACGCATATTTATCTTATACAGCTTTCTCATATATTGTAATACAGGCACATGACCTTCTATAGACGCCTATAAACATCAGATTAACGCACCTTTATCTTATACACCTGCCTCATACACTTTAATACAGACACATGACCCTCTATTGTCGCCTATAAACATCAGATTAACGCATCCTTATCTTATACAGTTCCCTCATACACTGTAATACAGACACATGACCTTTTATAGTTGCCTTTAAACATCAGATTAACGCATCTTTATCTTATACAGCTTTCTCATATATTTTAATACGGACACATGACCTTCTATAGACGCCTATAATCATCAGATTAACGCACCTTTATCTTATACAGCTTCCTCATACACTGTAATACAGACACATGACTATCTATAGTCGCCTTTAAACTACAGATTAACGCATCCTTATCTTCTACAGCTACCTCATATACTGTAACACAGACACATGATCTTCTATAGTCGCCCTTAAACATCAGATTAAGGCATCTTTATCTTATACAGCATGCTCATATACTGTAATACAGACACACGACCTTCTATAGACCCCTTTAAACATCAGATTAACGCATCTTTATCTTATACAGCTTCCTCATATACTGTAATACAGACACATGACCTTCTATTGCCGCCTATAAACATCAGATTAACGCATCTTTATCTTATACAGTTTCCTCATACACTGTAATACAGACACATGACCTTCTATAGTTGCCTCTAAACATGAGATTAACGCATCCTTATCTTATACAGCTTTCTCATATATTGTAATACAGACACATGACCTTCTATAGACGCCTATAAACATCATATTAACGCACCTTTATCTTATACTGCTTCCTCATACACTTTAATACAGACGCATGACCCTCTATGGTCGCCTGTAAACATCAGATTAACGCATCTTTTTCTTATACACCTTCCTCATATACTGTAATTCACACACATGACCTTTTATAGTCGCCTTTAATCATAAGATTAGGGCATCTTTATCTGATACAGCTTCCTCATATTCTGTAATACAGACACACGACCTCATGTAGTCGCCTTTAAAGATCAGATTAACGCATCTTTATCTTATACAGCTTCCTCATATACTGTAAGACAAACACATGACCTTCTGTAGTCGCTTCTAAACTTCAGATTAACGCATCTTTATCGTATACAGCTTTCTCAAATACTTTAATACAGACACATTACCTTCTATAGTCGCTTTTAAACATACGATTAACGCAACTTTATCTTATACAGCTTCCCCATATACTGTAATACAGACACATGGCCTAAAGTCGCCTATAAACATCAGATTAACGCATCTTTTTCTTATACAGCTTCCTCATACACTGTAATACAGACACATGACCTTCTGAAGTCGCCTTAAACATCAGATTAACTCATCTTTATCTAATACACCTTCTTCATACACTGTAATACAGACACATGCCATTCTATAGTCGCCTTTAAACATGAGATCAACGCATCTTTATCTCATACAGCTTCCCCATATACTGTTATACAGACACATGACCTTCTATCGTCGCCTTTAAACATCAGATTAACGGTTATTTATGTTATACAGCTTTCTCACATACTGTAATACAGACACTTGACCGTCTATAGTCGCCTAAAACATCATATTAACGCATCTTTATCATATAAAGCTTCCTCATATACTGTAATACAGACACATGACCTTCTATAGTGGCCTTTAAACATCAGATTATCGCATCTTTATCTCATACAGCTTCCTCATATACTGTAATACAGACTCATGACCTTCTGTAGTCACATTTAAACATCAGATTACTGCAACTTTATCTTATGCAGCTTCCTCATATACTGTTATACAGACACACGACATTGTATAGTCGCCTAAAACATCAGATAAACGCATCTTTATCACATAGAGCTTCCTCATATACTGTAACACAGACACATGACCTTCTATAGTCGACTTTAAATATCAGACTAACGCATCATTATCTTATACAGCTTCATCATATATTGTAATACAGACACATGGCGTTCTATATTCGGCTTTAAACATCAGATCAACGCATCATTATTTCATACAGCTTGTCCATATACTGTAATACAGACACATGACCTTCTATAGTCGCCTTTAAACATCAGATTAACGCATCTTCATCTCATACAGCTTCCTCATATACTGTAATACAGACACATGACCTTCTATAGTCGACTTTAAACATCAGACTAACGCATCATTATCTTATACAGCCTCATCATATATTGTAATACAGACACATGACGATCTTTAGTCGCCTTTAAACATCAGATTAACGCATCTTTATCGTATACAGCTTCCTCATATACTGTAATACAAACACATGACCTTCTGTAGTCGCCTTTAAACATCAGATTAACGCATCTTTTGCTTAAGCAGCTTCCTCATATATTGTAATACAGACGCATTACCTTCTAGAGTCGCCTAAGACATCAGATTAACGCATCTTTATCATATACAGCTTACTCATATAATGCAATACATACACATGACCTTCTATAGTCGACTTTAAACATCAGACTAACGCATCATTATCTTATACAGCTTCATCATATATTGTAATACAGACACATGGCGATCTATAGTCGCCTTTAAACATCAGATTAACGCATCTTTTTCTTCTGCAGCTTCCTGATATCCTGTAACACAGACACATGACCTTCTATAGTCGCCTTTAAACATCAGATTAACGCATCTTTATCTTATTAAGCTTCCTTATACACTGTAATACAGACACATGACGTTCTATAGTCGCCTTTAAACATCAGAT
The DNA here is from genome assembly GCA_946902985.2 of Meconema thalassinum. Classification (NCBI taxonomy): domain Eukaryota; kingdom Metazoa; phylum Arthropoda; class Insecta; order Orthoptera; family Tettigoniidae; genus Meconema; species Meconema thalassinum. The sequence continues at coordinate 48,970,819 of OX336388.2, read as the reverse complement.
TAACGCATCTTTATCTTATACAGCTTCCTCATATACTGTAATACAGACACATGACTATCTATAGTCGCTTTTAAACTACAGATTAACGCATCCTTATCTTCTACGGCTACCTCATATACTGTAACACGGACACATGGCCTTCTATATTCGCCTTTAAACAACAGATTTACGCATCTTTATCTTATACAGCTTCCTCATATACTGTAATACAGACACATGACCTTCTATAGCCGCCTATAAACATCTTATTAACGCATCCTTATCTTATACAGCTACCTCATACACTGTAATACAGACGCATGACCTTCTATAGTCGCCTTTAAACATCAGATTAACGAATCTTTATCTTATACAGTTTCCTCATACACTGTAATACAGACACATGACCTTCTATAGTTGCCTTTAAACATCAGATTAACGAATCTTTATCTTATACAGCTTTCTCATATACTGTAATACAGACACATGACCCTCTATATTCGCCTATAAACATCAGATTAACCCATCTTTATCTTATACAGCTTCCTCATATACAGTAACACAGACACATGACCTTCTATATTCTCCCTTAAACATCTGATTAACGCATCTTTATCTTATACAGCAGGAGGTCTCCAACTTCCTGACGCCCTCCATCTTGGAATACCAGAGTCCTTCTTCCACGCACGTGGCATTTCAATTGGATACATCTACCCATAGGAGGCACTTGAGTGCACGTTTAACACGTCATTTCATGCTACATGCGACCAGGTACCTATTTCCATCATAATCTCAAAACAGACCAAGGTGGCGCGGAGTCTCTTATTCGTTGCGCGGGTTCAAATGTTAATATTTATTTAATTGTTTATAAATATCGCAAGCATAGAGTAATTCTACCTAATAGGTATTGAGTACGATCAATTTCTACAATGATATACGTTTACAGTCGTCCAACATTAGGAGGATTTTCGTCAGTAAAATCAAAGCCGTCGTCATCAATAGAAAATTCACACACTTCCCTTAGCACTAAAACCGTATTTATGTCCCCTTCGCTGAAGGAGCTAGCCACATCTATCACCAAGTATATTAATAAGCTCATATACTTCAGAAGATAACGCACAATGGAAGTCAGGTGACTGCAGCATGTTCAAAGAATACCTATTATAAACGCAGTTATCCATGGAACTTAAACTTATCGAGATAAGGAATGGTTCCCGCGTTGTCTTCCTTATAATAGTTAAATCGGCCAGTGGCATTTTTATCAGATATCGGCACCATAAGGGCTAATCCATAGCGGCGAGAATCTATAATCCACGAATATAGATTAGTTTGTGGGAACAATACTATATTTGTTGATGGTATAGTCATATCTAAGTTTTGCGATACTAAAATGAATAGTTCTTTTTTCAGCTTAATGCCTTAATATGTTTCAGTAATAGTTACCATACTCACTACGTTTCCTAACTGGTTTTCTTGTATTTTGTTTAGAGAGGGCAGTCACTGCAGGTTTGATGGTGTTTTGTAGAGCTATTTGTCTTGTATATTTGGATCTGATGCTCCTTTGACGAGCAAAAAACATGTCATTTCTTAGTTTTCTTCTTCAATAGTCCTCAATAATATGTATAAATCTTAATCCTTTGTAATTTATTTCAGTTCCTTTTCACATTTTACAGTATTTGGAATGATTCTTAGGTTGACCGACTGAAAGACACACTATTAATTGTTAATATGGCAACACTGTAGAATGGCTTCAAGGCTGTCTTTATTTTTATACTCACAAAGGAATTCAGGACAAACACTTCAGAATATTCTCAGACATTTCCTAGCAAGAAACACAGTTTTATGATAGACATATGAAAAGCAGATTTTAGATCAGTGTAGGATGATATCTTTCTATTTTGAAGCGTCTCCGTACAGGTAAATTATTGTTAGCAAATACGTTTTTGACTAGAAATGTATAGACAAGTGCGTCATAATTCAAATACTACTAGTAGCGTGTCCATACTAGCGCATTCTAGTAGCGGTGATGGTTGTCAAAACTAAATACAATTACTCTATCCACTGGTGCTGTATTGAGGGAGAATTTTTCATGTTATTATATTGATATCATTTGTATTTGGTATGAATGGCATATGAATGCATACGGGATTTTGTTTAAAAATACGCGTACCGTCTCTCATTTGTTGAATCTACTCGTACGCTACCAATTGTAAAATAGATTTACTAAGCCTGAAACCATTCATGGAGTGTGCTCAATGATTAACCAAAGTCTCATCGCAATGGGATGAATGGTATATGAAGGCATACGGTACTTGGTTGAAACGATTCACGTGCCGTCGCTCATTTGTTGAATAAAATCGTGCGCTACCTATTGTGAAATGCATATACTAAGCCAGAAACCTTCCCAGAGGTGTACACAAAAACTCACCCAAGTGTCATCGCATTCGCACGAATGGTATATGAACGCATATGATACTTTGTTGAAACGCTTTGCGCGTTGTCGCTCATTTGTTGAATCTACTCGTGCGCCACCTAATGAAATGGATGATCTAAGCCAGAAACCATTCCTGATGTATACACAATATCTCATCCAAGTTTCATCGCTATTGGGCGAATGGTATATGAAAGCATACGGTACTTTGTTGAAACGCTTCGCACGTCGTCGCTCTATTGTTGAATCTAATCGTTTGCCACCTATTGTAAAATGGATTAACTAAGTTAGAAACCTTCCATGAAGCGTTCACAACATCTCAGCCAAGTTTCATCGCTATCAGACGAATGGTATATGAACGCATACGGGACTTTGTTGAAACGTTTCAAGCGTCGTCGCTCATTTGTTGAATCTGCTCGTCCGCTACCTATTGTAAAATGGATTTACTAAGCCAGAAACCTTCCCTGGAGTGTACACAACTTCTCACCCAAGTTTAATCTCAAGGGGATGAATGGTATATGATCGCATATGGGACTTTGTTTAATGGTTCACGTACCGTCGCTCATTTGTTGAATCTACTTGTGCGATACCTATTGCAAAGTGGATTCACTAAGCCAGAAACCTTCCCTGAAGTGTACACAACATCTCACCCAAGTTTAATTGCTATTGGACGAATGGTATATGAACGCATACGGGACTTTGTTGAAAGGCTTCGCGCGTCTTCCCTCATTTGTTGAATCTACTTGTGGGCTACTTATTGTAAAATGGATTTGCTATGCCTGAAACTTTCCCTGGAGTGTACACAACAACTCACCCACGTTTAGTCGCTATCGGACGAATGATATATGAACGCATACGGGACTATATTGAAACACATTGCGCGACGTCGCTCATTTGTTTTATCTACTTGTGCGATACCTATTGTAAAGTGGATTTACTAGGCCATAAACCTTCCCTGAAGTGTACATAATAACTCACCCAAGTTTCATCGCCATCAGACGAATAGCATATGAACGCATACGGGACTTTGTTGAAACGCTTCGCGCGTCATTGCTCATTTGTTGAATCTACTCGTGCGCTACCCATTATAGCATGGATTTACTAATCCAAAAACCTTGCCTGTAATATACACAACCTCTCACCCAAGTTTCATCGCTATCGGACGAATAGTATGTGAACGCATACAGGACTTTGTTGGAACGCTTCGCCCGTCGTTGCTCATTTGTTGAATCTACTTGTGCGAAACCTATTGTAAAGTGGATTTACTAAGCCAGAAACCTTCTCTGTAGTGTACACAATATCTCACCCAAGTTTCATCGCTATCAGACGAATAATATATGAACGCATACGGGACTTTGTCTAAACGCTTCGCGCGTCGTCGCTCATTTTTTGAATCTACTCGTGCGCTACCAACTATAACATGTATTTACTAAGCTAGAAACCTTGCCTGTAGTGTACACAACCTCTCACTCAAGTTTCATCGCTATCGGACGAATGGTATGTGAACGCACACGGGACTTTGTTGAAACGCTTCGCCCGTCGTCGCTCAATTGTTGAATCTACTCGTGCGCTATCTATTGTTAAGTGGATACACTAAGCCTGAAACCTTACATGAAGTGTACAGAACGTCTCACCCATGTTTCATCGCAATGGAATGAATGGTATATGAGCACATGTGGGACTTTCTTGAAACAAACATACGCCATTTTGTTGAAGTTTCTCGCTCTACATCTATTGTAAATTGGGTTTACTACGCCTATAACTTTTCTGGGACAATGCACAACAACTCACCAAAATTTGATCGCAATCGGATGAATTTTATATGAACGCATCGCCATTATGCATTTGTTTAAACTACTCACGCGCTATCTATTGTGAAGTGGATTAACTATGCCTATGACCATCGCGGAAGTATTTACAAAAACTCACCAAAATTTGATCGCAATCGGTTGATTGGTTTATGAACGCATGAAAGACGAAGAAACGAACATTCAATTATATATATATATATATATATATATATATATATATATATATAAGATTTATGTGTCTTAGCCTATTATTATTATTATTATTAAGAATATCAATATTACATCCAGCAATACAAGAAAATATAAGCATACATAGCTTTTTAAATATTAGGACATACCCGTACATTGCTCAAGCAATCGCGTGTGCTATCTAGACATTGTCCTTGTCACTACGACACTGTATAAATGACTTGTTCTCTTGATCACTGGATTCCCTTTATCCCTATATCTTATATATAAAAGTGAAAGTCTGTATGTGGGTATGTGGGTGGGTCTGTTCCGTATACAAATCTACACCGTTCCACCAATCTCAACCGAATTTTGCATACACATAGTTTAGGACCCAGAAGGAACCGCTGGCTACATGAATTTTCGATAGTCTTTCTCATTATTCTGATTTCGACCCTTTTGCACTCAAGCACATGCTAATCAAATCATAAAATATACTCATGAAGGAATGGCAAGGCGGATAGTTTCCATGGCAACATAGCTCAAGTCGAGACACGGCCGACTGGATGCCATTTGCGCTCTGCACTACCGGTATAGAAAATGAGGATCTTTACTTGAAATCACGTTAGTTACTCAACTTCTCACACAGCACTGTCAACCGAGTTTAGCATAACAAAGACTTGACACTATCTTCTACTATATATTTGTCAAATACCACTCACTCACTCATTCATTCATCACGAAATCTCAGAAACCATCAAACGGATTGGAATGAAATTTGGTATGCAGCTTCCCCAAGGGCCGCAAATGCCCAGTAAGAGAGGATTTTTGGATATTCTGTTTCTAAAGGGGTGTTAAGGGGGTAGACCTGCATTTCATTGAACAGCAATATCTCCCGATTGGTTTAATTGGGCGATGTGATACTCGGCACATAAACTCATCATTAAAAATAAGAAGACACGAGTCGGAGGGTTTTTCGATGTGGTGTATATTATGAGGTGAAAGGGGTGAAAAGTGGGGATTGAAAGATTCCTAACGGAGCGTGTATCTCTTAAACGACATAGGCGAGGAGTTTGAAACTCAGCGGGAAAAAATCAGCATAAAAATAAGTAAATATGTGTTAGACCGTTTTATCATAAATCCAATTTAAGGGGCCCATGGGGAGGAGTGAAATTCTGGAGGGGGGGGGGGGAGAAACAGGAAAGAAAGTGTCCTAACTGATTGACTGACTGACTCACTCATCAAACTCAGGGGGAAAAACTGCTTTAAAGTAAGTAAATAGCTGTTCGACAGTTTTTTTCATAATCAAATTTAAGGGGTTCTTGGGGAGGGGTGAAATTCTGAAAAAAGAAAATTGAAAGAAAATGTCCTGACTCACTCACTCACTCATCATCGCCCAGCCAAAATTATTGAAGTTAGAAACATGACAGTTTAGGGATATGTTCATTGTATTTCAAAACAGTCTACTAAGGGAGGATTTTCGGATATTCAGGTTCTAAAGGGGTCTTAATGGGGTTAAACCTGCATATCATTGAATAACAATATCTCCCGATTGGATTCATTGGGGGATGTGATACACGGCATATAAACTCATCATTAAAAAGAAAGACACGTGTCTGAGGGTTTTTCGATGTGGTGTATATTATGAGGTGAAAGGGGTGAAAAGTAGGGATTGAAAGATTCCTAACGGAGCGTGTATCTCTTAAACGACATAGGCAAGGAGTTTGAAACTCAGCGGAAAAAAATCAGCATAAGAAATAAGCAAATATGTGTTTGACCGTTTTATCATAAATCCGATTTAAGGGGCCCATGGGGAGGGGTGAAATTCTGTGTGGGGGGGGGGGGAGGAAAGAAAATGTCCTAACTGATTGACTGACTGACTCACTCATCAAACTCAGGGGGAAAACTGCTTTAAAGTAAGTAAATAGCTGTTCGACAGTTTTTTATCAATCAAATTGAAGGGGTTCATCGGGAGGGGTGAAATTCTGAAGGGAAAAAATGAAAGAAAATGTCCTGACTCATTCACTCACTCATCATCGCCCAGCCAAAAATATTGAAGTTGGAAACATGGCATTTTGGGTATATGTTCGTTGTATGTCAATACCGTACACTAAGGGAGGATTTTTGGATATTCAGGCTCTAAAGGGGTCTTAAGGGGGTTAAACCTGAATTTCATTGAATAACAATATCTCACGAGTGGTTTCATTTGTGGAGGTGATACTCGCCATATAAACTAATCATTAAAAATAAGCAGACATGTGTCTAAGGGTTTTTCGGTGTGGTGTATTACTATGAGGTGAAAGGGGTGAAAATTAGGGGTTGAAGGATTCCTAACGGAGCGTGTAGGCCTATCTCTTAAACGACATAGGCGAGAAATTTGAAACGCAGCGAAAAAACATCAGCTAAAAAGATAAGTAAATCGGTGTTCGACCGTTTTTTCATAAATTAATTTAAGGGGCCAATGTAGTGGGGTGAAATTCTGGGGGAAAAAGGAGAGAAAGTGTCCTCACTGACTAACTCACTCACTCACCAAACTCAGGGGAAAAAGACAGCTTTAAAAATAAGTTAATAGGTGTACAAGCGTTTTTTCATCAATCCAATTTAAGGGGCCCATGGCGAGGGATGAAATTCTGGTAAAAATAATTGAAAGAAAATGTCCTGTCTGACTCACTCACTCATCACGCCCAGCGAAAACCATTAAAGTTGGAAAAATGAAATTTTGGGAATATGTTCGCTGTAAGTCGAAAACGTCAACTAAGGAATGATTTTTGTTTATTCGGTTTTTAGAGAGATGTTAAGGGGGTAAACGTGCATTTCAATGAATAACGATATGTCATGAGTTGTTTCTTAGGGGATGTGATATTCGGTATATAAACTAATCATTAAAATAATCAGACATATGTCTAAGGGTTTATCGAAGTGGTGTATATTATGAGGTGATAGGGGTGAAATTTGGGGGTTGAGGGATTCTTGACGGAGCGTGTATCTCTTAAAGGATATAGGCGAGAAGTTTGGAATTCGGCGGAAAAAGAACAGCTTAAAATACAAGTAAATAGGTGTTCGACTGTTTTTTCATAAATCCAATTTAAGGGGCCCTTGGAGAGAGGTGAAATTCTGGGGGAAAAAAACCAGGAAAGAAAGTGTCCTAACTGATTGACTCTCTTACTCACTCATCAAACTCAGGGGGAAAACAGATTTAAATAAGTAAATAGGTGTTCGACCGTTTGTTTCATAAATCCAATTTAAGGGGTTCATGGGGAGGGGTGAAATTATCAAAAATAAATGAAAGGAAATGTCCTGACTGACTCACTCACTCAGCCAAAATTATTAAAGTTAGAAACATGAAATTTTGGGGATATGTTCGTTGTATGTCGAAAACGTCCACTAAGGAAAGAGTTTTGAATATTCAGGTTCTAAATAGGTGTTAAGGGGGGTAAACGTGCATTTCATTGAATAACAATATCTCGCGAGTGGTTTCATTTGGGGATGTGATACTTGGCATATATACTAATCATTAAAAATAAGCTGACACATGTCTAATGGTTTTTCGATGTAGTGTATATTATGAGGTGAAAGGGTTGAAAAGTGGGGGTTGAAAGATTCCTAACGGACCCTGTATCTCTTAAACGACATAGGCGAGAAGTTTGAAATTCGGAGGAAATCAATCAGCTTAAAAATAAATAAATAAATAAAATAAATATGTGTTCGACCGTTTTTTCATAAATCCAATTTAAGGGGCCTATGGGGAGGGGTGAAATTCTGGAAGAAAAACGTCCCCTAAGGAAGGATTTTTGGATGTTCACTCTCATCGACCAACTCAAACGATTAAAGTTAGAAGAATGATATTTTGGGGATATGTTTGTTGTGTGTCGAAAACGTCTACCAAGGAGGGATTTTTGGATATTCAGGATCTAAAGGGGTTTTAATGGGGTTAAACCTGCATTTAATTGAATAACAATATGATACGACTATGACGCGAGCGAAGCGAGGCTAAAAATGAGATGATGTGCGTCTATGTATTACTCAATCACGCAAGTACCACTGGTCCGATTTACATGAATTTTACATGAAAGTAGCTGATTTACCTGGTTAACATATAGGTTACTTTTGATTTCAATACTTTGTACTATTTAAAGATGGCGACCATTTTAGTGACCACTACACCATTTGGTTTAAAACTTTCATATTTCCATTTCAAATAAAAAAAGAACGCTAAGAAATAGCAAACTTTTGATGGTATATACGAGGTTAAAAATTACATTTTCTATCCGAAAGGTATCTCCAACCGTTAGCGAGTAAAACCTAAATTTGTGCTATAAAACACGGTCAACGCCGAGCGGTGTAGTTGGACAAAATGTTCCATCCCTAATCTCCCTCTGCGCAGCACATCGCCTATCCCCTGTTTTAACTGTCACCTTCATATTTTAATTTATTTATGACGCGTAGCGAAGCACGGGTACTTCAGCTAGTATATTATAATTGTGAAAATCTGTGTGTCCGTGTGTGTGTTAGTTTGTTACCTCTTGACACTAAAACGGCTGGACGTATTTGGATGAAATTTGAAATGGAGACAGCTTATACCCTAGGATAACATATAGGCTGCCATTCATCCGGAAATAAATCATTGTTCCCGTCGAACGGGCAACATAACTGAAAAGTCACCAAAATTACTCAGCCGGGACAAAATATCGACGTTGTCGCATATGGACCGGACAAAGCTCATTTTACGCCCCTCGATGCGAGAAACAATACTCGGTAGGTCCCTACGGGACACCGAAAACCACATTTTAAGGCCCTAAAACCAACAGTTTCAAAGATATTCGCAGAAAACTATCTTCACCCTGGTAAACTGATGAACTAATGGCAAGTCTGTTTCCATGGCAACTGAACCTCAAGGTATGACATCCGATTTTCTATATATCCCTGTAGGAGGCAGTGCCAATCCATTTATTATCTTTTTCAAGAGATATATAAACACAAGAACAGGGTAGCGTGCCTGCCTCCCATCCGGAGGCCCCGGGTTCGATTCCCGGACCCGTCAGAGATTATCGACACTGGCGTGAGGGCTGCAACGGAGTGCACTCAGCTTCGTGAGGACAATTGAGTAGCTGTCTGATAGAGAGGCAGCGCCCCGGTCACGAAGAACAAGATAAACGGCCAAGCGAACACGATGCACTGACCACGCGTCACCACAATATCTGCAGGCCAAATGGCTGGGAAGCGGTCGCATGATAGGCCTAGGCCCTTCATGGGCTGTAGTGCCAGGGGTAAAAAAATAGGGATAGCGCCTTCTAATACCACTTTTAAATTTTAAACACTACACTAGCGGCTATTCAATAAAGTTAGCGATATACCTGCGTTCAATTTCATAAACATTGGGCTTACAAATCCCGTATAGTTAAGTACAAATATCAGTCTGGTCGTTATTTCAGTAGCAACGAAGCTCTGTGGCGGCTATTGCCGTTTCCGTAACACTTAAGGCATCTCGCCGTCACATACCTCAATGTGCACTTACAAAATTGTGAACCAGTCTATTTACTGAAAAGAATTTCTACGTGCGAGTATCCACTCTGGCAAAAACCACACTCACCACCTTTTCCAAAATGTACACAAGACATGATTTTTAAAGCACTCTTCTGTATGTTGAGGTACAGAGATATACCACATGGAAAGATACAATAAAATGTTGGCAAATCTGAATTCAAGGAACTGCTGTCCAGAATAGGCTTTCGGTGCAGGTTATGCGGCCCATGTTCGTAACATGGAATGTTATCCTTTGACAATGCATCTACACCATGTGCGAGGACAACGCATTGCAAAGATCTCTAATACCACAATAATCAGGAAATTGGAGAAAAATTTAAAGTGGGAGCGAAGATTCAAGGATAAATAATTTCATCTTTGAGATTTGCTGATGACATCGTCGTCTTGGCCGATACGCCAGAGGATTTGAACGAGTTTTTGAATGGTATGGACTCCGTCTTGAGGAATGAATTCATGATGAAAATCAATAAATGTAAAACAAAATTATTGGAATGCAGCTGAAATAAATCAGAAACCTCTATGGACCTCAAATTGGCTGGTGAAACGCTACAGGAAGTAGGATACTTCTGTTACTTAGGAAGCAAAATATCCAGTGATGGACGAAGCAAAGAGGATATAAAAAGCAGGTTGGCTCAGGCAAGGAAAGCATTTCTACAGAAAAGGAATCTGTTGACATCGAATGTACATTTAGGTATTAGGAAGTCATTTTTGAAAGCTTTTGTCTGGAACGTGACATTATAAGGAAGTCAAACTTGGACTAATGGTGCAGCAGAAAAGAGGAGAATTGAAGCGTTTGAAATGTGGTGTTACAGGAGAATGATGAAGATCAGATGGGTAGATAGGGTAACAAATGAAGAGATATTAAGACGAGTGGGAGAGGAGAGTTGTTTCTGGCGACTGCTAATGAAGGGAAGATATAGGTTGGTAGGACACATAAATAAGACACCCAGGAATAGCAAGCTTAGTTATGGAAGGGAGGGTCGAGGAAAAGAACTGTAGGCGTAGACCAGGGTTAAACAGATTGCCTCGGATGTAGGGTGTGGTTGCTGTGTAGAGATGAAACGATTAGCTCAGGAGAGGGGGCATGGTGCGCTGCATCAAACCTGTAAAAAAAAACTGAAGAATCAAGCAACAACAATGAGGAATTTTAATTATTAGAGAGGCATGTGAGGCAAAAGGGTTTTTGGAGAATTTCAATCCCTGGGACGTAACACTGGAAGAGACTGCATAATGTACGAGTACATCAGCGGCCAAGGTGAGATATATTTTACTATAGGTCTATTAATAGCGACATGTTGACGTTCAAATCATCAAAAGTGTGGCAAAATTACACCCAGAATAGCTTAAGGAAAAATACTTTTAATTCCCCATATTCCGATAGATTTGCCATTCCAGTGTGCAAGAGTGCAGTTCCCTCTTCAAACTATATTCGCAATTTCTATTAACAAAGCGCAATGTCACACACTTAACAGCAGCAGGTGTACATTTAGACAAAACCTTTTTTTTCCATGGGCAACTGTATGTGGCGTGCTCGCGAGTATCCGGACAACAAAATCGTTGTCTCAGCAGAAGATGGCAAAACCAAAAACGTAATTTTAAAATGTGTTCATATAATGTAACACTGTACCCTGCAGATTTTGACAACTCTAAAAAAATCCCACTTTTCGGCACATATCAATATACTGTACTGTATGTATCAGAATTTTCAGAATTAGAATTGACCCATCTGTAGCCGCGATTGCTGTAATAGAATATACCAATTAATGCATCGTCCCCATTGTCTTGATCGCGAGCGAAGCCGCGGGTACCTGCTAGTATTAAATATGCCCTGTATAATCTTCATCATATTGTAAATGTAGTCTATTACTTGTTATTATCTAAGTAGACGTATTAGTCTAAAAATGTACTTTCTTAGATCTATGTGATGAATATCAAATTCAGTCGAGTAAGGGAAGAATACATGTAAGGTATACCACGTAAGGCAAGGCCTTGAGGGTGGCATATTAGGTCTACTTACCTAATTATAACGTTAAGTGCTCATGTAAAAAAATATATTACATATACTGTATATATTAAAATAAGTTTTCTTAAATTAATGTCAACCTTTTTTAGGAAATTACCGAGGAGAAAGAAAACTTGGTGCTCTCCAAATCCACATTTAGGTTCATATCAATTGGATCATGTAGCAATTACAAAACAGAACTTTAGAGAAATCATAAATGTTAGAGTAAGGAGAGGATTAAATATTGACTCTGACCATTTTTTGTCTGAGATCAAAACTAAATTTCAACCAAATAAATCCAAACCAAAAATTCCAAAAATAGACACAAAAGTTTTATCAGAAAATAAGACTGAATTTATCAATAAACTGCATACTAAAGATAAGAGTAACTGGAAGAGATCAGAGATCTAATGATAGAATCAGCCAAAGAATTGGGACAGCCTCCAAGGAAAAGGAAACACCAATGGTGGAATACAACATGTGATGCAGCGATCGAACGTAGATTAGCGGCTTGGCAGTTAAGGAATTCCAGGAAACGAGAAGATGACTGGATTCATTTTGTAGAAATCAGAAAGCTAACATCCAAAATCGTCAGGATAGAGAAACGTAATTATGATAAGAAGCGATTGGAAGAGATAGATATAGATTTTTAAAAGAACAACACCAGACAATTCTACAAAGTATTTTGAGAGGAGATCCAAGGATACAAACCAATGAACCTCCATTTCAAGGATTCAACTGGTAGACTAGTCACTAATAATAAAGATAACTGCGAGTTACTAGCTAAATACTTTGAGGAACTTCTTAATTGCGAAGAACCTTTAGAAAGACTACAGTTTACATCACCACAAAAAGAGAACCCTCCGTCATAACCACCAACTGTCCAACAAATAGAACAATATATTGACAATCTTAAAAATAATAAGGCACCTGGTGAGGATGGGATACTAACTGAAATGTTGAAACTTGGTGGTAAATTTGCAGCTGAAGCTTTACACAAAGTTATAAAGGAATGTTGGGAAAAAGGAACAATTCCAAAAGATTGGAAACAGGCAATAATCCGTCCCTTGCACAAGAAAGGAGATAAGACAAACCCCAACATTTATAGAGGTATTTCCTTACAGCCAATCGCATACAAAGTTCGTTCTAAAGCATTGCTACACAATCTGGAAGAACAAGCAGAACATACTATCGGCGAATACCAAGCCGGATTTAGAAAAGGAAGATCTTGTCCAGAGCAAATTTTCAATCTCAAAACAATCCTTAGAATCAGAACAATACGTAACCTCAACACAGTTGTATCTTTCATTGATTTCAGAAAGGCTTATGATTCAATAGACAGACAGTCTGTATTCCTAACTCTAGCAGAATTAGGGATAGATAAAAATACCAGACAACTGGTTGAACAAACACTAACAAATACAATCTCAAGAGTTAAATTTCTAAACGACATTTCAGAACCCTTCCAAATCAAAACCGGAGTTAGACAAGGTGATGGGCTTTCACCACTTCTATTTAATTTGATATTAAACAAAATCATGAAGGAATGGGAACTTAAATTATGCGAAAGAAACATTGAAGGGGTCCATTTGGGGCAAGGAAAAGGAAGATTTGAGGTGAAATGTCTTGCCTTTGCTGATGACATAGCAATCATTTCAGAAAACAGATTTCAGGCACAAATAATGGTAATAATAATATCGCATGGCCTCGGTGCCGGGTGCAAGCTTTGTAATTTAACACCCAGAGGGTAGCTTGCATGTCGAATTTCGTTGTTCCTTGAATCATTATGAAAGTCAAGGAGGTTAGATATCTAATCTTCTTGAACACCATAGCGCTTTCTAGTAGAGAAATGAGGAACTTTGCGTTGGAGAAAACTCCCGAGATTAATTTTGCCATTTTGAACACGTCCTACAGAATTCAAATGGGTTCTTTGACATGCCAACATCGTATGACATGCGTATCGTATTTTTGCCGCCTTTCAAAAATCACTTACCACGGCCAGGAGCGAACCTGCAATCTTAGGGTTAGTAGACCGACACGCTATCCACTCACCCTACATGAAATAGCAATAAAAACTGGTCTTCAGATTTCGTATGAAAAAAAAACAAATATATTGAACCCAGACACAATGGAGAAAAATATCTAACAACTCAACATGGACAGATTCAAAGAGTTGATAAATTTAAATATTTGGGAGAATGGATCCAGTCAAATGGACTTGATAACACATCCTGCAAGGAGAGATTAAGAAAGATGGAAAATGCCTATAAACTCACCCAACATAGATACAACAAACGATCAATTTCATTCCAGGCAAAAATCAGGCACTACACAACTGTAATTAAACCAGAGGTATTATACGGATCAGAATGTTTAACGTTGAACAAAAGAGGTGAACAAGAGGAACTGGAAAAGAAAGAAAGGAAAATACTTAGGAAAATTTTGGGTCCCCAAAAGAATAAAGATATTTGGATGAAGAGAAAAAATGAAGACCTTTACCGAAATGTAGAAAAAATTACAGACTCAATTAAAAGACGGAGACTACAATTTTATGGTCACCTTCATAGAATGGATAGCAGCAGGCTAACTAAGAAAATTTTTGATTACATCACCAAATTAAAAAACACCACTAGATGGCTGGAAGAGATGCGGTGTGATCTGCAAAAACTGAAGATCACAAACAACATCATTTCTAATAGGGTAGAATTCCGGCGACTGATCACTACTGCAGATTTTTCGATTCTGCAAGTTCCACATCAACCACGGAGAGTGTTATCAGCGGAACAGAGGCAGGTCATCAGCCAACGTATGAAGAAGTTTTGGGAAGAAAGGAAACAACGAAACAATGTACTGTAGTATTAGGTTCAAAGCGGTCTATAATTGACCAAATTCTAAATATATATATATAAAATAAGTTTTGTGAAATAGTTAAGTAGCAATGGTAATGCAATGTTATAGATTAAGCTACTTTAATATACCTTTAATGACATTTTTATTCTCTCGAGCAAATATCTTTGCGTTATTTATAAACTTTGTAGATTTATGTAACTGCTCTTTTATGGCTTTAGGAAGGATATTGTAAAATTTAGGAATAAAGTATTGAAAATTACACTTTGTAATAGTTAGATTTGGTTTGAAGAGGACAGCCAAATTTCCTGTTCTACCTCTTGTTTCATAGGTGTGGCTCATATTTATAACTGAATTTTTATTTTTATAGATATATTTATAGACTTCCGTAGCGTAAATTTGTCCTATGTTCATGACGTTTGCTTCCACATACAATTCATTAGTAGGATATAACCTTTCCTTTATATACATGATACGCAACACCAAGTTTTGCATTACTTGAACTTTTCTTACAATAGTTTGATAAGCTCCTCCCCATACAATTAATCCATACGTGAGAGTAGACTGAATAAGTGCAAAGTAGATATCTCTCAGTAGTTTAATATTGACAATGTGTTTCAGACAATGAACTACATAAACTGTCCTCCTTATTTTCTTTGTGATGAAATTAATGTGAGATCTCGACTTCATGTCTTCATCAAAATAAATACCTGGGTATTTTATATTTTGTGTGCGGTTGATTTTTATGCAGTTGCAGCTTGTATTGCAGTTTTCCCGATGTACAATAAGCTCGTCGAAGTAGTTTTGATTGTGTTTAGTGTGAAAATAATCCATTTTAATTTATTTTCATTCAGAAACAATTCATTATTATCCAGCCATAATTTAATCCCTTTTAAAGCTTCGGTTGCTTCTTGCCTGGCTATTTCCCATGTATTCCCTTCAACAAATATAGCGGTGTCATCTGCATAAGTGATAATTGAACTATTTTTTAGATTATTTATTGATTTTTCTGTGTCATTAATGTATATAATAAAAACTTGTGTCCCTAAGACTGTTCCTTGTGGTATTCCCCTCTTTACGTGCATCGGTGCACTCAATGTGTCATTTATTTTACATATTGTATTCTGTCAGTCAGGTAACTTTTGATGAGATTAAGAGCTGTGCCTCGAATACCATATTTTTCCATTTTTTTGAGGAGAATATCATGTGATACAGTGTCGAAAGTTTTAATAAGATCTAAAAATATTCCTAGTGATGGTTTGGAGCAATTTAATTTTTCTTGTATTTGGTTAGTTAGAGCTGCAATTGCATCCACAGTACTTCGACTTTTTATAAATCCATATTGCCTTGCTGATTGAATGTCATGCTTCAGTAAAAACTGGAAAATATTGTTTTTGATACATTTTTCAAATATTTTTGCTATTATTGTAATCAAAGATATAGGTCTATAAATTTCCATGTCTATAATATTGCCTGATTTTAAGATTGGTTTAACAATTGTTGCCTTCAGTTTCTTTGGAAAATATCCTTCTGTAAAAGATTGATTTATGAGATTTAAAAGCGGTTTCTCTAATGAATCTATATTTTGTTTTATAACCTTTGTGAAATATTGTCTATTCCCGTGGCTTTACTGTCACTTATGTCACCTAATTTTTTTTCAAATCAGTGGAATTTACCGGGGCCATGAAGCATGAACTCTTATTGCTAGTTATATTAAGTGTAGAGCTTCCGCTTTTCTTTATACATTTGGACATCTCGGTAGTCTTATTTACGAAATATTCATGAAATTTATTTGAAATTTGTATGGCACTTTTGTAAATTTCATTCTGATACCTTATTTCACTAATTTGCTCTTTTTGATTTATTCTCTGAGATACCTCATTAACTATACCCCAAATCTTTTTAGGATTTCCTGAACTAGCATTTACTACATGTCTGTAGTAATCTATTTTCGCCCAGTTTATTAGCTCATTTAATTTGTTTCTGTATCACTAGGGCTCGGATTTTTAGGTAAATAAATATTTTTAAATGTGTATACATATTTTAAGCATTTTTTCTATAAATACATAGATTCCTGCTTTTCACTTATGAGCACATAAAAAGACATAATATTTACATTTTTTTAAAAATCGGTATGCTAGATCTTTCAATTGGATTTTTGTTCTGTGTTACTTCAAAGGGGAAGAACCTGTGAGCTATCTAATTTTCATGTAGAGCGTATGTCAGCTTGCAACTGTGTTATTCTTAACTTGTCACCCCGTGCCACTCACTGTGGAAATCGGGGATTTCCTTGTCCAAAGCCATATTTCACCACGTGCTAGAGTTACCTGGAACCATTGTCACTCCCATGCAGTTCATTTCTGGCACTGTGAAGTGTAAGGCAGTACTACGATGCCTAAATTAAAAGCAACTACAAGTTATCGTCTGTTGCAGAATTTAAAGATAATTTTACTTCTGATGGGGCGTTCTGTTCTGCCAACCATGTGGGAAAGCAATCAAAGCTCAACAGCGATCTCAAGTTACACAACAAGTCAAGGGCAAGAAACATATTGCCGCAGTTTCCCGCCTTGAGAATAAGTGTTTTGCGACATTCGCCGGTCATTTGTGATGGACAACCTGAAGATGTATCTCGTTGTGAATTGTAATGCTTCAGCAGTCAGTGAGACATAGCATAAATTGCATTCGTGAGAACTGCATATTGTTGATATTCACATTAATAAACTAAATTATAATAAAATATTTTTATTTTTTGTCACACATTTCAGGTAGCCTATTTTTAATACATAACAAATAAATATTTTCCCGATCTTTAGCATCTAAAAGTCCGAGCCTTTTTATCACACTCCAAACAGTCACAAGCCTAATTGTTTGGCTCTATGTTAACCGTGGAAACTTGCAATTGCATGTATAATTCTTTCAAGGTGTCAACATAGACATAATGATCATGATTTGTCAAACCGGAAACACAACTTCATCATGGAAAACAGCAGGGTGAAGCTTACGCTATCTACTGATAGGGGCAGATGACCTCGTAGTTCTGCCCCTTAAAACCTCAATAACTAACTGCTTACCTTACTGATAAAAGCTTAACTACAGGGATGAACTGACACCAATCTACATCACAGATGAAGGTGACTAAAATGGACAATACTGTACCTGGTTTATACAAAGGACTTGTGTACAACGGTAATCCAAGGGAAATCTACACAGGTGCCTATGCTGGTTTGTCGCCATCACAATTCACAGCAGTAAGTTACACGACCTTCTTGCCAGCATGGTAATTCTGAAATAAAGTGACAGACTATTCATCATGAACAACAAGTGAAACAAAAGTTTGCGAAATGATGAGAATGTTGGCTACATGTAGAGAATAATGAGGATGTTCATCCTTCCCCTAAATATAATGCACACCATTAATCCCAAAAGAAATCTAGTCTAGGAGGGGCAGATGACCTCGTAGTTCCGCCCCTTTAAACAACAATAACTAACTTAACTAGTCTAGGTCTACTGGTATGTGTTAACACATTTTCAAGATATATAACAAGTTCTCATTCATACGCGGGCAGATTTTATAAACTTCTAGGCAATGGCTGGATTTCGAACAACACACATCACATCCATCATTACTTCTCAAATAATGAAGAGCTTAAAGTCGGTTAACCTATACAGGATCTCTTTAAGTCTCTATTATTAAAACCTTAGCACGACCAAAAACAGATCTTAATTCACACACAATCAACCAACAATATAATGCAATTTTATCGACTGAAACTACCATTACCTTTCTGTAAATCACCAAATGTCGAGACGTAATAATTACCTTGATTTGTGAACTCCTCATCACATGTATCCATCATCGACCATGATCACGTTGCCATGGATATCATTTCATGAAGGAAATAATAAGAGGAGATGCCCTGAGCTCGTTTGAGTGAAGCCAAGCGCTGCAACCAAAGTGGGCGTAACCTTAACTCGTATTCTGTGTTCTGTGACTTGCATGGGGCATTGTGCATGGCTAAACCTTATTTTGGCCCCGGTTTTTATCGCACTCCGGTTATGCAACATTGGAAACGTAATAACAGTAGTGATAAGTTATTTAAAAAAAACTTCAATTTTAATTTCAGCATGTGTAGGCCTACCCTATATAGACTACAAAATAATCCTCAGCAAATCCCAAATTATCAAACGGCTGTCGGTCAATAATTACGGTAGGCCTACGTAATTAATCAAATCGAGGCTAATCGTCAAGTTTCTACCCCCCCACAAAGAAAATACCGTACGGTACCAAAACGTATAGGCTATTCCGTATTTTTGTGCAAATATGCGTCCTTTTTTAACCCTGCGGAACTGGCGCCCCGGGCGTCTTGTGACATCAGTACTGGCGCCTCGTCTCACAGACCCGAAATATAAAATTGTGTTTTTTTTAGTTTAAATACATAGCTGACAAAAAAATTCTATTAATTTGCTAACTTATAAAGAGGTATTGATGAAAAAGAAAACTATTTTTTATTTTTACATTTTTTATGAACAATTTAAAAAACCCTTACAGAAAACGTTAAGTTTTAGAAAAAATTATGTAAAATAATCAAAACAAAATTAAACTGAAAAATGGCTTATAAAAGGTAGTTCAAAAAAGTCCATAGTACAAACAACAAAACTCAAAATTAAACTTTCAATAAATGGACGATGAGCATTTCACTTCAAAAACAAGATGTTCAGTAAAGAACATATAGCCTACTTTCTCCTAAATGCATGGGTATTGTTATAACTCTTTGTCCTTTTCAAGGAGTATGATTGAATGTTGGTTGTAGTAACTTGTTGAAATACAACGTGCTATAGGGATATTAAACATGGATATGAGGTGCCCTTTGCTAGTGCTACCTCTGTACCAAATTTCGTTCAATTCGGTTTCACCGTGTTTGAATTGATAGGGGGAATCGATTTGCACACATACTTGGCCACCATCTGCAAACTATTGGGCTGATGTTCTTGCAGTTTGGTCAGAATATGTTTCCCACATAAAGATATGGTGTTGCAAAATTTGGTAGAGACTAGATTATTAGGTTGGTCGTAATTACATTTTAGCTTTTAACATTTGGGTGGCCGCGGTTACGTTTCCGTCAAGATAGCGGTGATATAAAACATGACACTGAGGTGCCCTTTGCTAGCGCTACCTCTGTACCAAATTTCGTTCATTCGGTTCCACCGTGTTCGAATTAATAGGGGGAATCGATTTTCACACAAAGATGGCCGCCATCCGCAAACTATTTCGCTGATGACCCATTAGTTTGGTGAAAGGATGCTCCCCCCATAAAGGTATGTTGTTGCAAAGTTTGGTAGAGATCGGATGGTTATGTTAGTCGTAATTTGATTTAAGCTTTAAACATTTGTGTGGCCGCCATTACGTTTCTGTCAATATGGCGGCGATATTAATCATGACACTGAGATGCCCTTTGCTAGTGCTATCTCTGTACCAAATTTCGTTCCATTCGGTTTGACCGTGTTTGAATTAATAGGGGGAATCGATTCTGACACAAAGATGGCCGCCATCCGCAAACTATTAGGCGAATAACCTATTAGATTGGTCAAAGGACGCACCCTCCATAAAGGTATGTAGTTGCAAAATTTGGTAGAGATCGGATGATTAGGTTAATCGTAATTTGATTTAAGCTTTGAACATTTGTGTGGCCGCCATTACGTTTCAGTCAAGATGGCGGCGATATAAAACATGACACTGAGGTGCCCTTTGCTAGTGCTACCTCAGTACCAAATGTCGTTCCATTCGGTTGCACCGTGTTCGAATTAATAGGGGGAATCGATTTTCACACAAAGATGGCCGCCATCCGCAAACTATTTGTCTGATGACCCATTAGTTTGGTCAAAGGATGCTCCCCCCATAAAGGTATGTTGTTGCAAAATTTGGTAGAGATCGGATGTTTAGGTTAGTCGTAATTTGATTTAAGCTTTGAACATTTGTGTGGCCGCCATTACGTTTCCGTCAAGATGGCGCGATATAAAACATGACACTGAGGTGCCTTTCGTTAGTACTACCTCTGTACCAAATTTCGTTCCATTCGGTTGCACCGTGTTCGAATTAATAGGGGGAATCGATTTTCACACAAAGATGGCCACCATCCGCAAACTATTACGCTGATGACCTATTAGATTGATCAAAGGATGCTGCCTCCATAAAGGTATGTAGTTGCAAAATTTGGTAGAGTTCGGATGATTAGGTTAATCGTAATTTGATTTAAGCTTTGAACATTCGTGTGGCCGCCATTACGTTTCAGTCAAGATGGCGGCGATATAAAACATGGCACTGAGATGCCCTTTGCTAGTGCTACCTCTGTACCAAATTTCGTTCCATTCGGTTTCACCGTGTTTGAATTAATAGGGGGAATTGATTTTCACACAAAGATGGCCGCCATCCGCAAACTATTAGGCTAATGACCTATTCATTTGGTCAAGGGATGCTCCCCTCATAAAGGTATGTAGTTGCAAAATTTGGTAGAGATCGGATGATTAGGTTAATCGTAATTTGATTTAAGCTTTGAACATTCGTGTGGCCGCCATTACGTTTCAGTCAAGATGGCGGCGATATAAAACATGGCACAGAGGTGCTCTTTGCTAGTGCTACCTCTGTACCAAATTTCGTTTCATTCGGTTCCACCGTGTTCGAATTAATAGGGGGAATCAATTTTGACATAAAGATGGCCGCCATCCGCAAACTATCAGGCTAATAACCTATTATATTGGTCAAAGGATGCTCCCTCCATAAGGGTATGTTGATGCAAAGTTTGGTAGAGATCGGATGGTTATGTTAGTCGTAATTTAACTTAAGCTTTGAACATTTGTGTGGCCGCCATTACGTTTCTGTCAATATGGCGGCGATATAAAACATGGCACTGAGATGCCCTTTGCTAGTGCTACCTCTGTACCAAATTTCGTTCCATTCGGTTTCACCGTGTTTGAATTAATAGGGGGAATTGATTTTCACACAAAGATGGCCGCCATCCGCAAACTATTAGGCTAATGACCTATTCATTTGGTCAAAGGATGCTCCCCTCATAAAGGTATGTAGTTGCAAAATTTGGTAGAGATCGGATGATTAGGTTAGTCGTAATTTGATTTAAGCTTTGAACATTTGTGTGGCCGCCATTACGTTTCCGTCAAGATGGCGGCGATATAAAACATGACACTGAGGTGCCTTTTGTTAGTACTACCTCTGTACCAAATTTCGTTCCATTCGGTTGCACCGTGTTCGAATTAATATGGGGAATCAATTTTCACACAAAGATGGCCGCCGTCCGCAAACTATTACGCTGATGACCTATTGGTTTGGTCAAAGGATGCTCCCCCCATAAAGGTATGTTGTTGCAAAATTTGGTAGAGATTGGATGATTAGGTTAGTCGTAATTTGATTTAAGCATTGAACATTTGTGTGGCCGCCATTACGTTTCCGTCAAGATGGCGGCGATATAGAACATGACACTGAGGTGTCCTTTGCTAGTGCTACCTTTGTACCAAATTTCGTTCAATTCGCATTCACCGTGTTCGAATTGATAGGGGGGGGACAGACATTCAGAGTACACACACACACACAGACACACACACACACACACACACACACAGACTCACACACACACATACACACACACACACACAGACTCACACACACACATACACACACACAGACAGACACACTTTTTTCGCCCTGTGTTGATCTCATAAGTCTACTTTCATTTATTGCAAAAATCGAAAGTAGGCTAAAAAACATTAATTGTCATTTGCAATGGGGCATGTTGGGCATGAAAATGATGCGTGCTTGAGACAAATGAACTTGAAACAGTATTTACAGAAATATTTTGTCTTGCTTTCTTTCCTGCATAAATGGCACCGTTTTCTGATCCCTTCAGCTGTCACAGCTTGGGGCGCCACTCCGGCGGCTTCATGTCTTCTCATTCTCACTTCTGGAGGTAGGTTCGTCATAAGAGCTCTGCGTTCTTGGTGCTCCGATGTCAATGATTTTGATAGATCTCTTAAATATCTTCTGCGAACAATATTAGTGTCCATGTTGTTTGATGTGAAAATGATTTGAGAATTGACACCAGCCACATTCAAGAGTAAAAAACAAAATGACCATAGGCCAACGTCGCGTATTTCTCGCGACATCATACAATGCACATAGTTCGTTCAGAGAATCAACCCCACCTTTAGTAGAATTGTAAAAGTGAATCATTTCTGGTTTTGAACTGTTCTGTTGTTTCATAAATAGCCTCATCATGATGTATAATGGATGCTAAGATGACTTTTTTTTGCCTTTTTAGGCACATATGTGCATATAGTGACGTTTTCTTGAAATCCGAACCTACTTGAGTTTACAGGGCGTTCTTTTGTGTTAACAAACAAAGGAGGTAGCTCTCACTTATTTTTTCGAACGGTACCTACAACTTTTAGTCTATTCCGGTCATTCAATTCATTAACCAATGGAAAAGAGGTGAAATAGTTGTCTAAAGTGATATTTCTACCAGTACCAGATATAGGAGTTATTTGTCTTCTTATAACGTTGTGTGCATTTGTTTCTTGTTTAAAAGGTCCGAGCGGTTGTTGACCAACATAAGGCTCCCAATACAACATGTATCGTGTTTTTGCATCAACTAGTAAGAACAATTTCAGCCCGTACTTATTAGCCGTACTTTATTCGGCCGAAAAGAGCAACGACCCCTAAATGCAAGAAGCATCTCATCGAAGGTAGCATATTGACATATGGTATAGTTTTTCTTGCAGTTTTCAGTAAATTTTTCGAAAATTTCCCTTATGGGAGCAAACTTACCAATCCTGCGTCTCTCTTCTCTTGTGTCAGTGTCATCGAAGCGAAGGTGTCTCAAAAGAAACAAAAATCGTTCACGTGACTTCGTCAACTCCATTGCCTTCAAGGTCCCACAAGTTTAGTCGGCTACTTTTCAAAATACCTGCTAAATAAAGCAAGCCAAAGACAGCTTCCAATTCAATGATGTCAGTAGGCTGGGCTGACCTTTCTCTAGAATAATTAGGCCTACATTTTTCAATATACAAATTAGTGTTCTCAAGTATATTACTCATAATTTGATCATCAAAATACAATCGCCAGCAGTCAATAGGAGTTTGGGCATTTCTAGCATCTCCTTTGACACCTGGTAAGTGAATGACAATATTGTTTTGCCGTGTTCTTACCGAACGTTCAGGAGGGCGATGTATTTTCCATAGTGTAGTCTGGTCTATTCCTACGTAGACGCCCACTCTTCGTCTAGGGATTTCTGGTATGGGTACATCTTCTTCCATGTCAGCTTCATTATCAGTTCCTTCTTGCTCTGTGTCTGTATTTTCGTAACATTCAGAGACATAATCTTCCTCCTCTCGATCAGACTGGTCAAATTCCTCTTCAGTATAATCATCACTGTCAACTTCGTCGAGAAGTCTTCTTAATTTTTCCTTTTCCGCTTCACTTGCAATTTTAATGTCAAAAGGCACATTAAATAAAACAAAAGAAAACGTTTTACACTCGTATGTATCTTGCACAGACACTTTATTGCCACGTAAATAAAAAAGCACACTTCCAACCATGTGACGCGAGAACTGGCACCTCGTCTGACAGACCCGAAGGCTAAATAGCACCAAAACTACTTGGGGCACGGCACGGTCGACTGCAAGTCTGTAACTGGCATCAGGAGGGAGGCAGCTACCTGGGGTTTCGTGACCTTGGGCCGCTCCCCCTACCAATGGCAACCAAAACATATGTGGTCGGGTCTGTGAGGCGAGGCGCCAGTTCCGCAGGGTTAATTGTTCTGTTTATTAATTTTGAGGCTCGTATTCTTGAATATCAAAATGTGTACGACCAATGAGTGAAAGTGGCTGCGAAATTAGGCCTAAAAACTGATGACTGCCTCAACACCAATAAGAACATAAAACTCAATTTGGTGTAAATACCGTAATTAGTTCGGCATCATTATTTCCCAAGATGTTCCTTCTTTGGTATAACTCCATCTTCAGACACCTGTATTCAATTTAATCAGTGTTTCAGCGTATTATTACGTTTTGCCGCGTCTTCCTTACAAAACTAGCCTTGCAAAGGTGATCTAATATTTATATTTAAATTGGCTTTTAAAACGATGACGCTGCTTATTTGTGCCAAGTACCGTGAAGTACAGAGTGTATTCTGCCTATCCAAGAAAAAATCTTGACTTGTCATTGCAGTTTTGTGTCACTAAAATCCATTACAAGTTGGAGTGGTTTACGGCTTTAAGCATAGGGACAGCCATTTTCTTGCAACAAAAGTGGGCGTGCCGTTTGGCTTCAGCAGCTTGCGCTAGGCACCGCAGCGAAGGCATCTCCTTCCTTTCTTTCCTCCATGTATCATTTTCCCAAGAACCAACAAAATAAACGGAAAGCCCCTAAAATCTAGTGACAAACAATGTTGGTAACAAAAATTACCGAGTTCGGGCCCAAACACAAGAATAATTTTTAACGGACGGAGAAAGTGCTATGGAGTTGCTTAGGCCTGGAGGATACAGAGGTGTTGCATGTAGATAGAAATATCTTTGTTACGATGTTGTACAAATTACACCTTCGAGCATAAATACACACTGTATTTATGGTCTAAGAGTTACACCCATGTTAGTTTCATAAGTTTCTAAGGATAAATAAATGTTTCCCTCAGTCTTCTCTCTACCGAGTTACAGAACACTCCAGTCTGCAGTGGTAGTACTTGCCTGTGTGTTTGGTCAGACATTGTGGTGTTGGGAGGTAATGTTAGTAGTGTGATTAGATTCCACACGTATACCAGGTTAGTGTTTATTTCTAGTTTTGTGTATCCAACATGGGAAAGGCCAGCGGTGGCCTACAACCCTCCTTCGAGGTGAATACCCCTGAAAACATCATCGTAGATAATGAGGTCTCTTTAGATCACATGCTTGTCGTGGAACCTCCCGAGAACATGCCTCCGGCAGTCTCTCGGAATCCGCCTCTAGGGAATACAACCGTACCTAAAGCTACATTAGCCGCACAATATCGTCATAATGCCCATCATCAAGGACCATACATTGTGTTTTTACAGTCACTTGATCAAAATGTGGGTAATTTGCACCCCACGGCGTTGGACCGTTTATTTTTCGAGAAGCATATACCAGGCATCAAGGGAATCCAAAAAAAAAAAAAAAAAAGGGACGCAATCGAGTCCAAGTTCAATTTGCCACTTCGGACATGGCTAATTCTTTCTTAACTCATCCCATTTTACTTGAACGT
Organism: Meconema thalassinum; assembly: GCA_946902985.2. Taxonomy (NCBI): domain Eukaryota; kingdom Metazoa; phylum Arthropoda; class Insecta; order Orthoptera; family Tettigoniidae; genus Meconema; species Meconema thalassinum. Next base: position 48,944,757 of record OX336388.2, on the reverse strand, counting down.
AAATTATCGGCCTTTATTCCATCCGCCAGTGTTCAACGTGTTGGTCTCATACGTGGCGTTGACCTGTCAGTCACCCACGATTAAATCATTCGTTACATGGTTCCAGTGGTCAGAGTGGAACGACTTACCAGAAAAAAATGGTCAATGATCAACTGGAAACATTACCTACCGGTACGGTCAAGTTTTTTTTTTTTGAGACACAACATTTGCCCAAGTATGTTAGTATTTTTAACGTCATGTTAGAAGTTACTTTATTCATATTCAATCCCATCCGTTGTCAAAAATGTCAACGGTATGGACATGTTCAGTTACATTGTCGAGCAAGGGAACCCAGATGTGGAAAATGCGCCCTGGGTCATCTCACAACTGAATGCCAGGCCGTATTATTCAAATGCGCAAATTGTCAGGACAACCACCCTGCCGGGTCGGCGCGATGTGAAACGCATATTCAGCAAGTGGCCATCAAACGTCAAATGTGTATTGACAACAAATCGTATAGTGAAATAGTCAACCTGCATACGGCTCCATTCAATCCGTTAACGTTATCTACTCAACTGTTGCTATAACTGTTGCTACTTACTGGCAAAATCTAATTTGATTTGGACACGGAAAATAAATCTACTCAATTCCCCCCACTTACGCCCCCAACCGACCCCCGGCCAATCGATCCCCCGCGTAAGAGGAAATTTACTGAAACGGTGCAAAAATCACCAAGGTCAATCACACCCCTCGGGTATGATCGACAGGGTTATCTTCTTCTTATTATTATTTTATTCATGGGGCCTCTCGTTTCCAAGTTCCTGTTTAGCATCGACCTCCAAGATCTTTTGCTACCATGTGTTTCCTTCATTCTCACCTGGATATCTCTGCTCCCTTCACAAAGCTGCAGATCAATCTTATTGGGTCCTCTAGGATTTTCTCTCTTTATTCACCCGGCAGCCCCAGTGTGGAGATTCTAGTTCTTCCCAGCGCCTCACATTCAAAAAGTATGTCTGCTTCATTGCATTTCCTACATATATTGTCTCTTATTACTCCAATTCTATGTAGGTGTTTTTTAAGATGGCAGTGTCCTGTCAATAGTCCCACTACCCATCTTATATTTCCTCTGCTAAGTTGTAGAAGTTGTTTAGTGTGCTTCTTGTTTGGTCCTTTTATCAGTTCCTTTGCAAGTCTGCAACCTGGAGTCTTTTTCCAGTTTTCTATTTGCTTCTTTTGTAGCCATTTACCTATTACATGTCGGGCTTGTCTGACAGGGTTATCTTAATATTGTGTCCACACCCTCCACTTCCAGATTGTGATTTCAACAATCGGCACCTATCGAAAACGTGGCTGTTAGCGCCCCCCCCCCCCCTCCCGCGGCTCCCAAATCAAATGATCCCACCCGTATCATCCTAGAAGATTTTCGCAACTTAATGGACCTTTTAGGTCTCAATGCACAATGGAGCCATTGCGTGAAAAATGTATTAGATAAAATAGTCCCGTTGTTACCTCCTATTGCCCCTGACCACCCTCCGCCGTTTGGCACTCTTTAACATGATGCATTCCTTTGCTATGTATGCAGATACTCCTGTGGAACTGTCGGAGTATTGCTAATAAACGTCATGAATTATTACTTTTAATTGATGAATTTCATCCTGATATAATTTTCCTTCAGGAAACATGGTTATATTCCCAAGTTCGATTTCACATCCCTGCTTATAATGTCATACGAAGCGATGGCCCGGGTTATCGTGGCCTATGCACATTAATTAATCAACATATCCCATTCTCGCTGCTTCAGTGTGATTTCCTTCTGCCCTCTACTGATATTCAAATGTTTCATATAAATAATCGTCTTTTCACCCATCTCTATTGCCCACCGAATATTCAGGGTACTCAACGTCAATGGCTTCTTTTTTTCCGCTATGCCTGCCAACTACAGCACCACGTTATTTTAGGGGATTTTAACGCACATCCCGCCGCCTGGGACAGTGGACGCTATAGCCCGAAAGGACGTCATGTCCATAAGGCAGTCACTGAACATCACTTACTCATATTAAATGATGGTTCCCCCACCCGTCTTACTTCACCGAATGGACCGTCTAGTGCCGTTGATCTATCCATCACTACGTTGGATCAGGCCCACCTTATCACATGGCAAACAGTTCCCGATTTACATCAAAGTGACCATTATCCCATTCTGATACAATACGCCCTAGGTCCTTCACCTCCGCCCTCCCCCACATCGTTCTCGCGCAAACGACCAACACATGGCTTCGATTACGTATTATTTTCTACTTATTTACAAACTCATCTCACCCCGAAACGTCAAACTCCTTTTACTGATTACGCCTTCTTGAAAACAGTCATTGATGCATATCTCAATACATATCATCCTCGGTCGCCTATCATCCCTCATACCGGTACTCGTAACACTCTTCCGCCTTGGTGGGATCAGGAATGTTTTCTTTGGGTCAAGAGAAGAAAAGCAGCATTAAAACGGCTTCGAAAAAACACGACTCCCCATAATTACTTACTCTATAAACGAATATGTGCGTCCACCCAACAACATTTCAATCTCAAGCGACGTGCGGCTTGGCGTTTTTTCATTTCAACTTTTAATAGTCATACATCTCTTCGCAACCTATGGTCGACGATCAAAAACATGTCTCATGTCGTCTCGCGGTCCATGACGAGATCACTCAACGCGCATGGTTACGAAACTTTTTATCGGAATCTTACCCCTGACTACGACTCGCAATGTCTTTCCCCCAGCCCGTATCACGAATCACCGAAATTCCTGACTTTATTGCTACCTATCACATCTACTGAAATCTGGCAAGCCACACGTAACAAGAAATCTACAAGGCCAGGTATTGATGCTGTAACATATCGCATGATAGCTGCTTTCTCCCCGCAAGCCTTCACGATAGTTTTAAATCTATACAATTCCATATTATCTGGTATCATCCCAGATGACTGGAATCAATTTGAAGTTCTCCCGATTTTAAAGCCCAACAAAGACCCTACGGACCCACATAATTATCGAGGTATCTTGTTAAGTTCTTGCCTTCGCAAAGTATTACAAAAAAATCTTACTTCGACGTTTACAATGGTGTTTGGAATATTATGATGCCCTCCCCAAAACGCATTATGCTTTTGTTAAAAAGTGCAGTACTACGGACGCCCTCACTGACTTACTCCTGGCGAAAGGACGGACACAACATAAGTAGGGGGGTAGTGCCGATTCCAAATAGTGTCATGGCCGCCGCGTGAGTCCAAGCCAATATCTCGTGAACCCATGGTCGGATGTTGACAAATGAGGTGTCGTTGGACTCGGGTTGACGCCCTCTTTTCAATGGACCATTCCTTTCAACCCCTAAATAAAACCTACCCCTACTAGGGGGTGAAATTGTAATTTTTAGTGAAAGTCTCTTTTCAAATACGACATGTATAAGGTGCGCTGCTAAAATGAACTTAAATGTTGTTGCTCATATCGCACATGCGTTTTACGAGATGCCGCTATGGATGAACATTTTTGTTTTTGTTTTTTACGCATGCGCACTTGGGATTTTTGTAAGAGGGCGAGCTCTTTGAAAAAAATGATTGATAAGAAGAGGTTTTGGTGGTGAGGAGAGAGCCAGATAGTCGCCTACTTTCCTACGAAGTTTCCCGATATCTCTCAAACGCAAGGTCGGATTTGGACGTGTGACGTGTCAAATCGCTTGTCTCGAAGCCCTATACATGTTATTAATAGGTTAGCGTTTTGAGAATGAGGGAAACAGGCTTTTTTGGGGTAAAACCGTGATTTTAGACTTTTTCTGATATTTCACGAATGCATGGTCGGATTTGGTCCTATGACGTGTCAAATGGCTTGTCTCGAAACCCTCTTTATTTTGGTAATAGGTTAAAGTTTCTGGAAATGAGGGAAACAGAATTTTTTGTTGTAAAACCGTGATTTTAGTCTTTCTGTTATATCTCACAAACCAATAACGCCAGAGACGTATACGAGGGGTCGTAGGACTCGGGGTGACGCCCCTTTCCTCTCTCCTTTCGAATATAGTATTTATGTTTAAAAAATGTGAAAGGGCCTAACGACACTTATGTTGAAAACATTTCAGTTTTTAAAACTTTTTCTTTTAATTTGTCTAAAATGTTCATGAAGAGTGGTTGCAGATAGAGACGATACCACTGGACACGTGTTTCAACGAAGCTATTACTGGCCACGGTGGTGATATACCAATACAGTATTCGCTATTTTGATGAGACCGCGGGTCGAGGGTTCGTTTTCTGATTTTTCCTATGATGGAATTCCTAATTCCTAAACCCCCTGAAGGGGGTCTTTAACGTGTAAACGATTATGAGTGACATGGCAAATGATAATTCCTTGATCCGATGAAGTTGGCTTTAGATAGAACAAACAGAACTTGGTTATATGGTGCTTGAAATGAGTATAGAAAACAAACTTGCTGGGGCAGACTGACAGGATGTGGATGTTATTTGAGCTTATTGGAATGCATTGACTTGACTTGACAACAGGGCAATGAAAAAAGCACAGAGATGCTGAGGACACTTGAAGGTCAAACGATATGGCAACCATGGTGGGAGGGGGAAGCTAGGATGATGTCGCCGATCATGTTCAATGTTCAATGGATGAATTTATATTTTGCGAAGCATTGTTTGGAGAGGGTCATGGGACGACTTGTTTTAAGGGTATTTATTTTTTCGATCTTTCTTATGATGGTCTCATTGATTGAAATCATCCAAAACTGCTAGGGCATGGCCTTGGGATTTTATAAACTGATAATGGGATTTTGACATACAAGATCCACTCAGAACTTGACATGATGTCATTCTTTTATGGCTTATGAATTTCCCCAAAAAAGACCCATAACAACAAGATCATGGACTTTTGCTTTTCATAATATATTGCAAACCCATAATGTAAGATGTTTACTGTGGATGACGAAATCTAGCTAGGTAAAGAAAGAATTATTGTAGGATATATGTATGGTGACTGACACGTCTTTGACCATTGGAACTTGTTTTCAGATCTGACTGTAGTACATAGGGAGTATAGGTTGTAGGCATGGATTGACAAACGATGCACACAAAATTCAATTTATCGATTCGAGAATTAAGAGTAGACTATCATTAATTAATTGGTTAAAGAGTGTAGCTAAAAATAAAAAAATGGTGACTACATTAAACTAAACTGAACCAAGTCGAATCAAACCCAACTGAACCAAACCAAGCCTAAAGCAAACCAAACCTAATCAAGAACAAGCCAAGGGCTTAAGTGTAAAACTTGTGGGGGAATGCAGTCATTGGCAATGTCCAAAGGAAGGGATAACGCTCTACCTTTAGAGGGTGAGGTAAAGCTAGCGCATGGTGCTAATGCATATTCCCAAGTACATGAACCACACACACACACACAACTATCCTATGCTGTTTTTATGTGTTGACTGTTAAAACTTACTCAGTGGTTACTGAGCAAGATGGTCGCTACACACAACAAGCTTTAAATACTTGAGGCTAATAATCTATACACACACACGCACTCGCTTGTTCTAAACTAAACTGTCTCGCTGGCAGAGCTCACACAGTAGGCAAATGACAGAAATGCTTGGCTAACCGAAATACAATCATTTTCGGTTGTCTAATGATACCAGCTAGCCATTACATGCTATAGTGGTGAGCACATGTGCCTCTTGCACTGGAGATCGTAACTCGATTTCTAGCTCTAAGGCCTAGAACGAATCAAACTAAGAAAGAATGGTATGGTGACGCAGTAGTTAAACTGTTAGCCTTTCAATAAGGTAGACTAGGGTTTGATTTTGGGTTAATATACATGTCATAAACAAACAAACAAAAAAGCGGAGATAATGTTTAAAACTGATTACACTTGTCTCTTTTCAAATTATTACTTAGATTACAAATACAAAGGTGGACTGGGTTTGATATACAGTTAATGCTGCCTATCGCATACTAGCCTGTAAGAAAGCCAAACAAGCAAAAGGCGTAGGTAGAGCAGTGGTAAAATCACTATGTGTAGAGAACTACCTAACGGTTTTATGAACTGGCAATGCTATGTCGCATAAACAGTGCAGGATACAATCCGGCAACCATAATTTTTATCTTGTGGAACAGAGAAAATGCAATTTTACCTTGATGGATAGCAAATGAGTGCAGATGAATGACCTATGCGTTAGCCTACCATAGGGTTATAACCACGAGGTGCAGGTGTGACTTTTATATTTTATTGTTTAGAGACATGGCTTTTTTGTAACCAGTAGATTTAGTATTTTGTAAATATTCATTTTTGTAATTGTAAATAGTGGAAACATTTTTTTTTGTAATAGTAAATGTTAAATGTATAACTAAAAGTTATTTGGGATAAGTGTGCATGTCAAGGATAAATAGCGTGGTTGTATTTGTTTTCAAAGACAGGTATGGTTGTGTGAATGTATGACTACAAATAGAATGATAGAGAGAGAGAGAGAAAGCTTGTGTATGTGTGTGTGTGTGTGTGTGTGTGTGTGTGTGTGTGGGTAGCATTGATTTTTCAACCAAAGCAAACACGGCAAGGTAGGATGGTGGGGTAATTAATGTATATAGCAAATGGTAAATAGTATACTATATTTTTTTAACACTTGTGTTTTTTTAATGCAGCAGTAGATAGGTGTTATTTTGTAAAACAGTCTTACCTACAGTAGTAGTAGTAGTAGTAGTAGTAGTAGTAGTAGTAGTAGTAGGCCTATATGTTTTTGGAAACAAACAGAAAGAGAATGCACTATTGCCATGGCCAAGCACTTCCATTAAAGTGATTTCAAGAAAATTTAAATCAGCAAATGTGTGTTTTACAAAACTAAACATTCAGCATGGACTAAATCATAAACGTGTCTTCTGTGATATGGAAAAAATAGGAAATCCATGTTTCCATATCAACACAATTTAAAAACTTAAAACTGACATTTAAAAAATGTAAATGGGAAATTGGCAAATGTGTAAACAACAAAATGGAAAATTCTTGTTTCCATATCATGAAATCCAAAAACTTTAAACTGACATTTTCAAATCGTGTACATGGAAAATTGACAAATGGCAATGTGTGAAATGTGAAAATGAAAAAATATGAACAAATGGCTATCATTATTTTAAAAAAATAAAAAACCGTCGTGTTCTATCGTTAAAGTGTGAATCAAACCACATCTACTTATTTGGATCACCCGAGACTGAGTAGACCTGTTTTAGTCCTAATATACTTTTAAAATTTTATGTTAAAGCTCAATTTGAACTCAAGAGCTTTAGAGTGCCAGCTAACTATTATAACCGTTACGTCACAAAGACAACTTTACACTACTCTTAATAAACAATAATAAGAAAAAGAATAATAAATGTTGATTTTTTTTTTAAGGATGAACATGGTGACACTGTTTCTGTTGCACAGTCTGCTAGCTACTAGCCAGCAGCTGGGGTCTTAGAAAACGATACAGTTGACATTTTGTAATGAGATGTGACATGTTTCAAAGTACAGTATTATGGGTTGCTGTTGAGTAAAAACTAATCCTGTACAAGGAAGCAAGGGTTCGAACCCCTTACCTAACATTACTATTGCCTGAACATGGCTTGACGACACTGTATTATTATGATACTCAGTACACAAACCATAGATAGAGTGTATTGTTTAAGATCACTTTCTTTCTGAACATAGGTGGAGACTGTTGATGGTTAACAATGGCATTAATATAGTAGGATGTGGGTATAGCAATTAAGAAAAAACAGACAATACCCATACAATATTTTTATTTATTTAATATAAGTACTTGTACAATAGTTACATTCAAAATACATTTCTTTTTTCTCTATTACTATTTAGTCCTTTTTGATTCTCTTGCATATGAAGGGTAGATAACCTTGTAGTTCAGCCCCTTAAAACAACAACAACACAACCTTTTGCATAGTCTGTGATGTTGACGACTCTTGAGATGTGGAAGATGGATTAAACATAACTTTTACAGCAGGGGTTAAATGTTGCTCAATAAACACTGCACTATTTTGAGTAGCAACATTTTTTTCTTGTACTAGCTTTTTAGCATTGTCATGATTATTTGTTGACACTAACAGTGTTTCATCTGGTACACCACATTGATGATCACTCACACTTAAAACCTTACCATTTCTACTTTTTAGATTGCCTAGACATATTTTTGACCTCTCTTTTGAGCATCGCCAAAATATTATTCCTTTTACATTTTGACGATTATAGTTATAAGAGTAGCCTTTATAGAGTACACGTTGTTTACCTTTGTTAGTTGTAGTAAGTTCCATAGTAGCAACTAACCTGTTAGTATGATTTGCTCACTACAAAGGTTATAACTGTTCTGATAATAAAATCATTTAGCGTTGGCTTTTATATTTAATATGTACAGTTTGAAGTGATAGCAAAAGTGAGAGCAAAATGGTAGCAGAGTGGTAGAAAATATAACATGTATTGTTAAGAAATAGTTTAAGCTGTTATGTGGATCCATTACATAATAATTTTAGCACGACGAAGCTCATTTTCTATATCCAATAGTTCTTCCTCATATTCAGTATAACCAGCCTGTTTATAGACATGCAGTTGCTGAAGCCGCCGGATTAGCTTACTTGGATTGTTCCAGTAGACAAATTTAACAAATGATTTTTTAGTTGTAAACAAAGCATTACCATTATCATTATTATCTTCATCATCAACATCATCATCATCATAACCATTATCATTATCATTATCATCATCATCATGATCATTATAATCCTCATCACTATTACTATATAGTCCTTTTTGATCCTTTTGCAATACCACATTTTGCACAGTCTGTGTTGCCCTTGATAATGTTGGGAGTTTTTCAGACATTGACAACTGTCCTAACACGACTTTCTGAGGAGATGATACATGCTTCTTAACAAACAATGCACTATCTTGAGCTGCAATATCTTTTTCTGGGACAAGTGTTTTAGCATTTTGAAGAGTTTTTTTAAACAGCAACGATGTTTTATCTGGTACACTACATTGATGATCACTCATACTTAAGACATCACTATTTTTACTTTTCAGCTCACCTCGACACTGTTTTGAACGATGTTTTGAACAACGCCAAATAACAGTTCCATTTTTATTGGTTCGTTTTACAATATATTTATATCCTTTATAGAATGCGTATGGCATACCATTGCTATTTGTTGATACTTCCATGTCAATTGTCAAGCATGAACTAATCTCTAGCAAAGTTCACTCGATAATATAAATAATTTCTAAACCCCAGTAGTGAATAGTCAGTTGTTTTTGATCTATGCAAGCGTAAACATGTCACATACACTGGTGATGGATACTCAAGGCTTTAAGGTCAATGAAAACAAGTACAGTATATATTTAAATAGGTGGCTATCATTGATTGCACAACACGCGGGTCACCATATCTTTTTTTCTTTCGGACTAGTGTTTTAACATTTGAAGAGTGTTTTAAACAGCAACGATGTCTTATCAGTCACACTACATTGATGATCACTCACACTTAAGACCTCGCTATTTTTACTTTTTAACTCACTTTGACACTGTTTTGAACGATGTTTTGAACAACGCCAAATAACAGTTCCATTTTTATTGGTTCGTTTTACAATATACGTATAACCTTTATAGTATGCATATGGCTTACCATAACTATTCGTTGATACTTTCATATCAATTTTCAAGCATGAAATAATCTCCAATAAATTTCGCTCGATAATAGAAATAATAGTTTAAAGTGGGTGCGAAGGTGGGTGCAAAAGTGGGTGCAAAAGTGAGTGTAAAAGTGGGTGTAAAAGTGGGTGCAAAAGTGGGTGCAAAAGTGGGTGCAAAAGTGAGTGCGAAAGTGGGTGCGAAAGTGGATGCAGTTTATAGTAGGCACCATTTTTACTAGAATGTGATTTGAGTAAATGTAATTTCTAAACCCAAGTAGTGAATAGTCAGTTGGTTTTGATTTATGCAAGCGTAAACATGTCTCATACACTGATGATGGATACTCAAGGCTTCTTGGTCAACAAAAACAAGTATATAGTTAAAGAGGTAGCTATTATTGATTGCACAACACTGAATCTATTTTTGAAATTTTGACAAAGGGTCTAAGTGCACTTTTGTTAATATCTCGCGAACCAATAAGACTACGGCATTGTATGAGGTATTGTTGGACTTTTTGCCGAAGACTGCTGGTAAACACTTATGTTCCCACGACCTTTTTAAAGATGGCGGCTGACCCACGAGGGGTGATTAAAACGTATTCCAAGCGACGCTTGTCGATAAGCAAACCAATAATCAAAGGGGGGTGTGACAGAGCTTGAGGCGATAACCCCTTTTGATTGATCCCTGTTGATTTGCCCCTTTGGACTGGTCCCCGTGGACAAGTCCCTCTGAACGGGTCCTTTTTGAAGGGAGTCATTTATGACGGGCCCCTGCTGACGGGTCACTGTGGACGGATCCCTGTGGACAGGTCCCTGTTGACAGGTCCTTTTGACTAATCCCTTTGGACCTGTCAACAGGGATCTGTCCACAGGGATCCGTCCACAGTGACCCGTCAGCAGGGGCCCGTCATAAATGACTCCCTTCAAAAAGGACCCGTTCAGAGGGACTTGTCAACGGGGACCAGTCCAAAGGGGCAAATCAACAGGGATCAATCAAAAGGGGTTATCGCCTCAAGCTCTGTCACACCCCCCTTTGATTATTGGTTTGCTTATCGACAAGCGTCGCTTGGAATACGTTTTAATCACCCCTCGTGGGTCAGCCGCCATCTTTAAAAAGGTCGTGGGAACATAAGTGTTTACCAGCAGTCTTCGGAAAAAAGTCCAACAATACCTCATACAATGCCGTAGTCTTATTGGTTCGCGAGATATTAACAAAAGTGCACTTAGACCCTTTGTCAAAATTTCAAAAATAGATTCAGTGTTGTGCAATCAATAATAGCTACCTCTTTAACTATATACTTGTTTTTGTTGACCAAGAAGCCTTGAGTATCCATCATCAGTGTATGAGACATGTTTACGCTTGCATAAATCAAAACCAACTGACTATTCACTACTTGGGTTTAGAAATTACATTTACTCAAATCACATTCTAGTAAAAATGGTGCCTACTATAAACTGCATCCACTTTCGCACCCACTTTCGCACCCACTTTTGCACTCACTTTTGCACCCACTTTTGCACCCACTTTTACACTCACTTTTGCACCCACTTTTGCACCCACCTTCGCACCCACTTTAAACTATTATTTCTATTATCGAGCGAAATTTATTGGAGATTATTTCATGCTTGAAAATTGATATGAAAGTATCAACGAATAGTTTTGGTAAGCCATATGCATACTATAAAGGTTATACGTATATTGTAAAACGAACCAATAAAAATGGAACTGTTATTTGGCGTTGTTCAAAACATCGTTCAAAACAGTGTCAAAGTGAGTTAAAAAGTAAAAATAGCGAGGTCTTAAGTGTGAGTGATCATCAATGTAGTGTGACTGATAAGACATCGTTGCTGTTTAAAACACTCTTCAAATGTTAAAACACTAGTCCGAAAGAAAAAAAGATATGGTGACCCGCGTGTTGTGCAATCAATGATAGCCACCTATTTAAATATATACTGTACTTGTTTTCATTGACCTTAAAGCCTTGAGTATCCATCACCAGTGTATGTGACATGTTTACGCTTGCATAGATCAAAAACAACTGACTATTCACTACTGGGGTTTAGAAATTATTTATATTATCGAGTGAACTTTGCTAGAGATTAGTTCATGCTTGACAATTGACATGGAAGTATCAACAAATAGCAATGGTATGCCATACGCATTCTATAAAGGATATAAATATATTGTAAAACGAACCAATAAAAATGGAACTGTTATTTGGCGTTGTTCAAAACATCGTTCAAAACAGTGTCGAGGTGAGCTGAAAAGTAAAAATAGTGATGTCTTAAGTATGAGTGATCATCAATGTAGTGTACCAGATAAAACATCGTTGCTGTTTAAAAAAACTCTTCAAAATGCTAAAACACTTGTCCCAGAAAAAGATATTGCAGCTCAAGATAGTGCATTGTTTGTTAAGAAGCATGTATCATCTCCTCAGAAAGTCGTGTTAGGACAGTTGTCAATGTCTGAAAAACTCCCAACATTATCAAGGGCAACACAGACTGTGCAAAATGTGGTATTGCAAAAGGATCAAAAAGGACTATATAGTAATAGTGATGAGGATTATAATGATCATGATGATGATGATAATGATAATGATAATGGTTATGATGATGATGATGTTGATGATGAAGATAATAATGATAATGGTAATGCTTTGTTTACAACTAAAAAATCATTTGTTAAATTTGTCTACTGGAACAATCCAAGTAAGCTAATCCGGCGGCTTCAGCAACTGCATGTCTATAAACAGGCTGGTTATACTGAATATGAGGAAGAACTATTGGATATAGAAAATGAGCTTCGTCGTGCTAAAATTATTATGTAATGGATCCACATAACAGCTTAAACTATTTCTTAACAATACATGTTATATTTTCTACCACTCTGCTACCATTTTGCTCTCACTTTTGCTATCACTTCAAACTGTACATATTAAATATAAAAGCCAACGCTAAATGATTTTATTATCAGAACAGTTATAACCTTTGTAGTGAGCAAATCATACTAACAGGTTAGTTGCTACTATGGAACTTACTACAACTAACAAAGGTAAACAACGTGTACTCTATAAAGGCTACTCTTATAACTATAATCGTCAAAATGTAAAAGGAATAATATTTTGGCGATGCTCAAAAGAGAGGTCAAAAATATGTCTAGGCAATCTAAAAAGTAGAAATGGTAAGGTTTTAAGTGTGAGTGATCATCAATGTGGTGTACCAGATGAAACACTGTTAGTGTCAACAAATAATCATGACAATGCTAAAAAGCTAGTACAAGAAAAAAATGTTGCTACTCAAAATAGTGCAGTGTTTATTGAGCAACATTTAACCCCTGCTGTAAAAGTTATGTTTAATCCATCTTCCACATCTCAAGAGTCGTCAACATCACAGACTATGCAAAAGGTTGTGTTGTTGTTGTTTTAAGGGGCTGAACTACAAGGTTATCTACCCTTCATATGCAAGAGAATCAAAAAGGACTAAATAGTAATAGAGAAAAAAGAAATGTATTTTGAATGTAACTATTGTACAAGTACTTATATTAAATAAATAAAAATATTGTATGGGTATTGTCTGTTTTTTCTTAATTGCTATACCCACGTCCTACTATATTAATGCCATTGTTAACCATCAACAGTCTCCACCTATGTTCAGAAAGAAAGTGATCTTAAACAATACACTCTATCTATGGTTTGTGTACCGAGTATCATAATAATACAGTGTCGTCAAGCCATGTTCAGGCAATAGTAATGTTAGGTAAGGGGTTCGAACCCTTGCTTCCTTGTACAGGATTAGTTTTTACTCAACAGCAACCCATAATACTGTACTTTGAAACATGTCACATCTCATTACAAAATGTCAACTGTATCGTTTTCTAAGACCCCAGCTGCTGGCTAGTAGCTAGCAGACTGTGCAACAGAAACAGTGTCACCATGTTCATCCTTAAAAAAAAAATCAACATTTATTATTCTTTTTCTTATTATTGTTTATTAAGAGTAGTGTAAAGTTGTCTTTGTGACGTAACGGTTATAATAGTTAGCTGGCACTCTAAAGCTCTTGAGTTCAAATTGAGCTTTAACATAAAATTTTAAAAGTATATTAGGACTAAAACAGGTCTACTCAGTCTCGGGTGATCCAAATAAGTAGATGTGGTTTGATTCACACTTTAACGATAGAACACGACGGTTTTTTATTTTTTTTAAATAATGATAGCCATTTGTTCATATTTTTTCATTTTCACATTTCACACATTGCCATTTGTCAATTTTCCATGTACACGATTTGAAAATGTCAGTTTAAAGTTTTTGGATTTCATGATATGGAAACAAGAATTTTCCATTTTGTTGTTTACACATTTGCCAATTTCCCATTTACATTTTTTAAATGTCAGTTTTAAGTTTTTAAATTGTGTTGATATGGAAACATGGATTTCCTATTTTTTCCATATCACAGAAGACACGTTTATGATTTAGTCCATGCTGAATGTTTAGTTTTGTAAAACACACATTTGCTGATTTAAATTTTCTTGAAATCACTTTAATGGAAGTGCTTGGCCATGGCAATAGTGCATTCTCTTTCTGTTTGTTTCCAAAAACATATAGGCCTACTACTACTACTACTACTACTACTACTACTACTACTGTAGGTAAGACTGTTTTACAAAATAACACCTATCTACTGCTGCATTAAAAAAACACAAGTGTTAAAAAAATATAGTATACTATTTACCATTTGCTATATACATTAATTACCCCACCATCCTACCTTGCCGTGTTTGCTTTGGTTGAAAAATCAATGCTACCCACACACACACACACACACACACACACACACACACATACACAAGCTTTCTCTCTCTCTCTCTATCATTCTATTTGTAGTCATACATTCACACAACCATACCTGTCTTTGAAAACAAATACAACCACGCTATTTATCCTTGACATGCACACTTATCCCAAATAACTTTTAGTTATACATTTAACATTTACTATTACAAAAAAAAATGTTTCCACTATTTACAATTACAAAAATGAATATTTACAAAATACTAAATCTACTGGTTACAAAAAAGCCATGTCTCTAAACAATAAAATATAAAAGTCACACCTGCACCTCGTGGTTATAACCCTATGGTAGGCTAATGCATAGGTCATTCATCTGCACTCATTTGCTATCCATCAAGGTAAAATTGCATTTTCTCTGTTCCACAAGATAAAAATTATGGTTGCCGGATTGTATCCTGCACTGTTTATGCGACATAGCATTGCCAGTTCATAAAACCGTTAGGTAGTTCTATACACATAGTGATTTTACCACTGCTCTACCTACGCCTTTTGCTTGTTTGGCTTTCTTACAGGCTAGTATGCGATAGGCAGCATTAACTGTATATCAAACCCAGTCCACCTTTGTATTTGTAATCTAAGTAATAATTTGAAAAGAGACAAGTGTAATCAGTTTTAAACATTATCTCCGCTTTTTTTGTTTGTTTGTTTATGACATGTATATTAACCCAAAATCAAACCCTAGTCTACCTTATTGAAAGGCTAACAGTTTAACTACTGCGTCACCATACCATTCTTTCTTAGTTTGATTCGTTCTAGGCCTTAGAGCTAGAAATCGAGTTACGATCTCCAGTGCAAGAGGCACATGTGCTCACCACTATAGCATGTAATGGCTAGCTGGTATCATTAGACAACCGAAAATGATTGTATTTCGGTTAGCCAAGCATTTCTGTCATTTGCCTACTGTGTGAGCTCTGCCAGCGAGACAGTTTAGTTTAGAACAAGCGAGTGCGTGTGTGTGTATAGATTATTAGCCTCAAGTATTTAAAGCTTGTTGTGTGTAGCGACCATCTTGCTCAGTAACCACTGAGTAAGTTTTAACAGTCAACTCATAAAAACAGCATAGGATAGTTGTGTGTGTGTGTGGTTCATGTACTTGGGAATATGCATTAGCACCATGCGCTAGCTTTACCTCACCCTCTAAAGGTAGAGCGTTATCCCTTCCTTTGGACATTGCCAATGACTGCATTCCCCCACAAGTTTTACACTTAAGCCCTTGGCTTGTTCTTGATTAGGTTTGGTTTGCTTTAGGCTTGGTTTGGTTCAGTTGGGTTTGATTCGACTTGGTTCAGTTTAGTTTAATGTAGTCACCATTTTTTATTTTTAGCTACACTCTTTAACCAATTAATTAATGATAGTCTACTCTTAATTCTCGAATCGATAAATTGAATTTTGTGTGCATCGTTTGTCAATCCATGCCTACAACCTATACTCCCTATGTACTACAGTCAGATCTGAAAACAAGTTCCAATGGTCAAAGACGTGTCAGTCACCATACATATATCCTACAATAATTCTTTCTTTACCTAGCTAGATTTCGTCATCCACAGTAAACATCTTACATTATGGGTTTGCAATATATTATGAAAAGCAAAAGTCCATGATCTTGTTGTTATGGGTCTTTTTTTGGGGAAATTCATAAGCCATAAAAGAATGACATCATGTCAAGTTCTGAGTGGATCTTGTATGTCAAAATCCCATTATCAGTTTATAAAATCTCAAGGCCATGCCCTAGCAGTTTTGGATGATTTCAATCAATGAGACCATCATAAGAAAGATCGAAAAAATAAATACCCTTAAAACAAGTCGTCCCATGACCCTCTCCAAACAATGCTTCGCAAAATATAAATTCATCCATTGAACATTGAACATGATCGGCGACATCATCCTAGCTTCCCCCTCCCACCATGGTTGCCATATCGTTTGACCTTCAAGTGTCCTCAGCATCTCTGTGCTTTTTTCATTGCCCTGTTGTCAAGTCAAGTCAATGCATTCCAATAAGCTCAAATAACATCCACATCCTGTCAGTCTGCCCCAGCAAGTTTGTTTTCTATACTCATTTCAAGCACCATATAACCAAGTTCTGTTTGTTCTATCTAAAGCCAACTTCATCGGATCAAGGAATTATCATTTGCCATGTCACTCATAATCGTTTACACGTTAAAGACCCCCTTCAGGGGGTTTAGGAATTAGGAATTCCATCATAGGAAAAATCAGAAAACGAACCCTCGACCCGCGGTCTCATCAAAATAGCGAATACTGTATTGGTATATCACCACCGTGGCCAGTAATAGCTTCGTTGAAACACGTGTCCAGTGGTATCGTCTCTATCTGCAACCACTCTTCATGAACATTTTAGACAAATTAAAAGAAAAAGTTTTAAAAACTGAAATGTTTTCAACATAAGTGTCGTTAGGCCCTTTCACATTTTTTAAACATAAATACTATATTCGAAAGGAGAGAGGAAAGGGGCGTCACCCCGAGTCCTACGACCCCTCGTATACGTCTCTGGCGTTATTGGTTTGTGAGATATAACAGAAAGACTAAAATCACGGTTTTACAACAAAAAATTCTGTTTCCCTCATTTCCAGAAACTTTAACCTATTACCAAAATAAAGAGGGTTTCGAGACAAGCCATTTGACACGTCATAGGACCAAATCCGACCATGCATTCGTGAAATATCAGAAAAAGTCTAAAATCACGGTTTTACCCCAAAAAAGCCTGTTTCCCTCATTCTCAAAACGCTAACCTATTAATAACATGTATAGGGCTTCGAGACAAGCGATTTGACACGTCACACGTCCAAATCCGACCTTGCGTTTGAGAGATATCGGGAAACTTCGTAGGAAAGTAGGCGACTATCTGGCTCTCTCCTCACCACCAAAACCTCTTCTTATCAATCATTTTTTTCAAAGAGCTCGCCCTCTTACAAAAATCCCAAGTGCGCATGCGTAAAAAACAAAAACAAAAATGTTCATCCATAGCGGCATCTCGTAAAACGCATGCGCGATATGAGCAACAACATTTAAGTTCATTTTAGCAGCGCACCTTATACATGTCGTATTTGAAAAGAGACTTTCACTAAAAATTACAATTTCACCCCCTAGTAGGGGTAGGTTTTATTTAGGGGTTGAAAGGAATGGTCCATTGAAAAGAGGGCGTCAACCCGAGTCCAACGACACCTCATTTGTCAACATCCGACCATGGGTTCACGAGATATTGGCTTGGACTCACGCGGCGGCCATGACACTATTTGGAATCGGCACTACCCCCCTACTAACATACCATAGCCATTTTGTTGGACATCCAAGGAGCCTATGATTCGGTAGATCCATACCTTTTATTACAGATATTATATTCCCATCGTTACCCCTTAATTTTTTTAAGTATCATACATAATTTTCTCGTACGAAGACGTTTACATTTATGTTGCAATAATGAGGTCCTAAACAATAGATTTACTTCGCATGACCTTCCGCAGGGCGATATCCTTAGTGGTATTTTATACTTACTTTATACGGGAACCCTTGAATCTGTAATTCTTCCTAATGCAAGATTAATTCAATTTGCTGATGATATATTAATATATGCTACTCCATCCAATCTCACCACTTGCCGTGAAGATTTACATACGGCCCTAACCCAGGCACATCAGTGGTTTACCCAACATGGATTGGTGACGTCACCCAATAAGAGCGCAGCAATGATATTCACTCACAAACGTATATATGACACGTTACCTGTCGAATATCAACAAGGCCAAATCGATGTTGTTCGAGTCGTCAAATATTTAGGTTTGTATATTGACGATAAACTTAATTGGCAACGTCATTTTACCCACGTCACTCAAAAATTAGAGAACAAGTTCCCTGTGTTCAAGGCGCTTACGCGTCGCTCATGGGGGGCGGCACAGTCCGTGTTGCTGACAGTTTACAAAAACATTTTCCGCTCGGTTTTGGAATATGGGAGCGCTTTTTCTTGACATTATGACACCCACTAGTTTACTCACTATGGACCGTTTACAGTTCCGCGCCCTTCGCATAATTATCGGCGCTCTCCCTGCCACAACAACGAAAGCTTTATTGGTCGAGGCTGGAGAAACACCGCTCTCTCTCCGCCGACAGTACTTGTGCACCAAATATTTATTACAGAAAATGTCTCTTTCCCATACACCTCTTCTCTATAAACTACGTTTATTAAATGAATATTACCAACGCCATCTCTTATCACAAGATCGCATCCCCGCTCCCGTAACTATGTACCGCCTCCTATGCCCATATCGACATACTGTTGTACAAACCCAAATCAACCCTATGTATAATATCTCCTATTAGGTCCACAAACATCAGCCGACCATCCTTCAGACTAGCTTGCAACATCTTATAGCCACGTTCAAATCCCACCCCACTGTCATTTCACGCACGTTCCACGACATTATCAGTCGCTACCCCAACATACTCTGTTTTATACGGATGGTTCAAAACTATCACACCCCACCAGAGTTGGTGCGGCATTTCTCGCCCCGGCTTTACGTGTTGCAAGGAAATATTTTTTACCTCCCCGCTCTACTATATTTACTGCTGAAGTCTTTGCCCTCCGCCAAACCTATATCTACATCAAACAACAGGATCTTTCCCATGCTCTTATCTGTACTAATTCCCAAAGTGCGCTCCTCGCCTTACAAAATATTACCTGTTCTGAGAAATGGTATTTACTAAATTTAGCCCAACAATTATATGAAATCCGTAATGCTGGGATCAATGTAATCTTGACCGGATAACAGGACATGCCCATATCAGTGGAAATGTACAGGTTGATAACTTAGCCAAAGAAGCAGCATTGGGTCAGGGGACCCGTCTTGATATGGCTCTCCCATATCCTGACATTTTACCCCATATACAAGAACTCATCCTCCAGGAATGGCAACAGCTGTGGCGCGACTATATACATCACCATCCCACACATTATTCATCTATCAAACCATCAATACCAGCCCGGCCATGGTTCTTGACAGGATCCTATACTCGCCCCCACATCACCACCATCGTTTCAACCATGCCGTCACACCTGTGTACAATACCCAAGGGGTATGCACCCCTTAGAGATCATCCCCCCCATCATCTGTCTAAATCTCATAAAAGGCAACCCTTTAAAAGCCTACCCAATATCCATCAATACTATAAGGGCAGCTGGCTACTCCATAAAGCAGCTCAACCCTTGCGTAATTATGACACACAGCGACATACTACAAACTGGTTCAACTATGCCACAACGCGCTGACAGAACAGAGGCTAAAGGTATAAAAGGTGCCTTAAGTGGGTCACGAGAATCTCTCCATCATCAGTGCTTCGACGAGACAGCCGGAGGCTAACGACAGTGTCAACCGAGGTGAGTCAGTCAGTCAGTGTTCAGAATCCTATTTTTGTAACCTAACACCCACAGTTTGTACTCACATTATAACATCACAAGATCCCTTAAAAGGGACTAACAGTTACTCATTGCTGACCAATAAACACTTGGTCAGTCTCTTACACTTGCATTACTGATCTACACTCTTCTTCACGTCCCCACGTCCTTCCTTACTCCCGTCACGGTCAGACGTGACACACCGTAGTAATAACGCCAACTCAGACGTCCTTGTATTCCTCACAGCGGCTCGCGTGCTCAAAGGAAGCGCGTGCCGAACCGCTGACACTAGCAAGGTGATTATATAATAAGTAGCCGGCTGGGCGACTAGTACACCGACCCGCGTGCTAAGGCTACATCCCTTAAACCACATTTACAGTCTTTATAGGAGCGCCCCCTAGTTCCTAGCACATCACAACACACTACACTGGTCAGCTTGCCCTGTCAAGGGGAGCTACCCTTCTTTAGGCACAAACTCATAAATTAGTACAGCAACTCTCCCTTTTAGATCCACCCCCAAATAAGGGATCTAAAACACTGGTGGAGGCGGGGTCCTACGCATAGAGAAAAGGGACTCAACCAACGAGCCCTCGTAGGTAAAACGACCCCTTCCGTACCGCAAAAAGCCAAGCAAATAGTGAAAATTTTTTTTCCCAGACAAGAAACACCATTTTTGCTCCAAACCAGCTACATAGGAGAAATTCTTAGTAAAACAACCCCAGTCAAAGTCATTTTTTTTTCTTTTCTCAACACACAAAGGACGATGTATGCGCCCGCACGAAAGGCCATGCTGAGGAACATCCATTGGGAGCGTTCAGAGGAAAAACTCAAGAACCACTCGAACGACATCTCTGTAGACGCATTAGCGCAGCAATTTGCGAAAACGTCTCTCTCAGCACGTACCGCAACACAAGGGCGGGAGTCTACCATGGCCACAGGCCGAAAGGCGGATAGACCACCCTCCAGTACAATGCGGGGACACACACACACATGCCACCAATTCCCGGAACCGGCCCGAAAACCTGACAAAACAGCGAACTGGCGAAGACGGGGACATGTCCCTCCCACACCAACACAGAGAACAACGGGGTTACCTACCCCGACACCACGTCAAACAACAGACGAACAAACAACCGGGGGGAACAAGGGAAGACACAGGAGGGAAGAGCGAGCGAGAGCCTACAGACAAACACATTACCGGGACTATAGAGACCCAACTAGACCGACAGAAGGAGCACATGCTCCGGTAAGGGATGAAACCCGCAATCGTCGGCAAAACGAACATGACATTTGGACATCCACGCTACAACATCACGATAGGGCATATAGGTACACTAGGCACACGGACCTGACTAGGCATGCAATGGCTAATTCAGCGCCAGGACCACGAGTGCAAGTGCAGACGTGGACGCATACCGAGACTCACACCCGGTACACGTACAGGACCACACACAGTTGGTAGGGCCATCAGCCCAGCCGAGAGAGGACATAAGCGTGGATACGCTGACTCGACAATTTGCGAGGATGTCCCTCTCGCCACGTACTGCCACAGAATGGAAGGAGTTCGCCGTGGCCACAGTCAAGAAGACGGCCAGGTTAGGCTCCAACTTACTACAAAATAAACCTAACACAAACACACGTCCTTCAGCTCCGGATCGGAAGGCAATTTTGCCAAGCCGAGGGGAAGAGCCTAGAACAATCCCCTCGGACCGGATGAACGAGAGGGAGTTGAAGCCAGGACCTTCAATCACACATAATACGACAGAGGGACAACAGGAGGTAACCTCGTCATGGGCTGACGACGTAGAGCCTGACCTACCACATATAAAGCCTACATACACTCACACAGATAGGCTAACACAGTGGCAGGAGGCTGCCGTGGCCACGGGCCAGAAAGCGGACAGGCTACACGACACCACATTGGCAGGACAAAAACAGGCACTTAAGCGGCCCTCACCGCCAGTTCAAAGGGCAAATTTGCCAGAACGGAGGCGAACACCGGCATTAGTCCCTCAGGATGCACGGTACACGCACATACAGATTAAACAGGCATTACCATACAACACACGGGGATTAGGAAAGGTATTATTACCCACCCCACAAAACCTCGCAGTCAAACATACATACACTCCCGCAAAATCTGCTAAGATAGCGCCAAGCGCAATAACGCCCTTAAATACAGGTACACTTAGACCTAGAAACACGCGCTACGGTGGAAGTAGGGCAAGGCTTACTTTGCTAGAAATTCCGCCGGAAAACAGCAAAGAAACACCTCAATGGATTTCAGAGGCCTATAATATCGTAACAGGGCAAAACCCTTCACCTTTCTGAGCACTGAAGCTCGAAAGACGATAACGACTTCCACCAAGGCCAAAGAAATAAAACAACATCACTTCCCCCATCATAAATGGCCACACAAGTTCTTTCACGCGGGAGATATCAGAAAATAGACCGACAATTACATAGTAAACATAAACTGCGCATTTTTTTTTCTTTCTCGTATTTTATGTATATACAGGGCAACATGGCCAAATTAGAAGTGAGTAATTTTAAATCCTTCTGTGTTTTTTTTTGGGAACCATGGCATCTTTCTATTAGGCCATCACTAAGCCAAGTGGAAGCCAAGCAGGCTTCAGGCCGGAAAGAGATATTTTGAACACAACTTAAGCATAAAATCACAGCATAAAGCTTAAGTGAGTCTTTCTAAGTAGAAATGACTAGACGTTCTACGTTATGGTTCCACAGTTTGACAGATTCTCTTGTTGCGGGCGAAAACCGTAAGCATGGCAAGAATTAAGAATCTCAAACTAGTTTCAAAAAAAAAAAAATTTTGGGAGGTGTGCTTTAACCAACTAAAAAGCCCAATTGCACACCGGGATGAGACACTGTCATTTTGGTGAGTTACAATTACTTTGATAGGCAGGTTTGACTCCCACAGTGCACTGGCTTTGCTCGTGACGTGGATACAAGGGTATCAGTTACGTCTGGCAATGGCCTTCCTAAGGTGTACTAGACAGTGTCGGTAGATTCCCCTGAGACGTAACCAGATTACGGTAGTACTCACGTTACCAAATTGGTAAATACTACACTCAGGTCCCAATCACCATTTTTTTTTCAAAAACATAGTGCTCACGACATAATTTTTAGAGACTAACGCCACTTACTATTATTTTCTTTCAATGTGCTCTCTTAATTCAGAGCGGGGCATAAATAATTTTTTTTTCTCTCACACATTTAGCCCAAGAAAGAAAAATGGCCAAATAAACTATATATATATTTTATACATAGGTATACCTAACACAACACTCGGGGACACAAGTGTAGTCAATGGAAGGTTCTTTTGCAGACGGCCAATGCATATGAGATTTCCGAAGTGAAATGCCATGGCCTGTGGTTTGGATTCCAAGTAGAACGGAAATCCCGTGGCACACGATCTCCAGAAATGGTCACGTTAAACCACAAAATTCCCCTCTTGCCTTTTTATAATGCGAAGAGCACTAACAGAAAAGCAGGCTGATTAAGAACACATGTTCGGATACACAGCGTTATCGGAACAAATAAACAAGCGAGCGCGCAAGACATTGCAGCCCGACACCCTCATACTCAGCAGTAAAGCAGACCTCCGTGATAAACTGCGAGCCTTACAGACGACAGTTCCCAAAGCACACTGCACGGAGTCATTCATAGCCAACCTAAGAACCCTATATCTTCAAAATTTACACTACGAGGAGAGGGCAAAAATAAGCAAACTCCTCGCAGGAAGGTATACTAGGGGTTGCGCATAGAAAAACACACAGCCCATTTGCCATAGTGTAGGCGGCACAGAAATGGCCACCAAATCTTTACAGACAACCGGCTTCGAACCCATGTCCACACACAAAAACCTCGTACCGAAAACTAACTAAACAACGGTATTTTCGGTACGAGAAACACAAACAAAATACAGGCAGAATGCCCGCAGAACATGAACAACGCAGACATATAACACAGAGAATTACATAGAACACGGGTTCGAACCCCAGAGAAAATTGCACGCCAGGGAAAAACAAGCAGACGGCCTTCCAATCACACCAAAATTGGCCCATATAACGGCTTAGACAGATAATACTACATTCCTGCGGCCAAATGACAGGCATAAAATTCCAGAAATACACTTGACAGGGAAAATGGACTTTCCAGACAGAGACATATAAATTTCGTAAGACAACGGTCTTACGGAATAATGGCCACACAACGGCAATAGTAGCAGGGCGGATTACCACATCGGGCCGCCAGGAATTTAACACAATGACCACACTGGCATACGTGCAGAAAAACACGCAACAGTGGTTAACCTACATAAAATCCCGGCCTGAAGTTACACACACAAACTGATGACTTGCAGACTTAGCCACTTTGCAACACTGTCGATGACAAAACGCGATTGTGTAGTGGCAGTGACCATGAATAAACAAATGCAGAACAATCATAACACTATACATTTTTCAACACTGCGAAAGCATTTATCAACAAGCAGACGTCACAGACCAAAACTTGTCGCAGGCCCAGAGTAGCACGTTCGTAAAGACGTTGGCAGGCCACGGGCGCTTCCTACCCATACACAATATACACAGTAGGACTTAGCCCTACAGCAGACCAGGCGTCCGCGTGGTGTAGCGGAGCGTAGTCACACACACACACACAAACGCGCTCACCAATCAGGGGCGAACATAGGGACTTTGAGGACACGGGACCTCCCCTTAACAACTTCTTTTTGCGACCCTAGTCCCGAAACAAATCATTCCAGGCGACTAGGACTTAGCCCTATAACGGACCAGAGTAGGTCGTGAAGCTTCGCTATCCCAAAGCGCGGATAGAAAACCAACATGGACCAAGGGAGGATGACAAGAGAACATGCTAACAGCGTCCCACTCTACTCCCTTCCCATAACCTTCTCACGCCCAACATAAACAACGCAAACACATCTACACGACCATAAACAGCTACACTACACTACAAAGTATACATAAGGGTTGGTAAACTTCATGTGTTTACAGAAAGGGCATGCTACGCCTTGAGCCCCACCGCTATCACCTGAATGAGAGGGGTGCATCGGCCAACAACAACTAAGCGTAATGCACATCTCCATATGAGAGATGAGGCCATAAGTAATAAATACTAACCATTTTTTTTTTAATTTAAATCATCCCGCATGAGAGGGAAATATATTAGTATTATGCCTCAACCTACACCTATCCATACATGGGTGCAAGCGCCTCATATCCAGACGCATGCATGTATATCCCATCCATTCACCAGGGGATATTGATATCAGACCGGCATGGATTTTTATTTTATTTTTTGCAACCCCGGGAATTACCTGCCCCGTTCCACTCACTGTAGGAGCATCCCAGCACAAAAACCGGTTCCAGGCCGCCACTAACGCGGAATTCGGAAGTGCGCAACCTCCTCCTACCCTGCTTTAACCCACTCTACAGATAACTACCCCCAGATCACAATAACAGGGTACCTGACGCCACAGACCCTACTAACACCTCCATCAAGGTTAAAAAAGAGCATTATCGCTGGAGAAGCTGATATAGCACAGGTAGCCTAAAGTAGTCTACGTATGTAGAGGTTTTACCAGCCCACCACACTGGAAGTATTTTACATTTGACACTTTTTACACAGGTTACACCTATATTTAAAAAAAAAAAAGGGAATCTGAAACACCCTGGCTGATGATACCGGCGTTAGCCAAAGGTCAAAAGCACAACACTAGGAGCAGAGCTGGGGAAGGCGATGTGGACCCTTACCCCAGTCGGCTCATCAAATTACTGACGACTAGACCAAATAGACGAACCACGTAAGGTCAAAGCATTCGCGGCCTGGTCGGGCAAGCTCTGGAATCCTAGGTGCGCATAAACCGCCCCTGGGAGGAAGGGATGCTAAACCCACTTTGAGCCACGGTCGTCGAAGCCAAGACCTGCAGGGAGACTTTCTGAGAATGGCGGGAGAAATAGCTCACTCCGCGCCGGCCTCGGGAACTATCCCTAGAGACGACCCCATTATGACTAGACTGCTAGTTAAGTTTAAATTTAAGTAGGCACGGCTTCCATGGCGGGAAGCAAAACTCCTGTGCGTTGGAGCAAAACACACTACGGCGGCCCATAGAGGCAACTTTATATATCAATGCGAAAATGCATACTACGGCGGCCCATAGAGGCAACTTTATATATCAATGCGAAAATGCATACTACGGCGGCCCATAGAGGCAACTTTATATATCAATGCGAAAATGCATACTACGGCGGCCCATAGAGGCAACTTTATATATCAATGCGAAAATGCATACTACGGCGGCCCATAGAGGCAAGTATCACTGCGAAAGCAGGTTGCGACGGCCGATTAAGGCGAAGACAATATTATGCCATTGGACCACACTGTCCAATGCCCACATAAATGACGACGCATCGGGCAGTCAGAGGGCATTAAGAGATGGGGCATTGCGCGCCCCTCACAGGAGCCAAGTGGGCGGCTCACCTACGTCGAATAGGAACAGCACCCGGTTATGAACACGAAAGTTACAGCGGGCGGAACGATTAGCTTAGTGGCACCGTAAGCCGCCCGCGGATAGATTAATCCTAGTAATAGACGTCGACACTAGACTTAAGGGGACGGAATCTAGCGACCCTAGAGACAACCGGTGTTTCTGGGGCTCGTGCGGGTGGTGATCTGGGGATTTAATTGCCCCAGGCGATCGTCCTAGGCCAAATTTAGTTATAGGCGGTTGCATTTGACACGCAACCTAGGATTAAGCAAATTTAATGAACACTGTTGCAATTCAGCACAGCATCTTTCGGCAATAGATTAAGGCAACCCTCTCGGCTTAGATGTAGTTTTTTTTTATATATACCATAAGTAGAATAAGTAGTATAAGAGAACGCCGTTCGGCGCCTGATGACCCACAAATCCGTCATCAGGGTAAGTCCGATAACTCATGATAAGTTATTATAATGTAGCATAGTCTTATATTTAAGACAATTTTTTTTTTACATATATTGAGGTAAAATTTCGGCGCCTGGCGGCCCAAATTCGTTGCCAGGGTAAGCCCAATACTACAACACATTAGGAAATGACGTCACGGCACCATATAGGGTAAGCCCGGCCATATATCGAGTAATAATAACCATGCCATTCTTTTCACAGGTAAAAAGGGGCTTCAGACTGTGGCAACGCTGCCACAGGAAGCGGCATATGGAATAGGGAATTTCAATGTTTTGTTAACCTCTCCATTTTTTTTGCAGGCATTGTCACCTAGAATATGACACGTGTAATTATGATTTTGCTGCCAGATAGCAGCAACATGCTATTTAATGCCCCCTTTTTGTAGTATTATACCTGTGCATACTAACCTCCATTTAACATTCATTCTCACTTACACACTCACTACATTTTTTTTTACAGCTACACGTCAATAATCTGCACAGCGGGAATGATGCCTGTGGGGCATCAAGCTTGCTGGCAGATCTGCATAAAACAAAAACACTTGAAGCGTCAAAATGCGACGCAGCTTACGGCGATGAGGGCGCAACCGGCATGTGGCGGCGACCCTCATGGCCAAGTGTGCAAGCATTCACCCACAGAGGATGCTTCACAGACTATGTATTAAGAATACACTGCAAGCGGTACGACCACTCAACCGTGCCAAGAGGTGGCCGTATAGGATCAGCCGTGATACGGCAAGCGTACGTACAAACAGGTAGCGTGCACGCGAGGATCCAAACAAAAACTAGAATTATAAGGGTTTAGCGCGCTTAAGTAGACATAAGGTCATTGTAGTTCATAATTTTAAAGAGTAAACTACATACATATTCATGCGCCCACGGGCAATTATTCCAATTGAAATTACTAAATGTCAGCATCGCAACATAATACATTAAACTCTATATATATTTTTGTCTGTTTATCAAGTTCACGTGTACACGATGTCTATATTTTTGTTTTGTTTTGTTTCGTTTGCTAAGGTAACACGTAACCAATGTCTGTGAATTGTTTTCTTTCATTTTTCTCTCTTCTAACTTCCCCATTTGTCAGGGTGTTCCGTTTTTCCCACACAAATAAATACTTTTGAATATTTCCTTTAAATTATACCCTGGAACACCCATTTTTTTCTATTCTCTCCTATCTTCTTTATTGCAGGGAGCACTTTTTCCCCAAGATAGGGCGGACGACGCAAGCATCCGTTCGGCCCTGGGTTTTTCCTCCCTGCACAACTATGTAACCATGTATAACCATGTTTTTTTTTTATGCCGACAACGGCAATGGCGATTGTGCCTCAATAGCAATTATTTTCTTTATTCAACAATGTTAATGCACATTCCACCATGCAATGTAAAATTTATATACATATATATCTATGTACACCCCATAACCCTCCCCTCTGAACACGGGCTGACCGCACACCTACACTTCTGCACGACGACACCCGTTCCATACGACGACGCTTACGACGCCACCACCAGAAGAGACGAGGGGGATTCAAAAACTACTACGACAACATCCCAACCCCAAGTGCCCTTCCCGGTCGCGAGGACGCGACCAAATGGAGGAAGAGGCTTGTACAATACCCAAGGGGTATGCACCCCTTAGAGATCATCCCCCCCATCATCTGTCTAAATCTCATAAAAGGCAACCCTTTAAAAGCCTACCCAATATCCATCAATACTATAAGGGCAGCTGGCTACTCCATAAAGCAGCTCAACCCTTGCGTAATTATGACACACAGCGACATACTACAAACTGGTTCAACTATGCCACAACGCGCTGACAGAACAGAGGCTAAAGGTATAAAAGGTGCCTTAAGTGGGTCACGAGAATCTCTCCATCATCAGTGCTTCGACGAGACAGCCGGAGGCTAACGACAGTGTCAACCGAGGTGAGTCAGTCAGTCAGTGTTCAGAATCCTATTTTTGTAACCTAACACCCACAGTTTGTACTCACATTATAACATCACAAGATCCCTTAAAAGGGACTAACAGTTACTCATTGCTGACCAATAAACACTTGGTCAGTCTCTTACACTTGCATTACTGATCTACACTCTTCTTCACGTCCCCACGTCCTTCCTTACTCCCGTCACGGTCAGACGTGACACACCGTAGTAATAACGCCAACTCAGACGTCCTTGTATTCCTCACAGCGGCTCGCGTGCTCAAAGGAAGCGCGTGCCGAACCGCTGACACTAGCAAGGTGATTATATAATAAGTAGCCGGCTGGGCGACTAGTACACCGACCCGCGTGCTAAGGCTACATCCCTTAAACCACATTTACAGTCTTTATAGGAGCGCCCCCTAGTTCCTAGCACATCACAACACACTACACTGGTCAGCTTGCCCTGTCAAGGGGAGCTACCCTTCTTTAGGCACAAACTCATAAATTAGTACAGCAACTCTCCCTTTTAGATCCACCCCCAAATAAGGGATCTAAAACACCTGCTTATCTCCATGGCATTAATGTCCGTGATTCTCCTGTCTGTTGTGGCTGCGGTCACTTCAGGGGAGATCTCCCACATAGCATTTTCCAATGCTCCACTTATGATCCACAACGTTTTATAATGTATGAATCTCTTTTCCCCCTTGGTTTTCAATTACCCCTCAATTTGCCGACTTTATTGCATACGCCGACTGTTCCACTGGTAGATATCCAAACGAAGTTTTTATGTGACATTAATGTTAGTTTATAAATCGCTCCCTTGTTCGTGATCCGGTCTTGTTCGTGTAAATGTCACTGTCAATCACCAAGATGGATCACTTCGGTGTGAAGATTAGTACCTTTATGTCCCCTGTGCTTTCCTGTAATTTTTTAAGCTAGTTCCCGTCCGATGCTATAGCTTTGTGTTTTACCCACTATAATGTTTCGCTATCCTCTCATTGGGAAAGCTGCTTCGGTGGCGTAGTTGGTAGCATGCTGAGCTTCTATGCCCGAGATAGCGGGTTCAAACCCGGCCGAAGCCGTCGGATTTTTAAGAGCGTTAAAAATCCCTCAGTATGCCTTCCTTCGGTCCACTGTCATAGATTTATGGCATGTTAAAGAACCTTCCACTAATTGCACCTGTGTGAATCTAAATTGGATAGGTTAAGAATGTAAACAACGCTCTTAGGTTTATACGTTCGTTACCAAGAGCCGACTGCGGTGGCGTCTAGTAGATAAGTTCTTAACGTGGCCTAGTAGTCGTTGACGGTGGCGCTTGGCGGAAAAAGTAGGAACTATTTAAAATTATAATACTTAAATTAAAAAAACAGATAACACACACTAATACAGTCATCACAATTAACACCGGTTATCAGACAGATTCTACACACTCCCAAAGTACACGGGGCTACATGACCGCGTAAGCTGAGCAACACGCAGAGAAGTATTGATTTTGATTTTAATATGGATCAAACTGCTTTCGACGAAATATTAATTTCCGACGTTCAGCAGCATGAACATATTTATAACAAATCGAAGTCCTCATACAAGGATGAACGCATGAAAGAGAACACTTGGAGCAGCATTGCTCAAGAGTTGTGTTCTGACCGTAAGTTACTGCCATTGTAGTTCATAATTTCCAAAATCAAGAAATGAATGAATAGACTTGTATCATATGTAGAGACTGCTGAATAACAATTCCTTGCTTTGAATTATTCCAGCTGCCACAGTGAAGAAACGGTGGGAGAATCTGCGGGATAGTTTCGTGAGGGCCCTCCGAGTATCTACGACACCTTTGCCCACGGGTTCAGGGGGACAAGGGAAGAAGACTTCTATGACACTATGATGTGGTTAGTGCCATACATTAGGAAGAGAAAGTAAGTAATAGACCTGACTGTCTTTATTCATTTTAAAAAGAACATATATTAGCACTGAATGACAGTAGAACGAGCGATGACATTCTCTACAGTACATGAATTAGCCAAAATACCATATCAAACGATGAGAAATAAATCGGGGAATTGTGTTTTAATAGATGTTTACTCCTCCACTGTCTGTAACCCGCCCAGCCATCCCAAACAGGATCACGACTTACATACAGGCAAAAATTCAGCTGTGTCCGCCATTGTCCACATGAATTTTCGTCTAGACAGTACTGCCAACCCCTCCTTTATAGTACTATGTAAAACAAAGAAGCGCCCATTTCATTCTCTAGTGTAGGAACCCCAGCTTGATGAAACTGCGTGGGGTCACGAAGTCTCCCGCGCCACCTCTCCCGGGTTAATAAGGCTTTACATACAAACACAAACCTAACCTGGGGCTTATGCTCCAGACTGCCTTGCTTGTGGTACAAGCAGTAATTTTCAGGCAGGTGTAATTTTTTGGCCAGAACATCGAGAAGTGTATTTTATTTCGATGAGCTTGACAACAATGCAGTCACGTGGCTCTCGCAGCAGTTCCATGACTGTGACATGTATGGGAATATGGCTGCAGTCATAATTAAACACACATATTGTCGTAATTTATGTGTATTCGGAATTTCAGTAGTGTTAATGGCTTGGCTTTTTAGTGTGTCTGTCTAACCTAGCTATTATATATAAAGCAGAATGTTGGTTTGTTTGACTGTTTGTCATTTATACAAATCTACACCGTTTCACCGATCTGAACCAAATTTTGTATACTTAAACTTTGGAACCCTGCGGGTAATTCTGTCTACTTGATATTTTGGACAACCCTCTCCATTCCCTACATTTAGAATAACAGACAAAGGGAACTTGAAAACCACGTTTTAAGGCCCTAGAACCAATCATGTCCATAGTAGTGTAACTGTAAGAATATTTTACAGTAATAAGTCTATTGTTGGCTGCATCAAGCCACCCCTACCCGTGTTCTGGTGCAGAATTGCGAAAATAGTTACATTTTGTGTTGCTTATAAATTGCAGTCACGGGGAGTAATTAGTGCAGAAAGATTTCTTAGGCCCCTTAAAACAGTTATCATCATGAAAATATTATGCCTCTGTATAAGTGCGATGGTGTTGTACAGTACATTGAGGTTATCAGCTGCAATAGGCATTGGTGCTTTCAAATTTACTTTCATTTATTCCGATCCTTATCCTTCAGCGCTATGTGGCGATAAACGACACTATTCCTACCTCAGGAGCTCGGGACAGCCGAAGTTTTCCAAAGTGCTCTGATTATTTTCCTACCGCGCTATTGGTGTCTACTTTACTAACAGCCAATGAGATATAGGCCCTAGGCAGTGTCTTTTATTTCACTTACTCCTTTTTCTGATCATATTTTTCAATTTGTTGGTAAATTACATGTGTCAGTAGTTGTTAGAAAATAGCCGTTTCCCTATTCATTGATATCATTACGGGAAAATGACCAGAATGTTACGTCCCCACTACCACCACAAAGTGGTATATATATTTGTTTGTTTAAGCATCATGTGCCAGTTATATAGTAGTATTCATTATCATCCATAAAACAAATAAATCCACTGGGCACTACTGCTAGTATATTAATAAATGAAACAAGATCTGAAACAAAGTGCTGTGCCTATTTTGCCTTTCTTCATTGATATATTTTGTGTGCATTGCATCCTAGTGAAACGGTGATTTTCCTTTGTGTTTAGATTGGTGTCGACAGCTTCGGCTCATCCGAACAAGTATTGTAAATCATCGGAAGAATTCTGGAAGGAGAATGCCCCTATTGAAATAGATGAAGGTTCATTTGACATCCCTTTGTTAGATGAAGAGCAGTCATCTGCTAGCACTTCAAGTGCGACTGGCTCTGCAGATTCATGCAGCTCACGGTCCATTGGGTCGAGCCAAAAGGCTCATAAATCGACGCTGCAAGAGGAAGTGGGGAAGGCGGTGAAGTCCTTTTCCGAGTTTGTGGAAGGGAGAAAAGAACGGGAGCCCACTCCGAATATCATTAACAGTGATAGGAGTTTCATGAATTCTGTTGTAGAGGACATGCAATTAATTGAACCGAAGAACCGCATAAGATTTAAAAGAGAAGTATTAGATTTACTTGAAAAATATATAGAATAAAGGTTTTCAGGACGATATTTACATTGTTTAACCTTCCTTTCGTCCTTTACTATAGGGTGAATTCCATGTTCTCAGGGGTGAATTCCAAGTTCTCACAGTTATGTAGATTACCGGTATGTACCGTAGTTAACAATAGTAGAGGAATGATTTTATCTGATGGGCCAAATATCAGGACCTTGCTGCACTCCGATGTGTGAAAAGCAGCGATGTGCAATGTTAGGCCTAGAATTGGACATTTACTTTTGGAACTTTTCACCATGCTTCATCAAGTCCCTGAAATTCCATGAATATTATTCTTACTCCAACAAAATGTATTTCAATACAAAATCACTGCCAGTACCTCATGATCTAGAAAGAAGGAATTGGATGGTTGAAGAAAAGTAAAGAATTAAAATACAGTACTACTAAACTTTATTGCTAGAAAATTCATAAAGGCATACTGTTGCATTTAAATAGCTAACAAGTAGATATACAGAGCGCCAGGGAATGTTCTCAGCAGTGCCTACCAGCTGCTGCGAGAGATAGCGTCAGCATTTATGTTGGCAGCGCGGCTGTCGCTTGTATCAAAACAATAAACGTTGTGGTATATTGGCTTTCACGGCCAGTGAATTAAAACTCGGCAATTCTTCTAGATTTGTGCCGTGTCTTGTGTGGGGTTTCGCCTACCAAGCTGGCTCATCGGCGGGCTCTTGGTGTCCCCACCCGGACCCCCACTGGAGTAACGAACTGCGCGCTACCGCTTGAGCTACTAGTTCTCGCAGTCAAGTGGTGCAGTTGCACTGCATATTAAGGGAGGTATCGCCAAAAGTTTATATGAAAGTAGGGGAGGAGTAGAACTCTCCAATTCACACTACTGCACAGTTTTAGTCCTAGAGGCTTCAAATTTATTTTGGTGGTAGAGGGGGTAGGGACCATTCATTTACGTCAAACAAACTTTTTTGTAAACTCTTAATTTCCAAAATATAAATATTCAACGATTACAGCATTGGTTTCAGCGTACTACCTCGTTTTTAAATAAAGGCGCTAGGAAGTGACTGTGGCAGGCATAAGTTTTGTATTGATGTTAATGGCGAAGTTGTGTTTGGAATTTATTCTGAACGATTTTATAATGCTGTAAAGCTACGTGCCCTTTTGTAAATCAAAACAGGGCAAGTTAGAATATCGGGGAATCTCATTTCATGAGATACCATCGGACAATTCACTGCGTGGGATGTGGTTACGTGCAATTTCCAGAAAAGGTGACGAAGAGGAAGCAAATAAATAGAAAAATAAAAAAATACATAAATGAATGAATGATTGAGTAAATGCGTGACTCAATAAATATGTAAGTAAATAAGTAAGTAAATAAATATGTAAGTAAATAAATAAATAAGTAAATAAATATGTAGCATTGTGGAGTTTGAAGCCATTTTTCAGTGTTGCCTTAGTAAACAAAAGTTTGGTGCTTTTCAGTCGGTCAACACGAATGTACCCAAAACGAACTGGGTTATGCCCTAATCCTGAAATAAATTACATGAGATTAATAAATGTAATGTAATTTATTTCAGTATTAGGGCATAACCCAGCTGTTTTTGGGTACATTCGTGTTGACCGACTGAAAAGCATCAAACGTTTGTTATAAATATGTAAGTAAATAAAAAAGTGAATAAATAAGTAAATAAATAATTAAATAAATATGTAAGTAAATAAAAAAATGAATAAATAAGCAAATAAGTAAACAAGTAAATAAGAAATAAATAATTAAATAAATAAATATGAAAGTAAATAAACAAATAAGTTCATAAATAATTAAATAAATAAATATATAAGTAAATAAACAAATAAGTAAATATATAAATAAGCAAATAAATAAGAAAATAAATAAGTAAATAAAATAATAATTAAATAAATAAGTAAATAAGTAAATAAGTAATTAAATAAATACATATCTAAGTAACTTAAGTGAGTATATAAATATATAAGTGAATAAATAAGTAAATACATAAGTAAGTAAATTAGTAAACAAATAAACAGGAAAATAATTAATTAAATATATAAATAAGTAAATAAATAATTAAATAAATAAATTTGTAAGTAAATAAATAAGTAAATAAATAAACAATCTATCCAAAAAATCTGTAAAAATGTATAATACAGCCATCACAATGAGACGGTTAATCAGACAAATTCAACTCTCGCCCAAGTACATGGGGCTACATGACCACGATGTCGCAAAAACCCCTAAATAAATCAACATCCCATTTTTTGGGGGCCGGAGGCATTTCTTTTCCCTGTTTTTTATTGTCCTTGTTTTTTTTTTCATCTCGCCAAGTATTGTGCCCGTTTGGACCGAGATCCAACGACCACATTTTGTAAAATACCGAAATCAGATCAGCACGAGAAAATATATCTCAGGGTCTATCTAGGTGAATACTTGGGTCTAATCTGGCATCCCTGATCTCGGTAATTCACAAGTAAGGTAAGGTGAGAAATTATTTTTGAACTAGCACATTCCTTAAAATTCTCAAATTGTTTATAAATAAAAAATATGATTCAACTGGTAAAAACCCTCAACAAAGATAAAAAACACATCACACATAAGAAATCAACGGTCCCTATAATATTATTAGAATTGTCGCAGATGTGATAATCAGAAAAAATTAATTAGTCCATTCTGATATCCATAAAAAAAATCAAAAAGAATATTTACACTCGGTAATCACTGTTCAATAAAGAGTTATGAGTGATCCCTACTATTTACACGTTCGTAGTTCACTTTACAAAGATTGCAATTTGATTTTATCAAATATTCGTAGCAAAAATGTCTCAAAATTAATAGTCACTAGATTCATTCGGTGTTATTCCAAAATTAAAGTTATTTGGAAAATTATCATATCACTGATTCGTTGTTTCATAACAATATCAATACTGGACTGACATAAAGTCGAATGTTAATAATTGATCATAAAGATTTTCAAATTAAAAAAATGTTCAAAAACTTTCATAATATTTTGAAAATTCAATTTTCTTCTTTTATCACTTTCATTTGTTTAAATGTCATAAACGATTTTAAATTATTCTCAAATGTTATTAACATTACACAAAATTGTTGTAAACAATGTTTTTATTTCTATCCACCATCAGCGGATTAAATCATCTAACTCTTCACCAAATTTTTATGTTAACAAAATTTGCTATCACTCAACTTTTCGTATAATGTCACAAAAATTTTCTTAATAAAAAAAATATTATTATTATTAATTAATTAATTTCAAACTTTCCCTTCACTTTATTTATAACAAGTTTTCTCAACCTCTCACATGATGAATATTGTATTTGCTCATTTCCAATGTTATTATTATTGTTATTCAAAAATAAAAATCATTAATTATTTATTTTAATTCATTTGCACTTTTCATCTTATTATTTTTTCCTCTCGGTCAGGTTCAACAAATCTAAATTCAAGTTCTTCAATTATTTATTTAGTCATTCCATTTGAATTTTGAGTTAATCCAGAAAAAAAAATTGGATTAACAGAATAGTGAAATCTGACAAGAATATGGGGCGGTCCACATCGTCTAACCCTTCTTTTACAAATATAGCCCACAGGCTCCTTCAAACATCCGCACATCCTTCTGTGCCCACAACTACGGGAATAAAACCCACTTTTGGATGACCCCCTAGGCCTCCACAACTTTAAGTGTCGCCAAACGCACACTAAAATCATCACCAGAATATTCTGCACACAGCATCGTATTATTTCTATTATATATATTTTTTTTACATATTATATTTTATTCTTGTAATATTCTGTCAATTACTAGACTGTGGATCCTCAGTATTATTTTACAAATTAAATAAATTCTGGTCAATATCTCCTTGCCTCCCATTTAAATAAATTCTCCCTATTTGATACATTAAATACCTGCCGTTCCCTTCCTTTTATCTGAATATTTTCTTTTCTTTCTTTTTTTAAGTGCTTTTGAAAAAAATAATTCTGAGCTCAAAAATCTAATACTTCATTCTCTTCATCCATAAACTCATTTAATTTTTTTAAGACTTCCAAACAAAGTTATTTAATTTAATTCCTTCCAACTAATTAAATTCATCCACAAATTATTATTATCACCAAAAAAAAATATTTAAGCATCATCAATGTCAAATGATTATTATCGCCCTATTCTTTTAAATAAATAAATAATTAAGTCTCATCTGTGAATTATTATTATCAACGTCTCCTATTAATTTTTATTTAATGCATTAATTATTTAATCACAGTAAACAATTAACAAAATTCAATTTAATTCCTAATGTTCGGTATTATCACTCCCTAATTATTTATAACTTTAAATAGCGTTGTTATTATTTATAAATATTATTAACTTATTCACTTCAAACTTGATTATTATTACTATATTATTATTAACTTACTCACTTCACACTCTATTATTATTATATTATTAAATAAATCAAATTATTTAAATAATCCAAGCCTCAATTACTACTGTTCTCATAATCAGAATTAACGAAAAATATTTATATCCCTTGGAATAATCGAAATATTTCATGTCGAAACATGAACTAATGCCTGTCCTAACAAAAATCTTAGATCGAAAAATAAATTGTCACACAGCAGTTCCATTTGTCATCCAGACAAATACAA
The DNA here is from genome assembly GCA_946902985.2 of Meconema thalassinum. NCBI lineage: Eukaryota > Metazoa > Arthropoda > Insecta > Orthoptera > Tettigoniidae > Meconema > Meconema thalassinum. The sequence goes on along the minus strand of OX336388.2, from coordinate 48,907,179 downwards.
TCGAAGATCTAGCTAATATCTAGCTATGGTGAAAAATGTATGTTGATTTCTGATCGTGACTGTTAAATAATATGGAATTCTCTAATACTACTGGTTAGTGGATAGTACATGCAATGGTTGTCTTACTTCATTCTTGATGTAGATGACGGGCGTGTCCTACGGTGTACACTATTCCCACAGTGTCTTCCCATGGCCATCTGCCGTATCCAAATACCTCGTTCGTCTCCATGTCCTTCCAGTCCTACGAGTAGTTTTAGCGGCGCACGATGATGTTTGCTGTCATCCGTTCGAAATAACTCCCGTTATCACTAGTACCGTGTAACAAGACAAAAAGTTGCTCAGTCATAGACTGGTACAGTACTCCTGTAGATTCGAGAATAAATCTCATGTTCCAATAATGCGGTTTCGTTTGCACGCTAAGATAGGAACACCTATTAGCTGCATAAACGAACAAAATGACATAAACTCCTCCTGATGAATTCGAAGTGCCTGATGTATAGTCACCACAAGAAATACATCGTTCTGTAGGCTAACTTCTGAGAATGGTTTCGACACTACCATCACCTGACTATAGAATAAGTGACCTGAAAGCCAGTGAATATTCTAAGTCCATTCGCTGCCAAAAGTTAAGTTCGTTCACTTGAACAAAAAAACTAAGTCGTGCTGACCACTGGTACGGCGACTAAGTCCTCCGACCGTCAGAATCTCGGCGTGTATACTGTCACTTTCACGTAGCGTAGATCTGAACATGAGCAAATGCTCTGAAAATGTGATGACTCTCTGCTCAGCAACGTGGCCTTTTATAGTTCAGCGAGACATTGTTCGAGAACATTCCATCTCGTATCTCGGCTTCTACTGGACCGATTTTAATGCTTGATAGCTCAAAATCCTCCTCTTGTTATAGCCAGAAAAGTGTGCTAATTTCTTAGCGTCCATCTCTTCTCCTTAAGGTAATACTAAAAAATTATTTCTCATGACGTATTCAGACTCCACGTCATAATCTCGCGTCACTCGCTCCTGCGATGTATGCTTCCCTCAGCACTCTTGAGTCACCTCCGCTCGTTATTCAAATCATCCATTCCTTCAACCTCTTCAACTAACAACTCCTCTTTCCAAAATAAGAATGTCAACAATGTCACGGACGTGTGAACGATCCGGGTATAGTATATAAGTTAGATTTAACTCAGTTAGAAGTAGTTGTATTTTTATTATCATCTGCATAATTACGGGAAAATGAGCTAGACATTTCGCCCCTTAAAAACAATCGCCTCCACCACATGTAATTTTGCTTTCCTTTATACTGAAAATTTGCCCGTAAGTATGTGTCCGAATACTTTTAGATGATTGAATAACAAAAGAAGTAACTTAGTGTAATGTTTTCACGTCCGTCAATCTCGATATTAAGCCTCCAAACATAACAATCCTTCGTTTCAGGCATCTTCCTCTTTCAAAAGCCGCGGCAATCCCAATGCGTTGGTGCTCCACCTAGCGGTGAATTAATGCATATATTTTGTACGCCTGTGAGTATTGAATGGGCAGGCAGTTTAAAGCAACCAGGAGGGGTGGGATCCAGCTGGCAGTGGTTTTGTTTGGGTGCATGAATTAAATTTAGGCTGGATTGACTAATATCAGAGCGAAAAGGGGGATTCAATACTGCCTATGGCTGTCACTGTAAATCCTGTGTTAAATGCATAGGTGAGTGACCTTTTGGGATGTAATGGCTAAAGACCAAGTAGAATTCAGTTTGAGGTACAAAATAGATGCTCTGAATACGAGTGAACAAAATTCATGTTACTGCAATAATTGTGTCTCATTTATTTTTCTTTTAGGAATGCTGTACTTTGTTGTTGAGACTGACATGTTTGGTTATACTACCCTTTTTTACTTGCAGGTTTGTAATGTGCGGATGCAGTGCGTTGGAATGACAAATGAAATTGATGCAATAATTTGATGAAATTACATACAGTATTCTGGAATGTAGGCTAGACTATATTTGTAAAAATGAGAAAAGTATAATATATTCAACTGTAAATGGACTTATTTTTGTACTTATTTTACCACTTCTAAGTTCCTTGTTTGCATCTTGATTTCCTTTGAGTATTTCATTTAGCAGGCGAAGGGCAAAATTTGGGTGTATTTCATATTGGCGATGGTTTATTTCATATTCATTTATTTTCTGTGATTTTTCTCAATCTGTTTATAACAGTGTATATTAACTTGTGGGCCTATAACCTAGATGTTAGGCCTATCTAAACAATATCATTAACTTGTATTCCTCAGAGGCAAGTTCAGGTTGATTATGCAAGTTTACTCTATGAAGCCAAAAGAAATAAATGAGAATAATGCAAACCAACGTAGAAACAAAACATATTCCGGGAAGTGGGAAGAGGGCGGGGGGCTACATCTGGCCGCAGGTTACGGTTCAAATTACCCGCGCGTAAATTTTAGTTCCTGACGTAGCCTTAATTGGCGCTGCTGTGCAGCGTGCGCCGTAGCGTTTGGGCGGTGGGCGTAATCGGAATTGAATTCAAACCCGGAGTAACCGTTCTTACCCATACTCTTTGGCCTGTGAGTCTACTTAGAGAAGCAGCGTGAAGACGTGCTTGTGACCAGTAGGCCTACAGCCCAGCTGATGGTACAGAAGTGAGGTACGGTACGGTATGTATCTTGTAACAGTTTTACCGCGACAGATTGTCTCATTTTACAGGCTCTGTATAAGAATCTTCCTTTTAAGTGGATTCGTCCTACGGAAGGTTACCAACATCTCCTGCTTTTCATTCATTGTGGTTATGTCCGACCAACATTTCTAATTTATCGAAATGTTAAGGCATTTTTTCTTGATTGCTCATTTAGGTTTCCCGCTTAAACTCAGATAGATGTTCAATACATTATGAGAAGATGGTTTGGATATAGAATGCAAGGTGTTAATGTTTCTATGAAACCTGCAATGAGTACCGGTACTTGGATAAATTGATGCAACCTACGGAGGATTTCAAGTGTTTCAATTGGTTAAGACTTAAAAACATTAAGGACCACAGTTTTGACGATTTTGTACCATTTATTCAATATTTACAGTCAAAAGGTGTAGAAATATTGTAGGTTAAAAACGTATTCGGCCAGTTCTGCAATGTACCGTAAGGGCTTATTCTAAAAGTTCAACTTTGGATTAAGACACAACACTAGACCAAGTACAGTTTGCCAGACCAGGCAGCAATGTGTGTTTATTCATACCGTACCGTATACGCTCAATGTTGGTAGAATGTTACTTGTGACGATCAATTTCAATGATACGTAGTGTGAACAATTCTATAAATATGTGCTTCAAGAACATAATTCGCGTCTTCTTTCAAAAATAGGTTTTGCTGAAGAATACAGCTTCAAGGAAAAGAACTGCAGCAGGGACTGATCTTTAAGTAAAGTTCTATTTCCTTTTGTAAAAAGTTATGAGTAATATACATATTATGAATAATTTTGCTATCGATTGAACTTGTCAGACATTTTTCTCGAATGTCTCGCTCTTTTCTGAGCAATGTCCTGCATTTGGAAATTTCCAATTGGTAACGCTAAACCTACGACTCCTACGAGACAATTATGTGAGTTTTGTTGTGAAGTGGTCGCATTGTAACACGAGAGGCAGGGATTTTAGCTAATATCTTCGAACTCTCGGTACCTTAATACTGGAATGCCGACTGGGTGGGAGTAAAGTGCGGTTCTTGGTGCGAGTGGTTACGCCCGGTCCTTCCTAGACAACGGAAAGTGTGTTTTTCTCTCGATATTTTAGCCTAAAGTTAAACTGTAAATAATTCTAAGACAATTACATGTACCGTAATAACTTATTGTAAATCTGTAGTTCTGCCAATAAGGAACACTGTTCGGCAATATCACACTCAGGTAAATTAATAATTGGACCTACGTGTATTCGCCATATACTATTTAGGCCTATTGTATCAACATTTGATGTAAGACGTATCCACAAACGAAGAATACTTAATTACGAACCTTTATTTGAAATTTAAGTTGATCGTGAACCTTGCGTGTAAGATGTAACGTGCGCTGCAGATCAAAGTTGTTCATCCGCGCAGATATCTCACTCATTAATTCTGTACTCACGCTGCGTGAAAGTTGTTGGTTCAATCCTCGGTTCGTGTTGTGTACGGTCACAATATATAATATCTATGCTCAGTATAGTGCAATTTGTTCCATTTGCTATGAAAATTCGTATCAAAGTGACTGGGGGTTGAAAGTCTGTGCATTATGCTGAGTAATGTAGACATAGTAGGCCTACTGCGCTTCAGCAATTGCACTGTCTCTCTGAATCCCCAGTCCTATTTATACAATCTAGCACTGATAAACACACAAACACCTCCTGGACGTTTATATTTGTGATGATGAAAACATTTCATGTGGAAGGTTCTTACCAAAATAAGGCTATTCATTCCATATCAGTACCAAATAGTTAGGCCCCTTGAAGCAGCAATCAACACCACCACCTCTTTATTGATTACTAAGATGGAAACACTTCTGGAATGTTTCGGAGGGGTAGACCTTTACAGGGATACCAATTCATCATCCTCAAAGCCCTGACGTAGATAGAAATTCCATTTTATGTACGGTTGCATACATTTAAAGAATATAGAGCAAAACACAAGAAAATTTCCTGGAAGGGTATTTGAATATATAGGCCTACCATTAAACTTTTCTGTGTGTAAATGACAAATATATCCTGTACTTGCTTAGGCTTTCACGGCCGGTGTTCGTAATTAAGTTCAAGTTTTTCGAGCTTGTAGGCCGTGGTCCAGACACGATACCTCCCGTTCCTTTCCTGGGTCATCAGTGGTGACCTAGGAAAGGAGCGGAACGCTTGATAATGCCGGACGCAGTTTCCGGTGATACGTCGGGAGATATCCTGTCTGGACCACGGCCTACAAGCCCGAAAAACTTGTACTTAATTATATCCTTTACCTGTTACAGAGTATCCTGATAGTTAAAGTATATTACTTAATTATCCTGTGCTTTAGATTCCGCAACATTATGGAGGGCCAACCATCTATCAAATGTGAACCAGAAGAATTCTCTGAAATTGTAAGTTGTATTTTAGTTCCATATATTGTGTACCATTACTGATGGGCATGACAAATCTTTGTGTACTGTAATAATATGAATTATGTCATATATAGTTATAGTGATGGTTATAATTCTTGTTTTGAGGGGCCTAACATCCTGGTTATCGGCCCCCTACCAAATAGTAATCTGTAATGTTTGCTTTTAATTTTCCTAATGATAATATTAACACCTCCGTTCTTCAGTCCATGATTTATTGGTCCTTGCATTCATTTTCTCAGCAAAATGGTGGTTGTTAATTACTGTTTTAAACTGGGGTCGATCTTATTCTTCTGTGATTTCAATTTCTTGAAGTTCTTTTTCTATTTCACTAAGCCACTGGTTATTGACTTCATTGATAGAGCAAGGTTGAGGATCTTTTGGTCTACCTGCGATGGTTCATTCTGAGAATGTTTCCGTAGAACTTAAAATGCCTTTCCCTGAAAGTGTCAGTGATCTTTTCAAAATGCTGTTAAATTTCCCAAGGCTTTCGTTTCTCCCAGATTCCTTCTGAGCAGACTGGACCAAGGGTTTACCTAAATATTTTACTTTCTTGTTTCTCTATGTCCTTACTAAGAAATCAACGGTACCTTCAATCATCAATGTTTCTGAGCCATATAGAGCTTCAGGTTTGATTACTGAGGTATAATGTCTTTAGAGGTTAGTTTTTTAATTACATCTATAGGTATAGGCCTTCTGGAATGTTGAAATTCTCTCTTTGTTTGCGTCACGATTCAATCGTGAAGTAAAGGTCTATCCCGTCATTTGCCTGGAGGGAGTGTGAATAACGCAGGGAAAAATCACTCAGGATGGGTACTGTCAGCGGGATTCAGACTGAATTGCTGCAGCTGCCATCAAGGCCGTGGTGCACGGTTCAATGAGCACGGCTATGCCGTGGGGTTTGAATTTATTTACTTGATGATTTTTTTGCCCTAATTTAGTCTTCAGAGGGTTCCTGTCTAGATGACGAGCGGATTCGTCTATGCATTTGGAGTCCGGTCTTAGGTGCAATTTAGTGACGTATTTCAAGGACCTGAACTGCCTCTTGTCTGTTGTTGGAAAGAATAGCTTGATCATCTGCGAGTGCCAAATACTGCAGATGAATTTTATTTTTGAGTCGTCGACCAATAGTTATTTCTTTTGATTATGGCTGTCAGTGTCTGTCGGATTATTACTTTTGTTTTCCTGTCAACTTTGAAATCTTCTAGAATATTGAATAGAGTGTGTAGGTCTACTGAATCGTCCGCTTTCCTGAAGTCTCCAAAGTGAGCATTGTTTGCCTGACTTTATGAATTTGTAAGATGATTTTGAGATTGTGAATTTATCCTGTACAGGACCTGTCATTTATGAATCATGCATGTTATTCGCCAATTAGTTGATGAGTTTCGATTTCAAGTCTCGTGAATAATGCTTCAGAGAGAATTTTGTACGCGAGTGATAGTGAGGATATTTCTCCATAGGTATTAATCTATGTTCTTTCCCTTTTTTAAATTAGTGGGTGAACTAGATTGCAATTCCTGTCTTCAGGAATTTTTTCCATATATCTACAAGAGTTACTTGACATTTTTTTAGTTAGGCTTTCACCTCTTAATTTCAATATTTCAGTTTTGAGCTTTGTAATTTTTAAGTTTTAGTTTACGGTTACTTGCTTGATTTCTTTTAATGAAGGGAGTTCTGAATCTGGATTATGAATTCTGTTCTCAAGTCAGATTTGTTCTTCAGGAGGATCGTAGGTTCAAAGGTCATGGAAGTAATCTGTGACGAGTTTGCATTTTTTAAAATTTCAGGGCCTCATCCGGATGTTGTAAGTTATAAACTAGGTGCTTGGTAGTGTGATGGTTCGTCAGCAAATGTTCTGTATCAGTTCCTTGTACAGTTTTTTTTAAATGTAATGTGTGTTTTTCAGATCTGATGATTCTCGAGGCTTCTTTCTGGTCTTTGAAGAATTCACGCCGATTTTGTTTCTATTTCATTGGAACTGTACCTTTGAAAGGTTTGAATTAGAAGGTCTATGGCCTTATCGCTGGTATTGTTCAACCATCTGTCTTAACGTTTTCGAGGAAGAACCCCAATAATCCGGAAACTCCCGATAGTGTATCTTCTAATGCCATCTAAATGACAGGATTTTGGTTCGTGATATTTGCAAGGAGATTGTTTGAATTTGGTTTTAAGACATTCTAGATCAATTCGAGGATATTTTAAATGTTCTGACTTTGGGTCTGTCAGGTTGAAATTTAACTTTAATTAAAGATAAATGATGATCAGAGTAAATAATTCCTTTTCATACTTCAAATTCATAATAATAATAATTATTTTTATTAACAATTGTTCTCCAGGAGGATAAAAGGTCATGGAAGTAATCTGTGAGAAGTATTATTTCTAGGGCCTCTTCCGCATGTTTATGACATAACTACGTGCTTGGTGAGGCGATTGTTCATCAGCAAATGTTTTGTAACAGTTTCTTTCTATTGTTCTTATTATTATCATTATTATTACTTTTTTCATCATTAGCTCTTATTCTTCAACTTTTACATATAGTCTTGCCTGTTTATTACTTCCCAGGATTTGAATGAGCAGCCACCGTCTGATAGGCCGGTGGGGATGAAAATTGAAGAACCTGATGATGCTTTTGAAGATGCAAGATTCATAACTCACAGTGCATTTGTTAAAGAAGAACTTGATTGCCAGGTGATTGTGTACATTATTTCCTACTTTGGATAATTCTCAAATTTTTTCAAAGTTATGTAGTTCTCAACATTTCATAAAAACTTCGTCACACATATTTCCAAAGTTTCTCTCTACAATATCTGGCAAATACACATCAAGCATCATTTTTATAACCCAACTTATTCAATATACACATCTCTTCAATTCTATGCTGGTTTTCAAGTCTTTTTTATATGCTTTATTAACAAGATTATTGTAACAGATCTGATTTTTTGTGAACTTTTGGTATGGTACTACACAGTTCCTTATCCTATTCCATGCTGAGGAAGGTCACTGTGTTCTAAATATTGACTTTAAATAGTTAATTATAATTAATACGTCATGCAGTCTATGTTATTAATATTATGCATTGAGTGATATCACTCCCTTGGCTGTTTATTTATTATTTCTTCAGATGTCTATAATAATTGAAGCCTGCCCTACAAGAACATTGTATATCAGAAATTGAGCATGTTGAGATTTTCGGTTATGAAGGTTGGATATCATCACACCGACACTTTGCAAACCTAATATTAGTCAATTTGAAGAAAAAAAAATGGACAGAAAATTTTGGGTGCAAAAGGTGGCTTCCCTGCAAGAAAGTTGTATATCAACAAAGATGGCGAATGTTGGCAATTTGAATGTATCACCAAGCTCTCCTTTAGCTCTGAATAAGAGCAGGAAAAGGTAGATAAATCATTTTCAGTGGAAGAACAATGTGCGGAAGCGACTGAAGAATAGTGGAAAAGCGTATACAGCAACTTCAGGGCATGCAGTTCAAGTCATACAAGAGAAGAACATTGTATGTCAATCAGCTGGGTGGCGGCATAGCACTTCCTGGAACGTGTTATGATTATAATGTTGCCACAATTTGTATGTAATCCCTTGATTATCACAGAATTCTTTTAGCCTATTTTCAATTATGGAAAACAAGTAGGCTTATGAGATCACCTTTTGTCCATGTGTGTGTATGAGTGTCTGTCCCAAAAAATCTATACGGCTGGAGCGATTTCAATAAAACTCGGTAAGGTCAAAGTACTATTTCGTCCGACTACGACCGTGCCCTTTGCCATTTATTACGTCTCACCAATCCAAAATGGTGGCTGTGCGGAATATTTCACAGACAATCTCTTTCTCCGCAATTATTACTGATATCACCCTGAAATTTCGTACGATGATAAAGGGCACAACTATAAGTTCACCTATGTGACTTTTAAAAACCTGTTAAATACAGAACGAACATGGTGGCCAAGCGAAGTTGAAACATTTAAATCGACTTTTCTCGTGATTCAACTACCCGTGCGCAGTAAAACATGGTACAGCATATTTTCATACACATTGTAATGCACTCACATCTAATTTAGTTCAATTGTTTACATAACCTCAAGATGGCTGCTGTGCGAAATTTTAAAATTAAGTTTTCATTTCTTATGTCCTAATCATGCGATCGAAGTCAACATTTGAATAATGAACCAACGCAATGATCGTCATCTAATAGTACGTAACTCTATGGCTTCCATATAAAAATCGAACATGGCGACCATCCAAAATTTTTATACGGTTCTCAATATGCCCATTTTATTTTCTTGTTTTGTGTATGCCTTGTAAGCAATACAATATTCCATTCCATATAATTATGAATTATGAATCTGAGGATTATTTTTCTTTATTTTTTAGCCATAGAAAATGGTTTGGTATATACAACGTTCTTGCAGGGAAACTGCACTAAAATCATGGTGAGTCCTATATATTGCCATTAAAGAGAAATATATTTCTTTAGTGTTGGAAGAGAGACTGTATAGACCTGTATTTATCATATCTCGGTATTAGATTAGGCACAAGAAGTTTTCTTTTAATACTGAAAAGTTAATAAATATGATATACAACGTTCTTGTAGGACAGGCTTCAATTTTAATGTGGTTATTTATGGTCCTTTTTGAAACAACCTTGAATAATTATGGCAAAACTTGCATCACCTGTAAAGTTAAGTCGTGGAGCTAAATTAGGTAGGAACTTCGAATAATCCTTGGCATATTAGTAAGTGTGTGCTAGTGAAACTCGGACACTGGGTATTGAGGTTTTGAATTGTCTTTAACTTCATGACCACACGATCACATGATATGCGACTGTAGGTTATCATATCATCATTTAATGTAGATAGTTACTGATTTTTGGAAATCGTTCTTGTGAAAGGTTCAGAAATGCAAGTATGTTTTACATATTCAAGCTCGTGTTTATTTTCATCTTGAATCAAACACCTATTTGAATTTTCTTAAAATGAAAGACAAATGTATCAATTTTGTTGGTGAATTTATAACACTGTATCTACATGAAAGTATTGGATTCTGAGAAATAATGTATTTTGTGTTCTGTTAGCTACATAATACATCGTAAGTAATAGGTAAGGTATTCTATTGTATTTTTGTCTTGTAAAACATTCAAAACCTTGAAAGTAAAGTCAGGAAAATATAAATGATGTTAATGTCAGTTAATGAGCGCTTAACGCAGCGAAATTTCAGCTTCAGGGTTGCTATTCTAACCTCAGCAAATTTCTTAAAACTATTCATTGAGTTGAGAACTAATCCGAGACATATAGAACTAGATGAATGTCTATCGTGCTTACGTGTGTACAAAATCTATTTCTTATGCCTCGTGAGGCACAATATTAGCAAATTGTTGTTTCTCTGTAGGGAGCACATATTGTGGAAGTTACTATCCATGAGAAAGTGACTGCAGAGATGGTCCCATTAGTCAAGAAGGAAACACCATCTTCATCGAGAGTTGTAAGTGCCTCATTATCTTGAGAGTAGCTTGTTTGGTTGTTAAGTCATGTTATATGCTTAATGATAAATGATGTTCCTCCAGCAAGTGTGGCTGATATTTTCAAAGTTTTGTGAGGGGATCATTTGCACTGATCAAAGGTAATAGGTAAATGTTATCTGGATCAGGTGTACGATGTACTTTTCTTCTGCAATAAACCAAGGCCCATATTCGCGGCAGTATTAAAGGTGCCGGGACGTCCTCATAAGACCGTCAACGCTTAGTTCGAATGGCTTATGGTCCAAGCGTGGCGAGGGCTAATCCACGGTCTTTAATAGTTGTAGACCCACCTCATTCAATAACATACATCTTATCTACGTTGGCAACACCTCATATAAACACATCGCTATCACTCCCCACAGCACGTATGGGCAGGGGGGAGAAGGCAGGGAAAAACCATTCGTTAAGATAACCACCGCAGTCGACCGCACAGTGAGTTCCAGTGAGCACGAAAACTGCGAGTAGCTGTAGTAAGGAAGACAATCAGATAAGTTGTTAGCCTACAATTTTATAGTTTAACCATAGTTTACAACCATATAATCTCTCTAAAGTACAAACTCCGGATAGCTAGCACCATTTAGCATTTCACCTAACATCATATATACTGCATTTAGCCTACACTGACAGTTGCAGTACCAATACTGCAACTAAATAATTGTACATATTGTAAATATTTTCACCTATATTTCAAACATAGATTTTATAGCCTAAGTGTAATGGATCTGATGATGATCGCTTGACGATCGAAACTGGTCATCCTAGTGTTTTATTAATCTCATGTAATTTATTTCAGGATTAGGGCATAACCCATTTCTTTTGGGTACATTCGTGTTGACCGACTGAAATGCACTAAACTCTTATTTAGGAATTAATACGAAACCTGAATGTAGATGTAGTAATTTCCGGGGCCTTCTTTGGATTTTTAAAATCTGGTGTTTGGTTGTTGCAAATCATCAAATTCCATGCATGATTTGCTTCTCCAATTTTGTATTGAAATTTTGTAGATGATCATAATATTTAAGAGATTCTCTATATACTCTAATCTCGCTTCAAATTCCGCGACACAGAAATAGTTTCTAAAACTTCAGACTACCTCGCCTGAATACAGTGATACATTTACTAATTTCTGCATAACTTCTATACGAAAATGGAGTACCAACATTTGAATGCAATATTGAGGCTGCTAGTAAATAATGTTGAAATTCTTAGGAAGACAGCCTTTCTCAGATGATCCATACCATTTTCTGTCCTTAAACTGGGCATGGTATGTCATGCAGTGAACCAATAACTTCACAAAAGGGAACAAGGGAACAGTCTATCACAAATGACTAGGTTTCTTGTTAGTTCCTTCAGAGTGAAGTATCACGATTTATGGTTGTGATTCCTCTTAAGAATGGAAGTCCCGTGGCTTATGGTCGCTAGATTAATGGTAAACGTGAAACTAGAAGCTTTAAAAACAATTATTCCATGAAGTTTGTTTTCTATTTGCAACTGATGTGAGTGAAATGGCCACGAAGCCCTGTGTTATGGTACTGACCATGTTATCGGTAGATTGCTGCCTTATCCTCATACACTGCTGGTAATCTGATGCAAAGGCGGAAACTTCAATCACACCTTCTTTGTGTTGTTTGTTGCCTATATCCTGGGGTCAATGATGTGCTGCATTGCTTGTAGGGCCTCTTCGTACTGCGCATGAGCTGAGATACATGATGCGTGTAATATAATAAGTATGAAAGAAGGTGTCTAAAGCCATATTGTGCACCTTGATAGAGCCACCTTTCATCAAACGTTTGATCTTGATCAGCATAGATGAAACTACAGACGTTAGTAAACAGTCACAGCTAGTTTTTACCTTCCATTATGAAACTACAGACGTTACTAAACTGTCACAGCTAGTTGTTACCTTCCATTATGAAACTACAGACGTTACTTAACAGTCACAGTTAGTTGTTACTTTCCATTATGAAAGAATTTGGGGAATTAATCATCCAGAAGGTCTGCATATCTCTTGAAGAATGACCTGAAATGAATTTCATGTGATTATGATATTTATAATTTTACGGACTGTTGAAGAAGAAGGAAACTTATTAGACCGAGGCCCGGTGTTTGTAAAAATATATTTATATTCAGATTCCATACATTTAATACAGTACCTAACATTCCTGATTAGATGTCAAGTATTATAAGTTCATTAAATTTCTCCCTACCTTGAGTAGTCTTGAGATCAATATTGATTTAGGAACTCGATACAGTAAAACGCACAACACACTATGCAATATTTCTTTACACAACATTCATCAACTTTGCTTGATTATTATGACAGATATTAACGTTATATATTAACAGTGAGTTACTGCATGAACGCCACTAAGTCTCCACACACACACTCAATGCTAGTGATAATCTGCTAGGCCAACACTTGGCATATGTGTAGGAACTGAAATGAATTCTGATTTGAACTTTACAAACTTTTCTGTTTTTGCCATGTATCTGTTGACATAAGAAAACTCTATGAATGCGAAGTTGAATTAACTTCAGTATGTTATTTATTCCTTGATTTCTTCCGGGCAAGTTTACAAGTCATGTGTAACACATAATTCTACCTATGCAAAGGGAAACATATTTGTGAAACAAGTCGTATGGACCATGTTAGCGATATTAAGATTGCAGACTGTCCTATTCTGGACATCGTTCCACGTATCGAATCGGAAATAACATCTTCAGCTCTGGAAGAGTTAAGCACTTTCATGCGTTCTTACAAGACATGACATCTCCTTATCACCTAATAGCATTTAGGGATTAGGAGTTTTATTTTCACTACTATATAGGCCTCTGCCTCTTCTAAATCAATAAAAGTCATTACCATATCCTTCCCATATTCCCAACTCTTTTCAATGTTCTGTCTCAGAATGAAAATGGGTTCCACTGTTGACCTGCCCCCTCTAAATCCAAACGTCTTTTCCTCTATTTGGCTTTCTACCTTTACTCTAATTCTTTTTTCTAGGATTCTTTCCATTACTTTGGCAACATGCGAGATGATGGTGATTCCTCGGTAGTTACCACACACCTTCCTGTCTCCTTTCTTGAATATTGGCAATATTATTCCCTTTTTCCAGGCTTCAGGTACTTTCTTCTCTCTCCACACACTCCGGAGAAGTCTGTATGTCCACTGCAGTCCCTCTGGTCCTGCCGCCTTGATAATTTCTATTGCCACTTCGTCGATTCCCACAGCTTTCCCCATCTTCATCTTCCTAACTGCCCATTATAATGTATTAAATTAAATATTTTTTTCCAGGAATGGTCGTTACTGGAGTTCTCACTGGAGTTCTGGACTGCAATCCTGCAGAAGACTTAATCTATTGGTTTGTGGAAGATAATGTGTCAAAGGTAAAATGCCTTTTAGTAATTGTTTGAAATTCATATCAATCCTTGCCAATTTTTAAATAAATATATTCAAAATATGTTCTGTGCTTGTCTTTCACCCGTACAGCTGAGATTTGAATCCCAGTGACCGCAGTGTGGAATTTCACCTGAAAATTCACGTGGTGTCAGGAAGTGTTAGAATTAGCGCAGCACACCACACGATGAAACATAGCACGGTTACTAATAGTCTTACAATAATGGAAGTCAAAGAATACTCAAAACAAGGACATACATCCCGAGCGAGATGCGCACATAACTTATACTCATAGAACAGGAGCTTTATTCCAAACTTACACTTCCCCTCGAGTAAAATTAAGTTGATTTCGCTCAGAACAGCAGATTTCATGCACCACTGATGTATTTGTCTGGGCAAACTCTTTGTAAGGAAGTCTGCCACTTGATCTTCAGTTGGAATGTACTGTACAACAAACAACTTCTTTATCAGCGTGTCTCTGATAAAATGAAGTCTAATGTCAATATGTTAACTTCTGCTGTGGAACATGGGATTTGCAGCTAATCTCAGTGCACTTTGGCTGTCACAGTACATGGTCAGATCAGCTAGGGCGTTGAAACCCAATTCGTGAAGAAATCTCTGCAAGTATATGGCCTCTTTGGTACATTCGGACATAGCCATATACTCCGCCTCCGTAGTAAGTACTAAGGGCAACCGTTCTCTGCTTTTGAGCATTCCAAGGTATGGGGCATCCACCAAGTACAAAGAGGTAGCCCGTGTGAGACTTCCTATCGTCGATGCTTCCTCCCCGATCTGCATCCACGAACCCTCTGACCGGTTTCGGGTCAGACACGAAAACTAGACCAACGTTGGCAGTTCCCTTTAGATAACGAAGGACTCTTTTGGCCGCCCTCTAGTGTTCCATCCCGTAGCAGTTATTAAACTGACCTAAGCAGCTGATGGCGAATGAGATGTCTGAACATGTGGTTGTAAACAGGTAGGTAATTGCACCTATAAAATCACGATAAGGAAGTAATTGTTCCTCTACACTTCAGTCCCCCTTCTTTGTCAGCTTGATCCCAAGATCTAGAGGTGTGGCAACTAGTTTGCACTCGCTCATACCTAAATCATTCGAGAAGTTCTTTGATATACCCCTGTTGGTACGTTTTGACCCAACTCTAAGATTATCGATAAATACGGACAGCCGGAAGTTCCCGTGGAGTATAACGTGAGATACAACTATACTCTTCTTTTTCCGTGCAAAAATGCTGCTATCTGGCACGTAAATAATGAACTAATAATAAAAAAGACGGGTAACGACGGATCGTTACCCTGCCAGTTTTTGCAGGACCCGTGGGTACCGATAGATCGTTACCTTGAAGACCAAAGGGTTAAAAGAAAAGAAGGCCTTTGATACAGTTAAGAGAAAACATGTATGGGAGTGCCTACTGAAAAGGAATGTATCTAAATCATTAATTAATAAGATTAAAATATTGTATCATGAGAGTAAAAGCAGTGTACAAGTCGGAAGTGGTAAATCTGAAACATTCTATAAAAAAAAAGGCCTCAAGCAAGGAAGTGCATTATCACCATTATTATTTATTATACTGATGGATGAAATTATAAAACGTATAAAACCACGCCCCATCCATGCTTGTCAAACAGGTAATACCAACCCAACTAACAATAAGTCATCATTTCACCCCGTCAACCACCATACACAAATCTACACCGTTTCACCGATCCGAACCAAATTTTGTACACTTACCCTTTTGTAAGTAAGTAAGTATTTTTATTCTCAGTTGCATTTTGTGACTATTTTGAATCTAAATTACATTTTGTAAGTATTTTCTATCTAAATTGCATTTTGTAAATTTTGTCAATTCAAATAACAGTACAGTAAGTATGTAGTTAGTTTTAGTTGTAAGTAGGTAGTTAGTTTGTCTATTAGATATATGTCATTGTTCTATTAGACTGTGGTGTGTGAGTGTGTCTGGTAGCAGTTGCATTGTTTATTAGTTATAGTTCATTGTTTCAGTAGACTGTGATGTGTGATTGCATGTGAGTGTGTCTGGTGACAGACTGTTTTAGTGGTAGTATTTGTTGTTGGTGGAACTTAAGTATTTTTCGTTAGTAGAATTTTGGTATTTAATTGTTAGTACGGTAGAAGGTTAGTATTTTTGTTAGTAGAATTGCTCTTTACTTATTCTGAAAGGGAGTAGCAGCCTTTCAGAATAAATCAATTCTTTACTAGTCTTATAGACGGTTAAGATATTGATAATATAAGCCAAATAATGGCTACACTGCGTCCTGCTGCACGGCTGAAAGCAACGGGAAACTACAGCCGTATGCTATTCCCGAGGATATGCACCTCTCTATGCATAAATGCATGTGATGATGGCCTCCTCCCTTGTAAAATTTCAATCCGGAGGTAAACTAGTCCCCCGTTAGGATCTCCGGGTGGGGACTACTCGAGAGGGGATTAACATCACAGAAGTGACAAAGAGGAAATCTGACATTCTACGGATCGGAGCGTGGAATGTTAGAAGTCTGCTAGGAAATGGAAGGTTAGAAAACTTAGAAAGGGAAATGGATAGGTTGAGGTTGGATTTGGTTGGGATTAGTGAAATGCGCTGGCAGGAAGAACAGGACTTTTGGTCAGGAGACTATAGGGTCATTAGCACTAAATCAAACAATGGCCAAGCAGGGGTTGGCCTCATATTGAGTAGGAAACTTGGACAGCGGGTGGAATATTATGAGCAATATAGTGAACGGATTATTGTAGCAAAAATAAATACTAAACCTACCTGCACCACAGTGGTACAAGTCTATATGCCTACCAGTCAAGCTGATGATGAGGATGTTGAAAAGGTCTACGAAGAAATAGACGAAATTCTGAGGTATATCAAGGGTGATGAAAATGTTATAGTAATGGGAGATTGGAATGCTGTGGTAGGAAAAGGGAGAGAAGGGAAGATAGTAGGAGATTTCGGATTGGGTGAGAGGAATGATCGAGGAAGCAGGCTGGTAGAATTCTGCACTGAGCATGAGTTGGTCATAGCTAACACCTTATTCAATAACCACAATAGAAGAATATACACATGGATGAGACCAGGAGATACAGGGCGTTACCAAATCGACTTCATTATGGTCAAGCAGAGGTTTCGAAACCAGATTTTGGATTGTAAAACATATCCTGGTGCTGACATAAACTCTGACCACAATCCGGTTGTAATGAAATGCAGATTAAAGTTGAAGAAACTGAAGAAAAGTCAAAAGCCAAAAAGGTGGGCAACAGACAGACTGAAAGAGAAGGATGTAAACGAAAGATTCAAGAAGAGTATAAAGGAAGGACTAATGAAAAACCCTAAACAATCTTCAATTGCAGACGAATGGGCACTTTTGAAGAATGAAATAACAAAATCTGCAGAAGAAAACATTGGTAGGAAAGAGAGAATAGGTAGAAAACCGTGGATCACTCAGGATATACTCGAATTGATGGATGAAAGGCGGAAGCACAAGAATGTAAGAGATGAAAAGGGGAAAGCAGAATACAGACGTCTGAGAAATGAGGTTAACAAGAAGTGCAAGGAAGCGAAAGAAGAATGGTTGAAAGAGAAATGTGCTGGTATAGAAAATTGTCTGAAATTAGGAAAAGTAGACACAGCTTATCGAAGGATTAAGAATACTTTTGGGGAAAAGAAGACTAAGTGCTGTAATATTAAGGACACAAATGGAAAGCCTCTAACAGATAGGGAAGAAAAGGTTGAGAGATGGAAAGCTTACATAGAGAGTTTGTATAAGGGAAAGGAGATTGAGAATCATGTAATGAAAACGGAGGAGGAAATTGATGAGGATGCGAAAGGAGATTTAATATTGAGATCAGAATTTGATAGAGCTTTGGAAGACTTAAGCAGGAACAAAGCACCAGGCATAGATGATATACCGATTGAGTTGCTACGCTGCATAGGAGACGAAGGTCTGATCAGGTTGTTTCACTTGGTGTGTAGGATTTATGAGACAGGTGAGGTACCCCCTGATTTCAAGAAGAATGTAATCATCCCTATACCAAAGAAAGTGGGAGCTGACAGATGTGAAGATTACCGTACAATCAGCTTGATTACTCATGCTTCAAAGATCCTGTCTAGAATAATTTACAAGAGGATTGAGAGCCAGATAGAAACGGAGTTGGGTGAAGACCAGTTTGGTTTCAGGAGAAATGTAGGAACAAGGGAAGCTGTACTAAGTCTTAGGCTGATTTTGGAAGGTAGAATAAGGAAAGATAAGAGAACGTTCATGGCTTTTGTAGACTTAGAAAAGGCTTTTGATAACGTTGATTGGACTAAATTGTTTGACATTTTGAAATCGATTGGAATAAAGTTCAGGGATAGGAGGGTGATATACAATCTATACAGAAACCAGACAGCAGTCATTCGAGTTGAAGGACATGAGAGAGAAGCTGGTATTCATAAAGGTGTAAGGCAAGGCTGCAACTTATCACCCATACTTTTCAATCTTTACATTGAAAAAGCAATGAAGGAAATTAGAGAAAAATTTAAAGTGGGAGTGAAGATTCAAGGAGAAATAATTTCAACTCTGAGATTTGCTGATGACATCGTCATCTTGGCCGACAAGCCTGAGGATTTGAATGAGTTTTTGAATGGTATGGACTCCGTCTTACGGAAAGAATTCATGATGAAAATTAATAAATGTAAAACAAAAATACTGGAATGCAGCCGAAATAAATCAGAAACCTCTATGGAGATCAAATTGGCAGGTGAAAAGCTGAAGGAAGTAGGAGACTTCTGTTACTTAGGAAGCAGAATAACCAGTGATGGACGAAGCAAAGAGGATATAAAAAGTAGGTTGGCTCAGTCAAGAAAAGCATTTCTACAAAAAAGGAATCTGCTGACATCGAATATAGATTTAGGTATTAGGAAGTCATTTTTGAAAGCCTTTGTCTGGAGCGTGGCGCTCTATGGAAGTGAAACCTGGACTATTGGTGCAGCAGAAAAGAGGAGAATTGAAGCATTTGAAATGTGGTGATACAGGAGAATGATGAAGATCAGATGGGTAGATAGGGTTACAAACGAAGAGGTATTAAGACGAGTGGGAGAGGAGAGATGTTTCTGGCGACTGCTAATGAAGAGAAGAGATAGGTTGGTAGGACACATACTAAGACACCCAGGAATAGCAAGCTTAGTTATGGAAGGAAGGGTCGAGGACAAGAACTGTAGGGGTAGACCAAGGTTAGAATATGTTAAACAGATTGCCTCGGATGTGGGGTGTGGTAGCTATGTAGAGATGAAACGATTAGCTCAGGACAGGGAGGCATGGAGAGCTGCACCAAACCAGTCAAAAGACTGAAGACTCAAACAACAACAACACTATATTGATGGCAAACTGAAGTGCTTTTCTGTTAGCTTTTGTATAGTACAGAGAGTACGAGCCGTTTTGATGTAAGGATAAAGAACTGAGATATGTAATCCACCTGGGACCACCGACAATGTACAATGTTGTTCTGATCACTGAGCTAAAGGGGGATGCATCTTAATTATATTATGTGAAGCTAACATAAGTTTGCATTCAGTACCCACTGTGGACTTAAGGTCAGAATAAACCTATTGCATTAGGATTTCTGTATTCCCCTCAGAGATCCACTCATAGGGGCTAAGCTTTTGCCTTACAGGCTAATGCTGGGATTGTTTTAACTTATGACCGTGATTACCTCCATCCCAATCCTGAGCCTTGCTATAACATGCACTTGGTCTTTTGTGTATACTTATTAAATAATTGAAGATATGAGATAAAAGTAAGAATCATACGAAGAAAGTAATTGTTAATTCTTAAGTCCACTTATTTTAACTTATGGTACGTTCTGAAGAAACCCTCCTTCTTACCACATTTCTTATAGTTGTTTCTCTTCTATCGCTTAATATCCCTATTTCTGCGGTGTTAGGGAGGAGGTGAAATGAATTATGAACTTATATGTGGCAGTGGTTTTTACAGCCGTTCGCCCTTTTGTTCAGCCTATAAGAGTTGTTAATGGGGATTGGTATTATTGAAATATGATTAGGAGTCGGAAGGAAGCGACCTTGATCTGTTAAGTGTTCCCGTCCTAATGTTGACCTGGAGATGAAAATGGGGAACCATGAACAACCATTTCAAGGATTTTTGTTGGTAGGTATCTTGCCCAGTCATCTTCTGACAGTAATCACATGGCCTGGCATATTTAAGCTCTGTAATGGTTGAAATTAGCTCAGCCTTTTTTTCTGTGTTAAGGCAGGAACTATAAAGGGTGGATTCAATATATAAGTTTCAAACTTGCATTCATAAATTTCTGTATGTCAATTAATACCAACGATGTCTAGAATCCCTTATTGAAAGCATTCTAAATACGTGTGACTAAATATATAAATACATTTGAAATAGACTTCGCTATTAATAAGATACTCCAATTTCTTCCCCGGCTTGTACCTACCTTGCAAATTATGTGCTACCGTTCACCAGTAGACTTATTACTAGCATTGTGTAGCAGCAACATACTCCACAATAAATTCCTTCTAGAGGCATATAATTTATGTACTTACACTAAATTCTTTTGTAATTTTGCTTTAATTGCAGTGTTTTGTGAGAAATGTGTTGTATAATATTGTAAATGTAAGATGTCTAACGTTCATTCTTGAAAGATGGGATGGTACAAATATTGAGGATATAGTCGCTTTTTACTTAATGATAGGTGGATGTGTTAGATCCTAACGCCTCCGAAAGCCTTCCAGTTAAAAAAGTAAAAATACATTCATTTGTCCTCAATCCTTAAAGCGATTACTTCCCATATGGCAGTGAGTCAGCATTTTGTGTCCCACTGAGATTTACTTGTTATCTTGAGGAGATTGTCTATTATAAGTTTTAGAACTAGGGAAGACATAACCACTTCACTTCAACTCTGCCGTTATTTACAATTACATAGTTTAAGTATTAGTGATGCCAAATAAATAAAATAATTAATCAATTCACTTTATTCCTAAGACATGAAAGAAGAAACCCAGGATGGGGAAAGTGCAGCAAGTGGAAACCATTCTAATGAGTAAGTGTACAACATATGAGGAAACATGTTATTTAACTTTTGTGTATGCATAACTGAATATTTAGGATACAAATAAGTATTGTTTGCTACGTCAGATATATCTGGCATTTTACTGCTTGTCTCGTCGAAGTAGATACATTATTGATATTAACTTAACTCTTCACTTGCCCACGAATTATTGTTCGGAAATCTCTCTGTCTGGAAGTATTTGAGAGAAGTTAGTTAGCCTGGTTGGTTCCTTAGTTTAGGTGCTGCGACAACGCGGTCATGTAGCTCCGCTTCCTTAGGCTGTCAGTAGAATCTGTCTGACAAACGGTGTTAATTGTGATGGTTGTATTTCTGTGTGTTATCTGTTTTCAATTCAAGTAAAGACTGCAGACATTCATTTTTTTCAAGTAGTTAATACTTTTGCCGCCAAACGCCACTAGCTCAGATCTAGGTTACCAGATGCCACTGCAGTGGCTCCTGGTGATGAACGTTGGAACCTAAGAGTGTTAGTCAAGTGTTTAACCTATAATTTAGCTTCACTCATGTGTAATTAATGGAAGATTCTGTAACATGCCCTAAATCTATGACATTGGACCGCCGGCTTTACTTCCCCTCGAAGGTAGGCATTTTGATGGATTTTAACGCTCTTAAAAATTCCGACGGGTTTGAACTCGCGATCTTGGGCATAGACGCTCAGCATGCTTCCAACTACGCCAGAAATGTTTGAATTCTCCTTTACTATGTCAAAAGACTTTTCTTCAATTTCAATTTCTTCATCATCAGCATTTGTTTATCCTTCTAATAAAAGCTTAGAAGCCTTCGTCATCACACTCATTGTCGGAGAACCTTCCAATCTGTCAGCTCCTGCTTTCTTCAGTATAGAGACAATGGCATACTCTTCGATAACCCTTCACATACATGTCAAAGATCCAAAGTAATAATAAGCAAAATAAACTGCCCAGATCTTCAGCCCCTATGCATCGTAGCAACTCAGCTATTGTTAGACAATGAAAAGGTATGTGAGCGATGGAAGGTATACCTTGAAGATTTGTATGATGGACCAGATATTACTGACAATACTATTTATATAGAAGATGAGGAACTAATTGAAGAATATGATATAGGTCCAACTATAACTAAAGCAGAGTTTTATGCAGCACTCACTAAACTGAATGGAAATAAAGCAACTGGTGTAGATAACATTCCTGCAGAGCTCTTAAAATGTTGTAATGTAAGAATACCTTTTTCAAATAATTACTAAATGCTATGAGGACGGAATTGTACCTCCTGATTTTATTAAAATTTGAACAATCACACTACCCAAGAAAGGAAATGCTTTTGAATGTTCTAATTATAGAACTTAATCATTCTTTCACATGCATGAAAGATTGTATTGATCATCATAAAAGATTAAGCAAGAAAAATGAACAACATCTGGATAGTTATCAGTATGGATTTAGAACAATGAAAGGGACTAGGGAAGCTATCCTTGCTTTACGTGAGATTTTAGAAAGAAGACTGGAAGTTAATCAAAAGACCTATATAGTATTCATATATATGGAAAAAGTATTTGATAATGTCAATGGGAAAACCTTATTTCTCTTTTTTGCCAAAGTCGGGATTGACTGGAAAGCCAGGCACCTTATTCTGAACTTATATAAAAATCAAACTACCGAAATAACAGTTGATGGCAATAAAAGAGAAGCAGAAATAAGAAGAGGTGTAAGGCAGGGTTGTACTCTATCACCATTTCTTTTCAGTATCTATATAGAAGCTGCAGTAAATACATTAAGAGAAAACAAAAGGATTAAGATATAATGGGTTACAGGTACATAGCATTCGCTTTGCAGATGATATTGCAATTTTAGCAAACTCTGCATGTTAAAGTTTTTCAGAAATCCTTAGGAAAATTCGGGCTAAGATTTAATTCTCGGAAGACATAATTAATGGCAGTTGATAGACAGAAACAACCAATTTTAGCTAATATAATGTTAAGTGATAGTGCCATTGAACAAGTAACGGAATTTTGCTATTTTGGAAGTGTGATTAATTATGACAATAGATGTATCTCAGAAATTAAGAAAAGAATAGCGTTGGCGAAGAAAGACTTTCAAAATATGAAGAATTTGCTGCTCAATGGCCTCCTCAACTTGAAGATCAGGAAGTCATTTCTCAAGACCTTTGTTTGGAGTGTGTTGACCTATGGTTGTGAAACATGGACACTTGGGAAAGGAGAAGAATCATAACTTGAGGCAGCTGAAATGTGGTTTTGGAGACGAATGACCAGTACAAGCTGGATGGAAGGAAAGACAAATGACCTTGTTCTGAACCAAATTCAGGAGAATCGATGCCTGTTGAACACCATCAAGTAAAGGAATGAAAAATCCATGGGACACATACTTAAACATGACACTCTCCTCCAGGTAATTTTTTAAGGAAAAACTTCGGGAAAAAACAAAGGGGACGACCAAGACAATCGTATCTCAAGAACATTGTCAAGGAGATGGAAGGTGATTCGTATGCCAATGTGAAGAGGACTGCTGAAGACCGTAAGAAATGGCTGCAACGACAAGGCTTTTAGCCTTTAGAAGCTGATGACGATGATCAAACAGATGGATTGGATGATAGCCGAAATAGGTAAAAAAAAGTTCAGTGAACAAGAATCAGAGGAACAAGGGTAGTTGTATTAAGTATTAGAATGTTCATGATAGAATAAAGATCGGGAGGAAAACGTTCTTGGCATATTTAGTACAAATAAAGGTGTGTATAATGTTCATTGGAGATATTGTTTGCCGGTTTGAAAAGTTTCGGAATACAATTCAGGATTCTGAGTGTGTCTTCAACCAGCTGGTATTTATTAGATTCGATAGACATGAGAGAGAAACTGGAATTTGGAACGATAATAGGTAAGACTGCATTTTATCATTCGTACTTTTCAATCTATACATACGGCAAGTAACGAAGAAAATGCCAAATAAATTTGAAGGAGACTAGAGGACGAAGATAAAGTAATTTCCACTCGGTGACTTACTAACGACAATGTTATCTTGGCCTCTTACCAGAAAATGTTATCATGTTTCTGAACGGTGTGTACGAGGTGCTGAGGAGAGTCTTCATAATAAAATCATTGTATTTGAAACAGAATAAACGGAATGCAGCAGGAAGATTTAAAATAAAAATATTGAAATCGATTGGCTGTTAAAACACTAAAAGACGTTGGTGAATCCAACTTGGGCGCGGAATGGACAAAGCAAATACGATATAAAGCTTGGGTTGACATATGTTTAAATTAAATATAGATCTAGGTATTAAAAAGTCATTTTTGAAGCCATTACCTGGAGCTTGGCGCTATATGGATGCGATACTTGGATTGTTTTTGATACAGAATATATAGGAATAGAAATATTTGATTGTGGTGTTGTAGGAAAATAGTGGTGATTAAAAGATTATATATAGTACTAATGAAGGGTGTTAGGACGAGTGGGGGAGGGTAAATGGGTCTGACGAGTGGTTATGAAACCTTACAGTTGTTATGGAAGGACGGGTCGAGGGCAAGAAATCTAGGGGATAACCAATAATAGTTTATTTTGAACGAATTCCTTCGGATGTAGGGTGTGTAGGTTCTGCGGAGATAGAATGGTAATCTCAAGAATGAGTGACGTCACTCAACAAATACGCCGCTCGTGCGAAAGCTCAGCCACTTTTGCACGTGCGTTTACGGATTTATTTAAGCAAATGCATCGATCTGTGCAAGAAGTGAAATCTCTTACTCTATTTCATTACTTTTAGGATATTGTGCCAGGTTTTACAAACCTCTGAGATACTTAAGTCAGATATTTGGAAACATAGAGTGTAACATCGAACAGTGTACAAAGTGTGTATTTGTTGACGTCTAAATAGGAGGTTGAGATATTGAATCGGTGGGGGGAAAATTGCTATTTTATGTTCCCAGCTACAGTACGTGGTCAGAGAGGAGTCACATTGTGGTGCGCCAAGAGTTGGATAAATGTTCGCTATATGGAGTGATTAATGTTACCGAGTTACCACTTTCTGTATATTATAACAAGCCACCGATATGTATGTAGTATCTGATATTTTCTTGGACCTTAAGCTATTCACTCAACTCCACATAATTTATGTAGCCCTAAATAACCATTCATCCGCGATGTATTCAAGAGTGAAGCATAAAAGCCCATATGGTTTCGAAATCACATGATTTGCATATCCAAAATTTCCACCTTAATCCAAATGCCAGCATGGCTATTCTGTACGGAATATAATATGGATTATTCTGTCATCTCTACAAGCATGCACTTCCTAAGTCAGATGGATTTCAATTATCCAGATAATATTAAATAGTCATATCCCCAAACATCCATGTTGTTGAAGCCGCACAGTGTGGTGTAAAATAAGTTGAACACTTGCACTGGTAGTATGAATTAGCACACAATTTCCGTAACCATTCAATAATTTAAATTATATAACTGATCAAGGACAAAGTTGACTTTTGGCAAACAGAATGTGTCTGGAAATAATTTGCCATTTCCATGTATAATCAGAACTTTTGAACTAGATACGGATTTCATATTTTTCAAGGAAACCTATGACTCCAAATACTCCGATGTGACGCACCATTTAGTTTACTTAGTATATAAGTATTTGAAAATATTCAGACTGTATGAAGAACATAGCATTGAATATTAAAACTGAGATCAGTTCCAGGTATTAGATAAGGACAGTATTCATGGTAGTGATTAAATGAATGTTGGTCCAATTATCATTTTATAAGTTAGATCTCTGTATTTTGAAAGTATTATTCACCATTCTCAGATAATTCAACATATTTATGATCGCACTGGATTGTATTAATACCAACGGTTTCAGGCTGGGATGTCCTGATACTTCGGATCCTGCTGTAAGGAAGATATACCCATTATGTAATACCAGAGGACAGAATACCAGCACTGTATCAGAAAAAAAATACTACAAATCGAGAAAATTTGTCGACCAAGCTGTTAACCCACACTGGGAACAAGCGATACTCGTGTAGCACTTGCGAAGCCAAATTTAGTCTGAAAAGTAGTTTGAAGAGACACATGTTAACCCATACTGGGGAGAAGCTCTTCTCGTGCGGTATTTGCAAAGTAAAATTTAGTGAGAAAGGTCATTTGAAGGCACACATGTTAATCCATACTGGAGAGAAACCCTTCTCGTGCTGTATTTGCAAAGTAAAATTTAGAGAGAAAGGTCATTTGAGGACGCACATGTTAACCCATACTGGGGAGAAACCCTTCTCGTGTAGCACATGCGAAGCCAAATTTAGTGAGAATGGTAGTTTGAAAAGACACATGTTAACCCATACCGGGGAGAAGCCCTTCTCGTGCAGTATTTGCAAAGTAAAATTTAGAGTGAAAGGTCATTTGAAGACGCACATATTAACTCATACTGGGGAGAAGCCCTTCTCGTGTACCATATGCTAAGCCAAATTTGGTCAGATTGGCAGTTTGAAGAGACACATGTTAACCCATACCGGGGAGAAGCCCTTCTCGTGCAGTATTTGCAAAGTAAAATTTAGAGAGAAAGGTAATTTGAAGAAACACATGTTTACCCATTCTGGTGAGAAGTGATACTCATGTACCCATAGTCGTGAGAAGACAATGTAGAATATGCCAAACCAAATTTGTTGGGACATTTGAAGAAACACCTTTACCCATACCTCTGTATATCTCCCAACTATATTTTAGATAGTGTGTTGTTTTTTTTCTAGCAGGTTAAGAACCTATTCAGAAACTTGAAGCTAAATAAATACAATTTCCTTCATTTGGTTGTTAATAAAATCTGTAAAAATAATCCCGTGAGAAAGAAAATAATTGGAGTTTTTAGTATAAATATGACAGCCTACACAATCTAAATAGTATCTTTTGTGAAAGAAATGAACCCACGCAACGAATAAGGGACTCCGCGCCATTTTTGTAGTTTTGTGTAAAGTACGTTTTTGTTGTTTGAAAGCGCTATTAAGTGAATTTCGTCGAAATTTTATACGAGTGATCCCTAATATCATATAAACATTGTAGTTTACTTGTGTGGTGCTTCAGTTACAACTGAACATAGATCTAGGCATATTTTTGTCCATAAAATAGGAAGATGAACCCCCGTAACAGGTTTTGTTGTCTCGGAGCCCACTCTTTAACAGCATGCATTTCTTGTGACTGGAGTCCTTATTCCGCTGAACGGATGGTAATAGCTATATTAATACACACACTGATCTTAGTTGTTTGTTGTTGTAGTTGTTGTTGATTCTTTTAAAGGCTTTGCGACATTGCTGTCATGTTGCCACGTGTATTTGGGTGTGTGTCACTGTGATGTTAGTACTAGTATGTGTATCTGTTACTGAGGTACGAATTGGGTAGGAAGCGGCCGTGGCCTTAAGTTAGGTACCATCCTAGCATTTTCCTGGGGTAGAAGTGGGAAGTCACGGAAAACCACGTCCAGGATGACTGGGATGGGAATTGAACTCGTCTCTTCTCAATTCTGCCTCAAGATATTGAGTGTACTCCGTATCAGCCTTCAGACCAGAATTAAATTTCATGACAGGGCCGGGAATCGAACTATGACCTCCAGGGTGACAGCCAAGAATGCTTTCCACTACGGAACGAGGCGGACAAAACACTGCTTGGATGGATCCTGAGTTTAGGTGCTGCAGCAACGCGGTCATGTTGCCCCGTGTACTTTGGGTGTGTGTGGAATCTGTCTGACAACCGGTGTTAATTCTGATGGCTCTATTAGTGTGTGTTATCTGTTTTAATTTAATAAATGACTGCAGACGATCAATTTCAGGTAGTTCCTACTATTGTTACCTAATGCTACCGTCAACGACACCTAGCCGCAAAATTGGCAATTAGATGCCACTGCAACTGGCACCCGGCTACGAACGTTGAAGCTACAGAGCGTTAATTAAAACTAACCTACAAATTTGACTTCACGCAATTGTCGTTAGTGGAAGGTTTTTTACATGCCATAAATCTATGACATGAGACCGCCGAATGTAATTCCCCTCCAAATGAGGGCGTAATGAGGGAAATTTAACGCTCTTAAAAATCCGACGACTTCGGCCGTGTTTGAAACCACGATCTTAAGCATAGAAGCTCAGCATGCTACTGAGGAGTGCGGAGGGGACGCTCAAGTTAGTCTTGGGGAACAACTAAAATGTAGTTCTCTTTCTTTTCCAGACCTATTGTAACAATCCTAGAGTGGTTTTTGTCTACTGGGTGGAAATAAACACAATCATATTACTGACATGATTTAGGAAGAGTGAAGATTGACAATGATAAATTGGAAAGAGTGAGTCATTTGGGCATCAGATAATGAGCTAGGTGGGATTTCAACGCGTTACCACATCCAAATGAAGTCTTCCTTATAAGCGTGGCGATAATGAAACCTATGACAACACCGAATGATGTGAAAAGACACATCATGCAGAGGGTCTCATTCACACTTGTATACACAGAACGTTAGTGGGCTGCAAACAAAGACTTGGTCTCAGTCACAATTGTACACACAGAACGTTTCTGGGCTGCAAACACAGAATTGGGTCTCATTCACACTTGTACACACAGAACGTTACTGGGCTGCAAACACAGTCTTGGGTCTCATTCACACTTCTACACACAGAAGGTTACTGTGCTGCAAACACAGAATTGGGCCTCATTCACACTTCTACACACAGAACGTTAGTGGACTGCAAACACTGACTAGGGTCTCATCCACATTTCTACACACAGAACGTTAGTGGGCTGCAAACATAGACTTGGGCCTCATTCACACTTCTACACACAGAACGTTAGTGGGCTGCAAACACAGACTTGGGTCTCATGCACACTTCTACACACAGGACGTTAGTGGGCTGCAAACACAGACTTGGGTCTCATTCACACTTCTACACACAGAACGTTACTGGGCTGCAATCACAGACTTGGGTCTTATTCACACTTGTACACACAGAACGTTACTGGGCTGCAAACACAGACTTGGGTCTCATTCACACTTCTACACACAGAAGGTTACTGTGCTGCAAACACAGAATTGGGCCTCAATCACACTTCTACACACAGAACGTTAGTGGGCTGCAAAAACTGACCAGGGTCTCATTCACACTTCTACACACAGAACGTTAGTGGACTGCAAACACAGACCTGGGCCTCATTCACACTTCTACACACAGAACGTTAGTGGCCTGCAAACACAGACTTGGGTCTCATGCAGACTTCTACACACAGAACGTTAGTGGGCTGCAAACAAAGACTTGGGTCTTATTCACACTTGTACACACAGAACGTTACTGGGCTGCAAACACAGACTTGTGTCTCATTCACACTTGTACACACAGAACGTTACTGGGCTGCAAACACAGACTTGGGTCTCATTCACACTTCTACACACAGAAGGTTACTGTGCTGCAAACACAGAATTGGGCCTCATTCACACTTCTACACACAGAACTTTAGTGGGCTGCAAACACTGACTAGGGTCTCATCCACATTTCTACACACAGAACGTTAGTGGGCTGCAAACATAGACTTGTACCTCATTCACACTTCTACACACAGAACGTTAGTGGGCTGCAAACACAGACTTGGGTCTCATGCACACTTCTACACAGAGGACGTTAGTGGGCTGCAAACACAGACTTGGGTCTCATTCACACTTCTACACACAGAACGTTACTGGGCTGCAATCACAGACTTGGGTCTTATTCACACTTGTAAACACAGAACCTTACTGGGCTGCAAATACAGACTTGGGTCTCATTCACACTTCAACACACAGAAGGTTACTGTGCTGCAAACACAGAATTGGGCCTCATTCACACTTCTACACACAGAACGATAGTGGGCTGCAAACACTGACTAGGGTCTCATTCACACTTCTACACACAGAACGTTAGTGGACTGCAAACACAGACTTGGGCCTCATTCACACTTCTACACACAGAACGTTAGTGGGCTGCAAACACAGACTTGGGTGTCATGCACACTTCTACACACAGAACGTTAGTGGGCTGCAAACAAAGACTTGGGTCTCATTCACACTTGTAAACACAGAAAGTTACTGGGCTGCAAACACAGACTTGGGTCTCATTCACACTTGTACACACAGAACGTTACTGGGCTGCAAACACAGTCTTGGGTCTCGTTCACACTTCTACACACAGAAAGTTACTGTGCTGCAAGCACAGAATTGGGCCTCATTCACACTTCTACACACAGAACGTTAGTGGGCTGCAAACACTGACTAGGGTCTCATGCACATTTCTACACACAGAAAGTTAGTGGGCTGCAAACATAGACTTGGGTCTCATTCACACTTCTACACACAGAACGTTAGTGGGCTGCAAACACAGACTTGGGTCTCATGCACACTTCTACACACAGAACGTTAGTGGCCTGCAAACACAGACTTGGGTCTCATGCAGACTTCTACACACAGAACGTTAGTGGGCTGCAAACAAAGACTTGGGTCTTATTCACACTTGTACACACAGAACGTTACTGGGCTGCAAACACAGACTTGTGTCTCATTCACACTTGTACACACAGAACGTTACTGGGCTGCAAACACAGACTTGGGTCTCATTCACACTTCTACACACAGAAGGTTACTGTGCTGCAAACACAGAATTGGGCCTCATTCACACTTCTACACACAGAACTTTAGTGGGCTGCAAACACTGACTAGGATCTCATCCACATTTCTACACACAGAACGTTAGTGGGCTGCAAACATAGACTTGGGCCTCATTCACACTTCTACACACAGAACGTTAGTGGGCTGCAAACACAGACTTGGGTCTCATGCACACTTCTACACACAGGACGTTAGTGGGCTGCAAACACAGACTTGGGTCTCATTCACACTTCTACACACAGAACGTTACTGGGCTGCAATCACAGACTTGGGTCTTATTAACACTTGTACACACAGAACGTTACTGGGCTGCAAATACAGACTTGGGTCTCATTCACACTTCAACACACAGAAGGTTACTGTGCTGCAAACACAGAATTGGGCCTCATTCACACTTCTACACACAGAACGATAGTGGGCTGCAAACACTGACTAGGGTCTCATTCACACTTCTACACACAGAACGTTAGCGGACTGCAAACACAGACTTGGGCCGCATTCACACTTCTACACACAGAACGTTAGTGGGCTGCAAACACAGACTTGGGTGTCATGCACACTTCTACACACAGAACGTTAGTGGGCTGCAAACAAAGACTTGGGTCTCATTCACACTTGTACACACAGAACGTTACTGGGCTGCAAACACAGCCTTGGGTCTCATTCACACTTGTACACACAGAACGTTACTGGGCTGCAAACACAGTCTTGGGTCTCATTCACACTTCTACACACAGAAAGTTACTGTGCTGCAAGCACAGAATTGGGCCTCATTCACACTTCTACCCACAGAACGTTAGTGGGCTGCAAACACTGACCAGGGTCTCATGCACATTTCTACACACAGAAAGTTAGTGGGCTGCAAACATAGACTTGGGTCGCATTCACACTTCTACACACAGAACGTTAGTGGGCTGCAAACACAGACTTGGGTCTCATGCACACTTCTACACACAGGACGTTAGTGGGCTGCAAACACAGACTTGGGTCTTATTCACACTTCTACACAGAACGTTACTGGGCTGCAAACACAGACTTGGGTCTTATTCACACTTGTACACACAGAACGTTACTGGGCTGCTAACACAGACTTGGGTCTCATTCACACTTCTACACACAGAAGGTTACTGTGCTGCAAAAACAGAATTGGGCCTCATTCACACTTCTACACACAGAACGTTAGTGGGCTGCAAACACTGACTAGGGTCTGATTCACACTTCTACACACAGAACGTTAGTGGGCTGCAAGCACAGACATGGGTCTCACTTACACTTCTACACACAGAACGTTAGTGGGCTGCAAAAACTGACTAGGGTCTCATCCACATTTCTACACACAGAACGTTAGTGGGCTGCAAACATAGAATTGGGTCTCATTCACATTTCTACACACAGAACGTTAGTGGGCTGCAAACACAAACTTGGGTCTCATGCACACTTCTACACACAGGACGTTAGTGGGCTGCAAACACAGACTTGGGTCTCATTCATACTTCTACACACAGAACGTTACTGGGCTGCAAACACAGACTTGAGTCTCATTCACACTTGTACACATAGAACGTTACTGGGCTGCTAACACAGACTTAGGTCTCATTCACACTTCTACACTCAGAAGGTTACTGTGCTGCAAACACAGAATTGGGCCTCATTCACACTTCTACACACAGAACGTTAGTGGGCTGCAAACAGTGACTAGGGTCTCATCCACATTTCTACACACAGAAAGTTAGTGGGCTGCAAACATAGACTTGGGTTTCATTCACACTTCTACACACAGAACGTTAGTGGGCTGCAAACACAGACTTGGGTCTCATGCAAACTTCTACACGCAGGACGTTAGTGGGCTGCAAACACAGACTTTGGTCTCATTCACACATCTACACACAGAACGTTACTGGGCTGCAAACACAGACTTGGGTCTTATTCCCACTTGTACAAACAGAACGTTACTGGGCTGCAAACACAGACTTGGGTCTCATTCACACTTCTACACACAGAAGGTTACTGTGCTGCAAACACAGAATTGGGGCCTCATTCACACTTCTACACACAGAACGTTAGTCGGCTGCAAACACTGACTGGGGTCTCATTCATACTTCAACACACAGAACGTTAGTGGGCTGCAAGCACAGACTTGGGTCTCATTCACACTTCTACACACAGAACGTTAGTGGGCTGTAAACACTGACTTGGGTCTCATTCACACTTCTACACACAGAACATTAGTGGGCTGCAAACACAGACTTGGGTCTCATTCACACTTCTACACACAGAACGTTACTGGGCTGCAAACACAGACTTAGGTCTCATTCACACTTCTACACACAGAACGTTACTGGGCTGCAAACACCGTCTTGAGTCTTATTCACACTTCTGCACACAGAAGGTTAGTGGGCTGCAAACACAGACTTGGGTCTCATTCACACTACTTCACACAGAAAGTTAATGGCCTGAAACACAGGCTTGGGTCTCATTCACACTTCTACACACAGAACGGTAGTGGGCTGCAAACACAGACTTGGGTCTCATTCACAATTCGACACACAGAACGTTACTGGGCTGTAAACACTGAATTGGGTCCCATTCACACTTCTACACACAGAACGTTAGTGGACTGCAAACACTGACTTGAGTCTTATTCACACTTCTTCACACAGAACGTTAGTGGGCTGCAAACACAGACTTGGGACTCATTCACACTACTTCACACAGGACGTTAATGGGCTGCAAACACAGACTTGGGTCTCATTCACACTGCTACACACAGAACGTTAATGGGCTGCAAACACAGACTTGGGTCTCATTCACACTTCTACACACAGAACGTTAGTGGGCTGCAAACACAGACTTGGGTCTCATTCACACTTCTACACAGAGAACGTTAGTGGGCTGCAAACACAGACTTGGGTCTCATTCACACTTCTACACACAGAACGTGAGTGAGCTGCAAACACTGACTTGGGTCTCATTCACACTTCTACACACAAAACATTACTGGCTGCAAACACAGACTTATGTTTCATTCACACTTGTACACACAGAACGTTACTGGGCTGCAAACACAGTCTTGGGTCTCATTCACACTTCTACACACAGAAAGTTACTGTGCTGCAAGCACAGAATTGGGCCTCATTCACACTTCTACCCACAGAACGTTAGTGGGCTGCAAACACTGACCAGGGTCTCATGCACATTTCTACACACAGAAAGTTAGTGGGCTGCAAACATAGACTTGGGTCGCATTCACACTTCTACACACAGAACGTTAGTGGGCTGCAAACACAGACTTGGGTCTCATGCACACTTCTACACACAGGACGTTAGTGGGCTGCAAACACAGACTTGGGTCTTATTCACACTTCTACACAGAACGTTAGTGGGCTGCAAACACAGACTTGGGTCTCATTCACACTGCTACACACAGAACGTTAATGGGCTGCAAACACAGACTTGGGTCTCATTCACACTTCTACACACAGAACGTTAGTGGGCTGCAAACACAGACTTGGGTCTCATTCACACTTCTACACAGAGAACGTTAATGGGCTGCAAACACAGACTTGGGTCTCATTCACACTGCTACACACAGAACGTTAGTGGGCTGCAAACAAAGACTTGGGTCTCATTCACACTTGTACACACAGAACGTTACTGGGCTGCAAACACAGCCTTGGGTCTCATTCACACTTGTACACACAGAACGTTACTGGGCTGCAAACACAGTCTTGGGTCTCATTCACACTTCTACACACAGAAAGTTACTGTGCTGCAAGCACAGAATTGGGCCTCATTCACACTTCTACCCACAGAACGTTAGTGGGCTGCAAACACTGACCAGGGTCTCATGCACATTTCTACACACAGAAAGTTAGTGGGCTGCAAACATAGACTTGGGTCGCATTCACACTTCTACACACAGAACGTTAGTGGGCTGCAAACACAGACTTGGGTCTCATGCACACTTCTACACACAGGACGTTAGTGGGCTGCAAACACAGACTTGGGTCTTATTCACACTTCTACACAGAACGTTACTGGGCTGCAAACACAGACTTGGGTCTTATTCACACTTGTACACACAGAACGTTACTGGGCTGCTAACACAGACTTGGGTCTCATTCACACTTCTACACACAGAAGGTTACTGTGCTGCAAAAACAGAATTGGGCCTCATTCACACTTCTACACACAGAACGTTAGTGGGCTGCAAACACTGACTAGGGTCTGATTCACACTTCTACACACAGAACGTTAGTGGGCTGCAAGCACAGACATGGGTCTCACTTACACTTCTACACACAGAACGTTAGTGGGCTGCAAAAACTGACTAGGGTCTCATCCACATTTCTACACACAGAACGTTAGTGGGCTGCAAACATAGAATTGGGTCTCATTCACATTTCTACACACAGAACGTTAGTGGGCTGCAAACACAAACTTGGGTCTCATGCACACTTCTACACACAGGACGTTAGTGGGCTGCAAACACAGACTTGGGTCTCATTCATACTTCTACACACAGAACGTTACTGGGCTGCAAACACAGACTTGAGTCTCATTCACACTTGTACACATAGAACGTTACTGGGCTGCTAACACAGACTTAGGTCTCATTCACACTTCTACACTCAGAAGGTTACTGTGCTGCAAACACAGAATTGGGCCTCATTCACACTTCTACACACAGAACGTTAGTGGGCTGCAAACAGTGACTAGGGTCTCATCCACATTTCTACACACAGAAAGTTAGTGGGCTGCAAACATAGACTTGGGTTTCATTCACACTTCTACACACAGAACGTTAGTGGGCTGCAAACACAGACTTGGGTCTCATGCAAACTTCTACACGCAGGACGTTAGTGGGCTGCAAACACAGACTTTGGTCTCATTCACACATCTACACACAGAACGTTACTGGGCTGCAAACACAGACTTGGGTCTTATTCCCACTTGTACAAACAGAACGTTACTGGGCTGCAAACACAGACTTGGGTCTCATTCACACTTCTACACACAGAAGGTTACTGTGCTGCAAACACAGAATTGGGGCCTCATTCACACTTCTACACACAGAACGTTAGTCGGCTGCAAACACTGACTGGGGTCTCATTCATACTTCAACACACAGAACGTTAGTGGGCTGCAAGCACAGACTTGGGTCTCATTCACACTTCTACACACAGAACGTTAGTGGGCTGTAAACACTGACTTGGGTCTCATTCACACTTCTACACACAGAACATTAGTGGGCTGCAAACACAGACTTGGGTCTCATTCACACTTCTACACACAGAACGTTACTGGGCTGCAAACACAGACTTAGGTCTCATTCACACTTCTACACACAGAACGTTACTGGGCTGCAAACACCGTCTTGAGTCTTATTCACACTTCTGCACACAGAAGGTTAGTGGGCTGCAAACACAGACTTGGGTCTCATTCACACTACTTCACACAGAAAGTTAATGGCCTGAAACACAGGCTTGGGTCTCATTCACACTTCTACACACAGAACGGTAGTGGGCTGCAAACACAGACTTGGGTCTCATTCACAATTCGACACACAGAACGTTACTGGGCTGTAAACACTGAATTGGGTCCCATTCACACTTCTACAC
The DNA here is from genome assembly GCA_946902985.2 of Meconema thalassinum. Lineage (NCBI taxonomy): Eukaryota > Metazoa > Arthropoda > Insecta > Orthoptera > Tettigoniidae > Meconema > Meconema thalassinum. The sequence continues at coordinate 48,870,797 of OX336388.2, read as the reverse complement.
ACAGAACGTTAGTGGACTGCAAACACTGACTTGAGTCTTATTCACACTTCTTCACACAGAACGTTAGTGGGCTGCAAACACAGACTTGGGACTCATTCACACTACTTCACACAGGACGTTAATGGGCTGCAAACACAGACTTGGGTCTCATTCACACTGCTACACACAGAACGTTAATGGGCTGCAAACACAGACTTGGGTCTCATTCACACTTCTACACACAGAACGTTAGTGGGCTGCAAACACAGACTTGGGTCTCATTCACACTTCTACACAGAGAACGTTAGTGGGCTGCAAACACAGACTTGGGTCTCATTCACACTTCTACACACAGAACGTGAGTGAGCTGCAAACACTGACTTGGGTCTCATTCACACTTCTACACACAAAACATTACTGGCTGCAAACACAGACTTATGTTTCATTCACACTTCTACACTCAGAACGTAAGTGGGCTGCAAACACAGACTTGGGTCTCATTCACACTTCTAAACACAGAAAGTGAGTGAGCTGCAAACACTGACTTGGGTCTCATTCACAATTCTACACACAGAACGTAAGTGGGTTGCAAACACAGACTTATGTTTCATTCACACTTATACACTCATAACGTTAGTGGGCTGCAAACACAGACTTGGGTCTCATTCACACTTCTACATCCAGAACGTTAGTGTGATGCAAACACAGACTTGTGTCTCATCGACATTTCTACACACAGAACGTTAGTGGGCTGTAAACAATGTCTTAAGTCTTATTCACACTTCTACACACAGTACGTTAGTGGGCTGCAAACATAGGCTTGGGTCTCATACACATTTCTACACACAGAACGTTAGTGGACTGCAAACACAGACTTGGGCCTCATTCACACTTCTACACACAGAACGTTAGTGGGCTGCAAACACAGACTTGGGTCTCATGCACACTTCTACACACATAAATTTAGTGGGCTGCAAACAAAGACTTGGGTCTCATTCACACTTGTACACACAGAACGTTACTGGGCTGCAAACACAGACTTGGGTCTCATTCACACTTGTACACACAGAACGTCAATGGGCTGCAAACACAGACTTGGGTCTCATTCACACTTCTACACACAGGAGGTTACTGTGCTGCAAACACAGAAATGGGCCTCATTCACTCATCTACACACAGAACGTAAGTGGGCTGCAAACACTGACTAGGGTCTCATCCACATTTCTACACACAGAAAGTTAGTGGGCTGCAAACATAGACTTGGGTCTCATTCACACTTCTACACACAGAACGTTAGTGGGCTGCAAACACAGACTTGGGTCTCATGCACACTTCTACACACAGCACGTTAGTGGGCTGCAAACACAGACTTGGGTCTGATTCACATTTCTACACAGAACGTTACTGGGCTGCAAACACAGACTTGGGTCTTGTTCACACTTGTACACACAGAACGTTACTGGGCTGCAAACACAGACTTGGGTCTCATTCACACTTCTACACACAGAAGGTTACTGTGCTGCAAACACAGAATTGAGCCTCATTCACACTTCTACACACAGAACGTAAGTTGGCTGCAAACACTGACTAGGGTCTCATTCACACTTCTACACACAGAACGTTAGTGGGCTGCATGCACAGACATGGGTCTCATTCACACTTCTACACACAGAACGTTAGTAGGCTGCAAACACTGACTAGGGTCTCATCCACATTTTTACACACAGAACGTTAGTGTGCTGCAAACATAGACTTGGGTCTCATTCACATTTCAACACACAGAACGTTAGTGGGCTGCAAACACAGACTTGGGTCTGATGCACACTTCTACACACAGGACGTTAGTGGGCTGCAAACACAGACTTGGGTCTCATTCACACTTCTACACACAGAACGTTACTGGGCTGCATACACAGACTTGGGTCTCATTCACACTTGTACACATAGAACGTTATTGGGCTGCAAACACAGAATTGAGCCTCATTCACACTTCTACACACAGAACGTAAGTTGGCTGCAAACACAGACTTGAGTCTCATTCACACTTCTACACACAGAAGGTTACTGTGCTGCATACACAGAATTGGGCCTCATTCACACTTCTACACACAGAACGTTAGTGGGCTGCAAACGCTGACTAGGGTCTCATCCACATTTCTACACACAGAAAGTTAGTGGGCTGCAAACATAGACTTGGGTTTCATGCACACTTCTACAAACAGAACGTTAGTGGGCTGCAAACACAGACTTGGGTCTCATGCAAACTTCTACACACTGGACGTTAGTGGGCTGCAAACACACACTTGGGTCTCATTTACATTTCTAAACACAGAACGTTACTGGGCTGCAAACACAGACTTGGGTCTTATTCCCACTTCTACACACAGAACGTTACTGGGCTGCAAACACAGACTTGGGTCTCATTCACACTTCTACACACAGACGGTTAGTGGGCTGCAAACACAGACTTGTGTCTCATTCACACTTCTACACACAGAACGTTAGTGGGCTGCAAACACAGACTTGGGTCTCATTCACACTTCTACACACAGAACGTTACTGGGCTGTAAACACTGAATTGGGTCCCATTCACACTTCTACTCACAGAACGTTAGTGGACTGCAAACACTGACTTGAGTCTTATTCACACTTCTACACACAGAACGTTAGTGGGCTGCAAACACAGACTTGGGTCTCATTCACACTACTTCACACAGAACGTTAATGGGCTGCAAACACAGACTTGGGTCTCATTCACACTTCTACACACAGATCGCTACTGGGCTGCATACACCGTCTTGAGTCTTATTCACACTTCTACACACATAAAGTTAGTGGGCTGCAAACACAGACTTGGGTCTCATTCACACTACTTCACACAGAACGTTAATGGCCTGCAAACACAGACTTGGGTCTCATTCACACTTCTACACAGAGAACGTTAGTGGGCTGCAAACACAGACTTGGGTCTCATTCACACTTCTACACACAGAACGTTACTGGGCTGTAAACACTGAATTGGGTCCCATTCACACTTCTACTCACAGAACGTTAGTGGACTGCAAACACTGACTTGGGTCTCATTCACACTACTTCACACAGAACGTTAATGGGCTGCAAACACAGACTTGGGTCTCATTCACACTGCTACACACAGAACGTTAGTGGGCTGCAAACACAGACTTGGGTCTCATTCACACTTCTACACACAGAACGTTAGTGGGCTGCAAACACAGACTTGGGTCTCATTCACACTTCTACACACAGAACGTTAGAGGGCTGCAAACACAGACTTGGGTCTCATTCACACTTCTACACACAGAACGTGAGTGAGCTGCAAACACTGACTTGGGTCTCATTCACACTTCTACACACAAAACATTACTGGGCTGCAAACACAGACTTATGTTTCATTCACACTTCTACACTCAGAACGTTAGTGGGCTGCAAACACAGACTTGGGTCTCATTCACACTTCTAAACACAGAAAGTGAGTGAGCTGCAAACACTGACTTGGGTCTCATTCACAATTCTACACACAGAACGTAAGTGGGTTGCAAACACAGACTTATGTTTCATTCACACTTCTACACTCAGAACGTTAGTGGGCTGCAAACACAGACTTGGGTCTCATTCAAACTTCTACATCCAGAACGTTAGTGTGATGCAAACACAGACTTGTGTCTCATCGACATTTCTACACACAGAACGTTAGTGGGCTGCAAACACTGTCTTAAGTCTTATTCACACTTATACACACAGTACGTTAGTGGGCTGCAAACATAGGCTTGGGTCTCATACACATTTCTACACACAGAACGTTAGTGGACTGCAAACACAGACTTGGGCCTCATTCACACTTCTACACACAGAACGTTAGTGGGCTGCAAACACAGACTTGGGTCTCATGCACACTTCTACACACATAAATTTAGTGGGCTGCAAACAAAGACTTGGGTCTCATTCACACTTGTACACACAGAACGTTACTGGGCTGCAAACACAGACTTGGGTCTCATTCACACTTGTACACACAGAACGTCAATGGGCTGCAAACACAGACTTGGGTCTCATTCACACTTCTACACACAGGAGGTTACTGTGCTGCAAACACAGAATTGGGCCTCATTCACTCATCTACACACAGAACGTAAGTGGGCTGCAAACATTGACTAGGGTCTCATCCACATTTCTACACACAGAAAGTTAGTGGGCTGCAAACATAGACTTGGGTCTCATTCACACTTCTACACACAGAACGTTAGTGGGCTGCAAACACAGACTTGGGTCTCATGCACACTTCTACACACAGCACGTTAGTGGGCTGCAAACACAGACTTGGGTCTGATTCAAACTTCTACACAGAACGTTACTGGGCTGCAAACACAGACTTGGGTCTTGTTCACACTTGTACACACAGAACGTTACTGGGCTGCAAACACAGACTTGGGTCTCATTCACACTTCTACACACAGAAGGTTACTGTGCTGCAAACACAGAATTGAGCCTCATTCACACTTCTACACACAGAACGTAAGTTGGCTGCAAACACTGACTAGGGTCTCATTCACACTTCTACACACAGAACGTTAGTGGGCTGCATGCACAGACATGGGTCTCATTCACACTTCTACACACAGAACGTTAGTAGGCTGCAAACACTGACTAGGGTCTCATCCACATTTCTACACACAGAACGTTAGTGGGCTGCAAACATAGACTTGGGTCTCATTCACATTTCTACACACAGAACTTTAGTGGGCTGCAAACACAGACTTGGGTCTGATGCACACTTCTACACACAGGACGTTAGTGGGCTGCAAACACAGACTTGGGTCTCATTCACACTTCTACACACAGAACGTTACTGGGCTGCAAACACAGACTTGGGTCTCATTCACACTTGTACACATAGAACAATACTGGGCTGCAAACACAGACTTGAGTCTCATTCACACTTCTACACACAGAAGGTTACTGTGCTGCATACACAGAATTGGGCCTCATTCACACTTCTACACACAGAACGTTAGTGGGCTGCAAACGCTGACTAGGGTCTCATCCACATTTCTACACACAGAAAGTTAGTGGACTGCAAACATAGACTTGGGTTTCATGCACACTTCTACAAACAGAACGTTAGTGGGCTGCAAACACAGACTTGGGTCTCATTCACACTTCTACACACAGCCGGTTAGTGGGCTGCAAACACAGACTTGGGTCTCATTCACACTTCTACACACAGAACGTTAGTGGGCTGCAAACACAGACATGGGTCTCATTCACACTTATACACACAGAACGTTACTGGGCTGTAAACACTGAATTGGGTCCCATTCACACTTCTACTCACAGAACGTTAGTGGACTGCAAACACTGACTTGAGTCTTATTCACACTTCTACACACAGAACGTTAGTGGGCTGCAAACACAGACTTGGGTCTCATTCACACTACTTCACACAGAACGATAATGGGATGCAAACACAGACTTGGGTCTCATTCACACTTCTACACACAGAAAGCTACTGGGCTGCAAACACCGTCTTGAGTCTTATTCACACTTCTACACACAGAACGTTAGTGGGCTGCAAACACAGACTTGGGTCTCATTCACACTACTTCACACAGAACGTTAGTGGGCTGCAAACACAGACATGGGTCTCATTCACACTTCTACACACAGAACGTTACTGGGCTGTAAACACTGAATTGGGTCCCATTCACACTTCTACTCACAGAACGTTAGTGGACTGCAAACACTGACTTGAGTCTTATTCACACTTCTACACACAGAACGTTAGTGGGCTGCAAACACAGACTTGGGTCTCATTCACACTACTTCACACAGAACGTTAATGGGCTGCAAACACAGACTTGGGTCTCATTCACACTTCTACACACAGAACGCTACTGGGCTGCAAACACCGTCTTGAGTCTTATTCACACTTCTACACACAGAACGTTAGTGGGCTGCAAACACAGACTTGGGTCTCATTCACACTACTTCACATAGAACGTTAATGGCCTGCAAACACAGACTTGGGTCTCATTCACATTTCTACACAGAGAACGTTAGTGGGCTGCAAACACAGACTTGGGTCTCATTCACACTTCTACACACAGAACGTTACTGGGCTGTAAACACTGAATTGGGTCCCATTCACACTTCTACTCACAGAACGTTAGTGGACTGCAAACACTGACTTGAGTCATATTCACACTTCTACACACAGAACGTTAGTGGGCTGCAAACACAGACTTGGGTCTCATTCACACTACTTCACACAGAACGTTAATGGGCTGCAAACACAGACTTGGGTCTCATTCACACTGCTACACACAGAACGTTAATGGGCTGCAAACACAGACTTGGGTCTCATTCACACTTCTACACTCAGAATGTTAGTGGGCTGCAAACACAGACTTGGGTCTCATTCACACTTCTACATCCAGAACGTTAGTGGGATGCAAACACAGACTTGGGTCTCATCCACATTTCTACACACAGAACGTTAGTAGGCTGCAAACATAGACTTGGGTCTCATTCACACTTCTTCACACAGGACGTTAGTGGGCTGCAAACAAAGACTTGGGTCTCATGCACACTTCTACACACAGGACGTTAGTGGGCTGCAAAGACAGACTTGTTCTCATTCATACTTCTACACACAGAACGTTACTGGGCTGCAAAAACTGACATGAGTCTTATTCACATTTCTACACACAGAACGTTACCGGGCAGCAAACACTGTCTTGACTCTTATTCACACTTCTACACACAGAACGTTAGTGGGCTGCAAACACAGACTTGGGTCTCATGCACACTTCTACACACAGGACGTTAGTGGGCTGCAAACACAGACTTGGGTCTCATTTACATTTCTAAACACAGAACGTTACTGGGCTGCAAACACAGACTTGGGTCTTATTCCCACTTGTACACACAGAACGTTACTGGGCTGCAAACACAGACTTGAGTCATATTCACACTTCTACACACAGAACATTAGTGGGCTGCAAACACAGACTTGGGTCTCATTCACACTACTTCACACAGAACGTTAATGGGCTGCAAACACAGACTTGGGTCTCATTCACACTGCTACACACAGAACGTTAATGGGCTGCAAACACAGACTTGGGTCTCATTCACACTTCTACACTCAGAATGTTAGTGGGCTGCAAACACAGACTTGGGTCTCATTCACACTTCTACATCCAGAACGTTAGTGGGATGCAAACACAGACTTGGGTCTCATCCACATTTCTACACACAGAACGTTAGTAGGCTGCAAACATAGACTTGGGTCTCATTCACACTTCTTCACACAGGACGTTAGTGGGCTGCAAACAAAGACTTGGGTCTCATGCACACTTCTACACACAGGACGTTAGTGGGCTGCAAAGACAGACTTGGGTCTCATTCATACTTCTACACACAGAACGTTACTGGGCTGCAAACACTGACATGAGTCTTATTCACATTTCTACACACAGAACGTTACCGGGCAGCAAACACTGTCTTGAGTCTTATTCACACTTCTACACACAGAACGTTAGTGGGCTGCAAACACAGATTTCGGTCTCATTCACACTTCTACACACAGAACGTAAGTGGGTTGCAAACACAGACTTATGTTTCATTCACACTTCTACACTCAGAACGTTAGTGGGCTGCAAACACAGATTTGGGTCTCATTCACACTTCTACATCCAGAACGTTAGTGGGATGCAAACACAGACTTGTGTCTCATCGACATTTCTACACACAGAACGTTAGTGGGCTGCAAACACTGTCTTAAGTCTTATTCACACTTCAACACACAGTACGTTCGTGGGCTGCAAACATAGACTTGGGTCTCATACACACTTCTACACACAGAACGTTAGTGGACTGCAAACACAGGCTTGGGCCTCATTCACACTTCTACACTCAGAACGTTAGTGGGCTGCAAACACAGACTTGGGTCTCATGCACACTTCTACACACAGAAATTTAGTGGGTTGCAAACAAAGACTTGGGTCTCATTCACACTTGTACACACAGAACGTTACTGGGCTGCAAACACAGACTTGGGTCTCATTCACACTTGTACACACAGAACGTCAATGGGCTGCAAACACAGACTTGGGTCTCATTCACACTTCTACACACAGGAGGTTACTGTGCTGCAAACACAGAATTGGGCCTCATTCACTCATCTACACACAGAACGTAAGTGGGCTGCAAACACTGACTAGGGTCTCATCCACATTTCTACACACAGAACGTTAGTGGGCTGCATGCACAGACATGGGTCTCATTCACACTTCTACACACAGAACGTTAGTAGGCTGCAAACACTGACTAGGGTCTCATCCACATTTCTACACACAGAACGTTAGTGGGCTGCAAACATAGACTTGGGTCTCATTCACATTTCTACACACAGAACGTTAGTGGGCTGCAAACACAGACTTGGGTCTGATGCACACTTCTACACACAGGACGTTAGTGGGCTGCAAACACAGACTTGGGTCTCATTCACACTTCTACACACAGACGGTAAGTGGGTTGCAAACACAGACTTGGGTCTCATTCACACTTCTATACACAGAACGTTAGTGGGCTGTAAACACAGACTTGGGTCTCATTCACACTTCTACACACAGAACGTTACTGGGCTGTAAACACTGAATTGGGTCCCATTCACACTTCTACTCACAGAACGTTAGTGGACTGCAAACACTGACTTGAGTCTTATTCACACATCTACACACAGAACATTAGTGGGCTGCAAACACAGACTTGGGTCTCATTCACACTACTTCACACAGAACGTTAATGGGCTGCAAACACAGACTTGGGTCTTATTCACACTTCTACACACAGAACGTTACTGGGCTGCAAACACCGTCTTGAGTCTTATTCACACTTCTACACACAGAACGTTAGTGGGCTGCAAACACAGACTTGGGTCTCATTCACACTACTTCACACAGAACGTTAAAGGCCTGCAAACACAAACTTGGGTCTCATTCACACTTCTACACAGAGAACTTTAGTGGGCTGCAAACACAGACTTGGGTCTCATTCACACTTCTACACACAGAACGTTAATGGGCTGTAAACATAGACTTGGGTCTCATTCACACTTCTACGCACAGAAGGTTACTGTGCTGCAAACACAGAATTGGGCCTCATTCACACTTCCACACACAGAACGTTAATGGGCTTCAAAAACTGACTAGGGTCTCATCCACATTTCTACACACAGAACGTTAGTGGGCTGCAAACATAGACTTGGGTCCCATTCGCACTTCTACTCACAGAACGTTAGTGGACTGCAAACACTGACTTGAGTTTTATTCACACTTCTACACACAGAACGTTAGTGGGCTGCAAACACAGACGTGGGTCTCATTCACACTACTTCACACAGAACGTTAATGGGCTGCAAACACAGACTTGGGTCTCATTCACACTTCTACACACAGAACGTTAGTGGGCTGCAAACACAGACTTGGGTCTCATTCACACTTCTACACACAGAACGTTAGTTGGCTGCAAACACTGACTTGGGTCTCATTCGCACTTCTACACACAAGACGTTACTGGGCTGCAAACAAAGACTTGGGTCTCATTCACTCTTCTACACACAGAACGTTATTGGGCTGCAAACACAGACTAGGGTCTCATTCACACTTCTACACTCAGAATGTTAGTGGGCTGCAAACACAGACTTGGGTCTCATTCACACTTCTACATCCAGAACGTTAGTGGGATGCAAACACAGACTTGTGTCTCATCCACATTTCTACACACAGAACGTTAGTAGGCTGCAAACATAGACTTGGGTCTCATTCACACATCTACACACAGAACGTTACTGGGCTGCAAACACAGGCTTGGGTCTTATTCCCACTTGTACAAACAGAACGTTACTGGGCTGCAAACACAGACTTGGGTCTCATTCACACTTCTACACACAGAAGGTTACTGTGCTGCAAACACAGAATTGGGGCCTCATTCACACTTCTACACACAGAACGTTAGTGGGCTGCAAACACTGACTGGGGTCTCATTCATACTTCAACACACAGAACGTTAGTGGGCTGCAAGCACAGACTTGGGTCTCATTCACACTTCTACACACAGAACGTTAGTGGGCTGTAAACACTGACTTGGGTCTCATTCACACTTCTACACACAGAACATTAGTGGGCTGCAAACACAGACTTGGGTCTCATTCACACTTCTACACACAGAACGTTACTGGGCTGCAAACACAGACTTAGGTCTCATTCACACTTCTACACACAGAACGTTACTGGGCTGCAAACACCGTCTTGAGTCTTATTCACACTTCTGCACACAGAAGGTTAGTGGGCTGCAAACACAGACTTGGGTCTCATTCACACTACTTCACACAGAACGTTAATGGCCTGAAACACAGGCTTGGGTCTCATTCACACTTCTACACACAGAACGGTAGTGGGCTGCAAATACAGACTTGGGTCTCATTCACAATTCGACACACAGAACGTTACTGGGCTGTAAACACTGAATTGGGTCCCATTCACACTTCTACACACAGAACGTTAGTGGACTGCAAACACTGACTTGAGTCTTATTCACACTTCTTCACACAGAACGTTAGTGGGCTGCAAACACAGACTTGGGACTCATTCACACTACTTCACACAGGACGTTAATGGGCTGCAAACACAGACTTGGGTCTCATTCACACTGCTACACACAGAACGTTAATGGGCTGCAAACACAGACTTGGGTCTCATTCACACTTCTACACACAGAACGTTAGTGGGCTGCAAACACAGACTTGGGTCTCATTCACACTTCTACACAGAGAACGTTAGTGGGCTGCAAACACAGACTTGGGTCTCATTCACACTTCTACACACAGAACGTGAGTGAGCTGCAAACACTGACTTGGGTCTCATTCACACTTCTACACACAAAACATTACTGGCTGCAAACACAGACTTATGTTTCATTCACACTTCTACACTCAGAACGTAAGTGGGCTGCAAACACAGACTTGGGTCTCATTCACACTTCTAAACACAGAAAGTGAGTGAGCTGCAAACACTGACTTGGGTCTCATTCACAATTCTACACACAGAACGTAAGTGGGTTGCAAACACAGACTTATGTTTCATTCACACTTATACACTCATAACGTTAGTGGGCTGCAAACACAGACTTGGGTCTCATTCACACTTCTACATCCAGAACGTTAGTGTGATGCAAACACAGACTTGTGTCTCATCGACATTTCTACACACAGAACGTTAGTGGGCTGTAAACAATGTCCTAAGTCTTATTCACACTTCTACACACAGTACGTTAGTGGGCTGCAAACATAGGCTTGGGTCTCATACACATTTCTACACACAGAACGTTAGTGGACTGCAAACACAGACTTGGGCCTCATTCACACTTCTACACACAGAACGTTAGTGGGCTGCAAACACAGACTTGGGTCTCATGCACACTTCTACACACATAAATTTAGTGGGCTGCAAACAAAGACTTGGGTCTCATTCACACTTCTACACACAGAACGTTAGTGGGCTGCATGCACAGACATGGGTCTCATTCACACTTCTACACACAGAACGTTAGTAGGCTGCAAACACTGACTAGGGTCTCATCCACATTTTTACACACAGAACGTTAGTGTGCTGCAAACATAGACTTGGGTCTCATTCACATTTCAACACACAGAACGTTAGTGGGCTGCAAACACAGACTTGGGTCTGATGCACACTTCTACACACAGGACGTTAGTGGGCTGCAAACACAGACTTGGGTCTCATTCACACTTCTACACACAGAACGTTACTGGGCTGCATACACAGACTTGGGTCTCATTCACACTTGTACACATAGAACGTTATTGGGCTGCAAACACAGAATTGAGCCTCATTCACACTTCTACACACAGAACGTAAGTTGGCTGCAAACACAGACTTGAGTCTCATTCACACTTCTACACACAGAAGGTTACTGTGCTGCATACACAGAATTGGGCCTCATTCACACTTCTACACACAGAACGTTAGTGGGCTGCAAACGCTGACTAGGGTCTCATCCACATTTCTACACACAGAAATTTAGTGGGCTGCAAACATAGACTTGGGTTTCATGCACACTTCTACAAACAGAACGTTAGTGGGCTGCAAACACAGACTTGGGTCTCATGCAAACTTCTACACACAGGACGTTAGTGGGCTGCAAACACACACTTGGGTCTCATTTACATTTCTAAACACAGAACGTTACTGGGCTGCAAACACAGACTTGGGTCTTATTCCCACTTCTACACACAGAACGTTACTGGGCTGCAAACACAGACTTGGGTCTCATTCACACTTCTACACACAGACGGTTAGTGGGCTGCAAACACAGACTTGTGTCTCATTCACACTTCTACACACAGAACGTTAGTGGGCTGCAAACACAGACTTGGGTCTCATTCACACTTCTACACACAGAACGTTACTGGGCTGTAAACACTGAATTGGGTCCCATTCACACTTCTACTCACAGAACGTTAGTGGACTGCAAACACTGACTTGAGTCTTATTCACACTTCTACACACAGAACGTTAGTGGGCTGCAAACACAGACTTGGGTCTCATTCACACTACTTCACACAGAACGTTAATGGGCTGCAAACACAGACTTGGGTCTCATTCACACTTCTACACACAGAACGCTACTGGGCTGCATACACCGTCTTGAGTCTTATTCACACTTCTACACACAGAAAGTTAGTGGGCTGCAAACACAGACTTGGGTCTCATTCACACTACTTCACACAGAACGTTAATGGCCTGCAAACACAGACTTGGGTCTCATTCACACTTCTACACAGAGAACGTTAGTGGGCTGCAAACACAGACTTGGGTCTCATTCACACTTCTACACACAGAACGTTACTGGGCTGTAAACACTAAATTGGGTCCCATTCACACTTCTACTCACAGAACGTTAGTGGACTGCAAACACTGACTTGAGTCATATTCACACTTCTGCACACAGAACGTTAGTGGGCTGCAAACACAGACTTGGGTCTCATTCACACTACTTCATACAGAACGTTAATGGGCTGCAAACACAGACTTGGGTCTCATTCACACTGCTACACACAGAACGTTAGTGGGCTGCAAACACAGACTTGGGTCTCATTCACACTTCTACACACAGAACGTTAGTGGGCTGCAAACACAGACTTGGGTCTCATTCACACTTCTACACACAGAACGTTAGAGGGCTGCAAACACAGACTTGGGTCTCATTCACACTTCTACACACAGAACGTGAGTGAGCTGCAAACACTGACTTGGGTCTCATTCACACTTCTACACACAAAACATTACTGGGCTGCAAACACAGACTTATGTTTCATTCACACTTCTACACTCAGAACGTTAGTGGGCTGCAAACACAGACTTGGGTCTCATTCACACTTCTAAACACAGAAAGTGAGTGAGCTGCAAACACTGACTTGGGTCTCATTCACAATTCTACACACAGAACGTAAGTGGGTTGCAAACACAGACTTATGTTTCATTCACACTTCTACACTCAGAACGTTAGTGGGCTGCAAACACAGACTTGGGTCTCATTCAAACTTCTACATCCAGAACGTTAGTGTGATGCAAACACAGACTTGTGTCTCATCGACATTTCTACACACAGAACGTTAGTGGGCTGCAAACACTGTCTTAAGTCTTATTCACACTTATACACACAGTACGTTAGTGGGCTGCAAACATAGGCTTGGGTCTCATACACATTTCTACACACAGAACGTTAGTGGACTGCAAACACAGACTTGGGCCTCATTCACACTTCTACACACAGAACGTTAGTGGGCTGCAAACACAGACTTGGGTCTCATGCACACTTCTACACACATAAATTTAGTGGGCTGCAAACAAAGACTTGGGTCTCATTCACACTTGTACACACAGAACGTTACTGGGCTGCAAACACAGACTTGGGTCTCATTCTCACTTGTACACACAGAACGTCAATGGGCTGCAAACACAGACTTGGGTCTCATTCACACTTCTACACACAGGAGGTTACTGTGCTGCAAACACAGAATTGGGCCTCATTCACTCATCTACACACAGAACGTAAGTGGGCTGCAAACACTGACTAGGGTCTCATCCACATTTCTACACGCAGAAAGTTAGTGGGCTGCAAACATAGACTTGGGTCTCATTCACACTTCTACACACAGAACGTTAGTGGGCTGCAAACACAGACTTGGGTCTCATGCACACTTCTACACACAGCACGTTAGTGGGCTGCAAACACAGACTTGGGTCTGATTCAAACTTCTACACAGAACGTTACTGGGCTGCAAACACAGACTTGGGTCTTGTTCACACTTGTACACACAGAACGTTACTGGGCTGCAAACACAGACTTGGGTCTCATTCACACTTCTACACACAGAAGGTTACTGTGCTGCAAACACAGAATTGAGCCTCATTCACACTTCTACACACAGAACGTAAGTTGGCTGCAAACACTGACTAGGGTCTCATTCACACTTCTACACACAGAACGTTAGTGGGCTGCATGCACAGACATGGGTCTCATTCACACTTCTACACACAGAACGTTAGTAGGCTGCAAACACTGACTAGGGTCTCATCCACATTTCTACACACAGAACGTTAGTGGGCTGCAAACATAGACTTGGGTCTCATTCACATTTCTACACACAGAACTTTAGTGGGCTGCAAACACAGACTTGGGTCTGATGCACACTTCTACACACAGGACGTTAGTGGGCTGCAAACACAGACTTGGGTCTCATTCACACTTCTACACACAGAACGTTACTGGGCTGCAAACACAGACTTGGGTCTCATTCACACTTGTACACATAGAACGTTACTGGGCTGCAAACACAGACTTGAGTCTCATTCACACTTCTACACACAGAAGGTTACTGTGCTGCATACACAGAATTGGGCCTCATTCACACTTCTACACACAGAACGTTAGTGGGCTGCAAACGCTGACTAGGGTCTCATCCACATTTCTACACACAGAAAGTTAGTGGACTGCAAACATAGACTTGGGTTTCATGCACACTTCTACAAACAGAACGTAAGTGGGCTGCAAACACAGACTTGGGTCTCATTCACACTTCTACACACAGCCGGTTAGTGGGCTGCAAACACAGACTTGGGTCTCATTCACACTTCTACACACAGAACGTTAGTGGGCTGCAAACACAGACATGGGTCTCATTCACACTTATACACACAGAACGTTACTGGGCTGTAAACACTGAATTGGGTCCCATTCACACTTCTACTCACAGAACGTTAGTGGACTGCAAACACTGACTTGAGTCTTATTCACACTTCTACACACAGAACGTTAGTGGGCTGCAAACACAGACTTGGGTCTCATTCACACTACTTCACACAGAACGATAATGGGATGCAAACACAGACTTGGGTCTCATTCACACTTCTACACACAGAAAGCTACTGGGCTGCAAACACCGTCTTGAGTCTTATTCACACTTCTACACACAGAACGTTAGTGGGCTGCAAACACAGACTTGGGTCTCATTCACACTACTTCACACAGAACGTTAGTGGGCTTCAAACACAGACATGGGTCTCATTCACACTTCTACACACAGAACGTTACTGGGCTGTAAACACTGAATTGGGTCCCATTCACACTTCTACTCACAGAACGTTAGTGGACTGCAAACACTGACTTGAGTCTTATTCACACTTCTACACACAGAACGTTAGTGGGCTGCAAACACAGACTTGGGTCTCATTCACACTACTTCACACAGAACGTTAATGGGCTGCAAACACAGACTTGGGTCTCATTCACACTTCTACACACAGAACGCTACTGGGCTGCAAACACCGTCTTGAGTCTTATTCACACTTCTACACACAGAACGTTAGTGGGCTGCAAACACAGACTTGGGTCTCATTCACACTACTTCACACAGAACGTTAATGGCCTGCAAACACAGACTTGGGTCTCATTCACACTTCTACACAGAGAACGTTAGTGGGCTGCAAACACAGACTTGGGTCTCATTCACACTTCTACACACAGAACGTTACTGGGCTGTAAACACTGAATTGGGTCCCATTCACACTTCTACTCACAGAACGTTAGTGGACTGCAAACACTGACTTGAGTCATATTCACACTTCTACACACAGAACGTTAGTGGGCTGCAAACACAGACTTGGGTCTCATTCACACTACTTCACACAGAACGTTAATGGGCTGCAAACACAGACTTGGGTCTCATTCACACTGCTACACACAGAACGTTAATGGGCTGCAAACACAGACTTGGGTCTCATTCACACTTCTACACTCAGAATGTTAGTGGGCTGCAAACACAGACTTGGGTCTCATTCACACTTCTACATCCAGAACGTTAGTGGGATGCAAACACAGACTTGGGTCTCATCCACATTTCTACACACAGAACGTTAGTAGGCTGCAAACATAGACTTGGGTCTCATTCACACTTCTTCACACAGGACGTTAGTGGGCTGCAAACAAAGACTTGGGTCTCATGCACACTTCTACACACAGGACGTTAGTGGGCTGCAAAGACAGACTTGTTCTCATTCATACTTCTACACACAGAACGTTACTGGGCTGCAAAAACTGACATGAGTCTTATTCACATTTCTACACACAGAACGTTACCGGGCAGCAAACACTGTCTTGAGTCTTATTCACACTTCTACACACAGAACGTTAGTGGGCTGCAAACACAGACTTGGGTCTCATGCACACTTCTACACACAGGACGTTAGTGGGCTGCAAACACAGACTTGGGTCTCATTTACATTTCTAAACACAGAACGTTACTGGGCTGCAAACACAGACTTGGGTCTTATTCCCACTTGTACACACAGAACGTTACTGGGCTGCAAACACAGACTTGGGTCTCATTCACACTTCTACACACAGACGGTTAGTGGGCTGCAAACACAGACTTCGGTCTCATTCACACTTCTACACACAGAACGTAAGTGGGTTGCAAACACAGACTTATGTTTCATTCACACTTCTACACTCAGAACGTTAGTGGGCTGCAAACACAGATTTGGGTCTCATTCACACTTCTACATCCAGAACGTTAGTGGGATGCAAACACAGACTTGTGTCTCATCGACATTTCTACACACAGAACGTTAGTGGGCTGCAAACACTGTCTTAAGTCTTATTCACACTTCAACACACAGTACGTTCGTGGGCTGCAAACATAGACTTGGGTCTCATACACACTTCTACACACAGAACGTTAGTGGACTGCAAACACAGGCTTGGGCCTCATTCACACTTCTACACTCAGAACGTTAGTGGGCTGCAAACACAGACTTGGGTCTCATTCACACTACTTCACACAGAACGTTAATGGCCTGCAAACAAAGACTTGGGTCTCATTCACACTTCTACACAGAGAACGTTAGTGGGCTGCAAACACAGACTTGGGTCTCATTCACACTTCTACACACAGAACGTTACTGGGCTGTAAACACTGAATTGGGTCCCATTCACACTTCTACTCACAGAACGTTAGTGGACTGCAAACACTGACTTGAGTCATATTCACACTTCTGCACACAGAACGTTAGTGGGCTGCAAACACAGACTTGGGTCTCATTCACACTACTTCATACAGAACGTTAATGGGCTGCAAACACAGACTTGGGTCTCATTCACACTGCTACACACAGAACGTTAGTGGGCTGCAAACACAGACTTGGGTCTCATTCACACTTCTACACACAGAACGTTAGTGGGCTGCAAACACAGACTTGGGTCTCATTCACACTTCTACACACAGAACGTTAGAGGGCTGCAAACACAGACTTGGGTCTCATTCACACTTCTACACACAGAACGTGAGTGAGCTGCAAACACTGACTTGGGTCTCATTCACACTTCTACACACAAAACATTACTGGGCTGCAAACACAGACTTATGTTTCATTCACACTTCTACACTCAGAACGTTAGTGGGCTGCAAACACAGACTTGGGTCTCATTCACACTTCTAAACACAGAAAGTGAGTGAGCTGCAAACACTGACTTGGGTCTCATTCACAATTCTACACACAGAACGTAAGTGGGTTGCAAACACAGACTTATGTTTCATTCACACTTCTACACTCAGAACGTTAGTGGGCTGCAAACACAGACTTGGGTCTCATTCAAACTTCTACATCCAGAACGTTAGTGTGATGCAAACACAGACTTGTGTCTCATCGACATTTCTACACACAGAACGTTAGTGGGCTGCAAACACTGTCTTAAGTCTTATTCACACTTATACACACAGTACGTTAGTGGGCTGCAAACATAGGCTTGGGTCTCATACACATTTCTACACACAGAACGTTAGTGGACTGCAAACACAGACTTGGGCCTCATTCACACTTCTACACACAGAACGTTAGTGGGCTGCAAACACAGACTTGGGTCTCATGCACACTTCTACACACATAAATTTAGTGGGCTGCAAACAAAGACTTGGGTCTCATTCACACTTGTACACACAGAACGTTACTGGGCTGCAAACACAGACTTGGGTCTCATTCTCACTTGTACACACAGAACGTCAATGGGCTGCAAACACAGACTTGGGTCTCATTCACACTTCTACACACAGGAGGTTACTGTGCTGCAAACACAGAATTGGGCCTCATTCACTCATCTACACACAGAACGTAAGTGGGCTGCAAACACTGACTAGGGTCTCATCCACATTTCTACACGCAGAAAGTTAGTGGGCTGCAAACATAGACTTGGGTCTCATTCACACTTCTACACACAGAACGTTAGTGGGCTGCAAACACAGACTTGGGTCTCATGCACACTTCTACACACAGCACGTTAGTGGGCTGCAAACACAGACTTGGGTCTGATTCAAACTTCTACACAGAACGTTACTGGGCTGCAAACACAGACTTGGGTCTTGTTCACACTTGTACACACAGAACGTTACTGGGCTGCAAACACAGACTTGGGTCTCATTCACACTTCTACACACAGAAGGTTACTGTGCTGCAAACACAGAATTGAGCCTCATTCACACTTCTACACACAGAACGTAAGTTGGCTGCAAACACTGACTAGGGTCTCATTCACACTTCTACACACAGAACGTTAGTGGGCTGCATGCACAGACATGGGTCTCATTCACACTTCTACACACAGAACGTTAGTAGGCTGCAAACACTGACTAGGGTCTCATCCACATTTCTACACACAGAACGTTAGTGGGCTGCAAACATAGACTTGGGTCTCATTCACATTTCTACACACAGAACTTTAGTGGGCTGCAAACACAGACTTGGGTCTGATGCACACTTCTACACACAGGACGTTAGTGGGCTGCAAACACAGACTTGGGTCTCATTCACACTTCTACACACAGAACGTTACTGGGCTGCAAACACAGACTTGGGTCTCATTCACACTTGTACACATAGAACGTTACTGGGCTGCAAACACAGACTTGAGTCTCATTCACACTTCTACACACAGAAGGTTACTGTGCTGCATACACAGAATTGGGCCTCATTCACACTTCTACACACAGAACGTTAGTGGGCTGCAAACGCTGACTAGGGTCTCATCCACATTTCTACACACAGAAAGTTAGTGGACTGCAAACATAGACTTGGGTTTCATGCACACTTCTACAAACAGAACGTTAGTGGGCTGCAAACACAGACTTGGGTCTCATTCACACTTCTACACACAGCCGGTTAGTGGGCTGCAAACACAGACTTGGGTCTCATTCACACTTCTACACACAGAACGTTAGTGGGCTGCAAACACAGACATGGGTCTCATTCACACTTATACACACAGAACGTTACTGGGCTGTAAACACTGAATTGGGTCCCATTCACACTTCTACTCACAGAACGTTAGTGGACTGCAAACACTGACTTGAGTCTTATTCACACTTCTACACACAGAACGTTAGTGGGCTGCAAACACAGACTTGGGTCTCATTCACACTACTTCACACAGAACGATAATGGGATGCAAACACAGACTTGGGTCTCATTCACACTTCTACACACAGAAAGCTACTGGGCTGCAAACACCGTCTTGAGTCTTATTCACACTTCTACACACAGAACGTTAGTGGGCTGCAAACACAGACTTGGGTCTCATTCACACTACTTCACACAGAACGTTAGTGGGCTTCAAACACAGACATGGGTCTCATTCACACTTCTACACACAGAACGTTACTGGGCTGTAAACACTGAATTGGGTCCCATTCACACTTCTACTCACAGAACGTTAGTGGACTGCAAACACTGACTTGAGTCTTATTCACACTTCTACACACAGAACGTTAGTGGGCTGCAAACACAGACTTGGGTCTCATTCACACTACTTCACACAGAACGTTAATGGGCTGCAAACACAGACTTGGGTCTCATTCACACTTCTACACACAGAACGCTACTGGGCTGCAAACACCGTCTTGAGTCTTATTCACACTTCTACACACAGAACGTTAGTGGGCTGCAAACACAGACTTGGGTCTCATTCACACTACTTCACACAGAACGTTAATGGCCTGCAAACACAGACTTGGGTCTCATTCACACTTCTACACAGAGAACGTTAGTGGGCTGCAAACACAGACTTGGGTCTCATTCACACTTCTACACACAGAACGTTACTGGGCTGTAAACACTGAATTGGGTCCCATTCACACTTCTACTCACAGAACGTTAGTGGACTGCAAACACTGACTTGAGTCATATTCACACTTCTACACACAGAACGTTAGTGGGCTGCAAACACAGACTTGGGTCTCATTCACACTACTTCACACAGAACGTTAATGGGCTGCAAACACAGACTTGGGTCTCATTCACACTGCTACACACAGAACGTTAATGGGCTGCAAACACAGACTTGGGTCTCATTCACACTTCTACACTCAGAATGTTAGTGGGCTGCAAACACAGACTTGGGTCTCATTCACACTTCTACATCCAGAACGTTAGTGGGATGCAAACACAGACTTGGGTCTCATCCACATTTCTACACACAGAACGTTAGTAGGCTGCAAACATAGACTTGGGTCTCATTCACACTTCTTCACACAGGACGTTAGTGGGCTGCAAACAAAGACTTGGGTCTCATGCACACTTCTACACACAGGACGTTAGTGGGCTGCAAAGACAGACTTGTTCTCATTCATACTTCTACACACAGAACGTTACTGGGCTGCAAAAACTGACATGAGTCTTATTCACATTTCTACACACAGAACGTTACCGGGCAGCAAACACTGTCTTGAGTCTTATTCACACTTCTACACACAGAACGTTAGTGGGCTGCAAACACAGACTTGGGTCTCATGCACACTTCTACACACAGGACGTTAGTGGGCTGCAAACACAGACTTGGGTCTCATTTACATTTCTAAACACAGAACGTTACTGGGCTGCAAACACAGACTTGGGTCTTATTCCCACTTGTACACACAGAACGTTACTGGGCTGCAAACACAGACTTGGGTCTCATTCACACTTCTACACACAGACGGTTAGTGGGCTGCAAACACAGACTTCGGTCTCATTCACACTTCTACACACAGAACGTAAGTGGGTTGCAAACACAGACTTATGTTTCATTCACACTTCTACACTCAGAACGTTAGTGGGCTGCAAACACAGATTTGGGTCTCATTCACACTTCTACATCCAGAACGTTAGTGGGATGCAAACACAGACTTGTGTCTCATCGACATTTCTACACACAGAACGTTAGTGGGCTGCAAACACTGTCTTAAGTCTTATTCACACTTCAACACACAGTACGTTCGTGGGCTGCAAACATAGACTTGGGTCTCATACACACTTCTACACACAGAACGTTAGTGGACTGCAAACACAGGCTTGGGCCTCATTCACACTTCTACACTCAGAACGTTAGTGGGCGGCAAACACAGACTTGGGTCTCATGCACACTTCTACACACAGAAATTTAGTGGGTTGCAAACAAAGACTTGGGTCTCATTCACACTTGTACACACAGAACGTTACTGGGCTGCAAACACAGACTTGGGTCTCATTCTCACTTGTACACACAGAACGTCAATGGGCTGCAAACACAGACTTGGGTCTCATTCACACTTCTACACACAGGAGGTTACTGTGCTGCAAACACAGAATTGGGCCTCATTCACTCATCTACACACAGAACGTAAGTGGGCTGCAAACACTGACTAGGGTCTCATCCACATTTCTACACACAGAACGTTAGTGGGCTGCATGCACAGACATGGGTCTCATTCACACTTCTACACACAGAACGTTAGTAGGCTGCAAACCCTGACTAGGGTCTCATCCACATTTCTACACACAGAACGTTAGTGGGCTGCAAACATAGACTTGGGTCTCATTCACATTTTCACACACAGAACGTTAGTGGGCTGCAAACACAGACTTGGGTCTGATGCACACTTCTACACACAGGACGTTAGTGGGCTGCAAACACAGACTTGGGTCTCATTCACACTTCTACACACAGAACGTTACTGGGCTGCAAACACAGACTTGGGTCTCATTCACACTTGTACACATAGAACGTTACTGGGCTGCAAACACAGACTTGAGTCTCATTCACACTTCTACACACAGAAGGTTACTGTGCTGCATACACAGAATTGGGCCTCATTCACACTTCTACACACAGAACGTTAGTGGGCTGCAAACGCTGACTAGGGTCTCATCCACATTTCTACACACAGAAAGTTAGTGGGCTGCAAACATAGACTTGGGTTTCATGCACATTTCTACACACAGAACGTTAGTGGGCTGCAAACACAGACTTGGGTCTCATGCAAACTTCTACACACAGGACGTTAGTGGGCTGCAAACACAGACTTGGGTCTCATTCACACTTATACACACAGAACGTTACTGGGCTGTAAACAATGAATTGGGTCCCATTCACACTTCTACTCACAGAACGTTAGTGGACTGCAAACACAGACTTGGTTCTTATTCCCACTTGTACACACAGAACGTTACTGGGCTGCAAACACAGACTTGGGTCTCATTCACACTTCTACACACAGACGGTTAGTGGGTTGCAAACACAGACTTGGGTCTCATTCACACTTCTATACACAGAACGTTAGTGGGCTGCAAACACAGACTTGGGTCTCATTCACACTTCTACACACAGAACGTTACTGGGCTGTAAACACTGAATTGGGTCCCATTCACACTTCTATTCACAGAACGTTAGTGGACTGCAAACACTGACTTGAGTCTTATTCACACATCTACACACAGAATATTAGTGGGCTGCAAACAAAGACTTGGGTCTCATTCACACTACTTCACACAGAACGTTAATGGGCTGCAAACACAGACTTGGGTCTCATTCACACTTCTACACACAGAACGTTACTGGGCTGCAAACACCGTCTTGAGTCTTATTCACACTTCTACACACAGAACGTTAGTGGGCTGCAAACACAGACTTGGGTCTCATTCACACTACTTCACACAGAACGTTAAAGGCCTGCAAACACAGACTTGGGTCTCATTCACACTTCTACACAGAGAACTTTAGTGGGCTGCAAACACAGACTTGGGTCTCATTCACACTTCTACACACAGAACGTTAATGGGCTGTAAACACTGAATTGGGTCCCATTCGCACTTCTACTCACGGAACGTTAGTGGACTGCAAACACTGACTTGAGTTTTATTCACACTTCTACACACAGAACGTTAGTGGGCTGCAAACACAGACGTGGGTCTCATTCACACTACTTCACACAGAACGTTAATGGGCTGCAAACACAGACTTGGGTCTCATTCACACTTCTACACACAGAACGTTAGTGGGCTGCAAACACAGACTTGGGTCTCATTCACACTTCTACACACAGAACGTTAGTTGGCTGCAAACACTGACTTGGGTCTCATTCGCACTTCTACACATAGATCGTTAGTGGGCTGCAAACACAGACTTGGGTCTCTTTCACACTTCTACAAACAGAACGTTAGTGGGCTGCAAACAGTGACTAGGGTCTCATTCACCTTTCTACACACAAGACGTTACTGGGCTGCAAACAAAGACTTGGGTCTCATTCACTCTTCTACACACAGAACGTTAGTGGGCTGCAAACACAGACTAGGGTCTCATTCACACTTCTACACTCAGAATGTTAGTGGGCTGCAAACACAGACTTGGGTCTCATTCACACTTCTACATCCAGAACGTTAGTGGGATGCAAACACAGACTTGTGTCTCATCCACATTTCTACACACAGAACGTTAGTAGGCTGCAAACATAGACTTGGGTCTCATTCACACTTCTACACACAGAACGTTAGTGGGCTGCAAACAAAGACTTGGGTCTCATGCACACTTCTACACACAGGACGTTAGTGGGCTGCAAAGACAGACTTGGGTCTCATTCATACTTCTACACACAGAACGTTACTGGGCTGCAAACACTGACATGAGTCTTATTCACATTTCTACACACAGAAAGTTACTGGGCAGCAAACACTGTCTTGAGTCTTATTCACACTTCTACACACTGAACGTTAGTGGGCTGCAAACACAGACTTGGGTCTCATGCACACTTCTACACACAGGACGTTAGTGGGCTGCAAACACACACTTGGGTCTCATTCATACTTCTACACACAGAACGTTACTGGGCTGCAAACACTGACTTGAGTGTTATTCACATTTCTACACACAGAACGTTACTGGGCAGCAAACACTGTCTTGAGTCTTATTCACACTTCTACACACAGAACGTTAGTGGGATGCAAACACCGACTTGGGTCTCATTCACACTAACTTACAGGACGCTAGTGGGCTGAAAACACGGACTTGGGTCTCATTCACACTTCTACACACAGTAATTTACTGTGCTACAAACACAGAATTGGGCCTCATTCACACTTCTACACACAGAACGTTAGTGGGCTGCAAACACTGACTAGGGTCACATCCACATTTCTACACACAGAACGTTAGTGGGCTGCAAACATAGACTTGGGTCTCATTCACACTTCTACGCACAGAAGGTTACTGTGCTGCAAACACAGAATTGGGCCTCATTCACACTTCCACACACAGAAAGTTAATGGGCTTCAAACACTGACTAGGGTCTCATTCACATTTCTACAGTCAGAACGTTAGTGGGCTGCAAACATAGACTTGGGTCTCATTCACACTTCTACACACAGAACGTTAGTGGACTGCAAACACAGACTTGGGCCTCATTCACACTTCTACACAGAGAACGTTAGTGGGCTGCAAACACAGACTTGGGTCTCATTCACACTGCTACACACAGAACGTTAATGGGCTGCAAACACAGACTTGGGTCTCATTCACACTTCTACACTCAGAATGTTAGTGGGCTGCAAACACAGACTTGGGTCTCATTCACACTGCTACACACAGAACGTTAATGGGCTGCAAACACAGACTTGGGTCTCATTCACACTGCTACACACAGAACGTTAATGGGCTGCAAACACAGACTTGGGTCTCATTCACACTTCTACACTCAGAATGTTAGTGGGCTGCAAACACAGACTTGGGTCTCATTCACACTTCTACATCCAGAACGTTAGTGGGATGCAAACACAGACTTGGGTCTCATCCACATTTCTACACACAGAACGTTAGTAGGCTGCAAACATAGACTTGGGTCTCATTCACACTTCTTCACACAGGACGTTAGTGGGCTGCAAACAAAGACTTGGGTCTCATGCACACTTCTACACACAGGACGTTAGTTGGCTGCAAAGACAGACTTGGGTCTCATTCATACTTCTACACACAGAACGTTACTGGGCTGCAAACACTGACATGAGTCTTATTCACATTTCTACACACAGAACGTTACCGGGCAGCAAACACTGTCTTGAGTCTTATTCACACTTCTACACACAGAACGTTAGTGGGCTGCAAACACAGACTTCGGTCTCATTCACACTTCTACACACAGAACGTAAGTGGGTTGCAAACACAGACTTATGTTTCATTCACACTTCTACACTCAGAACGTTAGTGGGCTGCAAACACAGATTTGGGTCTCATTCACACTTCTACATCCAGAACGTTAGTGGGATGCAAACACAGACTTGTGTCTCATCGACATTTCTACACACAGAACGTTAGTGGGCTGCAAACACTGTCTTAAGTCTTATTCACACTTCAACACACAGTACGTTCGTGGGCTGCAAACATAGACTTGGGTCTCATACACACTTCTACACACAGAACGTTAGTGGACTGCAAACACAGGCTTGGGCCTCATTCACACTTCTACACTCAGAACGTTAGTGGGCTGCAAACACAGACTTGGGTCTCATGCACACTTCTACACACAGAAATTTAGTGGGTTGCAAACAAAGACTTGGGTCTCATTCACACTTGTACACACAGAACGTTACTGGGCTGCAAACACAGACTTGGGTCTCATTCACACTTGTACACACAGAACGTCAATGGGCTGCAAACACAGACTTGGGTCTCATTCACACTTCTACACACAGGAGGTTACTGTGCTGCAAACACAGAATTGGGCCTCATTCACTCATCTACACACAGAACGTAAGTGGGCTGCAAACACTGACTAGGGTCTCATCCACATTTCTATACACAGAACGTTAGTGGGCTGCATGCACAGACATGGGTCTCATTCACACTTCTACACACAGAACGTTAGTAGGCTGCAAACACTGACTAGGGTCTCATCCACATTTCTACACACAGAACGTTAGTGGGCTGCAAACATAGACTTGGGTCTCATTCACATTTCTACACACAGAACGTTAGTGGGCTGCAAACACAGACTTGGGTCTGATGCACACTTCTACACACAGGACGTTAGTGGGCTGCAAACACAGACTTGGGTCTCATTCACACTTCTACACACAGACGGTTAGTGGGTTGCAAACACAGACTTGGGTCTCATTCACACTTCTATACACAGAACGTTAGTGGGCTGCAAACACAGACTTGGGTCTCATTCACACTTCTACACACAGAACGTTACTGGGCTGTAAACACTGAATTGGGTCCCATTCACACTTCTACTCACAGAACGTTAGTGGACTGCAAACACTGACTTGAGTCTTATTCACACATCTACACACAGAACATTAGTGGGCTGCAAACACAGACTTGGGTCTCATTCACACTACTTCACACAGAACGTTAATGGGCTGCAAACACAGACTTGGGTCTTATTCACACTTCTACACACAGAACGTTACTGGGCTGCAAACACCGTCTTGAGTCTTATTCACACTTCTACACACAGAACGTTAGTGGGCTGCAAACACAGACTTGGGTCTCATTCACACTACTTCACACAGAACGTTAAAGGCCTGCAAACACAAACTTGGGTCTCATTCACACTTCTACACAGAGAACTTTAGTGGGCTGCAAACACAGACTTGGGTCTCATTCACACTTCTACACACAGAACGTTAATGGGCTGTAAACATAGACTTGGGTCTCATTCACACTTCTACGCACAGAAGGTTACTGTGCTGCAAACACAGAATTGGGCCTCATTCACACTTCCACACACAGAACGTTAATGGGCTTCAAAAACTGACTAGGGTCTCATCCACATTTCTACACACAGAACGTTAGTGGGCTGCAAACATAGACTTGGGTCCCATTCGCACTTCTACTCACAGAACGTTAGTGGACTGCAAACACTGACTTGAGTTTTATTCACACTTCTACACACAGAACGTTAGTGGGCTGCAAACACAGACGTGGGTCTCATTCACACTACTTCACACAGAACGTTAATGGGCTGCAAACACAGACTTGGGTCTCATTCACACTTCTACACACAGAACGTTAGTGGGCTGCAAACACAGACTTGGGTCTCATTCACACTTCTACACACAGAACGTTAGTTGGCTGCAAACACTGACTTGGGTCTCATTCGCACTTCTACACACAAGACGTTACTGGGCTGCAAACAAAGACTTGGGTCTCATTCACTCTTCTACACACAGAACGTTAGTGGGCTGCAAACACAGACTAGGGTCTCATTCACACTTCTACACTCAGAATGTTAGTGGGCTGCAAACACAGACTTGGGTCTCATTCACACTTCTACATCCAGAACGTTAGTGGGATGCAAACACAGACTTGTGTCTCATCCACATTTCTACACACAGAACGTTAGTAGGCTGCAAACATAGACTTGGGTCTCATTCACACTTCTACACACAGAACGTTAGTGGGCTGCAAACAAAGACTTGGGTCTCATGCACACTTCTACACACAGGACGTTAGTGGGCTGCAAAGACAGACTTGGGTCTCATTCATACTTCTACACACAGAACGTTACTGGGCTGCAAACACTGACATGAGTCTTATTCACATTTCTACACACAGAAAGTTACTGGGCAGCAAACACTGTCTTGAGTCTTATTCACACTTCTACACACTGAACGTTAGTGGGCTGCAAACACAGACTTGGGTCTCATGCACACTTCTACACACAGGACGTTAGTGGGCTGCAAACACACACTTGGGTCTCATTCATACTTCTACACACAGAACGTTACTGGGCTGCAAACACTGACTTGAGTCTTATTCACATTTCTACACACAGAACGTTACTGGGCAGCAAACACTGTCTTGAGTCTTATTCACACTTCTACACACAGAACGTTAGTGGGATGCAAACACCGACTTGGGTCTCATTCACACTAACTTACAGGACGCTAGTGGGCTGAAAACACGGACTTGGGTCTCATTCACACTTCTACACACAGTAATTTACTGTGCTACAAACACAGAATTGGGCCTCATTCACACTTCTACACACAGAACGTTAGTGGGCTGCAAACACTGACTAGGGTCACATCCACATTTCTACACACAGAACGTTAGTGGGCTGCAAACATAGACTTGGGTCTCATTCACACTTCTACGCACAGAAGGTTACTGTGCTGCAAACACAGAATTGGGCCTCATTCACACTTCCACACACAGAACGTTAATGGGCTTCAAAAACTGACTAGGGTCTCATCCACATTTCTACACACAGAACGTTAGTGGGCTGCAAACATAGACTTGGGTCTCATTCACACTTCTACACACAGAACGTTAGTGGACTGCAAACACAGACTTGGGCCTCATTCACACTTCTACACACAGAACGTTAGTGGGCTGCAAACACAGACTTGGGTCTCATGCAGACTTCTACACACAGAACGTTAGTTGGCTGCAAACAAAGACTTGGGTCTCATTCACACTTGTACACACAGAACGTTACTGGGCTGCAAACACAGACTTGTGTCTCATTCACACTTGTACACACAGAACGTTACTGGGCTGCAAACACAGACTTGGGTCTCATTCACACTTCTACACACAGAATGTTACTGTGCTGCAAACACAGAATTGGGCCTCATTCACACTTCTACACCCAGAACGTTAGTGGGCTGCAAACACTGACTAGGGTCTCATTCACACTTCTACGCACAGAACGTTAGTGGGCTGCATGCACAGACATGGGTCTCATTCACACTTCTACACACAGAACGTTAGTAGGCTGCAAACACTGACTAGGGTCTCATCCACATTTCTACACACAGAACGGTAGTGGGCTGCAAACATAGACTTGGGTCTCATTCACATTTCTACACACAGAACGTTAGTGGGCTGCAAACACAGACTTGGGTCTGATGCACACTTCTACACGCAGGACGTTAGTGGGCTGCGAACACAGACTTGGGTCTCATTCACACTTCTACACACAGAACGTTACTGGGCTGCAAACACAGACTTGGGTCTCATTCACACTTGTACACATAGAACGTTACTGGGCTGCAAACACAGACTTGAGTCTCATTCACACTTCTACACACAGAAGGTTACTGTGCTGCATACACAGAATTGGGCCTCATTCACACTTCTACACACAGAACGTTAGTGGGCTGCAAACGCTGACTAGGGTCTCATCCACATTTCTACACACAGAAAGTTAGTGGGCTGCAAACATAGACTTGGGTTTCATGCACATTTCTACACACAGAACGTTAGTGGGCTGCAAACACAGACTTGGGTCTCATGCAAACTTCTACACACAGGACGTTAGTGGGCTGCAAACACAGACTTGGGTCTCATTTACATTTCTAAATACAGAACGTTACTGGGCTGCAAACACAGACTTGGGTCTTATTCCCACTTGTACCCACAGAACGTTACTGGGCTGCAAACACAGACTTGGGTCTCATTCACACTTCTACACACAGACGGTTAGTGGGCTGCAAACACAGACTTGGGTCTCATTCACACTTCTATACACAGAACGTTAGTGGGCTGCAAACACAGACTTGGGTCTCATTCACACTTCTACACACAGACGGTTAGTGGGCTGCAAACACAGACTTGGGTCTCATTCACACTTCTATACACAGAACGTTACTGGGCTGCAAACACAGACTTGGGTCTCATTCACACTTCTACACACAGAACGTTACTGGGCTGCAAACACCGTCTTGAGTCTTATTCACACTTCTACACACAGAACGTTAGTGGGCTGCAAACACAGACTTGGGTCTCATTCACACTACTTCACACAGAACGTTAATGGCCTGCAAACACAGACTTGGGTCTCATTCACACTTCTACACAGAGAACGTTAGTGGGCTGCAAACACAGACTTGGGTCTCATTCACACTTCTACACACAGAATGTTAATGGGCTGTAAACAATGAATTGGGTCCCATTCACACTTCTACTCACAGAACGTTAGTGGACTGCAAACACTGAATTGAGTCTTATTCACACTTCTACACACAGAACGTTAGTGGGCTGCAAACACAGACTTGGGTCTCATTCACACTACTTCACACAGAACGTTAATGGGCTGCAAACGCAGACTTGGGTCTCATTCACACTTCTACACACAGAACGTTAGTGGGCTGCAAACACAGACTTGGGTCTCATTCACACTTCTACACACAGAACGTTAGTTGGCTGCAAACACTGACTTGGGTCTCATTCGCACTTCTACACATAGATCGTTAGTGGGCTGCAAACACAGACTTGGGTCTCTTTCACACTTCTACAAACAGAACGTTAGTGGGCTGCAAACAGTGACTAGGGTCTCATTCACACTTCTACACACAAGACGTTACTGGGCTGCAAACACAGACTTGGGTCTCATTCACTCTTCTACACACAGAACGTTAGTGGGCTGCAAACACAGACTAGGGTCTCATTCACACTACTACACTCAGAATGTTAGTGGGCTGCAAACACAGACTTGGGTCTCATTCACACTTCTACATCCAGAACGTTAGTGGGATGCAAACACAGACTTGTGTCTCATCCACATTTCTACACACAGAACGTTAGTAGGCTGCAAACATAGACTTGGGTCTCATTCACACTTCTACACACAGAACGTTAGTGGGCTGCAAACAAAGACTTGGGTCTCATGCACACTTCTACACACAGGACGTTAGTGGGCTGCAAAGACAGACTTGGGTCTCATTCATACTTCTACACACAGAACGTTACTGGGCTGCAAACACTGACATGAGTCTTATTCACATTTCTACACACAGAACGTTACTGGGCAGCAAACACTGTCTTGAGTCTTATTCACACTTCTACACACTGAACGTTAGTGGGCTGAAAACACAGACTTGGGTCTCATGCACACTTCTACACACAGGACGTTAGTGGGCTGCAAACACAGACTTGGGTCTCATTCATACTTCTACACACAGAACGTTACTGGGCAGCAAACACTGTCTTGAGTCTTATTCACACTTCTACACACTGAACGTTAGTGGGCTGCAAACACAGACTTGGGTCTCATGCACACTTCTACACACAGAATGTTAGTGGGATGCAAACACCGACTTGGGTCTCATTCACACTACCTTACAGGACGCTAGTGGGCTGCAAACACGGACTTGGGTCTCATTCACACTTCTACACACAGTAATTTACTGTGCTACAAACACAGAATTGGGCCTCATTCACACTTCTACACACAGAACGTTAGTGGGCTGCAAACACTGACTAGGGTCACATCCACATTTCTACACACAGAACGTTAGTGGGCTGCAAACATAGACTTGGGTCTCATTCACATTTCTACGCACAGAAGGTTACTGTGCTGCAAACACAGAATTGGGCCTCATTCACACTTCCACACACAGGACGTTAATGGGCTTCAAACACTGACTAGGGTCTCATCCACATTTCTACACACAGAACGTTAGTGGGCTGCAAACATAGACTTGGGTCTCATTCACACTTCTACACACAGAACGTTAGTGGACTGCAAACACAGACTTGGGCCTCATTCACACTTCTACACACAGAACGTTAGTGGGCTGCAAACACAGACTTGGGTCTCATGCAGACTTCTACACACAGAACGTTAGTTGGCTGCAAACAAAGACTTGGGTCTCATTCACACTTGTACACACAGAACGTTACTGGGCTGCAAACACAGACTTGGGTCTCATTCACACTTCTATACACAGAACGTTACTGGGCTGCAAACACAGACTTGGGTCTCATTCACACTTCTACACACAGAACGTTACTGGGCTGAAAACACCGTCTTGAGTCTTATTCACACTTCTACACACAGAACGTTAGTGGGCTGCAAACACTGACTAGGGTCTCATCCACATTTCTACACACAGAACGTTAGTGGGCTGCACACATAGACTTGGGCCTCATTCACACTTCTACACACAGAACGTTAGTGGGCTGCAAACACAGACTTGGGTCTCATGCACACTTCTACACACAGGACGTTTTTGGGCTGCAAACACAGACTTGGGTCTCATTCACACTTCTACACACAGAACGTTACTGGGCTGCAATCACAGACTTGGGGCTTATTCACACTTGTACACACAGAACGTTACTGGGCTGCAAACACAGACTTGGGTCTCATTCACACTTCTACACACAGAAGGTTACTGTGCTGCAAACACAGAATTGGGCCTCATTCACACTTCTACACACAGAACGATAGTAGGCTGCAAACACTGACTAGGGTCTCATTCACACTTCTACACACAGAACGTTAGTGGACTGCAAACACAGACTTGGGCCTCATTCACACTTCTACACACAGAACGTTAGTGGGCTGAAAACACAGACTTGGGTGTCATGCACACTTCTACACACAGAACGTTAGTGGGCTGCAAACAAAGACTTGGGTCTCATTCAATCTTGTACACACAGAACGTTACTGGGCTGCAAACACAGACTTGGGTCTCATTCACACTTGTACACACAGAACGTTACTGGGCTGCAAACACAGTCTTGGGTCTCATTCACACTTCTACACACAGAAGGTTACTGTGCTGCAAACACAGAATTGGGCCTCATTCACACTTCTACACACAGAACGTTATTGGGCTGCAAACACTGACTAGGGTGTCATTCACACTTCTACACACAGAACGTTAGTGGGCTGCAAACACAGACTTGGGTCTCATTCACACTTCTACTCAGAACGTTACTGGGCTGCAAACACAGACTTGGGTCTTATTCACACTTCTACACACAGAAGGTTACTGTGCTGCAAACACAGAATTGGGCCTCATTCACACTTCTACACACAGAACGTTATTGGGCTGCAAACACTGACTAGGGTGTCATTCACACTACTTCACACAGAACGTTAATGGCCTGCAAACACAGACTTGGGTCTCATTCACACTTCTACACAGAGAACGTTAGTGGGCTGCAAACACAGACTTGGGTCTCATTCACACTTCTACACACAGAACGTTAATGGGCTGTAAACACTGAATTTGGTCCCATTCACACTTCTACTCACAGAACGTTAGTGGACTGCAAACACTGACTTGAGTCTTATTCACACTTCTACACACAGAACGTTAGTGGGCTGCAAACACAGACTTGGGTCTCATTCACACTACTTCACACAGAACGTTAATGGGCTGCAAACGCAGACTTGGGTCTCATTCACACTTCTACACACAGAACGTTAGTGGGCTGCAAACACAGACTTGGGTCTCATTCACACTTCTACACACAGAACGTTAGTTGGCTGCAAACACTGACTTGGGTCTCATTCGCACTTCTACACATAGATCGTTAGTGGGCTGCAAACACAGACTTGGGTCTCTTTCACACTTCTACAAACAGAACGTTAGTGGGCTGCAAACAGTGACTAGGGTCTCATTCACACTTCTACACACAAGACGTTACTGGGCTGCAAACACAGACTTGGGTCTCATTCACTCTTCTACACACAGAACGTTAGTGGGCTGCAAACACAGACTAGGGTCTCATTCACACTACTACACTCAGAATGTTAGTGGGCTGCAAACACAGACTTGGGTCTCATTCACACTTCTACATCCAGAACGTTAGTGGGATGCAAACACAGACTTGTGTCTCATCCACATTTCTACACACAGAACGTTAGTAGGCTGCAAACATAGACTTGGGGCTCATTCACACTTCTACACACAGAACGTTAGTGGGCTGCAAACAAAGACTTGGGTCTCATGCACACTTCTACACACAGGACGTTAGTGGGCTGCAAAGACAGACTTGGGTCTCATTCATACTTCTACACACAGAACGTTACTGGGCTGCAAACACTGACATGAGTCTTATTCACATTTCTACACACAGAACGTTACTGGGCAGCAAACACTGTCTTGAGTCTTATTCACACTTCTACACACTGAACGTTAGTGGGCTGCAAACACAGAATTGGGTCTCATGCACACTTCTACACACAGGACGTTAGTGGGCTGCAAACACAGACTTGGGTCTCATTCATACTTCTACACACAGAACGTTACTGGGCTGCAAACACTGACTTGAGTCTTATTCACATTTCTACACACAGAACGTTACTGGGCAGCAAACACTGTCTTGAGTCTTATTCACACTTCTACACACAGAACGTTAGTGGGATGCAAACACCGACTTGGGTCTCATTCACACTACCTTACAGGACGCTAGTGGGCTGCAAACACGGACTTGGGTCTCATTCACACTTCTACACACAGTAATTTACTGTGCTACAAACACAGAATTGGGCCTCATTCACACTTCTACACACAGAACGTTAGTGGGCTGCAAACACTGACTAGGGTCACATCCACATTTCTACACACAGAACGTTAGTGGGCTGCAAACATAGACTTGGGTCTCATTCACACTTCTACGCACAGAAGGTTACTGTGCTGCAAACACAGAATTGGGCCTCATTCACACTTCCACACACAGGACGTTAATGGGCTTCAAACACTGACTAGGGTCTCATCCACATTTCTACACACAGAACGTTAGTGGGCTGCAAACATAGACTTGGGTCTCATTCACACTTCTACACACAGAACGTTAGTGGACTGCAAACACAGACTTGGGCCTCATTCACACTTCTACACACAGAACGTTAGTGGGCTGCAAACACAGACTTGGGTCTCATGCAGACTTCTACACACAGAACGTTAGTTGGCTGCAAACAAAGACTTGGGTCTCATTCACACTTGTACACACAGAACGTTACTGGGCTGCAAACACAGACTTGTGTCTCATTCACACTTGTACACACAGAACGTTACTGGGCTGCAAACACAGACTTGGGTCTCATTCACACTTCTACACACAGAAGGTTACTGTGCAGCAAACACAGAATTGGGCCTCATTCACACTTCTACACACAGAACGTTAGTGGGCTGCAAACACTGACTAGGGTCTCATCCACATTTCTACACACAGAACGTTAGTGGGCTGCACACATAGACTTGGGCCTCATTCACACTTCTACACACAGAACGTTAGTGGGCTGCAAACACAGACTTGGGTCTCATGCACACTTCTACACACAGGACGTTTTTGGGCTGCAAACACAGACTTGGGTCTCATTCACACTTCTACACACAGAACGTTACTGGGCTGCAATCACAGACTTGGGTCTTATTCACACTTGTACACACAGAACGTTACTGGGCTGCAAACACAGACTTGGGTCTCATTCACACTTCTACACACAAGGTTACTGTGCTGCAAACACAGAATTGGGCCTCAATCACACTTCTACACACAGAACGATAGTGGGCTGCAAACACTGACTAGGGTCTCATTCACACTTCTACACACAGAACGTTAGTGGACTGCAAACACAGACTTGGGCCTCATTCACACTTCTACACACAGAACGTTAGTGGGCTGAAAACACAGACTTGGGTGTCATGCACACTTCTACACACAGAACGTTAGTGGGCTGCAAACAAAGACTTGGGTCTCATTCAATCTTGTACACACAGAACGTTACTGGGCTGCAAACACAGACTTGGGTCTCATTCACACTTGTACACACAGAACGTTACTGGGCTGCAAACACAGTCTTGTGTCTCATTCACACTTCTACACACAGAACGTTAGTGGGCTGCAAACACTGACTAGGGTCTCATGCACATTTCTACACACAGAAAGTTAGTGGGCTGCAAACATAGACTTTGGTCTCATTCACACTTCTACACACAGAACGTTAGTGGGCTGCAAACACAGACTTGGGTCTCATGCACACTTCTTCACACAGGACGTTAGTGGGCTGCAAACACAGACTTGGGTCTCATTCACACTTCTACACAGAACGTTACTGGGCTGGAAACACAGACTTGGGTCTTATTCACACTTGTACACACAGAACGTTACTGGTTTGCAAACACAGACTTGGGTCTCATTCACACTTCTACACACAGAAGGTTACTGTGCTGCAAACACAGAATTGGGCCTCATTCACACTTCTACACACAGAACGTTATTGGGCTGCAAACACTGACTAGGGTGTCATTCACACTTCTACACACAGAACGTTAGTGGGCTGCAAGCACAGACATGGGTCTCATTCACACTTCTACACACAGAACGTTAGTGGGCTGCAAACACAAAGTTGGGTCTCATGCACACTTCTACACACAGGACGTTAGTGGGCTGCAAACACTGACTTGGGTCTCATTCACACTTCTACACACAGAACGTTACTGGGCTGCAAACACAGACTTGAGTCTCATTCACACTTGTACACACAGAACGTTACTGGGCTGCAAACACAGACTTGGGTCTCATTCACACTTCTACACTCAGAAGGTTACTGTGCTGCAAACACAGAATTGGGCCTCATTCACACTTCTACACACAGAACGTTAGTGGGCTGCAAACAGTGACTAGGGTCTCATCCACATTTCTACACACAGAACGTTAGTGGGCTGCAAAACATAGACTTGGGTTTCATTCACACTTCTACACACAGAACGTTAGTGGGCTGCAAAAACAGACATGGGTCTCATGAAAACTTCTACACACAGGACGTTAGTGGGCTGCAAACACAGACTTGGGTCTCATTCTCATATCTACACACAGAACGTTACTGGGCTGCAAACACAGACTTGGGTCTTATTCCCACTTGTACAAACAGAAAGTTACTGGGCTGCAAACACAGACTTGGGTCTCATTCACACTTCTACACACAGAAGGTTACTGTGCTGCAAACACCGAATTGGGGCCTCATTAACACTTCTACACACAGAACGTTAGTGGGCTGCAAACACTGACTGGGGTCTCATTCACACTTCAACACACAGAACGTTAGTGGGCTGCAAACACAGACTTGGGTCTCATTCACACTTCTACACAGAGAACGTTAGTGGGCTGCAAACACTGACTAGGGTCTCATCCACATTTCTACACACAGAACGTTAGTGGGCTGCAAACATAGACTTGGGTGTCTTTCACATTTCTACACACAGAACGTTAGTGGGCTGCAAACACAGACTTGGGTCTGATGCACACTTCTACACACAGGACGTTAGTGGGCTGCAAACACAGACTTGGGTCTCATTCACACTTCTACACACAGAACGTTACTGGGCTGCAAACACAGACTTGGGTCTCATTCACACTTGTACACATAGAACGTTACTGGGCTGCAAACACAGACTTGGGTCTCATTCACACTTGTACACACAGAACGTCAATGGGCTGCAAACACAGACTTGGGTCTCATTCACACTTCTACACACAGAACGTTAGTGGACTGCAAACACAGACTTGGGCCTCATTCACACTTCTACACACAGAACGTTAGTGGGCTGCAAACACAGACTTGGGTCTCATGCACACTTCTACACACAGAAATTTAGTGGGCTGCAAACAAAGACTTGGGTCTCATTCACACTTGTACACACAGAACGTCAATGGGCTGCATACACAGACTTGGGTCTCATTCACACTTCTACACACAGAAGGTTACTGTGCTGCAAACACAGAATTGGGCCTCATTCACACATCTACACACAGAACGTAAGTGGGCTGCAAACACTGACAAGGGTCTCATTCACATTTCTACACACAGAAAGTTAGTGGGCTGCAAACATAGACTTGGGTCTCATTCACACTTCTACACACAGAACGTTAGTGGGCTGCATGCACAGACATGGGCCTCATTCACACTTCTACACACAGAACGTTAGTAGGCTGCAAACACTGACTAGGGTCTCATCCACATTTCTACACACAGAACGTTAGTGGGCTGCAAACATAGACTTGGGTCTCATTCACATTTCTACGCACAGAACGTTACTGGGCTGCAAACACTGACATGAGTCTTATTCACATTTCTACACACAGAACGTTACTGGGCAGCAAACATTGTCTTGAGTCTTATTCACACTTCTACACTCAGAACGTTAGTGGGCTGCAAACACAGACTTGGGTCTCATGCACACTTCTACACACAGGACGTTAGTGGGCTGCAAACACAGACTTGGGTCTCATTCATACTTCTACACACAGAACGTTACTGTGCTGCAAACACTGACTTGAGTCTTATTCACATTTCTACACACAGAACGTTACTGGGCAGCAAGCACTGTCTTGAGTCTTATTCACACTTCTACACACAGAACGTTAGTGGGATGCAAACACCGACTTGGGTCTCATTCACACTACCTTACAGGACGCAAATGGGCTGCAAACACGGACTTGGGTCTCATTCACACTTCTACACACAGTAATTTACTGTGCTACAAACACAGAATTGGGCCTCATTCACACTTCTACACACAGAACGTTAGTGGGCTGCAAACACTGACTAGGGTCACATCCACATTTCTACACACAGAACGTTAGTGGGCTGCAAACATAGACTTGGGTCTCATTCACACTTCTACGCACAGAAGGTTACTGTGCTGCAAACACAGAATTGGGCCTCATTCACACTTCCACACACAGAACGTTAATGGGCTTCAAACACTGACTAGGGTCTCATCCACATTTCTACACACAGAACGTTAGTGGACTGCAAACACAGACTTGGGCCTCATTCACACTTTTACACACAGAACGTTAGTGGGCTGGAAACACAGAATTGGGCCTCATTCACACTTCTACACACAGAACGTTATTGGGCTGCAAACACTGACTAGGGTGTCATTCACACTTCTACACACAGAACGTTAGTGGGCTGCAAGCACAGACATGGGTCTCATTCACACTTCTACACACAGAACGTTAGTGGGCTGCAAACACAAAGTTGGGTCTCATGCACACTTCTACACACAGGACGTTAGTGGGCTGCAAACACTGACTTGGGTCTCATTCACACTTCTACACACAGAACGTTACTGGGCTGCAAACACAGACTTGAGTCTCATTCACACTTGTACACACAGAACGTTACTGGGCTGCAAACACAGACTTGGGTCTCATTCACACTTCTACACTCAGAAGGTTACTGTGCTGCAAACACAGAATTGGGTCTCATTCACACTTCTACACACAGAAGGTTACTGTGCTGCAAACACCGAATTGGGGCCTCATTCACACTTCTACACACAGAACGTTAGTGGGCTGCAAACACTGACTGGGGTCTCATTCACACTTCAACACACAGAACGTTAGTGGGCTGCAAACACAGACTTGGGTCTCATTCACACTTCTACACAGAGAACGTTAGTGGGCTGCAAACACTGACTAGGGTCTCATCCACATTTCTACACACAGAACGTTAGTGGGCTGCAAACATAGACTTGGGTCTCATTCACATTTCTACACACAGAACGTTAGTGGGCTGCAAACACAGACTTGGGTCTGATGCACACTTCTACACACAGGACGTTAGTGGGCTGCAAACACAGACTTGGGTCTCATTCACACTTCTACACACAGAACGTTACTGGGCTGCAAACACAGACTTGGGTCTCATTCACACTTGTACTCATAGAACGTTACTGGGCTGCAAACACAGACTTGGTTCTCATTCACACTTGTACACACAGAACGTCAATGGGCTGCAAACACAGACTTGGGTCTCATTCACACTTCTACACACAGAACGTTAGTGGACTGCAAACACAGACTTGGGCCTCATTCACACTTCTACACACAGAACGTTAGTGGGCTGCAAACACAGACTTGGGTCTCATGCACACTTCTACACACAGAAATTTAGTGGGCTGCAAACAAAGACTTGGGTCTCATTCACACTTGTACACACAGAACGTTACTGGGCTGCAAACACAGACTTGGGTCTCATTCACACTTCTACACACAGCACGTTAGTGGGTTGCAACAACAGACTTGGGTCTCATGCACACTTCTACACACAGAAATTTAGTGGGCTGCAAACAAAGACTTGGGTCTCATTCACACTTGTACACACAGAACGACAATGGGCTGCAAACACAGACTTGGGTCTCATTCACACTTCTACACACAGAAGGTTACTGTGCTGCAAACACAGAATTGGGCCTCATTCACACATCTACACACAGAACGTAAGTGGGCTGCAAACACTGACAAGGGTCTCATTCACATTTCTACACACAGAAAGTTAGTGGGCTGCAAACATAGACTTGGGTCTCATTCACACTTCTACACACAGAACGATAGTGGGCTGCATGCACAGACATGGGCCTCATTCACACTTCTACACACAGAACGTTAGTAGGCTGCAAACACTGACTAGGGTCTCATCCACATTTCTACACACAGAACGTTAGTGGGCTGCAAACATAGACTTGGGTCTCATTCATACTTCTACACACAGAACGTTACTGTGCTGCAAACACTGACTTGAGTCTTATTCACATTTCTACACACAGAACGTTACTGGGCAGCAAACACTGTCTTGAGTCTTATTCACACTTCTACACACAGAACGTTAGTGGGATGCAAACACCGACTTGGGTCTCATTCACACTACCTTACAGGACGCAAATGGGCTGCAAACACGGACTTGGGTCTCATTCACACTTCTACACACAGTAATTTACTGTGCTACAAACACAGAATTGGGCCTCATTCACACTTCTACACACAGAACGTTAGTGGGCTGCAAACACTGACTAGGGTC
This sequence comes from Meconema thalassinum, assembly GCA_946902985.2. Taxonomy (NCBI): domain Eukaryota; kingdom Metazoa; phylum Arthropoda; class Insecta; order Orthoptera; family Tettigoniidae; genus Meconema; species Meconema thalassinum. The sequence continues at coordinate 48,829,318 of OX336388.2, read as the reverse complement.
ACATCCACATTTCTACACACAGAACGTTAGTGGGCTGCAAACATAGACTTGGGTCTCATTCACAATTCTACGCACAGAAGGTTACTGTGCTGCAAACACAGAATTGGGCCTCATTCACACTTCCACACACAGAACGTTAATGGGCTTCGAACACTGACTAGGGTCTCATCCACATTTCTACACACAGAACGTTAGTGGGCTGCAAACATAGACTTGGGTCTCATTCACACTTCTACACACAGAACGTTAGTGGACTGCAAACACAGACTTGGGCCTCATTCACACTTTTACACACAGAACGTTAGTGGGCTGCAAACACAGACTTGGTTCTCATGCAGACTTCTACACACAGAACGTTAGTTGGCTGCAAACAAAGACTTGGGTCTCATTCACACTTGTACACACAGAACGTTACTGGGCTGCAAACACAGACTTGTGTCTCATTCACACTTGTACACACAGAACGTTACTGGGCTGCAAACACAGACTTGGGTCTCATTCACACTTCTACACACAGAAGGTTACTGTGCTGCAAACACAGAATTGGGCCTCATTCACACTTCTACACACAGAACGTTAGTGGGCTGCAAACACTGACTAGGGTCTCATCCACATTTCTACACACAGAACGTTAGTGGGCTGCAAACATAGACTTGGGCCTCATTCACACTTCTACACACAGAACGTTAGTGGGCTGCAAACACAGACTTGGGTCTCATGCACACTTCTACACACAGGACGTTAGTGGGCTGCAAACACAGACTTGGGTCTCATTCACACTTCTACACACAGAACGTTACTGGGCTGCAATCACAGACTTGGGTCTTATTCACACATGTACACACAGAACGTTACTGGGCTGCAAACACACTCTTGGGTCTCATTCACACTTCTACACACAGAAGGTTACTGTGCTGCAAACACAGAATTGGGCCTCATTCACACTTCTACACACAGAACGATAGTGGGCTGCAAACACTGACTAGGGTCTCATTCACACTTCTACACACAGAACGTTAGTGGACTGCAAACACAGACATGGGCCTCATTCACACTTCTACAAACAGAACGTTAGTGGGCTGCAAACACAGACTTGGGTGTCATGCACACTTCTACACACAGAACGTTAGTGGGCTGCAAACAAAGACTTGGGTCTCATTCACACTTGTACACACAGAACGTTACTGGGCTGCAAACACAGACTTGGGTCTCATTCACACTTGTACACACAGAACGTTACTGGGCTGCAAACACAGTCTTGGGTCTCATTCACACTTCTACACACAGAAGGTTACTGTGCTGCAAACACAGAATTGGGCCTCATTCACACTTCTACACACAGAACGTTAGTGGGCTGCAAACACTGCCTAGGGTCTCATGCACATTTCTACACACAGAAAGTTAGTGGGCTGCAAACATAGACTTGGGTCTCATTCACACTTCTACACACAGAACGTTAGTGGGCTGCAAACACAGACTTGGGTCTCATGCACACTTCTTCACACAGGACGTTAGTGGGCTGCAAACACAGACTTGGGTCTCATTCACACTTCTACACAGAACGTTACTGGGCTGCAAACACAGACTTGGGTCTTATTCACACGTGTACACACAGAACGTTACTGCGCTGCATAAACAGACTTGGGTCTCATTCACACTTCTACACACAGAAGGTTACTGTGCTGCAAACACAGAATTGGGCCTCATTCACACTTCTACACACAGAACGTTAGTGGGCTGCAAACACTGACTAGGGTGTCATTCACACTTCTACACACAGAACGTTAGTGGGCTGCAAGCACAGACTTGGGTCTCATTCACACTTCTACACACAGAACGTTAGCGGGCTGCAAAAACTGACTAGGGTCTCATCCACATTTCTACACACAGAACGTTAGTGGGCTGCAAGCATAGACTTGGGTCTCATTCACATTTCTACACACAGAACGTTAGTGGGCTGCAAACACAAACTTGGGTCTCATGCACAATTCTACAAACAGGACGTAAGTGGGCTGCAAACACAGACTTGGGTCTCCTTCACACTTCTGCACACAGAAGGTTACTGGGCTGCAAACACAGACTTGAGTCTCATTCACACTTGTACACACAGAACGTTACTGGGCTGCAAACACAGACTTGGGTCTCATTCACACTTCTACACTCAGAAGGTTACTGTGCTGCAAACACAGAATTGGGCCTCTTTCACACTTCTACACACAGAACGTTAGTGGGCTGCAAACAGTGACTAGGGTCTCATCCACATTTCTACACACAGAACGTTAGTGGGCTGCAAACATAGACTTGGGTTTCATTCACACTTCTACACACAGAACGTTAGTGGGCTGCAAACACAGACTTGGGTCTCATGAAAACTTCTACACACTGGACGTTAGTGGGCTGCAAACACAGACTTGGGTCTCATTCTCATATCTACACACAGAACGTTACTGGGCTGCAAACACAGACTTGGGTCTTATTCCCACTTGTACAAACAGAACGATACTGGGCTGCAAACACAGACTTGGGTCTCATTCACACTTCTACACACAGAAGGTTACTGTGCTGCAAACAGCGAATTGGGGCCTCATTCACACTTCTACACACAGAACGTTAGTGGGCTGCAAACACTGACTGGGGTCTCATTCACACTTCAACGCACAGAACGTTAGTGGGCTGCAAGCACAGACTTGGGTCTCATTCACACTTCTACACACAGAACGTTAGTGGGCTGTAAACACTGACTTGGGTCTCATTCACACTTTTACACACAGAACATTAGTGGGCTGCAAACACAGACTTGGGTCCCATTCACACTTCTACACACAGAACGTTACTGGGCTGCAAACACAGACTTAGGTCTCATTCACACTTCTACACACAGAACGTTACTGGGCTGCAAACACCGTCTTGAGTCTTATTCACACTTCTACACACAGAAGGTTAGTGGGCTGCAAACACAGACTTGGGTCTCATTCACACTACTTCACACAGAACGTTAATGGCCTGAAACACAGACTTGGGTCTCATTCACACTTCTACACACAGAAGGTTACTGTGCTGCAAACACCGAATTGGGGCCTCATTCACACTTCTACACACAGAACGTAAGTGGGTTGCAAACACAGACTTATGTTTCATTCACACATCTACACTCAGAACGTTAGTGGGCTGCAAACACAGACTTGGGTCTCATTCACACTTCTACATCCAGAACGTTAGTGGGATGCAAAAACAGACTTGTGTCTCATCGACATTTCTACACACAGAACGTTAGTGGGCTGCAAACACTGTCTTAAGTCTTATTCACACTTCTACACACAGTACGTTAGTGGGCTGCAAACATAGACTTGGGTCTCATACACACTTCTACACACAGAACTTTAGTGGACTGCAAACACAGACTTGGACCTCATTCACACTTCTACACACAGAACGTTAGTGGGCTGCAAACACAGACTTGGGTCTCATTCACACTTGTACACACAGAACGTTACTGGGCTGCAAACACAGACTTGGGTCTCATTCTCACTTGTACACACAGAACGTCAATGGGCTGCAAACACAGACTTGGGTCTCATTCACACTTCTACACACAGAAGGTTACTGTGCTGCAAACACAGAATTGGGCCTCATTCACACATCTACACACAGAACGTAAGTGGGCTGCAAACACTGACTAGGGTCTCATTCACATTTCTACACACAGAAAGTTAGTGGGCTGCAAACATAGACTTGGGTCTCATTCACACTTCTACACTTAGCACGTTAGTGGGCTGCAAACACAGACTTGGGTCTGATTCACACTTCTACACAGAACGTTACTGGGCTGCAAACACAGACTTGGGTCTTGTTCACACTTGTACACACAGAACGTTACTGGGCTGCAAACACAGACTTGGGTCTCATTCACACTTCTACACACAGAAGGTTACTGTGCTGCAAACACAGAATTGAGCCTCATTCACACTTCTACACACAGAACGTAAGTTGGCTGCAAACACTGACTAGGGTCTCATTCACACTTCTACACACAGAACGTTAGTGGGCTGCATGCACAGACATGGGTCTCATTCACACTTCTACACACAGAACGTTAGTAGGCTGCAAACACTGACTAGGGTCTCATCCACATTTCTACACACAGAACGTTAGTGGGCTGCAAACATAGACTTGGGTCTCATTCACATTTCTACACACAGAACGTTAGTGGGCTGCAAACACAGACTTGGGTCTGATGCACAATTCTACACACAGGACGTTAGTGGGCTGCAAACACAGACTTGGGTCTCATTCACACTTCTACACACAGAACGTTAGTGGGCTGCAAACACAGACTTGGGTCTCATTCACACTTCTACACACAGAACGTTACTGGGCTGCAAACACAGACTTGAGTCTCATTCACACTTCTACACACAGAAGGTTACTCTGCTGCATACACAGAATTGGGCCTCATTCACACTTCTACACACAGAACGTTAGTGGGCTGCAAACATAGACTTGGGTTTCATGCACACTTCTACACACAGAACGATAGTGGGCTGCAAACACAGACTTGGGTCTCATGCAAACGTCTACACACAGGACGTTAGTGGGCTGCAAACACAGTCTTGGGTCTCATTTACATTTCTAAACACAGAACGATACTGGGCTTGAAAACACAGACTTGGGTCTTATTCCCACTTGTACACACAGAAGGTAAGTGGGCTGCAAACACAGACTTGAGTCTCATTCACACTTCTACACACAGAACATTAGTGGGCTGCAAACACAGACTTGGGTCTCATTCACACTTCTACACACAGAACGTTACTGGGCTGTAAACACTGAATTGGGTCCCATTCACACTTCTACTCACAGAACATTAGTGGACTGCAAACACAGACTTGAGTCTTATTCATACTTCTACACACAGAACGTTAGTGGGCTGCAAACACAGACGTGGGTCTCATTCACACTACTTCACACAGAACGTTAATGGGCTGCAAACACAGACTTGGGTGTCATTCACACTTCTACACACAGAACGTTACTGGGCTGCAAACACCGTCTTGAGCCTTATTCACACTTCTACACACAGAACGTTAGTGGGCTGCAAACACAGACTTGGGTCTCATTCACACTACTTCACACAGAACGTTAATGGCCTGCAAACACAGACTTGGGTCTCATTCACACTTCTACACAGAGAACGTTAGTGGGCTGCAAACACAGACTTGGGTCTCATTCACACTTCTAAACACAGAACGTTACTGGGCTGTAAACACTGAATTGGGTCCCATTCACACTTCTACTCACAGAACGTTAGTGGACTGCAAACACTAACTTGAGTCTTATTCAAACTTCTACACACAGAAAGTTAGTGGGCTGCAATCACAGACTTGGGTCTTATTCACACATGTACACACAGAACGTTACTGGGCTGCAAACACACTCTTGGGTCTCATTCACACTTCTACACACAGAAGGTTACTGTGCTGCAAACACAGAATTGGGCCTCATTCACACTTCTACACACAGAACGATAGTGGGCTGCAAACACTGACTAGGGTCTCATTCACACTTCTACACACAGAACGTTAGTGGACTGCAAACACAGACATGGGCCTCATTCACACTTCTACAAACAGAACGTTAGTGGGCTGCAAACACAGACTTGGGTGTCATGCACACTTCTACACACAGAACGTTAGTGGGCTGCAAACAAAGACTTGGGTCTCATTCACACTTGTACACACAGAACGTTACTGGGCTGCAAACACAGACTTGGGTCTCATTCACACTTGTACACACAGAACGTTACTGGGCTGCAAACACAGTCTTGGGTCTCATTCACACTTCTACACACAGAAAGTTAGTGGGCTGCAAACATAGACTTGGGTCTCATTCACACTTCTACACACAGAACGTTAGTGGGCTGCAAACACAGACTTGGGTCTCATGCACACTTCTTCACACAGGACGTTAGTGGGCTGCAAACACAGACTTGGGTCTCATTCACACTTCTACACAGAACGTTACTGGGCTGCAAACACAGACTTGGGTCTTATTCACACGTGTACACACAGAACGTTACTGCGCTGCATAAACAGACTTGGGTCTCATTCACACTTCTACACACAGAAGGTTACTGTGCTGCAAACACAGAATTGGGCCTCATTCACACTTCTACACACAGAACGTTAGTGGGGTGCAAACACTGACTAGGGTGTCATTCACACTTCTACACACAGAACGTTAGTGGGCTGCAAGCACAGACTTGGGTCTCATTCACACTTCTACACACAGAACGTTAGCGGGCTGCAAAAACTGACTAGGGTCTCATCCACATTTCTACACACAGAACGTTAGTGGGCTGCAAACATAGACTTGGGTCTCATTCACATTTCTACACACAGAACGTTAGTGGGCTGCAAACACAAACTTGGGTCTCATGCACAATTCTACAAACAGGACGTAAGTGGGCTGCAAACACAGACTTGGGTCTCCTTCACACTTCTGCACACAGAAGGTTACTGGGCTGCAAACACAGACTTGAGTCTCATTCACACTTGTACACACAGAACGTTACTGGGCTGCAAACACAGACTTGGGTCTCATTCACACTTCTACACTCAGAAGGTTACTGTGCTGCAAACACAGAATTGGGCCTCTTTCACACTTCTACACACAGAACGTTAGTGGGCTGCAAACAGTGACTAGGGTCTCATCCACATTTCTACACACAGAACGTTAGTGGGCTGCAAACATAGACTTGGGTTTCATTCACACTTCTACACACAGAACGTTAGTGGGCTGCAAACACAGACTTGGGTCTCATGAAAACTTCTACACACTGGACGTTAGTGGGCTGCAAACACAGACTTGGGTCTCATTCTCACATCTACACACAGAACGTTACTGGGCTGCAAACACAGACTTGGGTCTTATTCCCACTTGTACAAACAGAACGATACTGGGCTGCAAACACAGACTTGGGTCTCATTCACACTTCTACACACAGAAGGTTACTGTGCTGCAAACAGCGAATTGGGGCCTCATTCACACTTCTACACACAGAACGTTAGTGGGCTGCAAACACTGACTGGGGTCTCATTCACACTTCAACGCACAGAACGTTAGTGGGCTGCAAGCACAGACTTGGGTCTCATTCACACTTCTACACACAGAACGTTAGTGGGCTGTAAACACTGACTTGGGTCTCATTCACACTTTTACACACAGAACATTAGTGGGCTGCAAACACAGACTTGGGTCCCATTCACACTTCTACACACAGAACGTTACTGGGCTGCAAACACAGACTTAGGTCTCATTCACACTTCTACACACAGAACGTTACTGGGCTGCAAACACCGTCTTGAGTCTTATTCACACTTCTACACACAGAAGGTTAGTGGGCTGCAAACACAGACTTGGGTCTCATTCACACTACTTCACACAGAACGTTAATGGCCTGAAACACAGACTTGGGTCTCATTCACACTTCTACACACAGAAGGTTACTGTGCTGCAAACACCGAATTGGGGCCTCATTCACACTTCTACACACAGAACGTAAGTGGGTTGCAAACACAGACTTATGTTTCATTCACACATCTACACTCAGAACGTTAGTGGGCTGCAAACACAGACTTGGGTCTCATTCACACTTCTACATCCAGAACGTTAGTGGGATGCAAAAACAGACTTGTGTCTCATCGACATTTCTACACACAGAACGTTAGTGGGCTGCAAACACTGTCTTAAGTCTTATTCACACTTCTACACACAGTACGTTAGTGGGCTGCAAACATAGACTTGGGTCTCATACACACTTCTACACACAGAACTTTAGTGGACTGCAAACACAGACTTGGACCTCATTCACACTTCTACACACAGAACGTTAGTGGGCTGCAAACACAGACTTGGGTCTCATTCACACTTGTACACACAGAACGTTACTGGGCTGCAAACACAGACTTGGGTCTCATTCTCACTTGTACACACAGAACGTCAATGGGCTGCAAACACAGACTTGGGTCTCATTCACACTTCTACACACAGAAGGTTACTGTGCTGCAAACACAGAATTGGGCCTCATTCACACATCTACACACAGAACGTAAGTGGGCTGCAAACACTGACTAGGGTCTCATTCACATTTCTACACACAGAAAGTTAGTGGGCTGCAAACATAGACTTGGGTCTCATTCACACTTCTACACTTAGCACGTTAGTGGGCTGCAAACACAGACTTGGGTCTGATTCACACTTCTACACAGAACGTTACTGGGCTGCAAACACAGACTTGGGTCTTGTTCACACTTGTACACACAGAACGTTACTGGGCTGCAAACACAGACTTGGGTCTCATTCACACTTCTACACACAGAAGGTTACTGTGCTGCAAACACAGAATTGAGCCTCATTCACACTTCTACACACAGAACGTAAGTTGGCTGCAAACACTGACTAGGGTCTCATTCACACTTCTACACACAGAACGTTAGTGGGCTGCATGCACAGACATGGGTCTCATTCACACTTCTACACACAGAACGTTAGTAGGCTGCAAACACTGACTAGGGTCTCATCCACATTTCTACACACAGAACGATAGTGGGCTGCAAACATAGACTTGGGTCTCATTCACATTTCTACACACAGAACGTTAGTGGGCTGCAAACACAGACTTGGGTCTGATGCACAATTCTACACACAGGACGTTAGTGGGCTGCAAACACAGACTTGGGTCTCATTCACACTTCTACACACAGAACGTTAGTGGGCTGCAAACACAGACTTGGGTCTCATTCACACTTCTACACACAGAACGTTACTGGGCTGCAAACACAGACTTGAGTCTCATTCACACTTCTACACACAGAAGGTTACTCTGCTGCATACACAGAATTGGGCCTCATTCACACTTCTACACACAGAACGTTAGTGGGCTGCAAACATAGACTTGGGTTTCATGCACACTTCTACACACAGAACGATAGTGGGCTGCAAACACAGACTTGGGTCTCATGCAAACGTCTACACACAGGACGTTAGTGGGCTGCAAACACAGTCTTGGGTCTCATTTACATTTCTAAACACAGTACGATACTGGGCTTGAAAACACAGACTTGGGTCTTATTCCCACTTGTACACACAGAAGGTAAGTGGGCTGCAAACACAGACTTGAGTCTCATTCACACTTCTACACACAGAACATTAGTGGGCTGCAAACACAGACTTGGGTCTCATTCACACTTCTACACACAGAACGTTACTGGACTGTAAACACTGAATTGGGTCCCATTCACACTTCTACTCACAGAACATTAGTGGACTGCAAACACAGACTTGAGTCTTATTCATACTTCTACACACAGAACGTTAGTGGGCTGCAAACACAGACGTGGGTCTCATTCACACTACTTCACACAGAACGTTAATGGGCTGCAAACACAGACTTGGGTGTCATTCACACTTCTACACACAGAACGTTACTGGGCTGCAAACACCGTCTTGAGCCTTATTCACACTTCTACACACAGAACGTTAGTGGGCTGCAAACACAGACTTGGGTCTCATTCACACTACTTCACACAGAACGTTAATGGCCTGCAAACACAGACTTGGGTCTCATTCACACTTCTACACAGAGAACGTTAGTGGGCTGCAAACACAGACTTGGGTCTCATTCACACTTCTAAACACAGAACGTTACTGGGCTGTAAACACTGAATTGGGTCCCATTCACACTTCTACTCACAGAACGTTAGTGGACTGCAAACACTAACTTGAGTCTTATTCAAACTTCTACACACAGAAAGTTAGTGGGCTGCAAACACAGACTTGGGTCTCATTCACACTACTTCACACAGAACGTTAATGGGCTGCAAACACAGACTTGGGTCTCATGCACACTGCTACACACAGAACGTTAATGGGCTGCAAACACAGACTTGGGTCTCATTCACACTTCTACACACAGAACGTTAGTGGGCTGCAAACACAGACTTGGGTCTCATTCACACATCTACACACAGAACGTTAGTGGGCTGCAAACACAGACTTGGGTCTCATTCACACTTCTACACACAGAACGTTAGTTGGCTGCAAACACTGACTTGGGTCTCATTCGCACTTCTACACATAGATCGTTAGTGGGCTGCAAACACAGACTTGGGTCTCTTTCACACTTCTACAAACAGAACGTTAGTGGGCTGCAAACAGTGACTAAGGTCTCATTCACACTTCTACACACAAAACGTTACTGGGCTGCAAACTCAGACTTGGGTCTCATTCACACTTCTACACACAGAACGTTAGTGGGCTGCAAACACAGACTAGGGTCTCATTCACACTTCAACACTCAGAATGTTAGTGGGCTGCAAACACAGACTTGGGTCTCATTCACACTTCTACATCCAAACGTTAGTGGGATGCAAACACAGACTTGTGTCTCATCCACATTTCTACACACAGAACGTTAGTAGGCTGCAAACATTGACTTGGGTCTCATTCACACTTCTACACACAGAACGTTAGTGGGCTGCAAACACAGACTTGGGTCTCATGCACACTTCTACACACAGGACGTTAGTGGGCTGCAAAGACAGACTTGGGTCTCATTCATACTTCTACACACAGAACGTTACTGGGCTGCAAACACTGACATGAGTCTTATTCACATTCCTACACACAGAACGTTACTGGGCAGCAAATACTGTCTTGAGTCTTATTCACACTTCTACACACAGAACGTTAGTGGGCTGCAAACACAGACTTGGGTCTCATGCACACTTCTACACACAGGACGTTAGTGGCCTGCAAACACAGACTTGGGTCTCATTCATACTTCTACACACAGAACGTTACTGGGCTGCAAACACTGACTTGAGTCTTATTCACATTTCTACACACAGAACGTTACTGGGCAGCAAACACTGTCTTGAGTCTTATTCACACTTCTACACACAGAACGTTAGTGGGATGCAAACACAGACTTGGGTCTCATTCACACTACCTTACAGGACGCTAATGGGCTGCAAACACGGACTTGGGTCTCATTCACACTTCTACACACAGTAATTTACTGTGTTACAAACACAGAATTGGGCCTCATTCACACTTCTACACACAGAACGTTAGTGGGCCGCAAACACTGACTAGGGTCACATCCACATTTCTAAACACAGAACGTTAGTGGGCTGAAAACAAAGACTTGGGTGTCATTCACCATTCTACGCACAGAAGGTTACTGTGCTGCAAACACAGAATTGGGCCTCTTTCACACTTCTACACACAGAACGTTAATGGGCTTCAAACACTGACTAGGGTCTCATCCACATTTCTACACACAGAACGTTAGTGGGCTGCAAACATAGACTTGGGTCTCATTCACACTTCTACACACAGAACGTAAGTGGGCTGCAAACACAGACTTGGGTCTTATGCACACTTGTACACACAGGATGTTAGTGGGCTGCAAACACAGACTTAGTTTTTATTCACACTTGTATACACAGAACGTTACTGTGCTGCAAACACAGAATTGGGCCTCATTCACACTTCTGCACACAGAACGTTAGTGGGCTGCAAACACTGACTAGGGTCTCATTCACACTTCTACGCACAGAACGTTAGTGGGCTGCTAGCACAGACTTGGGTCTCATTCACACTTCTACACGCAGAACGTTAGTGGGCTGCAAACGCTGACTTGGGTCTCACTCACCCTTCTACACACAGAACGTTTGTGGGCTGCAAATACAGAATTGGGTCTCATTCACACCACTACACACAGAACGTTACTGGGCTGCAAACACAGACTTGGGTCTCATTCACACTTCTACACACAGAACGTTAGTGGGCTGCAAACACTGACTAGGGTCTCATCCACATTTCTACACACAGAACGTTAGTGGGCTGCAAACATAGACTTGGGTCTCATTCACACTTCTACACACAGAAGGTTACTGTGCTGCAAACACAGAATTGGGCCTCATTCACACTTCTGCACACAGAAGGTTAGTGGGCTGCAAACACTGACTTGGGTCTCATTCACACTTCTACACACAGAACGTTAGTGGGCTGCAAACACAGACTTGGGTCTCATTCACACTTCTACACACCGAACGTTACTGGGCTGTAAACACTGAATTGGGTCCCATTCACACTTCTACTCACAGAACGTTAGTGGGCTGCAAACACTGACTTGAGTCTTATTCACACTTCTACACACAGAACGTTAGTGGGCTGCAAACACAGACTTGGGTCTCATTCACACTACTTCACACAGAACGTTAATGGGCTGCAAACACAGATTTGGGTCTCATTCACACTTCTACACACAGAACGTTACTGGGCTGCAAACACCGTCATGAGTCTTATTCACACTTATACACACAGAACGTTAGTGGGCTGCAAACACAGACTTGGGTCTCATTCAAACTACTTCACACAGAACGTTAATGGCCTGCAAACACAGACTTGGGTCTCATTCACACTTCTACACAGAGAACGTTAGTGGGAAGCAAACACAGACTTCGGTCTCATTCACACTTCTACACACAGAACGTTACTGGGCTGAAAAACACTGAATTGGGTCCCATTCACACTTCTACTCACAGAACGTTAGTGGACTGCAAACACTGACTTGAGTCTTATTCACACTTCTACACACAGAACGTTAGTGGGCTGCAAACACAGACATGGGTCTCATTCCCACTGCTACACACAGAACGTTAATGGGCTGCAAACACAGGCTTGGGTCTCATTCACACTTCTACACACAGAACGTTAGTGGGCTGCAAACACAGACTTGGGTCTCATTCACACTTCTACACACAGAACGTTAGTGGGCTGCAAACACAGACTTGGGTCTCATTCACACTTCTACACACAGCACGTTAGTGGACTGCAAACACAGACTAGGGTCTCATTCACACTTCTACATCCAGAACGTTAGTGGGATGCAAATACAGACTTGTGTCTCATCCACATTTCTACACACAGAACGTTAGTAGGCTGCAAACATAGACTTGGGTCTCATTCACACTTCTACACACAGAACGTTAGTGGGCTGCAAACACAGACTTGGGTCTCATGCACACTTCTACACACAGGATGTTAGTGGGCTGCAAACACAGACTTGGGTCTCATTCATACTTCTACACACAGAACGTTACTGGGCTGCAAACACTGACTTGAGTCTTATTCACACTTCTACACACAGAACGTTAGTGGGCTGCAAACACAGACTTGGGTCTCATTCACACTACCTTACAGGACGCTAATGGGCTGCAAACACGGACTTGGGTCTCATTCACACTTCTACACACAGAAATTTACTGTGCTGCAAACACAGAATTGCGCCTCATTCACACTTCTACGCACAGAAGGTTACTGTGCTGCAAACACAGAATTGGGCCTCATTCAAACTTCTACACACAGAACGTTAATGGGCTGGAAACACTGACTAGGGTCTCATCCACATTTCTACACACAGAACGTTAGTGGGCTGCAAACATAGATTTGGGTCTCATTCACACTTCTACACACAGAACGTTAGTGGGCTGCAAACACAGACTTGGGCCTTATGCACACTTGTACACACAGGATGTTAGTGGGCTGCAAACACAGACTTAGGTTTTATTCACACTTGTATACACAGAACGTTACTGGGCTGCAAATACAGATTTGGGTCTCATTCACACTTCTACACGCAGAAGGTTACTGTGCTGCAAACACAGAATTGGGCCTCATTCCCACTTCTGCACACAGAACGTTAGTGGGCTGCAAACACTGACTAGGGTCTCATTCACACTTCTACACACAGAACGTTAGTGGGCTGCTAGCACAGACTTGGGTCTCATTCACACCACTACACACAGAACGTTACTGGGCTGCAAACACAGACTTGGGTCTCATTCACATTCTACACACAGAACGTTAGTGGGCTGCAAACACTGACTAGTGTCTCATCCACATTTCTACACACAGAACGTTAGTGGGCTGCAAACACAGACTTGGGTCTCATTCACACCACTACACACAGAACGTTACTGGGCTGCAAACACAGACTTGGGTCTCATTCACACTTCTACACACAGAACGTTAGTGGGCTGCAAACACTGACTAGGGTCTCATCCACATTTCTACACACAGAACGTTAGTGGGCTGCAAACATAGACTTGGGTCTCATTCACACTTCTACACACAGAAGGTTACTGTGCTGCAAACACAGATATGGGCCTCATTCACACTTCTACACACAGAACGTTAGTGGGCTGCAAACACAGACTTGGGTCTCATTCACACTTCTACACACAGAAGGTTACTGTGCTGCAAACACAGAATTGGGCCTCATCACTCTTGTACACACAGAACGTTACTGGGCTGCAAACACAGACTTGGGTCTCATTCACACTTCTACACACAGAAGGTTACTGTGCTGCAAACACAGACTTGGGTCTCATCACTCTTGTACACACAGAACGTTACTGGGCTGCAAACACAGACTTGGGTCTCATTCACACCACTACACACAGAACGTTACTGGGCTGCAAACACAGACTTGGGTCTCATTCACACTTCTACACACAGAACGTTACTGGGCTGCAAACACAGACTAGGGTCACATCCACATTTCTACACACAGAACGTTAGTAGGCTGCAAACATAGACTTGGGTCTCATTCACACTTCTACGCACAGAAGGTTACTGTGCTGCAAACACAGAATCGGGCCTCATTCACACTTCCACACACAGAACGTTAATGGGCTTCAAACACTGACTAGGGTCTCATCCACATTTCTACACACAGAACGTTAGTGGGCTGCAAACATAGACTTGGGTCTCATTCACACTTCTACACACAGAAAGTTAGTGGACTGCAAACACAGACTTGGGCCTCATTCACACTTTTACACACAGAACGTTAGTGGGCTGCAAACACAGACTTGGGTCTCATGCAGACTTCTACACACAGAACGTTAGTTGGCTGCAAACAAAGACTTGGGTCTCATTCACACTTGAACACACAGGACGTTACTGGGCTGCAAACACAGGCTTGTGTCTCATTCACACTTGTACACACAGAACGTTACTGGGCTGCAAACACAGACTTGGGTCTCATTCACACTTCTACACACAGAAGGTTACTGTGCTGCAAACACAGAATTGGGCCTCATTCACACTTCTACACACAGAACGTTAGTGGGTTGCAAACTTTGACTAGGGTCTCATCCACATTTCTACACACAGAACGTTAGTGGGCTGCAAACATAGACTTGGGCCTCATTCACACTTCTACACACAGAACGTTAGTGGGCTGCAAACATAGACTTGGGTCTCATGCACACTTCTACACACAGGACGTTAGTGGGCTGCAAACACAGACTTGGGTCTCATTCACACTTCTACACACAGAACGTTACTGGGCTGCAATCACAGACTTGGATCTTATTCACACTTGTACACACAAAACGTTACTGGGCTGCAAACACAGACTTGGGTCTCATTCACACTTCTACACACAGAAGGTTACTGTGCTGCAAACACAGAATTGGGCCTCATTCACACTTCTACACACAGAACGATAGTGGGCTGCAAACACTGACTAGGGTCTCATTCACACTTCTACACACAGAACGTTAGTGGACTGCAAACACAGACTTGGGCTTCATTCACACTTCTACACACAGAACGTTAGTGGGCTGCAAACACAGACTTGGGTGTCATGCACACTTCTACACACAGAACGGTAGTGGGCTGCAAACAAAGACTTGGGTCTCATTCACACTTGTACACACAGAACGTTACTGGGCTGCAAACACAGACTTGGGTCTCATTCACACTTGTACACACAGAACGTTACTGGGCTGCAAACACAGTCTTGGGTCTCATTCACACTTCTACACACAGAAGGTTACTGTGCTGCAAACACAGAATTGGGCCTCATTCACACTTCTACACACAGAACGTTAGTGGGCTGCAAACACTGACTAGGGTCACATGCACATTTCTACACACAGAAAGTTAGTGGGCTGCAAACATAGACTTGGGTCTCATTCACACTTCTACACACAGAACGTTAGTGGGCTGCAAACACACACTTGGGTCTCATGCACACTTCTTCACACAGGACGTTAGTGGGCTGCAAACACAGACTTGGGTCTCATTCACACTTCTACACAGAACGTTACTGGGCTGCAAACACAGACTTGGGTCTTATTCACACTTGTACACACAGAACGTTACTGGGCTGCATAAACAGACTTGGGTCTCATTCACACTTCTACACACAGAAGGTTACTGTGCTGCAAACACAGAATTGGGCCTCATTCACACTTCTACACACAGAACGTTAGTGGGCTGCAAACACTGACTAGGGTGTCATTCACACTTCTACACACAGAACGTTAGTGGGCTGCAAGCACAGACATGGGTCTCATTCACACTTCTACACACAGAACGTTAGCGGGCTGCAAGAACTGACTAGGGTCTCATCCACATTTCTACACACAGAACGTTAGTGGGCTGCAAACATAGACTTGGGTCTCATTCACATTTCTACACACAGAACGTTAGTGGGCTGCAAACACAAACTTGGGTCTCATGCACACTTCTACAAACACGACGTAAGTGGGCTGCAAACACAGACTTGGGTCTCATTCACACCTCTACACACAGAAGGTTACTGGGCTGCAAACACAGACTTGAGTCTCATTCACACTTGTACACACAGAACGTTACTGGGCTGCAAACACAGACTTGGGTCTCATTCACACTTCTACACTCAGAAGGTTACTGTGCTGCAAACACAGAATTGGGCCTCATTCACACTTCTACACACAGAACGTTAGTGGGCTGCAAACAGTGACTAGGGTCTCATCCACATTTCTACACACAGAACGTTAGTGGGCTGCAAACATAGACTTGGGTTTCATTCACAATTCTACACACAGAACGTTAGTGGGCTGCAAACACAGACTTGCGTCTCATGAAAACTTCTACACACAGGACGTTAGTGGGCTGCAAACACAGACTTGGGTCTCATTCTCACATCTACACACAGAACGTTACTGGGCTGCAAACACAGACTTGGGTCTTATTCCCACTTGTACAAACAGAACGATACTGGGCTGCAAACACAGACTTGGGTCTCATTCACACTTCTACACACAGAAGGTTACTGTGCTGCAAACACCGAATTGGGGCCTCATTCACACTTCTACACACAGAACGTTAGTGGGCTGCAAACACTGACTGGGGTCTCATTCACACTTCAACACACAGAACGTTAGTGGGCTGCATGCACAGACTTGGGTCTCATTCACACTTCTACATACAGAACGTTAGTGGGCTGTAAACACTAACTTGGGTCTCATTCACACTTCTACACACAGAACATTAGTGGGCTGCAAACACAGACTTGGGTCCCATTCACACTTCTACACACAGAACGTTACTGGGCTGCAAACACAGACTTAGGTCTCATTCACACTTCTACACACAGAACGTTACTGGGCTGCAAACACCGTCTTGAGTCTTATTCACACTTCTACACACAGAAGGTTAGTGGGCTGCAAACACAGACTTGGGTCTCATTCACACTACTTCACACAGAACGTTAATGGCCTGAAACACAGACTTGGGTCTCATTCACACTTCTACACACAGAAGGTTACTGTGCTGCAAACACCGAATTGGGGCCTCATTCACACTTCTACACACAGAACGTAAGTGGGTTGCAAACACAGACTTATGTTTCATTCACACTTCTACACTCAGAACGTTAGTGGGCTGCAAACACAGACTTGGGTCTCATTCACACTTCTACATCCAGAACGTTAGTGGGATGCAAAAACAGACTTGTGTCTCGTCGACATTTCTACACACAGAACGTTAGTGGGCTGCAAACACTGTCTTAAGTCTTATTCACACTTCTACACACAGTACATTAGTGGGCTGCAAACATAGACTTGGGTCTCATACACACTTCTACACACAGAACGTTAGTGGACTGCAAACACAGACTTGGGCCTCATTCACACTTCTACACACAGAACGTTAGTGGGCTGCAAACACAGACTTGGGTCTCATGCACACTTCTACACACAGAAATTTAGTGGGCTGCAAACAAAGACTTGGGTCTCATTCACACTTGTACACACAGAACGTTACTGGGCTGCAAACACAGTCTTGGGTCTCATTCTCACTTGTACACACAGAACGTCAATGGGCTGCAAACACAGACTTGGGTCTCATTCACACTTCTACACACAGAAGGTTACTGTGCTGCAAACACATAATTGGGCCTCACTCACACATCTACACACAGAACGTAAGTGGGCTGCAAACACTGACTAGGGTCTCATTCACATTTCTACACACAGAAAGTTAGTGGGCTGCAAACATAGACTTGGGTCTCATTCACACTTCTACACATAGCACGTTAGTGGGCTGCAAACACAGACTTGGGTCTGATTCACACTTCTACACAGAACGTTACTGGGCTGCAAACACAGACTTGGGTCTTGTTCACACTTGTACACACAGAACGTTACTGGGCTGCAAACACAGACTTGGGTCTCATTCACACTTCTACACACAGAAGGGTACTGTGCTGCAAACACAGAATTGAGCCTCATTCACACTTCTACACACAGAACGTAAGTTGGCTGCAAACACTGACTAGGGTCTCATTCACACTTCTACACACAGAACGTTAGTGGGCTGCATGCACAGACATGGGTCTCATTCACACTTCTACACACAGAACGTTAGTAGGCTGCAAACACTGACTAGGGTCTCATCCACATTTCTACACACAGAACGTTAGTGGGCTGCAAACATAGACTTGGGTCTCATTCACATTTCTACACACAGAACGTTAGTGGGCTGCAAACACAGACTTGGGTCTGATGCACAATTCTACACACAGGACGTTAGTGGGCTGCAAACACAGACTTGGGTCTCATTCACACTTCTACACACAGAACGTTAGTGGGCTGCAAACACAGACTTGGGTCTCATTCACACTTCTACACACAGAACGTTACTGGGCTGCAAACACAGACTTGAGTCTCATTCACACTTCTACACACAGAAGGTTACTCTGCTGCATACACAGAATTGGGCCTCATTCACACTTCTACACACAGAACGTTAGTGGGCTGCAAACATAGACTTGGGTTTCATGCACACTTCTACACACAGAACGTTAGTGGGCTGCAAACACAGACTTGGGTCTCATGCAAACTTCTACACACAGGACGTTAGTGGGCTGCAAACACAGACTTGGGTCTCATTTACATTTCTAAACACAGAACGATACTGGGCTTGCAAACACAGACTTGGGTCTTATTCCCACTTGTACACACAGAAGGTAAGTGGGCTGCAAACACAGACTTGAGTCTCATTCACACTTCTACACACAGAACGTTAGTGGGCTGCTAACACAGACTTGGGTCTCATTCACACTTCTACACACAGAACGTTACTGGGCTGTAAACACTGAATTGGGTCCCATTCACACTTCTACTCACAGAACATTAGTGGACTGCAAACACAGACTTGAGTCTTTTTCACACTTCTACACACAGAACGTTAGTGGGCTGCAAACACAGACGTGGGTCTCATTCACACTACTTCACACAGAACGTTAATGGGCTGCAAACACAGAATTGGGTGTCATTCACACTTCTACACACAGAACGTTACTGGGCTGCAAACACCGTCTTGAGCCTTATTCACACTTCTACACACAGAACGTTAGTGGGCTGCAAACACAGACTTGGGTCTCATTCACACTACTTCACACAGAACGTTAATGGCCTGCAAACACAGACTTGGGTCTCATTCACACTTCTACACAGAGAACGTTAGTGGGCTGCAAACACAGACTTGGTTCTCATTCACACTTCTAAACACAGAACGTTACTGGGCTGTAAACACTGAATTGGGTCCCATTCACACTTCTACTCACAGAACGTTAGTGGACTGCAAACACTAACTTGAGTCTTATTCAAACTTCTACACACAGAACGTTAGTGGGCTGCAAACACAGACTTGGGTCTCATTCACACTACTTCACACAGAACGTTAATGGGCTGCAAACACAGACTTGGGTCTCATGCACACTGCTACACACAGAACGTTAATGGGCTGCAAACACAGACTTGGGTCTCATTCACACTTCTACACACAGAACGTTAGTGGGCTGCAAACACAGACTTGGGTCTCATTCACACATCTACACACAGAACGTTAGTGGGCTGCAAACACAGACTTGGTTCTCATTCACACTTCTACACACAGAACGTTAGTTGGCTGCAAACACTGACTTGGGTCTCATTCGCACTTCTACACATAGATCGTTAGTGGGCTGCAAACACAGACTTGGGTCTCTTTCACACTTCTACAAACAGAACGTTAGTGGGCTGCAAACAGTGACTAAGGTCTCATTCACACTTCTACACACAAAACGTTACTGGGCTGCAAACTCAGACTTGGGTCTCATTCACACTTCTACACACAGAACGTTAGTGGGCTGCAAACACAGACTAGGGTCTCATTCACACTTCAACACTCAGAATGTTAGTGGGCTGCAAACACAGACTTGGGTCTCATTCACACTTCTACATCCAGAACGTTAGTGGGATGCAAACACAGACTTGTGTCTCATCCACATTTCTACACACAGAACGTTAGTAGGCTGCAAACATAGACTTGGGTCTCATTCACACTGCTAAACACAGAACGTTAGTGGGCTGCAAACACAGACTTGGGTCTCATGCACACTTCTACACACAGGACGTTAGTGGGCTTCAAAGACAGACTTGGGTCTCATTCATACTTCTACACACAGAACGTTACTGGGCTGCAAACACTGACATGAGTCTTATTCACATTCCTCCACACAGAACGTTACTGGGCAGCAAACACTGTCTTGAGTCTTATTCACACTTCTACACACAGAACGTTAGTGGGCTGCAAACACAGACTTGGGTCTCATGCACACTTCTACACACAGGACGTTAGTGGGCTGCAAACACAGACTTGGGTCTCATTCATACTTCTACACACAGAACGTTACTGGGCTGCAAACACTGACTTGAGTCTTATTCACATTTCTACACACAGAACGTTACTGGGCAGCAAACACTGTCTTGAGTCTTATTCACACTTCTACACACAGAACGTTAGTGGGATGCAAACACAGACTTGGGTCTCATTCACACTACCTTACAGGACGCTAATGGGCTGCAAACACGGACTTGGGTCTCATTCACACTTCTACACACAGTAATTTACTGTGTTACAAACACAGAATTGGGCCTCATTCACACTTCTACACACAGAAGGTTAGTGGGCTGTAAACACTGAATTGGGTCCCATTCACACTTCTACTCACAGAACATTAGTGGACTGCAAACACAGACTTGAGTCTTTTTCACACTTCTACACACAGAACGTTAGTGGGCTGCAAACACAGACGTGGGTCTCATTCACACTACTTCACACAGAACGTTAATGGGCTGTAAACACAGACTTGGGTGTCATTCACACTTCTACACACAGAACGTTAGTGGGCTGCAAACACAGACTTGGGTCTCATTCACACTTCTACACACAGAACGTTACTGGGCTGTAAACACTGAATTGGGTCCCATTCACACTTATACTCACAGAACATTA
Organism: Meconema thalassinum; assembly: GCA_946902985.2. Taxonomy (NCBI): domain Eukaryota; kingdom Metazoa; phylum Arthropoda; class Insecta; order Orthoptera; family Tettigoniidae; genus Meconema; species Meconema thalassinum. Next base: position 48,807,634 of record OX336388.2, on the reverse strand, counting down.
GTGGACTGCAAACACAGACTTGAGTCTTTTTCACACTTCTACACACAGAACGTTAGTGGGCTGCAAACACAGACGTGGGTCTCATTCACACTACTTCACACAGAACGTTAATGGGCTGCAAACACAGACTTGGGTGTCATTCACACTTCTACACACAGAACGTTACTGGGCTGCAAACACCGTCTTGAGCCTTATTCACACTTCTACACACAGAACGTTAGTGGGCTGCAAACACAGACTTGGGTCTCATTCACACTACTTCACACAGAACGTTAATGGCCTGCAAACACAGACTTGGGTCTCATTCACACTTCTACACAGAGAACGTTAGTGGGCTGCAAACACAGACTTGGGTCTCATTCACACTTCTAAACACAGAACGTTACTGGGCTGTAAACACTGAATTGGGTCCCATTCACACTTCTACTCACAGAACGTTAGTGGACTGCAAACACTAACTTGAGTCTTATTCAAACTTCTACACACAGAACGTTAGTGGGCTGCAAACACAGACTTGGGTCTCATTCACACTACTTCACACAGAACGTTAATGGGCTGCAAACACAGACTTGGGTCTCATGCACACTGCTACACACAGAACGTTAATGGGCTGCAAACACAGACTTGGGTCCCATTCACACTTCTACACACAGAACGTTAGTGGGCTGCAAACACAGACTTGGGTCTCATTCACACATCTACACACAGAACGTTAGTGGGCTGCAAACACAGACTTGGTTCTCATTCACACTTCTACACACAGAACGTTAGTTGGCTGCAAACACTGACTTGGGTCTCATTCGCACTTCTACACATAGATCGTTAGTGGGCTGCAAACACAGACTTGGGTCTCTTTCACACTTCTACAAACAGAACGTTAGTGGGCTGCAAACAGTGACTAAGGTCTCATTCACACTTCTACACACAAAACGTTACTGGGCTGCAAACTCAGACTTGGGTCTCATTCACACTTCTACACACAGAACGTTAGTGGGCTGCAAACACAGAATAGGGTCTCATTCACACTTCAACACTCAGAATGTTAGTGGGCTGCAAACACAGACTTGGGTCTCATTCACACTTCTACATCCAGAACGTTAGTGGGATGCAAACACAGACTTGTGTCTCATCCACATTTCTACACACAGAACGTTAGTAGGCTGCAAACATAGACTTGGGTCTCATTCACACTGCTAAACACAGAACGTTAGTGGGCTGCAAACACAGACTTGGGTCTCATGCACACTTCTACACACAGGACGTTAGTGGGCTGCAAAGACAGACTTGGGTCTCATTCATACTTCTACACACAGAACGTTACTGGGCTGCAAACACTGACATGAGTCTTATTCACATTCCTCCACACAGAACGTTACTGGGCAGCAAACACTGTCTTGAGTCTTATTCACACTTCTACACACAGAACGTTAGTGGGCTGCAAACACAGACTTGGGTCTCATGCACACTTCTACACACAGGACGTTAGTGGGCTGCAAACACAGACTTGGGTCTCATTCATACTTCTACACACAGAACGTTACTGGGCTGCAAACACTGACTTGAGTCTTATTCACATTTCTACACACAGAACGTTACTGGGCAGCAAACACTGTCTTGAGTCTTATTCACACTTCTACACACAGAACGTTAGTGGGATGCAAACACAGACTTGGGTCTCATTCACACTACCTTACAGGACGCTAATGGGCTGCAAACACGGACTTGGGTCTCATTCACACTTCTACACACAGTAATTTACTGTGTTACAAACACAGAATTGGGCCTCATTCACACTTCTACACACAGAAGGTTAGAGGGCTGCAAACACTGACTAGGGTCACATCCACATTTCTAAACACAGAACGTTAGTGGGCTGCAAACAAAGACTTGGGTCTCATTCACCATTCTACGCACAGAAGGTTACTGTGCTGCAAACACAGAATTGGGCCTCTTTCACACTTCTACACACAGAACGTTAGTGGGCTGCAAACACAGACTTGGGTCTGATTCAAACTTCTACACAGAACGTTACTGGGCTGCAAACACAGACTTGGGTCTTGTTCACACTTGTACACACAGAACGTTACTGGGCTGCAAACACAGACTTGGGTCTCATTCACACTTCTACACACAGAAGGTTACTGTGCTGCAAACACAGAATTGAGCCTCATTCACACTTCTACACACAGAACGTAAGTTGGCTGCAAACACTGACTAGGGTCTCATTCACAATTCTACACACAGAACGTTAGTGGGCTGCATGCACAGACATGGGTCTCATTCACACTTCTACACACAGAACGTTAGTAGGCTGCAAACACTGACTAGGGTCTCATCCACATTTCTACACACAGAACGTTAGTGGTCTGCAAACATAGACTTGGGTCTCATTCACATTTCTACACACAGAACTTTAGTGGGCTGCAAACACAGACTTGGGTCTCATTCACACTTCTACACACAGAACGTTACTGGGCTGTAAACACTGAATTGGGTCCCATTCACACTTCTACTCACAGAACATTAGTGGACTGCAAACACAGACTTGAGTCTTTTTCACACTTCTACACACAGAACGTTAGTGGGCTGCAAACACAGACGTGGGTCTCATTCACACTACTTCACACAGAACGTTAATGGGCTGCAAACACAGACTTGGGTGTCATTCACACTTCTACACACAGAACGTTACTGGGCTGCAAACACCGTCTTGAGCCTTATTCACACTTCTACACACAGAACGTTAGTGGGCTGCAAACACAGACTTGGGTCTCATTCACACTACTTCACACAGAACGTTAATGGCCTGCAAACACAGACTTGGGTCTCATTCACACTTCTACACAGAGAACGTTAGTGGGCTGCAAACACAGACTTGGGTCTCATTCACACTTCTAAACACAGAACGTTACTGGGCTGTAAACACTGAATTGGGTCCCATTCACACTTCTACTCACAGAACGTTAGTGGACTGCAAACTCTAACTTGAGTCTTATTCAAACTTCTACACACAGAACGTTAGTGGGCTGCAAACACAGACTTGGGTCTCATTCACACTACTTCACACAGAACGTTAATGGGCTGCAAACACAGACTTGGGTCTCATGCACACTGCTACACACAGAACGTTAATGGGCTGCAAACACAGACTTGGGTCTCATTCACACTTCTACACACAGAACGTTAGTGGGCTGCAAACACAGACTTGGGTCTCATTCACACATCTACACACAGAACGTTAGTGGGCTGCAAACACAGACTTGGTTCTCATTCACACTTCTACACACAGAACGTTAGTTGGCTGCAAACACTGACTTGGGTCTCATTCGCACTTCTACACATAGATCGTTAGTGGGCTGCAAACACAGACTTGGGTCTCTTTCACACTTCTACAAACAGAACGTTAGTGGGCTGCAAACAGTGACTAAGGTCTCATTCACACTTCTACACACAAAACGTTACTGGGCTGCAAACTCAGACTTGGGTCTCATTCACACTTCTACACACAGAACGTTAGTGGGCTGCAAACACAGACTAGGGTCTCATTCACACTTCAACACTCAGAATGTTAGTGGGCTGCAAACACAGACTTGGGTCTCATTCACACTTCTACATCCAGAACGTTAGTGGGATGCAAACACAGACTTGTGTCTCATCCACATTTCTACACACAGAACGTTAGTAGGCTGCAAACATAGACTTGGGTCTCATTCACACTGCTAAACACAGAACGTTAGTGGGCTGCAAACACAGACTTGGGTCTCATGCACACTTCTACACACAGGACGTTAGTGGGCTGCAAAGACAGACTTGGGTCTCATTCATACTTCTACACACAGAACGTTACTGGGCTGCAAACACTGACATGAGTCTTATTCACATTCCTCCACACAGAACGTTACTGGGCAGCAAACACTGTCTTGAGTCTTATTCACACTTCTACACACAGAACGTTAGTGGGCTGCAAACACAGACTTGGGTCTCATGCACACTTCTACACACAGGACGTTAGTGGGCTGCAAACACAGACTTGGGTCTCATTCATACTTCTACACACTGAACGTTACTGGGCTGCAAACACTGACTTGAGTCTTATTCACATTTCTACACACTGAACGTTACTGGGCAGTAAACACTGTCTTGAGTCTTATTCACACTTCTACACACAGAACGTTAGTGGGATGCAAACACAGACTTGGGTCTCATTCACACTACCTTACAGGACGCTAATGGGCTGCAAACACGGACTTGGGTCTCATTCACACTTCTACACACAGTAATTTACTGTGTTACAAACACAGAATTGGGCCTCATTCACACTTCTACACACAGAAGGTTAGTGGGCTGCAAACACTGACTAGGGTCACATCCACATTTCTAAACACAGAACGTTAGTGGGCTGCAAACAAAGACTTGGGTCTCATTCACCATTCTACGCACAGAAGGTTACTGTGCTGCAAACACAGAATTAGGCCTCTTTCACACTTCTACACACAGAACGTTAGTGGGCTGCAAACACAGACTTGGGTCTGATTCAAACTTCTACACAGAACGTTACTGGGCTGCAAACACAGACTTGGGTCTTGTTCACACTTGTACACACAGAACGTTACTGGGCTGCAAACACAGACTTGGGTCTCATTCACACTTCTACACACAGAAGGTTACTGTGCTGAAAACACAGAATTGAGCCTCATTCACACTTCTACACACAGAACGTAAGTTGGCTGCAAACACTGACTAGGGTCTCATTCACAATTCTACACACAGAACGTTAGTGGGCTGCATGCACAGACATGGGTCTCATTCACACTTCTACACACAGAACGTTAGTAGGCTGCAAACACTGACTAGGGTCTCATCCACATTTCTACACACAGAACGTTAGTGGTCTGCAAACATAGACTTGGGTCTCATTCACATTTCTACAAACAGAACATTAGTGGGCTGCAAACACAGACTTGGGTCTGATGCACACTTCTACACACAGGACGTTAGTGGGCTGCAAACACAGACTTGGGTCTCATTCACACTTCTACACACAGAACGTTACTGGGCTGCAAACACAGACTTGGGTCTCATTCACACTTGTACACATAGAACGTTACTGGGCTGCAAACACAGACTTGAGTCTCATTCACACTTCTACACACAGAAGGTTACTGTGCTGCATACACAGAATTGGGCCTCATTCACACTTCTACACACAGAACGTTAGTGGGCTGCAAACGCTGACTAGGGTCTCATCCACATTTCTACACACAGAAAGTTAGTGGGCTGCAAACATAGACTTGGGTTTCATGCACACTTCTACAAACAGAACGTTAGTGGGCTGCAAACACAGACTTGGGTCTCATTCACACTTCTACACACAGCCGGTTAGTGGGCTGCAAACACAGACTTGTGTCTCATTCACACTTCTACACACAGAACGTTAGTGGGCTGCAAACACAGACATGGGTCTCATTCACACTCATACACACAAAATGTTACTGGGCTGTAAACACTGAATTGGGTCCCATTCACACTTCTACTCACTGAACGTTAGTGGACTGCAAACACTGACTTGAGTCTTATTCACACTTCTACACACAGAACGTTAGTGGGCTGCAAACACAGACTTGGGTCTCATTCACACTACTTCACACAGAACGATAATGGGATGCAAACACAGACTTGGGTCTCATTCACACTTCTACACACAGAAAGCTACTGGGCTGCAAACACCGTCTTGAGTCTTATTCACACTTCTACACACAGAACGTTAGTGGGCTGCAAACACAGACTTGGGTCTCATTCACACTACTTCACACAGAACGTTAGTGGGCTGCAAACACAGACATGGGTCTCATTCACACTTCTACACACAGAACGTTACTGGGCTGTAAACACTGAATTGGGTCCCATTCACACTTCTACTCACAGAACGTTAGTGGACTGCAAACACTGACTTGAGTCTTATTCACACTTCTACACACTGAACGTTAGTGGGCTGCAAACACAGACTTGGGTCTCATTCACACTACTTCACACAGAACGTTAATGGGCTGCAAACACAGACTTGGGTCATATTCCCACTTGTACACACAGAACGTTACTGGGCTGTAAACACAGACTTGGGTCTCATTCACACTTCTACACACAGACGGTTATTGGGCTGCAAACACAGACTTGGGTCTCATTCACACTTCTAGACACAGAACGTTAGTGGGCTGCAAACACAGACATGGGTCTCATTCACACTTCTCCACACCAAACGTTACTGGGCTGTAAACACTGAATTGGGTCCCATTCACACTTCTACTCACAGAACGTTAGTGGACTGCAAACACTGACTTGAGTCTTATTCACACTTCTACACACAGAACGTTAGTGGGCTGCAAACACAGACTTGGGTCTCATTCACACTACTTCACACAGAACGTTAATGGGCTGCAAACACAGACTTGGGTCTCATTCACACTTCTACACACAGAACGCTACTGGGCTGCAAACACCGTCTTGAGTCTTATTCACACTTCTACACACAGAACGTTAGTGGGCTGCAAACACAGACTTGGGTCTCATTCACACTACTTCACACAGAACGTTAATGGCCTGCAAACACAGACTTGGGTCTCATTCACACTTCTACACAGAGAACGTTAGTGGGCTGCAAACACAGACTTGGGTCTCATTCACACTTCTACACACAGAACGTTACTGGGCTGTAAACACTGAATTGGGTCCCATTCACACTTCTACTCACAGAACGTTAGTGGACTGCAAACACTGACTTGAGTCATATTCACACTTCTACACACAGAACGTTAGTGGGCTGCAAACACAGACTTGGGTCTCATTCACACTACTTCACACAGAACGTTAATGGGCTGCAAACACAGACTTGGGTCTCATTCACACTGCTACACACAGAACGTTAATGGGCTGCAAACACAGACTTGGGTCTCATTCACACTTCTACACTCAGAATGTTAGTGGGCTGCAAACACAGACTTGGGTCTCATTCACACTTCTACATCCAGAACGTTAGTGGGATGCAAACACAGACTTGGGTCTCATCCACATTTCTACACACAGAACGTTAGTAGGCTGCAAACATAGACTTGGGTCTCATTCACACTTCTTCACACAGGACGTTAGTGGGCTGCAAACAAAGACTTGGGTCTCATGCACACTTCTACACACAGGACATTAGTGGGCTGCAAAGACAGACTTGGGTCTCATTCATACTTCTACACACAGAACGTTACTGGGCTGCAAACACTGACATGAGTCTTATTCACATTTCTACACACAGAACGTTACCGGGCAGCAAACACTGTCTTGAGTCTTATTCACACTTCTACACACAGAACGTTAGTGGGCTGCAAACACAGACTTGGGTCTCATGCACACTTCTACACACAGGACGTTAGTGGGCTGCAAACACAGACTTGGGTCTCATTTACATTTCTAAACACAGAACGTTACTGGGCTGCAAACACAGACTTGGGTCTTATTCCCACTTGTACACACAGAACGTTACTGGGCTGCAAACACAGACTTGGGTCTCATTCACACTTCTACACACAGACGGTTAGTGGGCTGCAAACACAGACTTCGGTCTCATTCACACTTCTACACACAGAACGTAAGTGGGTTGCAAACACAGACTTATGTTTCATTCACACTTCTACACTCAGAACGTTAGTGGGCTGCAAACACAGATTTTGGTCTCATTCACACTTCTACATCCAGAACGTTAGTGGGATGCAAACACAGACTTGTGTCTCATCGACATTTCTACACACAGAACGTTAGTGGGCTGCAAACACTGTCTTAAGTTTTATTCACACTTCAACACACAGTACGTTCGTGGGCTGCAAACATAGATTTGGGTCTCATACACACTTCTACACACAGAACGTTAGTGGACTGCAAACTCAGGCTTGGGCCTCATTCACACTTCTACACTCAGAACGTTAGTGGGCTGCAAACACAGACTTGGGTCTCATGCACACTTCTACACACAGAAATTTAGTGGGTTGCAAACAAAGACTTGGGTCTCATTCACACTTGTACACACAGAACGTTACTGGGCTGCAAACACAGACTTGGGTCTCATTCACACTTGTACACACAGAACGTCAATGGGCTGCAAACACAGACTTGGGTCTCATTCACACTTCTACACACAGGAGGTTACTGTGCTGCAAACACAGAATTGGGCCTCATTCACTCATCTACACACAGAACGTAAGTGGGCTGCAAACACTGACTAGGGTCTCATCCACATTTCTACACACAGAACGTTAGTGGGCTGCATGCACAGACATGGGTCTCATTCACACTTCTACACACAGAACGTTAGTAGGCTGCAAACACTGACTAGGGTCTCATCCACATTTCTACACACAGAACGTTAGTGGGCTGCAAACATAGACTTGGGTCTCATTCACATTTCTACACACAGAACGTTAGTGGGCTGCAAACACAGACTTGGGTCTGATGCACACTTCTACACACAGGACGTTAGTGGGCTGCAAACACAGACTTGGGTCTCATTCACACTTCTACACACAGAACGTTACTGGGCTGCAAACACAGACTTGGGTCTCATTCACACTTGTACACATAGAACGTTACTGGGCTGCAAACACAGACTTGAGTCTCATTCACACTTCTACACACAGAAGGTTACTGTGCTGCATACACAGAATTGGGCCTCATTCACACTTCTACACACAGAACGTTAGTGGGCTGCAAACGCTGACTAGGGTCTCATCCACATTTCTACACACAGAAAGTTAGTGGGCTGCAAACATAGACTTGGGTTTCATGCACATTTCTACACACAGAACGTTAGCGGGCTGCAAACACAGACTTGGGTCTCATGCAAACTTCTACACACAGGACGTAAGTGGGCTGCAAACACAGACTTGGGTCTCATTCACACTTATACACACAGAACGTTACTGGGCTGTAAACAATGAATTGGGTCCCATTCACACTTCTACTCACAGAACGTTAGTGTACTGCAAACACAGACTTGGTTCTTATTCCCACTTGTACACACAGAACGTTACTGGGCTGCAAACACAGACTTGGGTCTCATTCACACTTCTACACACAGACGGTTAGTGGGTTGCAAACACAGACTTGGGTCTCATTCACACTTCTATACACAGAACGTTAGTGGGCTGCAAACACAGACTTGGGTCTCATTCACACTTCTACACACAGAACGTTACTGGGCTGTAAACACTGAATTGGGTCCCATTCACACTTCTACTCACAGAACGTTAGTGGACTGCAAACACTGACTTGAGTCTTATTCACACATCTACACACAGAACATTAGTGGGCTGCAAACACAGACTTGGGTCTCATTCACACTACTTCACACAGAACGTTAATGGGCTGCAAACACAGACTTGGGTCTCATTCACACTTCTACACACAGAACGTTACTGGGCTGCAAACACCGTCTTGAGTCTTATTCACACTTCTACACACAGAACGTTAGTGGGCTGCAAACACAGACTTGGGTCTCATTCACACTACTTCACACAGAACGTTAAAGGCCTGCAAACACAGACTTGGGTCTCATTCACACTTCTACACAGAGAACTTTAGTGGGCTGCAAACACAGACTTGGGTCTCATTCACACTTCTACACACAGAACGTTAATGGGCTGTAAACACTGAATTGGGTCCCATTCGCACTTCTACTCACAGAACGTTAGTGGACTGCAAACACTGACTTGAGTTTTATTCACACTTCTACACACAGAACGTTAGTGGGCTGCAAACACAGACGTGGGTCTCATTCACACTACTTCACACAGAACGTTAATGGGCTGCAAACACAGACTTGGGTCTCATTCACACTTCTACACACAGAACGTTAGTGGGCTGCAAACACAGACTTGGGTCTCATTCACACTTCTACACACAGAACGTTAGTTGGCTGCAAACACTGACTTGGGTCTCATTCGCACTTCTACACATAGATCGTTAGTCGGCTGCAAACACAGACTTGGGTCTCTTTCACACTTCTACAAACAGAACGTTAGTGGGCTGCAAACAGTGACTAGGGTCTCATTCACACTTCTACACACAAGACGTTACTGGGCTGCAAACAAAGACTTGGGTCTCATTCACTCTTCTACACACAGAACGTTAGTGGGCTGCAAACACAGACTAGGGTCTCATTCACACTTCTACACTCAGAATGTTAGTGGGCTGCAAACACAGACTTGGGTCTCATTCACACTTCTACATCCAGAACGTTAGTGGGATGCAAACACAGACTTGTGTCTCATCCACATTTCTACACACAGAACGTTAGTAGGCTGCAAACATAGACTTGGGTCTCATTCACACTTCTACACACAGAACGTTAGTGGGCTGCAAACAAAGACTTGGGTCTCATGCACACTTCTACACACAGGACGTTAGTGGGCTGCAAAGACAGACTTGGGTCTCATTCATACTTCTACAAACAGAACGTTACTGGGCTGCAAACACTGACATGAGTCTTATTCACATTTCTACACACAGAAAGTTACTGGGCAGCAAACACTGTCTTGAGTCTTATTCACACTTCTACACACTGAACGTTAGTGGGCTGCAAACACAGACTTGGGTCTCATGCACACTTCTACACACAGGACGTTAGTGGGCTGCAAACACACACTTGGGTCTCATTCATACTTCTACACACAGAACGTTACTGGGCTGCAAACACTGACTTGAGTCTTATTCACATTTCTACACACAGAACGTTACTGGGCAGCAAACACTGTCTTGAGTCTTATTCACACTTCTACACACAGAACGTTAGTGGGATGCAAACACCGACTTGGGTCTCATTCACACTAACTTACAGGACGCTAGTGGGCTGAAAACACGGACTTGGGTCTCATTCACACTTCTCCACACAGTAATTTACTGTGCTACAAACACAGAATTGGGCCTCATTCACACTCCTACACACAGCACGTTAGTGGGCTGCAAACACTGACTAGGGTCACATCCACATTTCTACACACAGAACGTTAGTGGGCTGCAAACATAGACTTGGGTCTCATTCACACTTCTACGCACAGAAGGTTACTGTGCTGCAAACACAGAATTGGGCCTCATTCACACTTCCACACACAGAACGTTAATGGGCTTCAAACACTGACTAGGGTCTCATCCACATTTCTACACACAGAACGTTAGTGGGCTGCAAACATAGACTTGGGTCTCATTCACACTTCTACACACAGAACGTTAGTGGACTGCAAACACAGACTTGGGCCTCATTCACACTTCTACACACAGAACGTTAGTGGGCTGCAAACACAGACTTGGGTCTCATGCAGACTTCTACACACAGAACGTTAGTTGGCTGCAAACAAAGACTTGGGTCTCATTCACACTTGTACACACAGAACGTTACTGGGCTGCAAACACAGACTTGTGTCTCATTCACACTTGTACACACAGAACGTTACTGGGCTGCAAACACAGACTTGGGTCTCATTCACACTTCTACACACAGAATGTTACTGTGCTGCAAACACAGAATTGGGCCTCATTCACACTTCTACACACAGAACGTTAGTGGGCTGCAAACACTGACTAGGGTCTCATTCACACTTCTACGCACAGAACGTTAGTGGGCTGCATGCACAGACATGGGTCTCATTCACACTTCTACACACAGAACGTTAGTAGGCTGCAAACACTGACTAGGGTCTCATGCAAACTTCTACACACAGGACGTTAGTGGGCTGCAAACATAGACTTGGGTCTCATTCACATTTCTACACACAGAACGTTAGTGGGCTGCAAACACAGACTTGGGTCTGATGCACACTTCTACACGCAGGACGTTAGTGGGCTGCGAACACAGACTTGGGTCTCATTCACACTTCTACACACAGAACGTTACTGGGCTGCAAACACAGACTTGGGTCTCATTCACACTTGTACACATAGAACGTTACTGGGCTGCAAACACAGACTTGAGTCTCATTCACACTTCTACACACAGAAGGTTACTGTGCTGCATACACAGAATTGGGCCTCATTCACACTTCTACACACAGAACGTTAGTGGGCTGCAAACGCTGACTAGGGTCTCATCCACATTTCTACACACAGAAAGTTAGTGGGCTGCAAACGTAGACTTGGGTTTCATGCACATTTCTACACACAGAACGTTAGTGGGCTGCAAACACAGACTTGGGTCTCATGCAAACTTCTACACACAGGACGTTAGTGGGCTGCAAACACAGACTTGGGTCTCATTTACATTTCTAAACACAGAACGTTACTGGGCTGCAAACACAGACTTGGGTCTTATTCCCACTTGTACCCACAGAACGTTACTGGGCTGCAAACACAGACTTGGGTCTCATTCACACTTCTACACACAGACGGTTAGTGGGCTGCAAACACAGACTTGGGTCTCATTCACACTTCTATACACAGAACGTTAGTGGGCTGCAAACACAGACTTGGGTCTCATTCACACTTCTACACACAGACGGTTAGTGGGCTGCAAACACAGACTTGGGTCTCATTCACACTTCTACACACAGAACGTTACTGGACTGCAAACACCGTCTTGAGTCTTATTCACACTTCTACACACAGAACGTTAGTGGGCAGCAAACACAGACTTGGGTCTCATTCACACTACTTCACACAGAACGTTAATGGCCTGCAAACACAGACTTGGGTCTCATTCACACTTCTACACAGAGAACGTTAGTGGGCTGCAAACACAGGCTTGGGTCTCATTCACACTTCTACACACAGAACGTTAATGGGCTGTAAACAATGAATTGGGTCCCATTCACACTTCTACTCACAGAACGTTAGTGGACTGCAAACACTGAATTGAGTCTTATTCACACTTCTACACACAGAACGTTAGTGGGCTGCAAACACAGACTTGGGTCTCATTCACACTACTTCACACAGAACGTTAATGGGCTGCAAACGCAGACTTGGGTCTCATTCACACTTCTACACACAGAACGTTAGTGGGCTGCAAACACTGAATTGGGTCCCATTCACACTTCTACTCACAGAACATTAGTGGACTGCAAACACAGACTTGAGTCTTTTTCACACTTCTACACACAGAACGTTAGTGGGCTGCAAACACAGACGTGGGTCTCATTCACACTACTTCACACAGAACGTTAATGGGCTGCAAACACAGACTTGGGTGTCATTCACACTTCTACACACAGAACGTTAGTGGGCTGCAAACACAGACTTGGGTCTCATTCACACTTCTACACACAGAACGTTACTGGGCTGTAAACACTGAATTGGGTCCCATTCACACTTCTACTCACAGAACATTAGTGGACTGCAAACACAGACTTGAGTCTTTTTCACACTTCTACACACAGAACGTTAGTGGGCTGCAAACACAGACGTGGGTCTCATTCACACTACTTCACACAGAACGTTAATGGGCTGCAAACACAGACTTGGGTGTCATTCACACTTCTACACACAGAACGTTACTGGGCTGCAAACACCGTCTTGAGCCTTATTCACACTTCTACACACAGAACGTTAGTGGGCTGCAAACACAGACTTGGGTCTCATTCACACTACTTCACACAGAACGTTAATGGCCTGCAAACACAGACTTGGGTCTCATTCACACTTCTACACAGAGAACGTTAGTGGGCTGCAAACACAGACTTGGGTCTCATTCACACTTCTAAACACAGAACGTTACTGGGCTGTAAACACTGAATTGGGTCCCATTCACACTTCTACTCACAGAACGTTAGTGGACTGCAAACACTAACTTGAGTCTTATTCAAACTTCTACACACAGAACGTTAGTGGGCTGCAAACACAGACTTGGGTCTCATTCACACTACTTCACACAGAACGTTAATGGGCTGCAAACACAGACTTGGGTCTCATGCACACTGCTACACACAGAACGTTAATGGGCTGCAAACACAGACTTGGGTCTCATTCACACTTCTACACACAGAACGTTAGTGGGCTGCAAACACAGACTTGGGTCTCATTCACACATCTACACACAGAACGTTAGTGGGCTGCAAACACAGACTTGGTTCTCATTCACACTTCTACACACAGAACGTTAGTTGGCTGCAAACACTGACTTGGGTCTCATTCGCACTTCTACACATAGATCGTTAGTGGGCTGCAAACACAGACTTGGGTCTCTTTCACACTTCTACAAACAGAACGTTAGTGGGCTGCAAACAGTGACTAAGGTCTCATTCACACTTCTACACACAAAACGTTACTGGGCTGCAAACTCAGACTTGGGTCTCATTCACACTTCTACACACAGAACGTTAGTGGGCTGCAAACACAGACTAGGGTCTCATTCACACTTCAACACTCAGAATGTTAGTGGGCTGCAAACACAGACTTGGGTCTCATTCACACTTCTACATCCAGAACGTTAGTGGGATGCAAACACAGACTTGTGTCTCATCCACATTTCTACACACAGAACGTTAGTAGGCTGCAAACATAGACTTGGGTCTCATTCACACTGCTAAACACAGAACGTTAGTGGGCTGCAAACACAGACTTGGGTCTCATGCACACTTCTACACACAGGACGTTAGTGGGCTGCAAAGACAGACTTGGGTCTCATTCATACTTCTACACACAGAACGTTACTGGGCTGCAAACACTGACATGAGTCTTATTCACATTCCTCCACACAGAACGTTACTGGGCAGCAAACACTGTCTTGAGTCTTATTCACACTTCTACACACAGAACGTTAGTGGGCTGCAAACACAGACTTGGGTCTCATGCACACTTCTACACACAGGACGTTAGTGGGCTGCAAACACAGACTTGGGTCTCATTCATACTTCTACACACTGAACGTTACTGGGCTGAAAACACTGACTTGAGTCTTATTCACATTTCTACACACAGAACGTTACTGGGCAGTAAACACTGTCTTGAGTCTTATTCACACTTCTACACACAGAACGTTAGTGGGATGCAAACACAGACTTGGGTCTCATTCACACTACCTTACAGGACGCTAATGGGCTGCAAACACGGACTTGGGTCTCATTCACACTTCTACACACAGTAATTTACTGTGTTACAAACACAGAATCGGGCCTCATTCACACTTCTACACACAGAAGGTTAGTGGGCTGCAAACACTGACTAGGGTCACATCCACATTTCTAAACACAGAACGTTAGTGGGCTGCAAACAAAGACTTGGGTCTCATTCACCATTCTACGCACAGAAGGTTACTGTGCTGCAAACACAGAATTAGGCCTCTTTCACACTTCTACACACAGAACGTTAGTGGGCTGCAAACACAGACTTGGGTCTGATTCAAACTTCTACACAGAACGTTACTGGGCTGCAAACACAGACTTGGGTCTTGTTCACACTTGTACACACAGAACGTTACTGGGCTGCAAACACAGACTTGGGTCTCATTCACACTTCTACACACAGAAGGTTACTGTGCTGCAAACACAGAATTGAGCCTCATTCACACTTCTACACACAGAACGTAAGTTGGCTGCAAACACTGACTAGGGTCTCATTCACAATTCTACACACAGAACGTTAGTGGGCTGCATGCACAGACATGGGTCTCATTCACACTTCTACACACAGAACGTTAGTAGGCTGCAAACACTGACTAGGGTCTCATCCACATTTCTACACACAGAACGTTAGTGGTCTGCAAACATAGACTTGGGTCTCATTCACATTTCTACACACAGAACTTTAGTGGGCTGCAAACACAGACTTGGGTCTGATGCACACTTCTACACACAGGACGTTAGTGGGCTGCAAACACAGACTTGGGTCTCATTCACACTTCTACACACAGAACGTTACTGGGCTGCAAACACAGACTTGGGTCTCATTCACACTTGTACACATAGAACGTTACTGGGCTGCAAACACAGACTTGAGTCTCATTCACACTTCTACACACAGAAGGTTACTGTGCTGCATACACAGAATTGGGCCTCATTCACACTTCTACACACAGAACGTTAGTGGGCTGCAAACGCTGACTAGGGTCTCATCCACATTTCTACACACAGAAAGTTAGTGGGCTGCAAACATAGACTTGGGATTCATGCACACTTCTACAAACAGAACGTTAGTGGGCTGCAAACACAGACTTGGGTCTCATTCACACTTCTACACACAGCCGGTTAGTGGGCTGCAAACACAGACTTGGATCTCATTCACACTTCTACACACAGAACGTTAGTGGGCTGCAAACACAGACATGGGTCTCATTCACACTTATACACACAAAACGTTACTGGGCTGTAAACACTGAATTGGGTCCCATTCACACTTCTACTCACAGAACGTTAGTGGACTGCAAACACTGACTTGAGTCTTATTCACACTTCTACACACAGAACGTTAGTGGGCTGCAAACACAGACTTGGGTCTCATTCACACTACTTCACACAGAACGATAATGGGATGCAAACACAGACTTGGGTCTCATTCACACTTCTACACACAGAAAGCTACTGGGCTGCAAACACCGTCTTGAGTCTTATTCACACTTCTACACACAGAACGTTAGTGGGCTGCAAACACAGACTTGGGTCTCATTCACACTACTTCACACAGAACGTTAGTGGGCTGCAAACACAGACATGGGTCTCATTCACACTTCTACACACAGAACGTTACTGGGCTGTAAACACTGAATTGGGTCCCATTCACACTTCTACTCACAGAACGTTAGTGGACTGCAAACACTGACTTGAGTCTTATTCACACTTCTACACACAGAACGTTAGTGGGCTGCAAACACAGACTTGGGTCTCATTCACACTACTTCACACAGAACGTTAATGGGCTGCAAACACAGACTTGGGTCTCATTCACACTTCTACACACAGAACGCTACTGGGCTGCAAACACCGTCTTGAGTCTTATTCACACTTCTACACACAGAACGTTAGTGGGCTGCAAACACAGACTTGGGTCTCATTCACACTACTTCACACAGAACGTTAATGGCCTGCAAACACAGACTTGGGTCTCATTCACACTTCTACACAGAGAACGTTAGTGGGCTGCAAACACAGACTTGGGTCTCATTCACACTTCTACACACAGAACGTTACTGGGCTGTAAACACTGAATTGGGTCCCATTCACACTTCTACTCACAGAACGTTAGTGGACTGCAAACACTGACTTGAGTCATATTCACACTTCTACACACAGAACGTTAGTGGGCTGCAAACACAGACTTGGGTCTCATTCACACTACTTCACACAGAACGTTAATGGGCTGCAAACACAGACTTGGGTCTCATTCACACTGCTACACACAGAACGTTAATGGGCTGCAAACACAGACTTGGGTCTCATTCACACTTCTACACTCAGAATGTTAGTGGGCTGCAAACACAGACTTGGGTCTCATTCACACTTCTACATCCAGAACGTTAGTGGGATGCAAACACAGACTTGGGTCTCATCCACATTTCTACACACAGAACGTTAGTAGGCTGCAAACATAGACTTGGGTCTCATTCACACTTCTTCACACAGGACGTTAGTGGGCTGCAAACAAAGACTTGGGTCTCATGCACACTTCTACACACAGGACGTTAGTGGGCTGCAAAGACAGACTTGGGTCTCATTCATACTTCTACACACAGAACGTTACTGGGCTGCAAACACTGACATGAGTCTTATTCACATTTCTACACACAGAACGTTACCGGGCAGCAAACACTGTCTTGAGTCTTATTCACACTTCTACACACAGAACGTTAGTGGGCTGCAAACACAGACTTGGGTCTCATGCACACTTCTACACACAGGACGTTAGTGGGCTGCAAACACAGACTTGGGTCTCATTTACATTTCTAAACACAGAACGTTACTGGGCTGCAAACACAGACTTGGGTCTTATTCCCACTTGTACACACAGAACGTTACTGGGCTGCAAACACAGACTTGGGTCTCATTCACACTTCTACACACAGACGGTTAGTGGGCTGCAAACACAGACTTCGGTCTCATTCACACTTCTACACACAGAACGTAAGTGGGTTGCAAACACAGACTTATGTTTCATTCACACTTCTACACTCAGAACGTTAGTGGGCTGCAAACACAGATTTTGGTCTCATTCACACTTCTACATCCAGAACGTTAGTGGGATGCAAACACAGACTTGTGTCTCATCGACATTTCTACACACAGAACGTTAGTGGGCTGCAAACACTGTCTTAAGTCTTATTCACACTTCAACACACAGTACGTTCGTGGGCTGCAAACATAGACTTGGGTCTCATACACACTTCTACACACAGAACGTTAGTGGACTGCAAACTCAGGCTTGGGCCTCATTCACACTTCTACACTCAGAACGTTAGTGGGCTGCAAACACAGACTTGGGTCTCATGCACACTTCTACACACAGAAATTTAGTGGGTTGCAAACAAAGACTTGGGTCTCATTCACACTTGTACACACAGAACGTTACTGGGCTGCAAACACAGACTTGGGTCTCATTCACACTTGTACACACAGAACGTCAATGGGCTGCAAACACAGACTTGGGTCTCATTCACACTTCTACACACAGGAGGTTACTGTGCTGCAAACACAGAATTGGGCCTCATTCACTCATCTACACACAGAACGTAAGTGGGCTGCAAACACTGACTAGGGTCTCATCCACATTTCTACACACAGAACGTTAGTGGGCTGCATGCACAGACATGGGTCTCATTCACACTTCTACACACAGAACGTTAGTAGGCTGCAAACACTGACTAGGGTCTCATCCACATTTCTACACACAGAACGTTAGTGGGCTGCAAACATAGACTTGGGTCTCATTCACATTTCTACACACAGAACGTTAGTGGGCTGCAAACACAGACTTGGGTCTGATGCACACTTCTACACACAGGACGTTAGTGGGCTGCAAACACAGACTTGGGTCTCATTCACACTTCTACACACAGAACGTTACTGGGCTGCAAACACAGACTTGGGTCTCATTCACACTTGTACACATAGAACGTTACTGGGCTGCAAACACAGACTTGAGTCTCATTCACACTTCTACACACAGAAGGTTACTGTGCTGCATACACAGAATTGGGCCTCATTCACACTTCTACACACAGAACGTTAGTGGGCTGCAAACGCTGACTAGGGTCTCATCCACATTTCTACACACAGAAAGTTAGTGGGCTGCAAACATAGACTTGGGTTTCATGCACATTTCTACACACAGAACGTTAGTGGGCTGCAAACACAGACTTGGGTCTCATGCAAACTTCTACACACAGGACGTAAGTGGGCTGCAAACACAGACTTGGGTCTCATTCACACTTATACACACAGAACGTTACTGGGCTGTAAACAATGAATTGGGTCCCATTCACACTTCTACTCACAGAACGTTAGTGTACTGCAAACACAGACTTGGTTCTTATTCCCACTTGTACACACAGAACGTTACTGGGCTGCAAACACAGACTTGGGTCTCATTCACACTTCTACACACAGACGGTTAGTGGGTTGCAAACACAGACTTGGGTCTCATTCACACTTCTATACACAGAACGTTAGTGGGCTGCAAACACAGACTTGGGTCTCATTCACACTTCTACACACAGAACGTTACTGGGCTGTAAACACTGAATTGGGTCCCATTCACACTTCTACTCACAGAACGTTAGTGGACTGCAAACACTGACTTGAGTCTTATTCACACATCTACACACAGAACATTAGTGGGCTGCAAACACAGACTTGGGTCTCATTCACACTACTTCACACAGAACGTTAATGGGCTGCAAACACAGACTTGGGTCTCATTCACACTTCTACACACAGAACGTTACTGGGCTGCAAACACCGTCTTGAGTCTTATTCACACTTCTACACACAGAACGTTAGTGGGCTGCAAACACAGACTTGGGTCTCATTCACACTACTTCACACAGAACGTTAAAGGCCTGCAAACACAGACTTGGGTCTCATTCAAACTTCTACACAGAGAACTTTAGTGGGCTGCAAACACAGACTTGGGTCTCATTCACACTTCTACACACAGAACGTTAATGGGCTGTAAACACTGAATTGGGTCCCATTCGCACTTCTACTCACAGAACGTTAGTGGACTGCAAACACTGACTTGAGTTTTATTCACACTTCTACACACAGAACGTTAGTGGGCTGCAAACACAGACGTGGGTCTCATTCACACTACTTCACACAGAACGTTAATGGGCTGCAAACACAGACTTGGGTCTCATTCACACTTCTACACACAGAACGTTAGTGGGCTGCAAACACAGACTTGGGTCTCATTCACACTTCTACACACAGAACGTTAGTTGGCTGCAAACACTGACTTGGGTCTCATTCGCACTTCTACACATAGATCGTTAGTGGGCTGCAAACACAGACTTGGGTCTCTTTCACACTTCTACAAACAGAACGTTAGTGGGCTGCAAACAGTGACTAGGGTCTCATTCACACTTCTACACACAAGACGTTACTGGGCTGCAAACAAAGACTTGGGTCTCATTCACTCTTCTACACACAGAACGTTAGTGGGCTGCAAACACAGACTAGGGTCTCATTCACACTTCTACACTCAGAATGTTAGTGGGCTGCAAACACAGACTTGGGTCTCATTCACACTTCTACATCCAGAACGTTAGTGGGATGCAAACACAGACTTGTGTCTCATCCACATTTCTACACACAGAACGTTAGTAGGCTGCAAACATAGACTTGGGTCTCATTCACACTTCTACACACAGAACGTTAGTGGGCTGCAAACAAAGACTTGGGTCTCATGCACACTTCTACACACAGGACGTTAGTGGGCTGCAAAGACAGACTTGGGTCTCATTCATACTTCTACACACAGAACGTTACTGGGCTGCAAACACTGACATGAGTCTTATTCACATTTCTACACACAGAAAGTTACTGGGCAGCAAACACTGTCTTGAGTCTTATTCACACTTCTACACACTGAACGTTAGTGGGCTGCAAACACAGACTTGGGTCTCATGCACACTTCTACACACAGGACGTTAGTGGGCTGCAAACACACACTTGGGTCTCATTCATACTTCTACACACAGAACGTTACTGGGCTGCAAACACTGACTTGAGTCTTATTCACATTTCTACACACAGAACGTTACTGGGCAGCAAACACTGTCTTGAGTCTTATTCACACTTCTACACACAGAACGTTAGTGGGATGCAAACACCGACTTGGGTCTCATTCACACTAACTTACAGGACGCTAGTGGGCTGAAAACACGGACTTGGGTCTCATTCACACTTCTCCACAAAGTAATTTACTGTGCTACAAACACAGAATTGGGCCTCATTCACACTCCTACACACAGAACGTTAGTGGGCTGCAAACACTGACTAGGGTCACATCCACATTTCTACACACAGAACGTTAGTGGGCTGCAAACATAGACTTGGGTCTCATTCACACTTCTACGCACAGAAGGTTACTGTGCTGCAAACACAGAATTGGGCCTCATTCACACTTCCACACACAGAACGTTAATGGGCTTCAAACACTGACTAGGGTCTCATCCACATTTCTACACACAGAACGTTAGTGGGCTGCAAACATAGACTTGGGTCTCATTCACACTTCTACACACAGAACGTTAGTGGACTGCAAACACAGACTTGGGCCTCATTCACACTTCTACACACAGAACGTTAGTGGGCTGCAAACACAGACTTGGGTCTCATGCAGACTTCTACACACAGAACGTTAGTTGGCTGCAAACAAAGACTTGGGTCTCATTCACACTTGTACACACAGAACGTTACTGGGCTGCAAACACAGACTTGTGTCTCATTCACACTTGTACACACAGAACGTTACTGGGCTGCAAACACAGACTTGGGTCTCATTCACACTTCTACACACAGAACGTTACTGGGCTGCAAACACCGTCTTGAGTCTTATTCACACTTCTACACACAGAACGTTAGTGGGCTGCAAACACAGACTTGGGTCTCATTCACACTACTTCACACAGAACGTTAAAGGCCTGCAAACACAGACTTGGGTCTCATTCAAACTTCTACACAGAGAACTTTAGTGGGCTGCAAACACAGACTTGGGTCTCATTCACACTTCTACACACAGAACGTTAATGGGCTGTAAACACTGAATTGGGTCCCATTCGCACTTCTACTCACAGAACGTTAGTGGACTGCAAACACTGACTTGAGTTTTATTCACACTTCTACACACAGAACGTTAGTGGGCTGCAAACACAGACGTGGGTCTCATTCACACTACTTCACACAGAACGTTAATGGGCTGCAAACACAGACTTGGGTCTCATTCACACTTCTACACACAGAACGTTAGTGGGCTGCAAACACAGACTTGGGTCTCATTCACACTTCTACACACAGAACGTTAGTTGGCTGCAAACACTGACTTGGGTCTCATTCGCACTTCTACACATAGATCGTTAGTGGGCTGCAAACACAGACTTGGGTCTCTTTCACACTTCTACAAACAGAACGTTAGTGGGCTGCAAACAGTGACTAGGGTCTCATTCACACTTCTACACACAAGACGTTACTGGGCTGCAAACAAAGACTTGGGTCTCATTCACTCTTCTACACACAGAACGTTAGTGGGCTGCAAACACAGACTAGGGTCTCATTCACACTTCTACACTCAGAATGTTAGTGGGCTGCAAACACAGACTTGGGTCTCATTCACACTTCTACATCCAGAACGTTAGTGGGATGCAAACACAGACTTGTGTCTCATCCACATTTCTACACACAGAACGTTAGTAGGCTGCAAACATAGACTTGGGTCTCATTCACACTTCTACACACAGAACGTTAGTGGGCTGCAAACAAAGACTTGGGTCTCATGCACACTTCTACACACAGGACGTTAGTGGGCTGCAAAGACAGACTTGGGTCTCATTCATACTTCTACACACAGAACGTTACTGGGCTGCAAACACTGACATGAGTCTTATTCACATTTCTACACACAGAAAGTTACTGGGCAGCAAACACTGTCTTGAGTCTTATTCACACTTCTACACACTGAACGTTAGTGGGCTGCAAACACAGACTTGGGTCTCATGCACACTTCTACACACAGGACGTTAGTGGGCTGCAAACACACACTTGGGTCTCATTCATACTTCTACACACAGAACGTTACTGGGCTGCAAACACTGACTTGAGTCTTATTCACATTTCTACACACAGAACGTTACTGGGCAGCAAACACTGTCTTGAGTCTTATTCACACTTCTACACACAGAACGTTAGTGGGATGCAAACACCGACTTGGGTCTCATTCACACTAACTTACAGGACGCTAGTGGGCTGAAAACACGGACTTGGGTCTCATTCACACTTCTCCACACAGTAATTTACTGTGCTACAAACACAGAATTGGGCCTCATTCACACTCCTACACACAGAACGTTAGTGGGCTGCAAACACTGACTAGGGTCACATCCACATTTCTACACACAGAACGTTAGTGGGCTGCAAACATAGACTTGGGTCTCATTCACACTTCTACGCACAGAAGGTTACTGTGCTGCAAACACAGAATTGGGCCTCATTCACACTTCCACACACAGAACGTTAATGGGCTTCAAACACTGACTAGGGTCTCATCCACATTTCTACACACAGAACGTTAGTGGGCTGCAAACATAGACTTGGGTCTCATTCACACTTCTACACACAGAACGTTAGTGGACTGCAAACACAGACTTGGGCCTCATTCACACTTCTACACACAGAACGTTAGTGGGCTGCAAACACAGACTTGGGTCTCATGCAGACTTCTACACACAGAACGTTAGTTGGCTGCAAACAAAGACTTGGGTCTCATTCACACTTGTACACACAGAACGTTACTGGGCTGCAAACACAGACTTGTGTCTCATTCACACTTGTACACACAGAACGTTACTGGGCTGCAAACACAGACTTGGGTCTCATTCACACTTCTACACACAGAATGTTACTGTGCTGCAAACACAGAATTGGGCCTCATTCACACTTCTACACACAGAACGTTAGTGGGCTGCAAACACTGACTAGGGTCTCATTCACACTTCTACGCACAGAACGTTAGTGGGCTGCATGCACAGACATGGGTCTCATTCACACTTCTACACACAGAACGTTAGTAGGCTGCAAACACTGACTAGGGTCTCATGCAAACTTCTACACACAGGACGTTAGTGGGCTGCAAACATAGACTTGGGTCTCATTCACATTTCTACACACAGAACGTTAGTGGGCTGCAAACACAGACTTGGGTCTGATGCACACTTCTACACGCAGGACGTTAGTGGGCTGCGAACACAGACTTGGGTCTCATTCACACTTCTACACACAGAACGTTACTGGGCTGCAAACACAGACTTGGGTCTCATTCACACTTGTACACATAGAACGTTACTGGGCTGCAAACACAGACTTGAGTCTCATTCACACTTCTACACACAGAAGGTTACTGTGCTGCATACACAGAATTGGGCCTCATTCACACTTCTACACACAGAACGTTAGTGGGCTGCAAACGCTGACTAGGGTCTCATCCACATTTCTACACACAGAAAGTTAGTGGGCTGCAAACATAGACTTGGGTTTCATGCACATTTCTACACACAGAACGTTAGTGGGCTGCAAACACAGACTTGGGTCTCATGCAAACTTCTACACACAGGACGTTAGTGGGCTGCAAACACAGACTTGGGTCTCATTTACATTTCTAAACACAGAACGTTACTGGGCTGCAAACACAGACTTGGGTCTTATTCCCACTTGTACCCACAGAACGTTACTGGGCTGCAAACACAGACTTGGGTCTCATTCACACTTCTACACACAGACGGTTAGTGGGCTGCAAACACAGACTTGGGTCTCATTCACACTTCTATACACAGAACGTTAGTGGGCTGCAAACACAGACTTGGGTCTCATTCACACTTCTACACACAGACGGTTAGTGGGCTGCAAACACAGACTTGGGTCTCATTCACACTTCTATACACAGAACGTTACTGGGCTGCAAACACAGACTTGGGTCTCATTCACACTTCTACACACAGAACGTTACTGGGCTGCAAACACCGTCTTGAGTCTTATTCACACTTCTACACACAGAACGTTAGTGGGCAGCAAACACAGACTTGGGTCTCATTCACACTACTTCACACAGAACGTTAATGGCCTGCAAACACAGACTTGGGTCTCATTCACACTTCTACACAGAGAACGTTAGTGGGCTGCAAACACAGGCTTGGGTCTCATTCACACTTCTACACACAGAACGTTAATGGGCTGTAAACAATGAATTGGGTCCCATTCACACTTCTACTCACAGAACGTTAGTGGACTGCAAACACTGAATTGAGTCTTATTCACACTTCTACACACAGAACGTTAGTGGGCTGCAAACACAGACTTGGGTCTCATTCACACTACTTCACACAGAACGTTAATGGGCTGCAAACGCAGACTTGGGTCTCATTCACACTTCTACACACAGAACGTTAGTGGGCTGCAAACACAGACTTGGGTCTCATTCACACTTCTACACACAGAACGTTAGTTGGCTGCAAACACTGACTTGGGTCTCATTCGCACTTCTACACATAGATCGTTAGTGGGCTGCAAACACAGACTTGGGTCTCTTTCACACTTCTACAAACAGAACGTTAGTGGGCTGCAAACAGTGACTAGGGTCTCATTCACACTTCTACACACAAGACGTTACTGGGCTGCAAACACAGACTTGGGTCTCATTCACTCTTCTACACACAGAACGTTAGTGGGCTGCAAACACAGACTAGGGTCTCATTCACACTACTACACTCAGAATGTTAGTGGGCTGCAAACACAGACTTGGGTCTCATTCACACTTCTACATCCAGAACGTTAGTGGGATGCAAACACAGACTTGTGTCTCATCCTCATTTCTACACACAGAACGTTAGTAGGCTGCAAACATAGACTTGGGTCTCATTCACACTTCTACACACAGAACGTTAGTGGGCTGCAAACAAAGACTTGGGTCTCATTCACACTTCTACGCACAGAAGGTTACTGTGCTGCAAACACAGAATTGGGTCTCATTCACACTTCCACACACAGAACGTTAATGGGCTTCAAACACTGACTAGGGTCTCATCCACATTTCTACACACAGAACGTTAGTGGGCTGCAAACATAGACTTGGGTCTCATTCACACTTCTACACACAGAACGTTAGTGGACTGCAAACACAGACTTGGGCCTCATTCACACTTCTACACACAGAACGTTAGTGGGCTGCAAACACAGACTTGGGTCTCATGCAGACTTCTACACACAGAACGTTAGTTGGCTGCAAACAAAGACTTGGGTCTCATTCACACTTGTACACACAGAACGTTACTGGGCTGCAAACACAGACTTGTGTCTCATTCACACTTGTACACACAGAACGTTACTGGGCTGCAAACACAGACTTGGGTCTCATTCACACTTCTAAACACAGAATGTTACTGTGCTGCAAACACAGAATTGGGCCTCATTCACACTTCTACACACAGAACGTTAGTGGGCTGCAAACACTGACTAGGGTCTCATTCACACTTCTACGCACAGAACGTTAGTGGGCTGCATGCACAGACATGGGTCTCATTCACACTTCTACACACAGAACGTTAGTAGGCTGCAAACACTGACTAGGGTCTCATCCACATTTCTACACACAGAACGGTAGTGGGCTGCAAACATAGACTTGGGTCTCATTCACATTTCTACACACAGAACGTTAGTGGGCTGCAAACACAGACTTGGGTCTGATGCACACTTCTACACGCAGGACGTTAGTGGGCTGCGAACACAGACTTGGGTCTCATTCACACTTCTACACACAGAACGTTACTGGGCTGCAAACACAGACTTGGGTCTCATTCACACTTGTACACATAGAACGTTACTGGGCTGCAAACACAGACTTGAGTCTCATTCACACTTCTACACACAGAAGGTTACTGTGCTGCATACACAGAATTGGGCCTCATTCACACTTCTACACACAGAACGTTAGTGGGCTGCAAACGCTGACTAGGGTCTCATCCACATTTCTACACACAGAAAGTTAGTGGGCTGCAAACATAGACTTGGGTTTCATGCACATTTCTACACACAGAACGTTAGTGGGCTGCAAACACAGACTTGGGTCTCATGCAAACTTCTACACACAGGACGTTAGTGGGCTGCAAACACAGACTTGGGTCTCATTTACATTTCTAAACACAGAACGTTACTGGGCTGCAAACACAGACTTGGGTCTTATTCCCACTTGTACCCACAGAACGTTACTGGGCTGCAAACACAGACTTGGGTCTCATTCACACTTCTACACACAGACGGTTAGTGGGCTGCAAACACAGACTTGGGTCTCATTCACACTTCTATACACAGAACGTTAGTGGGCTGCAAACACAGACTTGGGTCTCATTCACACTTCTACACACAGACGGTTAGTGGGCTGCAAACACAGACTTGGGTCTCATTCACACTTCTATACACAGAACGTTACTGGGCTGCAAACACAGACTTGGGTCTCATTCACACTTCTACACACAGAACGTTACTGGGCTGCAAACACCGTCTTGAGTCTTATTCACACTTCTACACACAGAACGTTAGTGGGCTGCAAACACAGACTTGGGTCTCATTCACACTACTTCACACAGAACGTTAATGGCCTGCAAACACAGACTTGGGTCTCATTCACACTTCTACACAGAGAACGTTAGTGGGCTGCAAACACAGGCTTGGGTCTCATTCACACTTCTACACACAGAACGTTAATGGGCTGTAAACAATGAATTGGGTCCCATTCACACTTCTACTCACAGAACGTTAGTGGACTGCAAACACTGAATTGAGTCTTATTCACACTTCTACACACAGAACGTTAGTGGGCTGCAAACACAGACTTGGGTCTCATTCACACTACTTCACACAGAACGTTAATGGGCTGCAAACGCAGACTTGGGTCTCATTCACACTTCTACACACAGAACGTTAGTGGGCTGCAAACACAGACTTGGGTCTCATTCACACTTCTACACACAGAACGTTAGTTGGCTGCAAACACTGACTTGGGTCTCATTCGCACTTCTACACATAGATCGTTAGTGGGCTGCAAACACAGACTTGGGTCTCTTTCACACTTCTACAAACAGAACGTTAGTGGGCTGCAAACAGTGACTAGGGTCTCATTCACACTTCTACACACAAGACGTTACTGGGCTGCAAACACAGACTTGGGTCTCATTCACTCTTCTACACACAGAACGTTAGTGGGCTGCAAACACAGACTAGGGTCTCATTCACACTACTACACTCAGAATGTTAGTGGGCTGCAAACACAGACTTGGGTCTCATTCACACTTCTACATCCAGAACGTTAGTGGGATGCAAACACAGACTTGTGTCTCATCCACATTTCTACACACAGAACGTTAGTAGGCTGCAAACATAGACTTGGGTCTCATTCACACTTCTACACAGAGAACGTTAGTGGGCTGCAAACACAGGCTTGGGTCTCATTCACACTTCTACACACAGAACGTTAATGGGCTGTAAACAATGAATTGGGTCCCATTCACACTTCTACTCACAGAACGTTAGTGGACTGCAAACACTGAATTGAGTCTTATTCACACTTCTACACACAGAACGTTAGTGGGCTGCAAACACAGACTTGGGTCTCATTCACACTACTTCACACAGAACGTTAATGGGCTGCAAACGCAGACTTGGGTCTCATTCACACTTCTACACACAGAACGTTAGTGGGCTGCAAACACAGACTTGGGTCTCATTCACACTTCTACACACAGAACGTTAGTTGGCTGCAAACACTGACTTGGGTCTCATTCGCACTTCTACACATAGATCGTTAGTGGGCTGCAAACACAGACTAGGGTCTCATTCACACTACTACACTCAGAATGTTAGTGGGCTGCAAACACAGACTTGGGTCTCATTCACACTTCTACATCCAGAACGTTAGTGGGATGCAAACACAGACTTGTGTCTCATCCTCATTTCTACACACAGAACGTTAGTAGGCTGCAAACATAGACTTGGGTCTCATTCACACTTCTACACACAGAACGTTAGTGGGCTGCAAACAAAGACTTGGGTCTCATTCACACTTCTACGCACAGAAGGTTACTGTGCTGCAAACACAGAATTGGGCCTCATTCACACTTCCACACACAGAACGTTAATGGGCTTCAAACACTGACTAGGGTCTCATCCACATTTCTACACACAGAACGTTAGTGGGCTGCAAACATAGACTTGGGTCTCATTCACACTTCTACACACAGAACGTTAGTGGACTGCAAACACAGACTTGGGCCTCATTCACACTTCTACACACAGAACGTTAGTGGGCTGCAAACACAGACTTGGGTCTCATGCAGACTTCTACACACAGAACGTTAGTTGGCTGCAAACAAAGACTTGGGTCTCATTCACACTTGTACACACAGAACGTTACTGGGCTGCAAACACAGACTTGTGTCTCATTCACACTTGTACACACAGAACGTTACTGGGCTGCAAAGACAGACTTGGGTCTCATTCACACTTCTAAACACAGAATGTTACTGTGCTGCAAACACAGAATTGGGCCTCATTCACACTTCTACACACAGAACGTTAGTGGGCTGCAAACACTGACTAGGGTCTCATTCACACTTCTACGCACAGAACGTTAGTGGGCTGCATGCACAGACATGGGTCTCATTCACACTTCTACACACAGAACGTTAGTAGGCTGCAAACACTGACTAGGGTCTCATCCACATTTCTACACACAGAACGGTAGTGGGCTGCAAACATAGACTTGGGTCTCATTCACATTTCTACACACAGAACGTTAGTGGGCTGCAAACACAGACTTGGGTCTGATGCACACTTCTACACGCAGGACGTTATTGGGCTGCGAACACAGACTTGGGTCTCATTCACACTTCTACACACAGAACGTTACTGGGCTGCAAACACAGACTTGGGTCTCATTCACACTTGTACACATAGAACGTTACTGGGCTGCAAACACAGACTTGAGTCTCATTCACACTTCTACACACAGAAGGTTACTGTGCTGCATACACAGAATTGGGCCTCATTCACACTTCTACACACAGAACGTTAGTGGGCTGCAAACGCTGACTAGGGTCTCATCCACATTTCTACACACAGAAAGTTAGTGGGCTGCAAACATAGACTTGGGTTTCATGCACATTTCTACACACAGAACGTTAGTGGGCTGCAAACACAGACTTGGGTCTCATGCAAACTTCTACACACAGGACGTTAGTGGGCTGCAAACACAGACTTGGGTCTCATTTACATTTCTAAACACAGAACGTTACTGGGCTGCAAACACAGACTTGGGTCTTATTCCCACTTGTACCCACAGAACGTTACTGGGCTGCAAACACAGACTTGGGTCTCATTCACACTTCTACACACAGACGGTTAGTGGGCTGCAAACACAGACTTGGGTCTCATTCACACTTCTATACACAGAACGTTAGTGGGCTGCAAACACAGACTTGGGTCTCATTCACACTTCTACACACAGACGGTTAGTGGGCTGCAAACACAGACTTGGGTCTCATTCACACTTCTATACACAGAACGTTACTGGGCTGCAAACACAGACTTGGGTCTCATTCACACTTCTACACACAGAACGTTACTGGGCTGCAAACACCGTCTTGAGTCTTATTCACACTTCTACACACAGAACGTTAGTGGGCTGCAAACACAGACTTGGGTCTCATTCACACTACTTCACACAGAACGTTAATGGCCTGCAAACACAGACTTGGGTCTCATTCACACTTCTACACAGAGAACGTTAGTGGGCTGCAAACACAGGCTTGGGTCTCATTCACACTTCTACACACAGAACGTTAATGGGCTGTAAACAATGAATTGGGTCCCATTCACACTTCTACTCACAGAACGTTAGTGGACTGCAAACACTGAATTGAGTCTTATTCACACTTCTACACACAGAACGTTAGTGGGCTGCAAACACAGACTTGGGTCTCATTCACACTACTTCACACAGAACGTTAATGGGCTGCAAACGCAGACTTGGGTCTCATTCACACTTCTACACACAGAACGTTAGTGGGCTGCAAACACAGACTTGGGTCTCATTCACACTTCTACACACAGAACGTTAGTTGGCTGCAAACACTGACTTGGGTCTCATTCGCACTTCTACACATAGATCGTTAGTGGGCTGCAAACACAGACTTGGGTCTCTTTCACACTTCTACAAACAGAACGTTAGTGGGCTGCAAACAGTGACTAGGGTCTCATTCACACTTCTACACACAAGACGTTACTGGGCTGCAAACACAGACTTGGGTCTCATTCACTCTTCTACACACAGAACGTTAGTGGGCTGCAAACACAGACTAGGGTCTCATTCACACTACTACACTCAGAATGTTAGTGGGCTGCAAACACAGACTTGGGTCTCATTCACACTTCTACATCCAGAACGTTAGTGGGATGCAAACACAGACTTGTGTCTCATCCACATTTCTACACACAGAACGTTAGTAGGCTGCAAACATAG
Organism: Meconema thalassinum; assembly: GCA_946902985.2. Taxonomy (NCBI): domain Eukaryota; kingdom Metazoa; phylum Arthropoda; class Insecta; order Orthoptera; family Tettigoniidae; genus Meconema; species Meconema thalassinum. Next base: position 48,775,900 of record OX336388.2, on the reverse strand, counting down.
ACTTGGGTCTCATTCACACTTCTACACACAGAACGTTAGTGGGCTGCAAACAAAGACTTGGGTCTCATGCACACTTCTACACACAGGACGTTAGTGGGCTGCAAAGACAGACTTGGGTCTCATTCATACTTCTACACACAGAACGTTACTGGGCTGCAAACACTGACATGAGTCTTATTCACATTTCTACACACAGAACGTTACTGGGCAGCAAACACTGTCTTGAGTCTTATTCACACTTCTACACACTGAACGTTAGTGGGCTGCAAACACAGACTTGGGTCTCATGCACACTTCTACACAGAGAACGTTAGTGGGCTGCAAACACAGGCTTGGGTCTCATTCACACTTCTACACACAGAACGTTAATGGGCTGTAAACAATGAATTGGGTCCCATTCACACTTCTACTCACAGAACGTTAGTGGACTGCAAACACTGAATTGAGTCTTATTCACACTTCTACACACAGAACGTTAGTGGGCTGCAAACACAGACTTGGGTCTCATTCACACTACTTCACACAGAACGTTAATGGGCTGCAAACGCAGACTTGGGTCTCATTCACACTTCTACACACAGAACGTTAGTGGGCTGCAAACACAGACTTGGGTCTCATTCACACTTCTACACACAGAACGTTAGTTGGCTGCAAACACTGACTTGGGTCTCATTCGCACTTCTACACATAGATCGTTAGTGGGCTGCAAACACAGACTAGGGTCTCATTCACACTACTACACTCAGAATGTTAGTGGGCTGCAAACACAGACTTGGGTCTCATTCACACTTCTACATCCAGAACGTTAGTGGGATGCAAACACAGACTTGTGTCTCATCCTCATTTCTACACACAGAACGTTAGTAGGCTGCAAACATAGACTTGGGTCTCATTCACACTTCTACACACAGAACGTTAGTGGGCTGCAAACAAAGACTTGGGTCTCATTCACACTTCTACGCACAGAAGGTTACTGTGCTGCAAACACAGAATTGGGCCTCATTCACACTTCCACACACAGAACGTTAATGGGCTTCAAACACTGACTAGGGTCTCATCCACATTTCTACACACAGAACGTTAGTGGGCTGCAAACATAGACTTGGGTCTCATTCACACTTCTACACACAGAACGTTAGTGGACTGCAAACACAGACTTGGGCCTCATTCACACTTCTACACACAGAACGTTAGTGGGCTGCAAACACAGACTTGGGTCTCATGCAGACTTCTACACACAGAACGTTAGTTGGCTGCAAACAAAGACTTGGGTCTCATTCACACTTGTACACACAGAACGTTACTGGGCTGCAAACACAGACTTGTGTCTCATTCACACTTGTACACACAGAACGTTACTGGGCTGCAAACACAGACTTGGGTCTCATTCACACTTCTAAACACAGAATGTTACTGTGCTGCAAACACAGAATTGGGCCTCATTCACACTTCTACACACAGAACGTTAGTGGGCTGCAAACACTGACTAGGGTCTCATTCACACTTCTACGCACAGAACGTTAGTGGGCTGCATGCACAGACATGGGTCTCATTCACACTTCTACACACAGAACGTTAGTAGGCTGCAAACACTGACTAGGGTCTCATCCACATTTCTACACACAGAACGGTAGTGGGCTGCAAACATAGACTTGGGTCTCATTCACATTTCTACACACAGAACGTTAGTGGGCTGCAAACACAGACTTGGGTCTGATGCACACTTCTACACGCAGGACGTTAGTGGGCTGCGAACACAGACTTGGGTCTCATTCACACTTCTACACACAGAACGTTACTGGGCTGCAAACACAGACTTGGGTCTCATTCACACTTGTACACATAGAACGTTACTGGGCTGCAAACACAGACTTGAGTCTCATTCACACTTCTACACACAGAAGGTTACTGTGCTGCATACACAGAATTGGGCCTCATTCACACTTCTACACACAGAACGTTAGTGGGCTGCAAACGCTGACTAGGGTCTCATCCACATTTCTACACACAGAAAGTTAGTGGGCTGCAAACATAGACTTGGGTTTCATGCACATTTCTACACACAGAACGTTAGTGGGCTGCAAACACAGACTTGGGTCTCATGCAAACTTCTACACACAGGACGTTAGTGGGCTGCAAACACAGACTTGGGTCTCATTTACATTTCTAAACACAGAACGTTACTGGGCTGCAAACACAGACTTGGGTCTTATTCCCACTTGTACCCACAGAACGTTACTGGGCTGCAAACACAGACTTGGGTCTCATTCACACTTCTACACACAGACGGTTAGTGGGCTGCAAACACAGACTTGGGTCTCATTCACACTTCTATACACAGAACGTTAGTGGGCTGCAAACACAGACTTGGGTCTCATTCACACTTCTACACACAGACGGTTAGTGGGCTGCAAACACAGACTTGGGTCTCATTCACACTTCTATACACAGAACGTTACTGGGCTGCAAACACAGACTTGGGTCTCATTCACACTTCTACACACAGAACGTTACTGGGCTGCAAACACCGTCTTGAGTCTTATTCACACTTCTACACACAGAACGTTAGTGGGCTGCAAACACAGACTTGGGTCTCATTCACACTACTTCACACAGAACGTTAATGGCCTGCAAACACAGACTTGGGTCTCATTCACACTTCTACACAGAGAACGTTAGTGGGCTGCAAACACAGGCTTGGGTCTCATTCACACTTCTACACACAGAACGTTAATGGGCTGTAAACAATGAATTGGGTCCCATTCACACTTCTACTCACAGAACGTTAGTGGACTGCAAACACTGAATTGAGTCTTATTCACACTTCTACACACAGAACGTTAGTGGGCTGCAAACACAGACTTGGGTCTCATTCACACTACTTCACACAGAACGTTAATGGGCTGCAAACGCAGACTTGGGTCTCATTCACACTTCTACACACAGAACGTTAGTGGGCTGCAAACACAGACTTGGGTCTCATTCACACTTCTACACACAGAACGTTAGTTGGCTGCAAACACTGACTTGGGTCTCATTCGCACTTCTACACATAGATCGTTAGTGGGCTGCAAACACAGACTTGGGTCTCTTTCACACTTCTACAAACAGAACGTTAGTGGGCTGCAAACAGTGACTAGGGTCTCATTCACACTTCTACACACAAGACGTTACTGGGCTGCAAACACAGACTTGGGTCTCATTCACTCTTCTACACACAGAACGTTAGTGGGCTGCAAACACAGACTAGGGTCTCATTCACACTACTACACTCAGAATGTTAGTGGGCTGCAAACACAGACTTGGGTCTCATTCACACTTCTACATCCAGAACGTTAGTGGGATGCAAACACAGACTTGTGTCTCATCCACATTTCTACACACAGAACGTTAGTAGGCTGCAAACATAGACTTGGGTCTCATTCACACTTCTACACACAGAACGTTAGTGGGCTGCAAACAAAGACTTGGGTCTCATGCACACTTCTACACACAGGACGTTAGTGGGCTGCAAAGACAGACTTGGGTCTCATTCATACTTCTACACACAGAACGTTACTGGGCTGCAAACACTGACATGAGTCTTATTCACATTTCTACACACAGAACGTTACTGGGCAGCAAACACTGTCTTGAGTCTTATTCACACTTCTACACACTGAACGTTAGTGGGCTGCAAACACAGACTTGGGTCTCATGCACACTTCTACACACAGGACGTTAGTGGGCTGCAAACACAGACTTGGGTCTCATTCATACTTCTTCACACAGAACGTTACTGGGCAGCAAACACTGTCTTGAGTCTTATTCACACTTCTACACACTGAACGTTAGTGGGCTGCAAACACAGACTTGGGTCTCATGCACACTTCTACACACAGAATGTTAGTGGGATGCAAACACCGACTTGGGTCTCATTCACACTACCTTACAGGACGCTAGTGGGCTGCAAACACGGACTTGGGTCTCATTCACACTTCTACACACAGTAATTTACTGTGCTACAAACACAGAATTGGGCCTCATTCACACTTCTACACACAGAACGTTAGTGGGCTGCAAACACTGACTAGGGTCACATCCACATTTCTACACACAGAACGTTAGTGGGCTGCAAACATAGACTTGGGTCTCATTCACACTTCTACGCACAGAAGGTTACTGTGCTGCAAACACAGAATTGGGCCTCATTCACACTTCCACACACAGGACGTTAATGGGCTTCAAACACTGACTAGGGTCTCATCCACATTTCTACACACAGAACGTTACTGGGCTGCAAACATAGACTTGGGTCTCATTCACACTTCTACACACAGAACGTTAGTGGACTGCAAACACAGACTTGGGCCTCATTCACACTTCTACACACAGAACGTTAGTGGGCTGCAAACACAGACTTGGGTCTCATGCAGACTTCTACACACAGAACGTTAGTTGGCTGCAAACAAAGACTTGGGTCTCATTCACACTTGTACACACAGAACGTTACTGGGCTGCAAACACAGACTTGTGTCTCATTCACACTTGTACACACAGAACGTTACTGGGCTGCAAACACAGACTTGGGTCTCATTCACACTTCTACACACAGAAGGTTACTGTGCTGCAAACACAGAATTGGGCCTCATTCACACTTCTACACACAGAACGTTAGTGGGCTGCAAACACTGACTAGGGTCTCATCCACATTTCTACACACAGAACGTTAGTGGGCTGCACACATAGACTTGGGCCTCATTCACACTTCTACACACAGAACGTTAGTGGGCTGCAAACACAGACTTGGGTCTCATGCACACTTCTACACACAGGACGTTTTTGGGCTGCAAACACAGACTTGGGTCTCATTCACACTTCTACACACAGAACGTTACTGGGCTGCAATCACAGACTTGGGGCTTATTCACACTTGTACACACAGAACGTTACTGGGCTGCAAACACAGACTTGGGTCTCATTCACACTTCTACACACAGAAGGTTACTGTGCTGCAAACACAGAATTGGGCCTCATTCACACTTCTACACACAGAACGATAGTAGGCTGCAAACACTGACTAGGGTCTCATTCACACTTCTACACACAGAACGTTAGTGGACTGCAAACACAGACTTGGGCCTCATTCACACTTCTACACACAGAACGTTAGTGGGCTGAAAACACAGACTTGGGTGTCATGCACACTTCTACACACAGAACGTTAGTGGGCTGCAAACAAAGACTTGGGTCTCATTCAATCTTGTACACACAGAACGTTACTGGGCTGCAAACACAGACTTGGGTCTCATTCACACTTGTACACACAGAA